>OX104063.1:170399849-170759316 GCA_944474145.2 Dicrocoelium dendriticum
ATCCAACATGATATGCCATTTGAAAGTAAGTCCAAACGACCCGCTTGTACACCACAAAAATCTTCGGCAGATTATTCGGCAAAACTAACACGTGAAACTTGCTTTTTGAGTTTCATCAGTGCCTTTGTGATACCGCTCGACATAGCTTCTTGATGGCTACCAGACAAGATAACACTACTACGCACCGCTGTATACCTTATCTATTTTGTCGTCTCACACCACTACATTTTTACGTGCATTTCACCGTGCAAAGCTTGTGTGATTTTTGTCCACTCATGAGCGAAGGACGCACCACTACCGAACTCGCTGACGCAACGACAGTTCCTGCTGACCGGGGCAGACAACTGAGGCAGCCCAAACGGTGTGACTAGCCTGACTTAAGAGTGCGCACAAACCAACTAGGCATGGGTCGGAGAAGTTTGTCGACTGCAGACCTAGCGAATAACAAACCCAAGGTCAATCCTAGCCCCGACAACCTCGCAAGAGAGGTCCTCTCAGAAGTCACGTGCTAGTTCTGTGCCAATTCCTACGCCACAATGTGAACTTACAACATAACGGAAGAGCAGCCTACCGACAAGTAGTTTCTGGTTCTGTGGCACATGTTCAGGTACTCCCATAGGATGGTTCAGACGCTTAGGGTGGGGTGCGAAACGTTGGCTGTTATGTCAACAGAACAGAAAAGCTGGTCGCTGTTTTGGGAAACAAAAGCTCTTAACTCCGTTTGTGGAGTATTGCATTACGTAACCCCAATGCCAGACCAGTTAAAAGACAAAACTAGTACAATTGCTACACAGTCTCGCGAAAACGAACACCATTAGTGACAAACAGCCGTGACAACAGGCCGGTTGAACGGTCTCGCAAATCTCACGAAGGGAAAGGCAAACAGTTATGCACAAATTGTACGATCACCCCTGTTACTAGCTAGGCAACGCGACTTGACTCCTACAGACAGTGCGACAAATAGTCTTCCACGCAAGACAAACATCCGTTTACAAGGAACCGCAAAACGCAGCTACTAAGCAACCAAAAGGCAATGACATTTTTATGTTCAAATGTCCCAGAACCCAGTAGCGTATCTTTACATGGTAGACAAGCCGAGGAGCAAAACCGCTGGGCTAACATAACTTGTGTACTCGGACTGAAATTGCACGCTACTAACCTTACATGCCTTTCACAAAATTCATCATCTCCGC
Organism: Dicrocoelium dendriticum; assembly: GCA_944474145.2. Lineage (NCBI taxonomy): Eukaryota > Metazoa > Platyhelminthes > Trematoda > Plagiorchiida > Dicrocoeliidae > Dicrocoelium > Dicrocoelium dendriticum. The sequence goes on from OX104063.1 coordinate 170,401,043, forward strand.
AAGTAGGGGAACATTAGTTACTACGGTTAACACGACAACATCCTCGACCTGGAAGATGTTCTCTTAGCAAGCCACATTAGTGAAAATGTCTGTCAGTACCCGTATATTTCCGGAGAGGCCATGCGTAGAGAGACAGAAGCGGAAATTCGACCTGAGCATGTTACGTCAGAAACACATGAGGAAAATGTTGCTGGTTCTTGGTGTACCAGTTGAAGCATAACGATAACATTGAACGACAAAAGCACGACATCGAAGAATGGAGGTACGCCACAGCACTCCACAACCTTTAGTTACAGATGAACCAGTCTCGGTTGTTCTTACCTCAGACCAGCCCACCTCAAAAACACCTGTTACAAAAAACTCCGAAAGGCCGGCACTAATTAAACTGATCAAATACAGTGAACCGAGCTCTTAATACGTCAACAAATACTATGCTGCTACACCAACACTCAGGGGTTGTATTCTAAATTCCCGGAAGTGCGTCATCCATATGAAACAACAACTTGGGACCTCATAGCGGTTAATGGAACTTGGGTTTCAAACGACATACTCGATCCGGAAGTTGAACTCTGTGAAGAGTCTGCAATTCAGAATGGTCGTCTAGCTCGCGGTGACGACCATTCTGAATGAGATTACCTGAAATGTAAGGTCCTTACCGAACAATCTCTTGTTATTCCCGACGCATTATTTTCTTAGCTTTAGCTAGCAGTTCGTAATGGTGGATGTCGGAAGAAGACGCGTGATGCTTGCCTCTTAGCAGTTATCTATAGGCCACCGAACTCTTCAGCAGACAGCGATCACATTCTATTAAAAGTTCTCCACTATCCTGTTTCAACAAAAGTACTCTCACTAAATTAAATTAAATTAACTTTAATAGGGCCATGTCCTCCTATGGGCCAACATTCAAATCAAAACTCCTTGAATGCATGCAAATGACAGTTTTGTACAGCCATGTTCATCAACCAACCAGACACTTCGGTTCAAATAAGCCATCACTTCCAGACTTACTCCTGACTAATAAGGAGTTAATGGTTGAATCAGTTAGCGTACGATCCTCCACTGGCCCGTAACGACCATTCAGTCTTAAAGTTTTGTTTTGTTATGCCAGTATTGTTGATGAAGAACGAGAAAGGGAACGAACTATTACAGACTATTTCCAGCTTCAAAACCTAGCGAGAACAGTTGACTGGGACCTCCAGCAGCCCAGTTAGGTGAACGATGCATGGAATGATATGAAAAGTAGAATAACCCGGGTCATACAATCAGCATCGAAAGTTATAGCATTACGAGCATCGCGTCGGACCAATAAGTGGGTCCGAATTAGAACACGTAAATGGATCAACCGGAGAGATGAGATTTGGAAGCAGCATGCGCTCCGCCCATGTGACATCACATGACATAATTACAAACAATCATAAACTAGTGCATGTCACTCATTAGAATCGACAAGTAAAAACGGCAGGAGACCATAGTACTCAATTTTACAATTAACAACAAATTGCTATATAAGGATGCGAATGACAAAGAAAGATTAAGTCTAGTATACCACCACTTAAGACGGCCATTGGCCTAACCACTACTGCTGTGGATACCACGAATGCTCTACTCCTGCAGCCTGGCTCAGTGGCTACAAATACCATTGAACCTTTACCTTCTCAACGCCCAGCAAATGTCGTCGGCTTATCCAGTATCGCCGTTACCCCGTGAGCTATCGTAAGGAAATTGCAGTCTCTCCGGGAAAACAGGGCCCATGAATCGTCAAAATCTACCTAAAGGTATTCAACTCTTTGCTCCCATCATAGCAGTACCTGTTGCGGCTGTTTTCTAGAATCTGCTTGACTCCCATACAGTCCTATCTGAGTAGGAGAGTGAAATTATCAATTATCAAGCGATGTGCTCCTGCCAACTACCGACTCAGTAGTACCTTTCTACCTATTTTATCAAAAGTGATGGAATCGGTAATCGCAGATCAACAGACCCGATATGTTGAAGTCTGCAAATACTTTCTAATGTCCAACATAGTTTCAGACAAAGGATCTTCCCTCACCAATATGCTGCTTACTCGGGACTCATGGATCAGGGCGGCTGATTTAGGAACCCCATAGATGTGAGTAACTTAAACTTTTGGCACGGTCAGTCACTTCGTTCTTCTACAAAACTTGCTACCTACGGTATCAACGATTCCCTGCTCACTTGGTTGGATGCTTACTTACAGGACAGAACAATCAACGTGAGAATAGTCGACACTCACTCCGAAAGTCTGTGCGCAGTCAGAGGTGTACTGCAAGGAACCGTCCTCGGTCCGCCACTGTATTTAGTCTACATTAATGACCTTCCTGCGGACATTCTATCCCTGATGCAAATATTTGCAGATAACGCTAAACTATGGTGAGCGATTCGCTCAGCATCCGACAATGTCCATCATCAGGATGATATGTATCGGGTTAACGAATCTACAGAAACAAACCAGCTCCCATTGAACTCTGCAAAGTGCCATCTGCTACCGGTGCATAGCAGCTTCATCAACACACATCTCTTGGGACAGCACATTTTGCAACACACGACTGGTGAACGAGACTTACGTATCATCGTACAAGAAAGCCTTGCCAATTTTCTCCTATGTTCGAAAACAGCAAATGTGGCGAACTTAAACTTGAAGCTTTTGAGGCCAGTTCTAGACACCTTTGAGCGACGGCTATTAGCACTGGTGATTAACTCGTATATTCAGCCCCATGTGGAATTTGCAGTTTTGGCATGATGTCCATGGTTAAAACGATACATTCCGTTTCTGGAACAACCCCAAATAAGAGCTGCGAAAGCAACAGATGTACTATGCGGTGTTAGCTACGAACCGCGTCTACGTTTACTCGATGTGTTCAGAATACCGACGGCTTTGTGGATATCTTATTCTCACATACCGAATACTAACTGAGAGCGATCAACAATTAAGCCACTTTTGACCCTAGCCCCTTATAAAAAAACTGAGGCCGCCACATGAAACTGTCTGGACTGTAGAAAATATTTTCACTCTCCTAGAATTTGTTTGCACTGGAGTGTATGAAAAACAGATGTGGTAAGCGCATCAGGTGTTGCAATATTTGAACGACATTCATCAGCGCTAAGAGCTACACAACTGTGTGACAATGTGCAATGTCTAGACTACTGAGAACACTGCAACGTCATTTTATAAAAGAAATGGGGGTGGATGTTTCTCGTATTACCAAGGGAGCTGATTACGAATATGCAGACCAAAAGTTTCCATCACGTCTGCCTTTTTTATTCGTTTTCATTGCAGCCAAACATTGCGTTCCATGCATCTAATGTTGGCCTGGGAATGGTGTTCCACTTCGCACATGACCTGCAATTTGCCATGTGCACAGTTGAGTTGCTGCAGAGACTGAACATTCTGCTGCTCCGATGAACAAAATGCCAATATGTCATCCACATAACGTTTATAGTGTGGTAACCGGACTATTTCTGCGGGTATGCCTCTTTTTATCATCAGCATAAAGAAATCGGCGATTATATGGCCTAGTGGGCTACTCATTGCCACACCATCGATTTGACGATATGGGGTGTTCTGCAAGTGGAAGCCAACGTGTCTGCGCACAAAAGCAAGGATTCCTTTAGAAATTTGACTGGAATTGGTAACGAGTAACTATATTGCTCAGCTAGCTCATACAGTGTAGCGACAACGACGCGACAATGAAGCACAATCTTTATTGGCACGATCACCAGCTATGTCACCACACCCAGGCGTTCATTTATGAGTCATGTTTCCTTCCCCCGTTGCACTCTCTCTTCTGGCCTCCACTCGTGACACTCCATGCACTCATTGAGGTACGAAAAGTATTATATGAGAAGTATTATATGTCCATTCCGCCCCCTGCAGCTCCGCTTCCGAGCGTCCCATTCTGACCGACGCGGAGTCGGTCGATACCTCGTGTTTTGCTTGAACGTGGATGTATTGCTCCGCTTGTGGTTGTTCCGGGAGGATGCAATAACGGCGGTTTCGTCCGATTTATTACGTTCTCTAAAAATACTCTCCCGGCTTTGCCTGGTTCGGACTCTACCGGGCGCCGCTCGTGCCCTGTTTTAGTCACGGTCCGTCAGGTTAGTGTTGCCCCGTCCGCTTCGCTTCATTGCGCCCGTCTCCCTTTCCGTCCACTCCCGTTTTAGTCGTCTTTCTCTCCTCCGGACAACCATTGTCTTCCGCCTCCCTACAATATGTATTCAACAGTTTGTTGTAGTAAGATGTTGGTGAATAGAGATTCCACATCCAAGGAACACATAACCTTATCGGAGATGTTGATGCCATCTAAGTCACCGATAAGTTGAAATAATCTTTAAGACTACATGGATTGGACAGTTGTCGCAGAGTCGAAAGTATCTCCACTTGCCAGAGAGCCTATTTATGCTGCGGCGCAATTAACAGTGCTAGAATCGGCCTAAGTGGTACTCCACACTTGTGCGTCTTCGGTGACCCATAAAACTGCAGAGTAGTGCTGCCACTTGACTTCAAACAGTTACAGGTGTCACTAGCAATCACGCAATGAAGGAGAAGCGTTTCAAGATAGGCAGCTATGCTAGCTTCAACGTCGGCTACGTTTTCCATCTTATTAAGTAGTTCAAATTTTCCCGTGTCGTTGAGTATGTCACCCATTTTCTGAGCGTACTCGACCTTGTTCATGACCACCACTCCAGAGCCCTTATCCGGTTTCATCACAACTACGTTCTTAGTACGCAGTTCGCGCGGCGTCTGAAGGTGTCGGCTTGTAAGTGCGCATTTTTCAGTCACTGGCACAGTCGGTCAATTTGTTTTTAAACCAAACAACAATCTCAGGACTGGATGGTTGAAGCTCCTTAAATTGCTCAAAAATTTTCTCAAACTGAGCTTCTCTAAACAACCCGTTCAGTCTTCTAGGAGGAATTTTGTAATCAAGCCCATGTGACAATGCTTCTAACTGCAAGCATCTAGTTGTACGTCTGATAAATTTACCACGTACTTACTAGGATCACATACAATTGGCTCCTCATCCTAGCTGTTCGTAAGCGAGTTAACCAACCGAGTATTCCGATTTCGCCTTTGAAAGTGAATTTATCAGACCTACAACTTGACTCGTTGCAGTTAGAAGCATTGTCATATGGGCTTGATTACAAAATTCCTCCTAGAAGACTGAACGGGTTGTTTAGAGAAGCTCAGTTTGAGAAAATTTTTGAGCAATTTAAGGAGCTTCAACCATCCAGTCCTGAGATTGTTGTTTGGTTTAAAAACAAATTGACCGACTGTGCCAGTGACTGAAAAATGCGCACTTACAAGCCGACACCTTCAGACGCCGCGCGAACTGCGTACTAAGAACGTAGTTGTGATGAAACCGGATAAGGGCTCTGGAGTGGTGGTCATGAACAAGGTCGAGTACGCTCAGAAAATGGGTGACATACTCAACGACACGGGAAAATTTGAACTACTTAATAAGATGGAAAACGTAGCCGACGTTGAAGCTAGCATAGCTGCCTATCTTGAAACGCTTCTCCTTCATTGCGTGATTGCTAGTGACACCTGTAACTGTTTGAAGTCAAGTGGCAGCACTACTCTGCAGTTTTATGGGTCACCGAAGACGCACAAGTGTGGAGTACCACTTAGGCCGATTCTAGCACTGTTAATTGCGCCGCAGCATAAATAGGCTCTCTGGCAAGTGGAGATACTTTCGACTCTGCGACAACTGTCCAATCCATGTAGCCTTAAAGATTATTTCAACTTATCGGTGACTTAGATGGCATCAACATCTCCGATAAGGTTATGTGTTCCTTGGATGTGGAATCTCTATTCACCAACATCTTACTACAACAAACTGCTGATTACATATGTGAGCTAGCTGAGCAATATAGTTACCCGTTAACAATTCCAGTCAAACTTCTAAAGGAAACCTTGCTTTTGTGTGCAGACACGTTGGCTTCCACTTTCAGAACACCCCATATCGTCAAATCGATGGTGTGGCAATGAGTAGCGCACTAGGCCATGCACTCGCCGATTTCTTCATGCTGATGATAAAAAGAGGCATATCCGCAGAAATAGTCTGGTTACCATACTATAAACTTTATGTGGATGACATATTGGCATTTTGTTCATCGGAGCAGCAGATTGTCCAGTTTGTGCAGCAACTCAACTGTGCACAGGGCAACTTGCAGGTCACTTGCGAAGTGGAACAGAAGAACTGTCTGCCATTCTTAGACATCCTTATCAGTTACAGGAATGACGGTCTCATTAGGAGGTCTATCTACAGGAAAGCATCCTGGTCCGGCCAATACCTGCACTTCACCAGCTTCACAAAGTGCGGTACAAGCGGACCCTTGTGAAAACTATATTTAATCATGCTAGATGAATTTGCTCGACAGATTGTCTGGCCGACGATCTAGAATTAATTACAACAACGCTCATCACGAATGGTTATCCCCATAGATTTCTATAGAAATACAGCCAACAGCGAAGCCCGAAAGACTTGGTGCATACGGCAGCCAAGAAAACGATCTGTAGCGAGTTGCCTTTCAAGAGTGACTTTGCTGTATTAAAAGCCATGAATCGTTTAATCTCTGCTACGCAGAGAAGTTACTGTGCTGCTCAGGGTGTGGTCATCAATGGAATCTGTAACTTGCCGGTGCCTCCAACGAAGGAAGCTCAACTGATAGGGGCCAATTCACACTGCATATACAAATTCGTGTGCGACTGCGGAGACAGTTACATAGGCAGAACCAATCGGTCTTTGACTTCCCGAATAAAGGAACACATGACAAGGTGAGCTCAACGTGAAATTGACCATCATCCCTGTCCCACTGAAGTTCCGTGCTTGCGCAAACCGCCTCAATAGATAAACACCTATTGACTACGCGTCACCGGATAGAGCTCGAATCAGCGTTCACACTCGTATTACGTCACCCTAATCCCCGCTTCCTGCGTTTCGCCGTGCCCATTGCGATTAGTCGGATGAACTCGGCCCTGTGCGTTCAAAAGCAAGTATTTGTCAGTTTAAGACTACCGTGAACATTGGGGTGGAACTTCCGTTCACCTAATGCTTACTTGGTCACACTCATAGTTAAGTATATAGTTGCATACCGGTTATTGTTAATGGTATTGAGGACACAATACGAAATGTATGCATCTGTAGTGACCATGACATTTTACCCCATCAAACATCACATTCAGACTTGTGCACATTTTGTTTTACTTTGCACCCATCCCAAGCCTATATATACTAGACTGCAATTTTGAACCGGGTTCGCCATCTTGCCCGCGCGCTGCCGGCTGTTGTGCTCCTACGTGGTGTTACTCGTTGCTTCACCACTCTCTCCCATTTTCCTCAAGCTATATTCACATAGCTATTGTACATAGCTATTTTCTCAAGACAATCTTTATATCCCGTCGTCTTCTGTCTCACCGGGCTACGGTTTTCTTGTGTAGCATTCGTCAAGCCGCTACATAATTGGTGACCCCAATCGCATTCCGGTGAGTTCGTTCCATTTTTTGGTTTTTTCCACGCAAGCCATGACGTCAGTTTCTAAAAAGTGCGAAGATTCACAGTCGGTGCAAGCGGTATCTCTTGTAGTTCCACCATTTATTGAAAAAGATCCCGTTTTATGGTTCATGATTTTAGAAGCTGAGTTTACTTCTAAGCATGTCACTAGCGATTCTGCAAAGTTTAACCACTTGCTCACACGCTTGCCAACTGATATTACTATAGCGCTACGCGATCTTATTATTACATCTTGTCCTCCTGACCGCTATAATTCTCTCAAGAACGCGGTAATAAAGCGTGTTACTCCCTCATTGAAGTCCCGCCTGCACAAACTTTTTACTGGTCTTCAGCTAGGTTCTAGTAAGCCATCCGCGCTATTGCTAGAGATGCGTGGTCTTCTTCAAGGATCACATATGGATGAGTCGCTGCTTCGAGAGTTATGGCTTCAGCGTTTGCCTGAAAACGTACAAGCTATGCTATCGCTTGCGAAATCGCAGCCTTTGTCAGAAGTTGCAGATATTGCTGATGATATGATTGATCGCTTCACCGGACCACCGTGTCCGTCGTCTAATTCTCTTCGCTCACCTGACGTAGGTTTTACTGTTGACCCTTCGGTTCAAGCCATCGACACTACTACTCCACCTTCGACTGGTGAGCTCTTAGCAGAGATAGCCGCGCTACGGCAAGAAGTTCAAAACTTAAAGTTACATCGGCACCAACGGGATCCTCCATCCCGTTTCCCTAGCCCATCTCGAAGACGAACACGACTCCCAATTTGCCGTTATCACGCACGTTTTGGAAGTTCCGCTAGAAATTGTATAAAACCATGCTCATTTCCCGTAACGAGAAAAAGGAGAGGCCGACACGTAGTGGCGACGAACGCCGTCGGCCGAAGTCGTCCAAGTCGCCTCTTCAAAATCGTTGATAGGAACACCGGGATCATGTTCCTAGTTGATACCGGGGCGGAAGTTAGCGTGATCCCACCGGTTCCAGGCGACGCGACTAAGCCACAGACAACTAACTTGCGTGCCGCTAACGGCACTGCGATTCGAGTCTTCGGTCAACGCTCCCTTACCATTGACCTCGGACTACGACGTCCCTTTCGATGGATTTTCACCATCGCTGCCGTTCCATTTGCTATATTGGGTATCGACTTCCTCCAACACTTCGATCTTCTCGTCGATGCGCGTCATCGCAAACTCGTTGACCAAAAGACCCAGCTTTTCACATGTGGAGTTCGCACACCTTGTGTTTCTGTCACTCCCATTTACATTCAGCCTGAAGCTGATAAGGAATTTTTAGATCTGTTCAGACAGTTTCCGCAGCTCGTCCGCTCAGCTGACGCTACGCTTCCGGTCGTTTCTAGCGTTACGCACCATATACGAACCCGTGGCCCACCGGTTTCTGCACGGCCACGACGTCTCGCCCCTGATAAGCTAAAAGCCGCTAAGGCGGAATTCGAGCACATGCTCGAACTTGGTATCATCCGTCCTTCCGAAAGTCAGTGGGCCTCACCTCTCCACATGGTGCCCAAGAAAGGCGGCGACTGGCGGCCCTGCGGAGACTACCGGGCGCTGAACAAGTGCACAGTTGCAGATAGGTACCCTATACCGCACATCCAGGACCTTACAAATAGTCTCGGTGGTAAGTCAGTGTTTAGTAAGATAGACCTGACGCGAGCATATCACCAGATTCCTGTAGAGGAGTGCGATATTCCCAAAACTGCAGTTATAACACCCTTTGGTTTATTCGAGTTCCTTCGAATGCCTTTCGGGTTAAGGAACGCTGCTCAAACATTCCAGCGGTTCATCCATGACGTTACTCGTGGTCTGGACTTCGTATATCCTTACGTGGATGATATCCTAGTAGCTAGCGCCTCTAAGTCGCAACACTTAGAGCATCTGCGTATTCTGTTCCAACGCCTATCTGATCGAGGCGTTACCTTGAACCCTAGCAAGTGCGAACTAGGAAAATCATCGATCGAGTTCCTAGGTCACCGCATCTCAGCTACAGGTATTGAACCACTGTCTCAAAAGGTGACCGCCATCCAAGATTTCCCTGAACCTACATCGTTTAAACAACTTAAACGTTTCCTTGGGATAGTTAACTACTATAGACGCTTTATTCCGTGTTGTGCTAGAATAATGCAGCCCTTGACTGACTTGCTTCGGGGCAATCAACGTTCGTTTGTTTTTACCAAGTCCGCGCGATTAGCCTTCTCAAACCTTAAGGACGCAATCGCTAATGCTGCTCTCTTAGCACATCCCGTACCATCTGCTCCAATTTCTCTCGTCACTGATGCCTCAGACGAGGCCGTTGGTGCTGTTCTTCAGCAGGCTGTCGACAATACATGGCAACCTTTGGGTTTCTTTTCGAAACGGTTGCAGCCAGCGGAGACACGTTACAGCACCTTCGGGAAAGAACTTCTGGCAGTTTACCTCGCCATCCGTCATTTTCGTCCTTTTCTAGAGGGCAGAAGCTTTACCGTCTTTACTGACAACAAACCTTTAGTTTACGCCCTCGACTCGTCATCCGACCGATACTCTCAGAGAGAGATACGCCACCTGGACTATGTCTCACAGTTTACGTCAGACATACGGCACGTCTCAGATGTGCAGAACTCCGTCGCTGATGCTCTTTCTCGCGTTAGCTCCATCACTTCCGCTGAAAGTATCGATCTAACGGCAATGGCTGCTGCTCAACAGACCGACCCAGAGCTGGATCAGCTTCGTAATTCTAGCTCCTTGCGCATACGACCAGTTCCACTGCCTACTTCGGATGGAACCATACTTTGCGACGTTTCGCAAAATTCACCACGACCAGTGGTTCCCCAAGCGTTCAGACGCACTGTGTTCGACATTCTTCACAGTTTATCACATCCAGGCATTCGTGCCACAGTTAAGCTCGTCACACAACGCTTCGTGTGGCGCAACGTCAACCGGGACGTTAGACAGTGGGCTCGTACGTGCCTTAGTTGCCAACAGTCTAAGGTTCATCGACACACGAAAAGTCCGCTTGGTTCATTTCCACTTCCTGATGCCCGTTTCCACCATATCCATGTTGACCTTGATGGGCCACTGCCCCCATCTAATGGATGTGCCTACTTGCTGACTTGTATAGACCGCTTTACAAGATGGCCTGATGCCATCCCAATGCCAGATTGCTCATCAGACACTGTCGCTCGCGCTTTTCTAGAGCGCTGGGTCTCACACTTTGGTTGTCCTGCCATTGTGACAACTGATCGGGGTGCGCACTTCGCAGGCACATTTGCTCACCTTCTTCAGACCCTCGGCTGCCGTCACATCCAAACGACTGCATTCCACCCTGCCGCCAACGGCATGGTTGAGCGTTTTCACCGCCAGCTGAAAGCTGCACTATGTGCACATGATAACGCAGACTGGTACGAAGCGCTTCCCACCGTCTTACTTGGCTTACGAAATACTGTCAAAGCCGACATTAACGCTGCTCCGGCCGAACTCGTTTATGGCTGCTCATTGCGTCTTCCCGGACAATTAGTCGCCCCAACCCCGGAGAGGGCATGGAACTATAAGAGCTACATAGCTCGTCTGATGCACCACATGCGTCAGCTGCACCCCGCGAGACCCAGGGAACAACGCACTCCAGTGCACGTTCCGAAAGACCTTTCTACATGTTCTCACGTATTTTTACGTGTCGACCAAGTGAGACAGCCTCTCTCCGCACCTTACACAGGTCCATACCGTGTTATTAAACGGTCTTCAAAAACTTTGGTGATTGACCGTGGGGGTAAAAGGGATACTGTCTCGATAGATCGCGTCAAGCCTGCGTTCATCGATGAACAACAGCTTGTTCCATCATCGACCTTAACGCAATCCACAGAGCCACCTGTAACGACGCCCAGCTTTTCAGCTCCACCACAATCCCAGTCATCAGATTCGCCTCAAACTAATACCAGTCACGGTAGAAGAGTTCGTAAACCTGTTCGTTTCTCCGATTTTGTCGAACTCATCCATACCTCATGAATCTTTTTCGTTTTCTCTCATCGTTTGTATTATGCTTTTCCGTAAATATCTGAATCTGTCTCCCCGAGTTTTTTCCCCCCCATCTATCAGGTAAAGTCATGAGGCTGGCACGTTTGGGTCCGTCCGTTCAATGGTTGGCTGATTTTCAATTGTTTGGTCGTTTGGATGCTTTGGTCTACCCCCAACGCTTTGTCGTCTCGCCCGCTCACGTTGGCCTTTGGATCGTGGTCTGCTTGGCTCAATTTGGCTCGTCTTGGTCGTTTGTCTGGCTCGCCTTCCTGGCTTTGGCTGCTCGTGTGCCTGGCTCGTTGTTTTTGGTCCCCCCACGGCTCGCCAATACGAACAGGATTTCAGCTTCGTTTTGGCAGTGGATTGGAATGCGGTGGGGGGAGTGACCTCTCCCAAGCGCACCGTCTTTCAGCAGCGGTGAAAGGTCCTACCGGCCCTTTTTCTGGATTATCCAGTTTTTTTGTAGTCCGGTGTGCCCGCTGGGACGGCCCACCGATGATGCATTCCAATCCACAAGAAGATTAAATAATCCAAATACAACCGAACTCTTGTGATTCTGCCTTTATACATTTGCAAGCCAACAGCGATCGAAGTCCTCGTCCCTCGGCCTTCTAGGGGGAGGCCTGTGTAGTGACCATGACATTTTACCCCATCAAACATCACATTCAGACTTGTGCACATTTTGTTTTACTTTGCACCCATCCCAAGCCTATATATACTAGACTGCAATTTTGAACCGCGTTCGCCATCTTGCCCGCGCGCTGCCGGCTGTTGTGCTCCTACGTGGTGTTACTCGTTGCTTCACCACTCTCTCCCATTTTCCTCAAGCTATATTCCCATAGCTATTGTACATAGCTATTTTCTCAAGACAATCTTTATATCCCGTCGTCTTCTGTCTCACCGGGCTACGGTTTTCTTGTGTAGCATTCGTCAAGCCGCTACACATCTACCAGCTTTCGTCTTTTTACGGTGTTTTTGGAACGAATGCTGTATTGGTTTTGGTTTTGTTGTTATTTTTTGTTTGCACACGCCAGCCTTTCCTTTGTTGACATTTTGATTGGTATAGGTCTAATCCTACTGTTCAAAACATATTAATATACTTTCCTTCCATTAATTCCGATTTTGCGCCATAAATCCATTTGTATCAAGCAATTTGTATACCTCGCCCTTTGAGCCCATGCCAGAACGATTTACTGAGCCAACGTTTGCATGGCATGAGGTCAGCGAATGCTTTGTTTTCCGCCAATTGTTTGACTGACTTCAACACCTTCTTTTCCAAATCAATCCCGTGCGGTAACATAAGGCGCAACGTGGTAAACGCTTGTATGACATAGGTTGAACTTGCCAAGCCACCTCAATTAACTCATTACGATAAGGCGATCAAGCGGAGGGCTCATGTTTCCCAACACACGACACCGGACTTCATCGTTGTGAACTCGGTGCTGCTACCACACACGGGCTATCCGCCGCAAACATATGTTATCGAAGGCCGGAAGCCTACGCATGTCACCCACACGAATCGGTCAGAACTCACTTCCGTACAGCAGGACCGCGCAGACACAATCGTTGAAGTCCCTATCCTTTAAAGAGAGGGATATGTTCCGACGACGCCACAAATGACTCAGGTTGATACATGCAGATCGGGCTGGGACGATGCGATGCGATACCACTCTCTCAATAGTGCCGTCAGCAGAAATACCGCTTGCGTGGTAGACAAATTGTCCACAAGCTCTAGCTATGTTCCTTCAATGATACGTGAGGGGGCAGACCATTTCCATTATTGGGGTAGAACTTTACACTTCAAGGTGAAATATCGCAACCATACTTAGGCGCTTCAATTGGCAGACGGTTAGAAAGGATCTGTACACTCTGTGAATCGTCAATGAGCAGAGCGATGCCATCAGCATAATCTGAGTCGGTCCCGGGACTGCCAAGAAGAAGCTCAACACCATTGGCTCCCTGTAATGGTGGAAAAGAACTTAAATAAATAAATAAATAAATGGTATATTCCTCGGTGATTCGAGGTGCAGTCCAACTATGTGGTCTGATCAATGTGTACAACAGGATCGCAAAAAAATGAGCACTTTTTTCACGCTTTTTACAATGGATCCAAAACAGGTACTAAACTAATTGGCAGGATTAAGACATTAAAGAAATTAAAAAGCAGGAACAATAACTTAAGCAGATTTAAACAGATGTCCAGTTAAAGTAATACGGCCACTCCTGGAACCATCCCCAGGGGACTTGCTTCCATGCAAGGTATTCCCTCTCAGCCATGCTAGACGCCTGATACTGAAAGTCGCTTAAGGGCTGTGTTTCCTTATTTGACATCTTGATCATGGCTGGAAGACGCTACTGTGTCAATGAATGAAACCATTTTTGTCACTTCTGTAGACAGTTTACTACAAAGTTGCAGTACAGACCCATTACTTCACTGCTGGAGTCTGCCTACCTCGTATATTTTGGGATGAACCTGGGAGATGAAGATAATAAGTGGGCGCCGCACATTGTGGGCCATATAATCTTCATCTAACTCAGTGGCTGAAGGGCAAAAGCAAGATGCCGTTTGCAATCCCCATGGTGTGAAGGGAGTCGAAGGATCACACGACCGACTGCTGCTTCTGCCTAACCAGTGTCATTGGAATCTCCAAGCGAAGCAAGGAAAAGATTCCTTATACTGATCTTCCATCAGCCAGTCTATCTGCTCCTCACAATTGCACCTTACACATTCTAGTGCCTCCAGTGGACGTCACTGATGGTGAGTAGTGATTCCACATCTTCAATTTCCCCTGATTCTAATATCTGTGAAAACTCCGAAGCTGATGTTGTCAACCCATATCTTATTGAACCGTCAGAACTGAGTGGCTTGATATGTGACCCGGGCTTACTTAAAGACAAGGCCGAGTTGCTGGCATCTCGGCTGCAGCAGTGCCGCTTGCTACAAACACTAAGGTTACTGTATACAGAAAGCGAAGAGTTAACTTGTCCGATTTCTTTGACACGAGAGAAACCTTTTGTTACACTTCCGACGTGGAAGGACTGATGAAGGGGCTTGGCGTGAGGCATATCAGTGATGAATGGCGTCTGTTCCTGGACTTGTCCAAGAGTATTCTTAAGGCCATACTGCTCCACAATGAAAATGTTTGTTGAACTGTGTCTCTGTTACACGCCACCAATATGAATGAGAGTTACAAAAGCATGCAACAAATACTCGCTACACTGAACTAGCATAATTATTGTTGAAACATATGTGTTAACTTCAAATTCATTGGGCTCCTAATGCGTGTGCAAGGAGGCTTGACAAAATACTGCTGTTTCTTGTGCTTATGGTACAGTAGAGCAACATGGCAGCATTACACAACCAAAAGTGGCTACAATGGACGGAGTATACTACATCGATAGTGAGTGTAAAACATACACCTCTTGTGCAACCGCTGCACATCAAGCTTGGTTAGGGCAAAACGGCGTCAAAGCCTTCAAACGAGATAGATTTGAGTTCTAGTAGCTGAAACAAGTGTTTCCGAAGGTCGGTAGTGCGAAGATCAAAGAAGGGGTATTATTTGGTCTGATATTTGCCGCGTAATGGCAGGCAGTGCTTTCGAATGCCAGTTGACCTTCTTTGGGTTAGAAGTGTGGCGATTATTCAAGGTAGTACGTATAGACTTTTTGGGTAGAACAAGGACAGTAGACTACAATGATATCACAAAAATCCTCATTGCCGACTATCGGGCTGTTGATGATCGAATGTCACTCAAGATGCATTTTTTGCATAATCACCTTACCTTTTTTCCTGAGAACTTTAGATCTGTTATCAATGAGCATAGTCAGCACTTTCACCAAAACATCTCACTCATGGAGCAGCGCTATAGTGGCAAGTACACGCCTTCCAAGATGGGTGACGTTTACTGGTTTCTGCAGCAAGTGGGCATTGTACCATACAAGCGAAGATCTCAGCGAAGTCATCATTTCCCAATGCCAAGGTGCAATCAGCAGTTAGCGGCGAGTGTTGCAGTGATGTCTTAACCGTGTTTGCCACACATACGGATACTGAATATGTTGTGGTTCAGCGCATTTACATATAATTCGTGCGACATAGGTAGGACATTACTAAAAATAATCATTAGTTTCTAGCAATATAACCTGACGTACTAGGTAACGTCGGAATACATTACTGCGACCAGTGGAGTGTATTCAGTAAGGTAGGTACATAGGCATTTCTGTTATAGAAAATAAATTTTTTGTTGTACGACTTAATTCACCTTCCACGTTGGACCCTATTGCTTTTAATTTTCTTTTGAAACTCCATCTTGTGGGTACCGTAAAAACATGCTTTCTATTCTATCATACATTATTGAACCAGTAACTATTTCCTTCCTCCGTAGCCCAAGAATGTCATGCGAGTACTGTAAGCAACCATGTTCCTTCAGTTCAAAAGTGTTCGGAAATTTCGCATAGGCTTGAATAAATAGCCAAAAGGTCATTCACATAACACTAGTTTCGTTGGCCTTGAACAACATCATCGGATATTTTTTTGCTGTCAACACCCTCCAAAATTATGCATTGCAGGATCAACTTACAATGCTTTACTACATCGTCTGGGACTGGAAGCACGCTCATTCTCAAGTGGGTAAGATAGGTATCAGCAGTATGCCAGTACGCAGTACCCATGCTTCGCTGCTTCGCAACCACTAACAGTCGCGCTTGGACTGCGTATACTGGTTGGGTCGTCCGGTCTCCTACGCCTGCTGGAACACGCGATCGCGGAGTACGAGGCAGACTTGCGATCATTTAGACTGCGGGCAGGCTCATTCCTAAGTGCGTTTATCAGTAATCAGAAATCGGAAGTAAAAGTATGATTCCCCTCTAACCATTTAACCAAAACAGTGAGAAGACATAGGTTGTGATATGGCAACATTTCTATTGTCTTCAATAGTCCCCAACACAACACAAGCAGAACCACATGGTTGGCAGCATCCGGTTTCAGATTTACCTGTCACTGTGGCTAGGCGCAGGACGCCTGCGCCTACAGAGGGATCATAGTTGGCTTGCGCTACGCCACCCACCGCTCTAACAGCAAGCCCCATATCCAGTGTAAACCCGAAGGAATAACACCGGGAGGCATGTGGATGGGAGCCGTGTTTCATCAACGGGGCCAGCCCACACTCCTTCACAGGAAAACACAAACACGCTGTAATTGGGGAATCAAGCGTACACAAGACGGTGGCTGGACCGTAGTCCGCTCCCGACTGAGCGATTGGAACCGCTCTTCGAGCCTAGCACAGCCACAAGGACCGTACACCCCGTCCCCTCCAGCAACGACCAACTGTCTCCTGGATCCAATATCGACGTGGTAGTGGGTAATAGAGAGGTAGGCACCTTGTAAACATGCACATCAAGCGCAGCCACACCGGTGATTTCCAGCAACAGCCAATCACTTGAAACGACAAGATGAATTAAATTAAATCGAATGATGCCTACATATACGGTGGCATAACTCTTCGCTAACTTAACATATGAAGTAAGTTGGTTAGCAACCAATCCGCGATAAGTAACAAATGTCCACAAGTTACTTAAAAAGTGCTACAAACGCTATAAGGTTAACGAAGGTAAGCGCACTTAACGTAATCAACGTGTGCAACTTAACAGATTATTCAGATAGGCAGAACAAACCCACTAAAGTGGAATGAAATTTATCCAGCTTAAAAAGACCTGGTTTAAGTGTAAGTTGGTTGAGCAGAACCACATACACGATTACATAGATGGAACAATGAACATCACCAACCAGAATGTCACAGTCAAGTCCAAGACAATCCAATTAATTGCTTCAAGTATTTTTGTGCATACAGCACAGCTTGATGGTCTCTAATTAGCAACATGATCTGATTGTCCCGAATCACTACAACAATCCTCCAGTCTGGTACTAAAAAGATTGCATTGGACCATTGGTTTGCGGGCCCGACTTTTACTTCAAATGGCTAACGAAATTACCTCCATGACGAAAGTGGTAGAAATGTAGTGATGATCCTACTGAGACTGAAGACGAAATTGGCACTACAATCGTTAATCTCCGGGAGACAGTAAGTGACTTTGAAAGCATGGATGCAGTGGGAACTGTTTTAAATGCTGATGCAGAAGATGCGCGCGAACTTAAAGAATTGGAAGTGTATCCACAATTTGGCATGATAATATACACTTAAATCGCTTTTATGGATGTCCATCAGTGACCTCATAAGAATGACCATGAAATTCCCGCTATGGTTGTCCGGTTCGAAGTTATTGTCATGAAGCATGTCAATCGTGAATTCCATAACTGGAAGGATACAAACCTGAGGCTACGAAGTTAACGACATACTCGTTTTTTCGAGCGTTGCGAGAAAACGTGCATAGATTGAGAACACGGATTATGTATTCTCCATTAAAATAGCCTATGTTTTGTTTCAGCTGCAGGATCTTTGTAACAGGATACTCTAGTTTTTAGACTGATGTGGGTTTCAGAAACTGGTGGAAGCTAAATCCAGAACCATAAGAATATGAATCTGGTAAATCCTGTGCACGGTCATTCCCCAACCGCAAGATGCTAGCAATCCGGCCAGTTGAAGGAAGATAAGTGTAGAAAAGACGTGACGTGAAACTTTGGCTAGAATACTTGATTTAGTCAGGTTTCCCGTCAACCCAAACAGGACACTGTGTGGTCTACGAGGCTCATCCAGGATGACGAAGGCGGCTAGAAAAAGGAGGGAAATTTTCCGAAGTTGTACATTTGTTGGCAAGGTATGAGCCTGTAGTTTGTGAACATTTGTTGACAGTTCAGCTGGAAGGAAAACTGTTACTTTTTTGTCGCCACACGTTCAAAATGAGTCAGTGAGTATTTTGGTAAGGCCGATGAGAAAGACTATCGTAGATCAGGTCAAGGAAAGCAACTAAGTTTGCTTAATTTTTGATACCACTCCCGATGTGTCTCATAAAAATCAGATAAGTGGAAGCGAAGTGACAGTAGAGGAGTTTCTCAGCTTCATTGAGAATAACTGTGTAAGAGCAGAGGGAACTGTTGGATTGTTATTGAGAAAAGCAGATAACGAAATTCGGATTGAGGACTGCTGTGATCAGGCATTAAACAGTGCTGCTGTTATGGAGGGCTACCAATCAGGTGTGCAGAGACACATCTGCGAAGTAAAGCCAAAGCTACATTTGTGTCATACACAAACCATTCCATGTATCTGGCTTGTTTTCATGAATCTATTGCGACAATTCCTTCCGTTACATATTCACAGGATAGACCGGCTATTCTCATTCATTTTACTTTTAAATATTGCTGGATTATTTTAATTCAAGTCACTGGCTGTAACATCTAGCTGGAGTAGTCGAGCAGGCACTGCGAACGATGTGATGAAGAAATACCCGGAACTCGTCCCTTCTCTGGAACATCTCACAGATCAATGAGCAAATGCAACCACAAGATCAGAGGCATCCTTAATTCTCACCTCGATATTGTCGTTACCGTTTATTTCATTTCTGATCCTTTAGAGATCTGTTCTCATAGAAATCAAGGATGCATAGAAATGTCTAAACAAAAAGGGCTGGATCTGCGGCAAAGTTCTGTCAAGCTTACAATGTTAACAGTTTTCTTTCTTCAGAATAGAGAGAAAATGGTTGATATTGCAATGGGTGATTCAAAGAAATACTACGCTCAGATGGGAGTTGACGCAGAGTGTCGAATCCGCCA
Source organism: Dicrocoelium dendriticum (assembly GCA_944474145.2). Classification (NCBI taxonomy): domain Eukaryota; kingdom Metazoa; phylum Platyhelminthes; class Trematoda; order Plagiorchiida; family Dicrocoeliidae; genus Dicrocoelium; species Dicrocoelium dendriticum. The sequence continues at coordinate 170,420,287 of OX104063.1, forward strand.
TAAAGTAACGAATGGACAGAGAGGAATTGTTTAATATATCCATGTTACATCGATGAGTTAAAGCATGAAATATCGTCTGTCATGGACAGTTTGACTAACAAAATGCTGTAAATCTCAGCAACTTCATGACCTTACACACAAATATGCTTTTCTTGCACCGTTAAATCTGCTTGATAATAACAATGGTTGTTCGCTTAGCGAAGTTGAGGAACATATGGAAAGAGAGGAATGTCGAAAGAAATGGATTGCAGTACTTTGTGAAAGGTTCAGGAAACGACAAAATTAATGGGTCTTCTAAACTTTTGAATTACATACAGAAATATCAGTTGTACCATCTGCTGCGCATCTTTCTTACTCGAACTATGCCCATAGTCAGCTCTGAGAGCGTATTCTCAAAACTCAAGCATATAACGAATTATCTTGCATCATTATTGAACCAGACAAAGTTCGCGAATTGGCAGTTCTGCCCATAGAGCGGGAATTCGTTAATGGATTGGCCAATAAATTTCGTTGGTGTTATCATTGCTATTACCCCAAAAAATGCACGAAAAATATATCTGTAAATTTTACTTACGAATATTGTAACAATACAAATACCTGCATTTACGACGGTACTATAAATTTTTCGTTCTTGTTATATGAATCCAAATATCTAAGATCTGTTCGCACTTGTGTGAGTTTATGGATTTACAACTGTCGGCGGGAGCCAATTTTACGTCCGCCTCAGGCGGCAAAACTTGTTGCTACGCCATTGGTCACATCTATAAGCTGGGTGGCTGGCAACTCCAGTACAGCTGCCGCGAAAAGATCTCGGTGATCTGAACTAGGATGACGTCGTCTGCTCGACCCATTCTGAAATAGTAGTAAAAATGGGCATCCAAACTTGTGGCTGTTAAAGAGAGCTTTTGGTCACTTCAGTTCATCAGTTTTCTACATAAATACGCTCGCATGGGGAATATGCGATTCAAGCTTCGCAGCCATAGCTGAAGCGGGACCTCACTATCTTGTACATTTCACAACACCTGTCTACCAAAAGTGGCAAAGGGTTATGACACTTACGAACAAGGCTTGAGTATTTTTTCAGTTTTAGTGGATAGTTTGGGCGTCGTGTGGTGACCATATCCGGATTTATCAGATTTCAATCAGCTCTAATCACTTGGGCTATCAGCTGCTAAAGCCAACCATAGCAACCGATTTAAAGGCCACCGTTTCAAACGAACAATAAAACAATGGAAAAAATGATTTTATTTGGGTAAAAAATCTAATACTTAACAGGTCTCGTAGGATGGGGAAGTTTCAAAATATAGGTCAATTGTTAGCAAAATTGACTTTACCGCGGTGAACCCAATGGGGTATACATAGCGTAAGCTGTAAATCCAATGTAAATCCATAAGGAATGACGCTAAATGGAATGTTGGTAAAAATCGTGTCTTCTTCTGGTGTACACATACAAGAGGTGCTACAGAGGAACGATATCTAGGATTTGAGCGCCAGTGAAATCTCTTACAAGCACTTGTTTTTCCATGTGTAGTGAGGCATTTTAGATGGTGCGTAATAAGTGCACCGTCCACTCCGACTTTGAACTGCCAGAGTGGAAGCACGCGTGACAGATTCCGGTAAAGCATTCCACGTCCTGCAAATGCGTACTTTAAAGAAATTCCGACGTGATTCCAAACGACTGTGCTGCTCTGCCAGCTTGAGATATTGGCCTCTCAATATGCTGTTGTGACTGAGCTCTAGTAAATAGCAACACGTGTGATTGGGCTCTCACAAAATCTGATACGTTAAAATGAGGACACCGCGCAAGCGCCGATACAGTCCGCTGAAGACCCCAAGCAACTGAAGCTTACTTTCATACAGTAACTTTTGCAGGCCCTTAACATTTTTGTTTGCTCGCTTTGGGATATCTCCATGACGGTGAGATCTCTCCTCAGCCATGGATGCGCGACCTGCATTGCCTACTCCATATATGGCCGTATGGATGAGCCGAGAAGTTGTGGAAAATTGGAAGGGTCGAATCGTTCGAATGCACGCTTCAAGAAGCCCACATGTTGGATGCCTCTTCTTGACGCCGTTTCAGCTTGCTTCGAACCTCCAAGGTCATCCTGGACCAAACCCCCAGATCCTTTTCGCCAGAGGACGTTTGAAGCTCCTGGTTGCAGAGTTTGTAGGAGTACACTAACTTGTGCGGTAAGTGCAGCACTCTACATTTGTCCACATTGAATCGAAGTAGATTCCGCATTGACCACGCAGATGTGCTATCCAGATCAGCTTGAACTACCGTGATAACATCTGGTGTATTGCTTGTCCACCACACCTTGATATCCTCGACATAAACCAGACAGTTTGAGCTTATGAGGCATGGGATATCGTTAATATACGTCATAATTAATCGTGGTCCTAGTACCGATCCCTGTGGTACTCCGCATTCAACTCAGATGGGGTCTGACGTGGGTTCACGCACTTGTAATTCCAAGCGCCGGCGTAAGAAAAACCTTTTGCTTCATCTTAGGAGAGGACCACCAATACCGCAGGTTTGGCGTCTGACGAGCAGTATGCTATGGTATAACCAGTTGAACGACTTTGATAGGTCGAGAAAGACAACATCAATTCTTCATAACCGATTTCGTCCTCGTTTGGATTCATCATATGGAGATAACCTGAGTTTGGGTGCAATTCGGGGTCTAGTGCTTAAAGACTGGCACCATGATCACTATGGCTACATGATCCGTAAGCAACGCTTGGTACAGCTGTAAGGAATTCAAAGTTGGATTTGGAATACCCTCTGTGTGGTTGGATTGCGACATGCAACCTCTATTCAGACCTCGGTTCATTTTGAAATATACCTCGGTCATTACGATCACAAGGCTGGCTAACCTAACAACTTCCCTTTGGTGCCAGATGGGTAACTGGGTTTAACCCGTTCCAGCAAATAGTTCGGCGGCAGTGTCTCAAGACGTGGTGGGTTTACGTCGGGCAAGCTTTCTTCTTATCAGACGCACAAATGTCTGTTTACCAACACTGCGAAGTGGTGATTTGTCTCACAACCAATTAAATTCACTGCCCTTGCTTAATCGGAAAATTTTAACCAATCCACTTGCATCGAACATTCCTTTAGACACCAGCAACGCGATCGAATGCAGTCAAAAGAACAACAACGAATTTACAAACACAAGCAACACACCTGCACACCTACCTGCAGAGATTTATGGATACACATGCACGAAAATCCTAAAATACTATTACATATTACTTGTCCAGTTGTTGTACCATTACCATGATCATGAGTTTAAAGGCGTGCCTCGAGTAGCTGAGAATAAAAATTTATTTTGTTATTTATGGACCGTATCCGAACTGGAGGTGGTTCGGTGTTGCTGCTCCCGGTGTTAAGCTTATGGGACGGTAGGGCTGGATTGGAAGGACTATCTCCCTTTTGAATAGGAGTAAACACCCCGTGTTTCCACATTTCGGGCACGAATATTTCTTTAAAACGGTGTTGGAAGGTTCGAGTCAAAGACGCAGCAGGATACTACAGTTGGCTGGATTGTAGACGAAATATCTCCTGAATACATGTCAACCACATGTGGAATTCATTAGAAAAACCTGTTATTTCAGTCCCTACATTAGTTATGTTCCAAGATTGTGTCGACATTGCGTTAGTCGCACATTCAGAAAACAGAACCGCACCAGCCCACTCCCGTTTTTCTGGGAAAACCAATGATGGTGACATACCGAATTGCATAAAAGCATAGGTGGACGATTCAGATGGACACATTCTGCTCGGTAAGTCTATTGCCCTCGGTTTTCCTGTTTAAGGTTGTTATTCATTTCTTCTGGAAATCCCCACTCACTCAGGAACGTGACCTCGCTGTGCTGGTAAAGTACAACACGGTTGTTCCAGGCAGTCAGAGCTTGCATCAAAAGAGACACTCGGGATTTAGATTTCCTCCATGTTCTGTTGGATGCTCAATACCTACATGCGTATCCAAGTCGAATACATTATCGAGACTTGGCAACCTTGACTAAAGTGCGACTTCACAACGCTCGAAACTCCTCGACGTCCAGAAAATCAATTTGTCAAACGATTGCGCAACCTGCCCTAACAACGAGTGAAAACACTCAGAGTGTTCCGTAGATGCTACCGGCGACTACGTGGGGACCTCCTCGTAGTTTACCAAATATTGCGCGACCACAGCCCGAACACCAAGCTGAGAGGCAAAAGCGTGAAACTGGGTGAACAATACAATAGTCTACATCGTCGAAGAACTTGTTTATGCCCCCGGGTCTTCCAACCCTGAAAATCCCTTTCAAACTCAATTATTAGTGCCCTCAACCTAGTCATTTTCAAAAGCCATTGGCTATCACATTGAACCCTCTACTCTTTGTCACACGAACGGATACTCTGAAAATAATGAGGCTAACTAGATTCTTTAGGATCATATACCACAATAACGTATGTAAATCTGTGCAGACGAGTGAGCAAATGCGATTGTTATTTGCCATTGACATCATCCGTAACAACTTAGTAACCCCTTCTTAATGGTACTATCACACCCTCACACCCTTACTATCCTTATACAGAAACTGTCGATACATCAATGCGCCTTTTATTTGAGCTACTTATAAGTAAACAAATAACTTGTATATTCTCGACAAAGTGAGGCACGCCCTCGAAGGCACGAACAGAGTAAAGCTACTCGAATGGTCGGTAAATGTATAGAAACGTTTCAATTTTACCGGATCTAGAGAATTTAGGTTGCATGAATACATATATGGAACAATGAAACAATGGTTTATGAAGAGTATACAAGCGAATGCTCGACATGTTCCGTAAAATGGGGAGGGTAAAAGGCGCAAAATAAAAAAGCCCATCAGTACAAGAACGTGTGAAATACATGACTCACCAAGAGGTATGGTGTAACACATAAGTGAGCTTTTCTGCCTGGAGTGTAGGATGGTTATGACACGGTCCACTGTTTGTTGTGCAGTAATGCCTAGAACTGATGGCCACATGCTAAGTCACTTAGTGTAAATGTGTAAGGGCATCGTCAAGGCGATTTTGAGAAGTATGTTTGTGTAGGGGTGCGATTTACATTTGTGCTGCCATATTTGTGCTTGTGTCCTGCCAGTTGGTCAGAGTGCAAAATGGCCGTAGAAATTCTTGGAAGTAGATGATATCCCCAGGTTAGGGAAGATCGCTCAGAGAGGCAAACAGCGGTGATTTTGTTTGGTGGCGAGTCACAACCACCAATGGAACAGTGGTTTTATCCGGGTAAAATAGCTGAAGCTGTAGCAGTCGGGAGATTCCCCGGTTTGCCTGTGTAAAATTCTAACTAAAGTTATTTCATTGTACACCTAGGCAACCGGTTAACAGGTTCAGCAGGATGGTCATGGTAAAACTACAATATATGGGGAAAATTGTCAGCAAATCTGCTGCTTGCAAAACAAGTGAAGTACACTGTGTGCCAACTTGGATAGATTTTACGACCAGCAGTGTGGTCACTGAAAAGTTACTGATCGCATCAAGAGCAAGGATTCCATTTCAGGGACTGCAGTCGGGAAATGGCAGGGACGCCAAATATGTGCATCCGGTGGTGCATTCTGCTAGCTTCCGTTTCAACCTTGTACGTATGTTTTGATAGGCCTGGGCAACTGCGACAGAAAGCAACTACCGTGTATGTGGCTGGATGCTGATTTCCAAACCCCGTATCAGGTGATTAGGCTAAAGGTAAAAGTAGAGGGAGCACCAATGGTAGTCTAACATTAGTACAACCATCCCTCTACTTTGGGGATAACTACGAGGTCACGCTCGGAATTACTACACGTGTAACCTAGCGCAGCCAGCTTGAAATCCGCACATTGGTGAGATCGAACCGAAGCAGATCCAGAAGTCGGCACCTCCGTAACGCGTTAGTGTCCTCGTAACAAGCTAACAAGTAAATTGTCGTTGAGCGTAGCTTAGATTGTGAGTGTCGTTTCTTTTTCTCTTTGCTTTCCCATTTCGTCTTCGGTGTTGTCGTCTTACCCAACCGTCGGACTCCTTCATGCTAGCCGTCCAACAGCCTCCCGCTCGGTCCCCTATCGGCAGCGGTGACAGCACGACGCAGATAGCCAGGAGCTGAGACACAAGCACACAATCCACCAAGCTCCGACACTTACTAGGGCGTTTTCCAGCCGCTTAGGAAGTATCTTCTTGTCTTTCAGTTCCCTCAATCAAATACGACCCACGTGCGCCCCAGGAAATGGTAGTGGACAATGCTTCTACTGCGTGTAACGAGCAAATCAGGCAAAAACTGGCACAATAATGCTAAACTCACGTTATGCGGCTACGTCCATCTAGAAAAACTATAAAGTGTATGGCACACTGCTTTTGGCAACTTTGCTTTGATGTTGCGTTGACGGACGGTTTTTTATTAACACATAAGCGACAGGCGTAACCCGAACGTGGCTTTGTGGTAGCGTGCTGATGGTTAGCCGTGCGGCCGGGGTTTAAATCCTGGGTGTGCCGCCTTCTGTTCTCGCTCCGACGGTGTGCATACTAAAACTGGAACTATATAGAGAAGATTGCGAGTGCCAGTTCGCAAGGATTAAATACAAAATTAAAAGCTAAATTGTTTTACTTTGTACATCTACAGGAAGGCCCTGAATAACAACCTTATTCTTGCGCATTATTCTAGGTTAGGATGGAACCTCAAAGCAAAGCTTTGCACCTCATTACTTACGAGATTTATTCGTGTGCCTGTTATCCATGATTTCGTGCTCGTATGACATGAGCAGGCTGCCGCGTTGCTTACATAGCCTTTATTAACTGTGGAGGCTCCCACGTAATACTCAGTCAATGTCTTGCATCTTCTGGTTCAGGTGATTAAACAGGAGGTTTAGTGGTCACTTACGGCATAAAATTGCTCATATACTTCGCCGATAAGCAATAAGCCGTGGTAGAACAATTTTAATTTTGTACGCGCGCAGTCAAAGATTCGCAACACTCGGAAATTCGACCGGACAAATACCACAATCTTATTGCCAGCACAAACAAACTGCGACCCTGTGCCACTCACGTAATATTTTCACACAAAATGTCTCACGATATATCTTCGTTGCATGCTTCCTCCTAGTATTACTTAGGGAAAACATGGTGCAAGGTGTCCAATAATCGCTTTTTTCAGGTACGTAGTTGAAACTAATCAACAATATTTTTAATTATAGTTTCTTTGGTTGCAAGTTGTTTAGAGCTGGTAAGCAGTCATTACTGATTAACTAAAAATCCCAAAGCCTTGTTTAAAACCTTTGACTTTTATTTACACTCTTACGCGTATTTACGACTAGGTCCAGCGTATCAAAAAAACGTGAAGGGTTCAGTACGCGCTCAAATTAAATATGCCTATTGCTGCACGGTTTAGCTGAAATTCTACATTTATCATGCAACATTTATCCGTACTACAAGAAAACAAAAAGGCGGTTAAAAAATTTCTAACTTTCCTTATTACGTACTGCCCAGGGGGCATAATGCTGCAAAGAAACAAATCAATTCACCACAAACCTTGCCATAGCACAGTCCTTAATAATTGTCCAATGGCCAATTCCCTTTTGATAAATCTACTTACCTTTTAGGTAATGTGGATGCGCTTGGCTGCTAACTATAATGCTCATTGAATTTCACTACCCACTAATTCGCTGTTTCCGGGTTACTAATTTTCACGTACCGAGTTTTAAACACCTTGACTATGGTGACCTTTGCGCGCGAGATTACTTATCTGTTCCTGCTGTAGCACGATCATCGTGCGCTATATATCCGGTGTGAGACTAGACGGCAAACCAAAAGCAGTGGGTAGAGCACATAAAAGTAAGCTTGGCAAAAAAGTTTATCGGACGGGAGGAAAGTTAGCTAATGCTAAAAATAGGGCACCAGAAGATGGCTGGTTAGGGAGGATTTAGTTGGGCGTCGAGGAAGTTGACAGAGTGCCTTTCATGGTCTAGTCGCGCGCGCCAAAGGCCGAGATCGTGTTCGTATTTTAAACAAACGGAATCAACATTCCCACTGAAAAACCGCCTAATTCCCTAATACATAAGAAAGCTTTAATTTTAATATATTTTTGAATAGTTTACACAGTTATACGGGGGAATCTCCAGCTCACTACACAACCCTCCACCTAGAAGGGAAACCGTGGGTGACTCTTCGATCTACGTGAGGACTGTCCGTCGCTTCACGTTTAGCTTCATACATACATGTAAATTTACTTATCGTAAATATTTGCCTTATTATAAGGCAACTGTTTTAGCTTCATAGACTAAAGTTACATGTTATTAGATAACCTCATGTAATTGATTCCTTAAGCTAAATTATGCAGCTTTTTATTCTTCTGAAGCAGTTACGTTTGTGTAATCCTATGCTTGTGTGTTTTGTTTGTTTCTAAAATTGTTTGTACCCATGGCTACGGCATAGCTTGGGTACGGTATCAGTTTATGAGTCAATTATGTTCTCTGTTCTCTTGAGACAGGTACCCAGCTACGTTTTTCAGACATTTGTGTCATCCTTTTGACCATGCCAATCCTTTTCGTCTCGCCTAATGCGCCCATGAGGCCACCGTTCACCTGTTGGATTTGCACTCAGCGTTTTGTTCCTCCTGTAGCGATTGTAAATAATTTGCTTATTTTGCATTTTCACGTTTACCTATTTCGCTGCAGTTGTTGTACAGCTTTGTTTTAATTAACTTTATATACACACACTTGGTTACGCGCTCGCCTTCCGTTCTTCCTCAGACCGTTACTCACCTCGAGAAACGCGTCACCTGGACTATCTTTCACAGTTTTGTGTTGATGTTCGTTATATCGACGGTCCCAACAACGTTGTTGCCGATGCATTGTCCCGCGCTCATATGAATCAACTGTCATCGACGCCCATCGACTTGGAGAGAATAGCGGCCGCCCAAAACGATGATCCTGAGCTTGTTCAACTTCGTTCAAACTCCTCATTGAAAGTCACCCAACTGCCCGTACTTAACTCTGACATAAGAGTTTACTGTGATCTTTCAACCGGTAAGCCTAGACCTTTTGTCCCACAATCATTTCGCCGAACCATTTTTGATCATTTTCACGGTTTTTCACACCCAAGTATTCGCTCCACCGTAAAACTCATTACCGACCGTTTCCTCTGGCCCAATATGCGTTCAGACATTAGACAGTGGGCTAAACATTGCCTTAGTTGCCAAACTAGTAAAGTGCATCGTCACACAGTTACCACCCCAGGTACATTTTCACTCCCTGACGCTCGTTTTAGACATGTGCACGTAGATATTGTTGGCCCTTTACCTCCTTCCAACGGTTTCACTCATCTTCTAACATGTGTTGACCGTTTTACCCGTTGGCCACAAGCTGTTCCCTTACGTGATACCTCTACCGAATCTGTATCCCGTGCTTTTGTTGAATCTTGGATTTCGCTGTTTGGTGTTCCATCCACCATCACTACCGACAGAGGGGCTCAGTTCAGTTCCACACTGTTCCGCGATCTGAGTCGTTTATTAGGCTGTACTCACATGAGAACAACCGCGTACCACCCCGCTGCCAATGGCCTCGTCGAGCGCTTTCATCGACAATTAAAAGCTGCCATCATGGCTACTTCGTCCGACTCACGCTGGTCTGAGCGTCTACCTGCGATCCTCCTTGGTATACGCAATACAATCAAAGAGGACATTGGGTGCTGCCCTGCAGAACTCGTGTTCGGGACGACCCTCAGACTACCTGGGGAGATGGTACTGGACTCTCGCACCACCGGCGAACTAGACCCCTTCTCGTACGCTGAACGCCTCAAACAGCATTTTCGATCCATTCGACCAATGTCTACGCGGCCTAACCTACGTAAACAGCAAGTCCACCCCGATTTGCACAAGTGTCCGTTTGTTTTCATCCGCGTCGACGCCGTCCGAAGACCTTTAACTCCGCCCTACGACGGCCCGTACCAGGTCTTGTCACGGAAACCCAAGTATTTCGTATTGAATAAGAATGGATCAAAAGAATCCGTGAGCATCGACCGACTCAAGCCAGCTTACGTCGAAACTACAGTCGATAGTAAAGACCCCGTTTCCTCCCCTCAGCATACCCCCGCCCCCGCCCCCGCCCCTGACTCATTACCCCCTACCCAACGACACACTGACGCCAGTACATTGAGCCCTCCGTGCCCTACGACTACACGCAGCTCCAAGCACACACGTTCTGGTCGTGTTGTTTCCTTTCCACATAAGCTTGCTCAATACGTTCCGTAGGCACTTGTCGAGCGTTTTCTTAGTGCACGCTCTAGGGGGGGAGTACTGTAGCGATTGTAAATAATTTGCTTATTTTGCCTTGCTTTCGTGGGTATCACCACTATAATCGACTAATTAGTTAGCTGGGATGGCTTCTTCCTTCTAGCCCCGCTCGAGCAAGTAAGTCAGTGCTTTGTAGAGGACGTCACCTCCATGCTTAAATAGTGCAAGTGGCAGGGAATCCGGGCCAGCAGCACGAGAATGACTGAAGGCTGTGACCGCGTTTCGGACCTCAGCTTCCGACGGAGCCGTTAAACTAACTGACCACTGATCAGCCTGCACCAACTGGGTAGAAAGAGGCCCGTGAGCAAGAGAGCAAATGAACTGATCCCATATGTGCTTCGCCCAACGAGCCATATGGCGCTCCTTAAGGTGAACCAGTACACCCGAGCTGTTTATAATTGTCACGCTGACGACTGGTTTCTTGGGACCAGTGGTAAAGATCAGTTGCAAGAGTTTGCGATAATTGTCTACAGTTCCCGCCTCCTCCATTTTAAGCCCGACTGGTCCACCAGGCTTCCTTGTCAGCACAAAAGCGCCACTTTAGCTCGCGCCTAGTTACATCACCTTCTTACCCATCTCGTTGAAGGTGCGTGACCGCGGTTCGGTAGTTTACGTAACAAAAATGTTCCGATGGGCCAAATTTCCAAAAAATCGAAATCACGTATCGTCTCACCGTTACCAACTGCTGTTCTGTCCAGCACTCGCCGACGCGCAACGCTTCCGATGGATGCACTCCCACCAAGTAAGCTTGCTACTGCCCCACATTCGAGTTCGTCTAGGCGAATAAGGAGTAGTCCTACTCCTAATTCTGTCATATGTACAAACGTGCCAGAATCCAACGATCCGCAACTTCAGAATCGACATTCTCATGATCCCACTATGTTGAGCTCAATCTGTATCGCGTTAACCCTCCCTGAAATAAAAGCCATTGGTCTCACAAGACTGACTTGCCACCCTTCATCTCCGAGCGTCGGTAAACCGACTTCTGCGTGTTGACTTGCAGTCAAGCCCGGCTATGGAGGATGTCCTGTTGTCAGCACACCTACTCCGAAACAACACGTCTCTCGGCATCTACCATACTCGTACCTTCCCTGACATCCCTTGGACTAAGCGCGCTGCGCGCAGGCAGTAACTGACGCCATCTATTCAACCATGCTCCATCATAGTGCATGGCGTTCCAGAACTGCATGCCCTTGACGCAACCTTATAACAACGACAACAGCATGACTGTAATCAATGGCGGTTCCTTCAACAGACACTAAATATTGTCAACGTAATCACAACGGACATTCACCGCCTACCTCGTCCAGCAAGTTATACAGGAACAGCCCCCCATCTCCTGAAAGTGACATTCCTCACCGCTAGCATGGCAACCGATGCCCTCACCATCTGGTATGCTAATAAAAGACGAGCACCATCAGATATCCGTCTGCGTCCTGATGGGCACCCGGTGCCGAGGTGCACAGCTTCCCACAGACCCCCAGCAGCAGCAACCCCCTCGGTACCGACACACTGACCAAACCGTTCTCAGACGGTCCATCACCGAACCAACTGCCTCACTGTCTGGAGTAATCTACTCACTTACAAATTCTAACCTTCAGCCTTTAAACGAACCAGGCGCCAGCACCCATCTGTGCTCCGACGACCCACACCTTGCTTCCCCAACTACCAACATCAACGGCTCCACGCCTCTAAACCAAAAATACGATGCACTGCTGGTCATCTGTTGACCGGCAGCACCCTAGTTATTTCCGCGCTCATCACACAAACGGGCCTCGCCTGTATCTACACGAACGCACAAGGCCTCATGCTTAAACTTCCGGAACTCTAATCCCGACTTCTGTCAACGCCAGCGGACCTAATAGCTATAACGGAAACGTGGCTCTCCGACGATATAACCGAGGGAGAAATCCAACTTCCTCACATGTCAGTTCTCCGCTCTGGCCGCGCAACCCCAGGTAGCGGTGTCGCACTGTAGTATGACATTTCCCTCAGATGCAGTATCTTAACAAACACTGCCCTCCAGCCTCCAGACACTGTGGTGCGAGGTCGTACTAAGCGCCAGATACTCCAGCTGTCTTGGTACTATTTACCGCCCCCCTAACAACTCCCCCGAGAAGGACGCACGACTAATGCACGACGTCCACCTTATGTTATCCCACAAGCGCATACACTTTGTTATCATGGGAGATTTCAACGCGCCACGTCTATTGCACCTGTCCCATCTACTGACTCCTTTGCATCAGGCCTCATTGATCTACTTCACACGGCCCGGTTGTACAACCACACCTATCAGCCGACCAGATTCCGATCCAACAACCAACCATCCCTGCTAGATCTCGTCCTCACTAACGAAGAACTGATGGCTGAGAACGTTGAGTATGAGGCCCCTTTGGGGCCCAGCGACCACCGCGTCCTCCGTTTCGATTTTATATGCTTCGCCGGAAAGCCCTTCAGCACGCCAACTTATACCAAACGCTCGACTGATTACGGAAAGTGGAACCTCCACATTTCCGCTAAAAGCTGGTCACCCGAGCACCAATCGAGTGCCGACAGCGTGTGGTCAACCTTTTGCCTTACACCACGTGAACTCTGCTCCACTAACACGACCTGCAAACAAGTTTCCATAGGGAAGAGACGCCCAGCACTCATCGGAAGTCGTACACGGAAGTGGATTGTCTCCAGGGACACGGCATGGAGAAATTATCGTTCCCATCCAACGGCTACTCAGCGAGAACATTACCGATCCATTCGTAACCAATGTGTCAATCTTGTATGCGAAGATAAGAGTGAGCATCAGCGTCAGCTTACGCGTAAGTTTTCATCCAATCCTAAAGCCTTGTACAGTTACGTCAACAGTTTTCGACAAGTCAAGCACGGTGCCACCGCACTGACGACCCCCACAGGGCTCACAAAGTTAACGAACGAGGCGGAAAAGTGCCAGCAGTACACATCCACCTTCTCAGTTCCATCAATGCACCTTTTTCAGTCTCGCTCCCAACTTCCCTGACGACTGTTCAGTTCACTTCGGAGAAGGTCCTGGCGAAACTCAAATCCCTGCGGCTAACGGCCTCTCCTGGCGCTGATAGTTTCCACCCAACGCTCTTGCGAGCGTGCGCTGCAGCTTTAGTTTTACCACTAGCGGAGCTGTTCACCTACTTCTTCTCGCAAGGCAAAATTCCCAATGATTAGAAATGTGGGACTATTACACCAATCTACAAAGGCGGTACTCGCAAAAATGCGGCCAATTACCGACCGATAACCCTCATCTCTAAGATCTCCAAAGTAACGAAATCGACCGTCGCAGACGCTTTAATGGACCATATGGAGGTCCAGGAACTGCTCTCCGATTGCCAGCATGGCTTCCGGCGACAACGGTCGTGCCTGAGTAACCTGCTACTTGCCAGGGATGGCTGGACAACTGCTGCCGACTCTGGCCTGGAAACGCATGGTTATATACTTGGACTTCGCCAAAACTTTCGACAAGGTCGACGGCAACATTCTATTGCAGAAACTGCTGTCTTACGGCGTTTCAGGGGCCTTGATCCGGAACTAACTTCAAAACCGTACCGTCCAAGTACGCGTCGACGGAGCGTTGTCCCACGCATTCTTGCCACGAGCGGAGTTCCACAGGGGTCTGTTCTTGGACCGCATTTCGTCCTAGCCTTCATTGATGACGTCATATCACAAGTGGAATCTTCGCTGCTGCTATATGCAGATGACGCGAAGCTGTGGCGTACAATTAACCGTCCGGAAGATGCCCACGCACTTCAGGACCTCGACCGGTTACAACAGTGGTCTATAGAAAACAACCTTTCATTTAACGCTTTGAAATGTCGCGTCCTTTCTACAAGCCCTTCCGCTTTTTCTCCTATATATTACGTGGAAACGTCCATTCTCCAGATCACTTCAGCCGAAAGAGACCTGGGTATCATTACCTACACGAGTCTTTCCGTATCTGTTTCCTGCCGGAAGGCAGCAGCTACTGCTGCTAACTGCATGGTAGGATTGCTGAAACGAGCTTTCGGTCAAATGGACACTATCAATTTCCGCCTCCTCCCCAACGCTTTTCTTCGACCCCACTTGGAGTTTTCTATTCAGACTTAGAGCCCCTGGTTGTTGAAGGACCACAACGTCGAGCAACAAAACTGGTCCGAGGTCTCAAGCATCTGGATTATCCACAACGACTTCACTGCCTGGGCCTCTACTCGCTTAAGTATCGACGTCTCCGGGACGACCTGATCCTTGTATGTATGATCTTATCCAACACTGGACATCCCTGTCGCCACCTACTCACACTGCACCAATCGTGTTCCCATCTATGTGGCCACCCACTGAGCTTCACACTTCAGCACAATCGGCTGAACTGCAAACGACACTATTTCGCATTGCGAATCTGCCGGCCGTGGAATGCTCTGCCTGCAGATTTAATCTTGGCACCCACTATGGCGGATTTTAAGACCCGCCTGGACTGTCATTTGACCGAGCTACACCGCGATATTCCCTGATATAACTACCTTCTACTTGATGGAGTTTATTTACTTTTTTCTCTTTTACCTAATTCCTTCCCATAGCCGTTTCAGAGGGCGTGGTGGGGTGTCACGCTTTGAGCCGGCGCACATTCTGTTTAAATGTCGCATAAGCACGATGAAGATACGGCTAACACGCGAGTCAAACCCACTATAAGGTTGCTTGGCCTTTCATCAGACCCGACCCAAACTCTTTTTACTCTATGGGTCATGTAAAGCTCGAGCTTTCATTCCCATTAGATTCAAGGTTCCAATGTTCCAATATGATCAGATCAGAACCAAACTAATCCGATTCCTGGAACTGCGTTAACTATCGACTGATCGTGTGAGCGCACATGATCAATAAACGTACGCTACCCATTGACCTTGGTGCATCTGCATAACGTCTCAGATGAGCCTCGAGAAAAGTGTGCTTGCACCTAGTATTGGGATGTTATAGGATGCATAAGAAATATCAAGCTCATAGTGCAAGAAAGTAACTGTGTGGGTAGAGTGAACAGAGTCCATTCCAACCGTCGGGTAGATTTAAAATAATGCGCACTAAATCATCGTGAGTAGGATGAGTATAAGCATTTGAGATGATCCAGTCATCAACAGTGCCTTCGCAATTTAGCTCACATCTGGTGGGAACACCGCGTGAGCAACGAGCGTGTTCAACGCGTTGTTTATGGCAAAGGTAAAGGAAATGAACCGCTCAGCACCGTTATTTCACGCACCAGGCTCCGATGGCTCGGCCGGGTTTTACGCATGCCAGCCCACGGACTCCCGCGACGTGCGTTGTTTGCGCGCCGCGGGTGTGGATGGAAGAAGAGGAAGGGTGGCCAAGCGATGACTTGGTCCCGAGGAATGAAGGCCGTCACTTCTGAGCTGGCCTCGGTTGGATCGTCTCGGCTGCCTGGTTGGGGTCCGAAAGACGATAAACACGTTTGGCTGGATACACTTGTTGATATGGCTAGGAGCCGACCTCAGTGGCGTTTGTGCCGTGAGTTTCTTTGTCCCACCCCACCTTTCTTAGCCCCCCCCCCTCCAATCACGATCTCACTATTTAGCCTTACCTAGTTTCGCATAGTAATTTTTTTGATGCACAGTAGCCGACTGGTAGCTTATTGGAACGATGCCCAATCGTTACCAGTAGCTCAGCCGGCTTGCACCAATGGCATTTTTTCTCCTTTTTCTATGTATTGCGGCACAGTAGCTGAGGTGTTTCCCACCTCTAGCTAACGTGTCTAATGATGATGATGAGTCATCAACGGATTAGAATCACCAACGGCAACGGAAACCGTGGAGACTAATACGCACAACAAAGGTGGGTGGGATATTTACGCAGCAAGGAAAGTGAGAGATATATGTTTCAGGGCTGATAAACCCATGATCAATGCTGGTGATGAATTAAGAGGATTGGATGAATTCCAACTACAAATGACAGGTGAACTCTAATGAATGCTAGAGATGAGTCAACGATAATGGGAGTGAACATAAAAGATCCCTCATGTCTTCGACAACACAATAGAAGGCAAGATTTATAGGTGATGAGTACAAGATCCAAACAAAACAAACACCAACGCCTATGGATTCCGCATTTCATTTGACTGATGTGTAGTGTCAGCCCTTAATCATCTTAATGGCTTGTTTATGAATTGTATCCTCCGCTATAAATTTTTGTTGAGATTTACAAACAGTGGTCGGACCACGTTAACAAACTTTCTATATTCATTTGGCCACAAAACAGTATCGTACCCGATAGCTGAAAATTAGTACTA
Source organism: Dicrocoelium dendriticum (assembly GCA_944474145.2). NCBI lineage: Eukaryota > Metazoa > Platyhelminthes > Trematoda > Plagiorchiida > Dicrocoeliidae > Dicrocoelium > Dicrocoelium dendriticum. Next base: position 170,436,877 of record OX104063.1, read on the forward strand.
TGAAGTTGGCCTTCGTTGGAGCCTCACGACTCCCTAGTTGGAGCCCGAAAGACTATGAACACGTATGGCTGGATACACATGTTGATACGTCAAGGAGCCGAATTTAATGGAGCCTGTGTCATGAGTTTTTTTGCCTTTTCCCTTTAGCTTAATCTTGCCTACCAAGCACAGTCTCATTTAGTAGGCATGGTGTAACTTTTTGAGACACAATAGTCAGCTGTTACCTCTCCGAAGGGATGTCTATCCGTTACTCTGACTCAATCGGCGTGCCCCTATTGCACGTCCTTTCTTCTGTTCTCATGTGCTGCGGCACAATAGATGGGGTGTTTACTACTGGCTAAAGTGTATAATTATGTTAATAATTTAAAGACACGGTGACGCGATAAAAATGTAATGGTAAGGTGCACAATGTTCTCATGTGCTGGCTGAAATGCCACATCGTTACGAAGCATGCTGGATAGCGAAGGATGCCGAGGTATCGCGAAATGGAGCAGAGTGATGAATCCAACCAGGACATCATGTGTGTGCGCGTGATGACCACGGATCAGACAAGCAAATTCAACTTGCATTTCAACAAGCTGCATTTTACACAGCGCACTCAGACACATCAGTGGAATTTCCGGACCGTTAGAGACAGGTAGCCGTCAAGCATGTGTTGAACGAGATGTAACGGGCGAATTCTCTGCATTTAATCCGACGTTCTTTCCGAGTTTTGACGGGCGGCATCTTTACGAGGCTGTTCTCGGCTTTCGTGCGCCCTCATCTGGAATACTGCGTCCAGGCTTGTCCGCCCTGCCTCGTCCGGGACAAAATGGAGCTGGAGAGGGTTTTACGAGTGGGTACTAGGTTAGTCGAGGGGTTACGGGGACGGACGTACCCCGAGCGTCTACTTAGTTTGGGAATGCATCCAATGCACTATCGAAGGCTTAGAGGAGACTTAATCCTAACCTACCGTATCTTGACTGGGAAGGTTGGTCCAGATTTATCTTGGCTATTCAGTCCCGCTAGATTGTCTGTTCTACGCGGTCATTCGTTGAAGCTGGACAAACCGCGGTCCGATCGGATTAGGGCGGAAATCCGGTTGTCACGCAGAGTCATCGACCGCTGGAACATGCTTCCGGAAAGTGGTATCAGGGAATCTACGGTTAAGGGGTTTGAGCGGCAACTTGACGCTCTTGGGTGTCAACACGAAACCTTTCCATTTTCCTGAGTAACTCGCATCTTCGTACTTCGACTTTCTTTTCTCTACTTTTCTTTACGTATTGGTATTATTTTCTTATTTAAGTGCACTTCCCTATTCTGTACCTTCGATTTCTCTTCCTATCCTTTGCTTACTTCACGTGACTGCCACAGCAGGGACTGCTAGGGCAGGAAACGTGGGCATTTACTGGTTGGCCAGGGTGCGATACGGGTGTTTCCGTTTTAGATCCATCAATAACTGAGCACTTCATCAATTCCTGGCTCAACGATCCACTCAAGCTGGAACACTCACGGGATTCTCCTATCGTTCCAGTCCCCATCTGAACTGAACTGAACTGAACTTGCGACTGCTCTGTGTGCTGTGCTTGCTCCATTCCCCTACCTAGAGCGTCCACGGTATCGTTCATTTATAGCTAGATAACAGGAAAATTTTACCAATAAAAGTTTCCCTGCAACTCGATCCGTCTTCTCGAATCGTTCTCTGGGCTCGCGGTACAGGCGACCCTCTAAATTGGTGACCCCGACTCCGGAACAATCCCAAAGCCGGATATTTCGAACTTTTCTCTGGTGAGCTCGTTCCATTTATTTTTCATATTTTCCGGTTTATTCTTGCATACGGTAGTCTATATTTTGCGTAATTTTTTAAGCCATGGAATCCTAGACCATAAGGTAGAGTCTCTGCTTAGCGTTGTATCTCTCTCTGTGCCACCTTTTTGGGACATGGATCCTCTTTTGTGGTTCGCTCATCTTGAGGCTGAGTTGTATACCCACACAATCACTTCTGACTACGCGAAGTATTGCAAGCTCCCGTCCTATCTCCCTAAGGAGATATCAATGCAGGTTCGTGACGTCATCCTTTCTCAGACGGAAAACCGCTATGAGGCTCTGAAGGAGGCCACGATTAAGCGTGTTATACCCACTGAGAAAGTGCGCCTGCAGCAGCTTTTCAGGGATCTGGAACTGGGCGACAAACTGCCCTCAACCCTGCTACGGGAGATGCAGCAACTCCTTGGTTCCTCAACTATGGACGAGACGTTACTTCGCGAACTATGGCTACAACGGCGACCGGAAAACACACAAGCGATTCTCGCTACAGTGAGCTCCGTTTCGCTCACTCGACCAGCAGATTTAGTGGATCGAGTTATTGAAGGATCATAGACACAACCCGACGCCAGCAAGATCAATGCCGTCGCGTCCCAGGGCACTACTATGACTGGCTTACAGTCAACTACAGAAGCCCTCCAAACACAAGTTGCGACACTTAGTCCCCAGGTGCAAAAGCGTACTATGAACCCTCGTCGTCATAGCCGATCAAAATCGCCCTGCAAACGTTCTAAGTCTAGAAACAGGCAGGCTAGCTGTTGGTACTACCAGCGTTTTGGTACCGCAGCTCGTAAATGTGTCAAGCCTTGCAACTTCGCCGAGAAGCAGGGGAACTCGGCCGGTCCGTAACGGCGACGGACGCGATCGGCCCACACCAAGGTCGCCTCATCCGCGTTAGGGATTTAACTTCCGGCACCGAGTTTCTAGTCGACGCTGGTGCCGAAGTTAGCGTCATACCCCGTAGCTCAGATGAGGTCGTCTCATCATCGCCGACCAAGCTGCGTGCCGCCAATGGCACGCCAATCGCAACTTTCGGCGAAAAGCTGCTAACGCTCAAGCTAGGCCTCCGGCGAACCTTTCGCTGGCCTTTCATAATCGCTGCTGTGCCTTTCGCCATCATAGGCATAGACTTTCTGCAACGCTTGGACCTCACGTTGACGCTAAAAGGAAGAAGCTTATCGACTCTAGGACACAACTCGGTGTTATCGCGACTAGCGCCAACGTGGCTGCTATCACTCCCATTCGTGTCCTACCTCAAGCTTCACAGCCTTTTCTAGAACTTTCACCAAGCATCCTAAACTCGTTCGCGTCCTGAACGACTTGCCTCCTGTGACGACAAACGTCCTGCATTACATTTGCACTAAGGGCCCACTTGTTTCGGCACGCACTCGCCGACTAGCCCCGGACAAGCTCAAAGCTGCTAAGGCGGAATTCGAGCAAATGCTCGAACTGGAAATCATCCGCTCGTCCAAAAGCCCATGGGCATCACCATTACACATGGTGCCTAAAAATTCCGGTGACTGGCGCCCCTGTGGTGACTACAGGGCACTTAACAAAGTTACCGTCCATGATAAATACCCTATTCCGCACATGCACGACTTGACCTCAGCTCTAGCTGGCAAGACTATCTTCAGCAAAGTCGACTTAGTTCGTGCCTACCACCAGATACCTGTCGCGCCAGACGATATTGCTAAAACAGCAGTCATCACGCCATTCGGCCTATTCGAGTACCTCAGAATGCCTTTCGGCCTCAGCGACGCTGCTCAAACTTTTCAGGGTTTCATTCAAAAGGTAACGCGAAGACTCAAAGGCGTTTATCCTTGTCTAGATGACATTCTTCTGACGATGAACATCTGCACCACCTCGACGCACTCTTTCAACGCTTGACGCAGCATGTAGTTACCGTCAACCCCGATAAATGCGAGCTTGGCCAAAGTTCCATCGACTTTCGTGGCCACCGCATATCTGCCTCTGGTATTGAAGCTCTGCCAGAAAAATCCAGGCACTGAAGGACTATCCTGCTCCCAGTTCCTTCAAGCAGTTACGCCGATTCCTTGGCCTGGTTGACTATTATCGACCCTTTATCCCTAACTGCGCGAGCATTGTTCAACCAATGACTGACGTGCTCCGATTTAAACAGCGGTCTTTTCACTTTGCAGACGACGCTAGACTGTCTTTTGAGAAGCTGAAAGACGCTATCTCCAACATAGCGCTTCTCACCCATCTAGACACATCTGCACACTCTCCCTGACAATTGACGCCTCTGACACTTCCGTCGGTGCAGTTCTTCAGCAACTCATCGACCATCGATGGATACCTCTAGGTTTCTTCTCGAAACGTTTATAACCTGCCGAAACGCGTTGCAGCACCTTCGGCAGGGGACTGTTAGCTATCTACCACTGTATCCGAAATTTTCGTCATTATCTCGAAGATCGAAATTTTACAGTCTTCACCGACCACAAGCCATCGATCTACGCAATCAATGGCGCAACAGACAAGTATTCTCTGCGGGAAACTAGGCACCTAGACTACGTTTCTCAGTTTACGACAGACATACGACATGTCTCAAGTGCTCTCAATCCCGTCACGGTTCTGCTTTCACGCATTCAACAGATCAGCTTATCGCCTGGCACCAACATTGATCTAGCCAAAATGCCTGCTGCCCAACAAGCTGAGCCTGACATAGTCAAGCTACGACGCAGCACCTCGTTAAAACTACGTGAAGTTCCACCAACTTCCTCCGAGGGGACCATTCTTTGTGACGTTTCACAACCTTCTCCCCGACCCATAGTTCCTACTTCGATGCGTCGACTAGTTTTCAACGCTTTAATCAACCTATCTTATCCCGGCATACGTGCTTCGCAGAAGCTCGCAACGGAACGCTTCGTATAGCCTAACGTCAATCGCGATGTCCGCCTTTGGACACGCGCATGCTTAGAGTGTCAGCCCGCCAAGATCTACAGATACACCAAAAGCCCACTTGGTGTCTTTCCCGCTCCTGACGCTCGTTCTGCACACGTCCAGGTCGACCTGGTCAGACTTTTGCCTCCATGCAAAGGCTACGTGTACCTACTCACCTGTGTCGACCGATTCACCCGTTGGTCAGAGGCGATTCCGATAGCCAACTGCTCATCTGAAACAGTTGCGCAAACTTTCCTAGAACGCCGGATAGCTCAATTTGGTTGCTCAAGCGTAGTCATCACTGACAGGGGATCACACTTTGACGGATCCTTCGGCAAACTGCTCAACGTTCTTGGTTGCCAACATAACCGAACCATCGCATACCATCCCGCAGCTAATGGGATGGTAGAAAGGTTTCACCGGCAACTCAGAGCCTCGCTCTGTGCCCAATCTAGCACATCGTGGCACGAAGCACTTCCGCTCGTTCTCTTAGACATAAGATTAAAGTGGATGTGCACGCCACTTCATCGTCGCTAGTCTTTGGATGCACACAACGCTTACCTGGTGAACTCGTCTCACCAAAAGCGCCAACAACCTTTGACTATGGCGACTACGCAGCTCGCCTACCTCATCACATGCGACAGCTTCAGCCTGTGCAACCCAGAGCACAGAGCTTGCGTACAAACGTGGACGAACGGTTAACTACTTGCCCGCACGTGTTCGTTCGCACTGACAGCGTACGTCGGCCACTTCAATCCCCTTATTATGGTCCGTACCGTGTCGTACGCAGAAGCGACGAGACGTTTACCATTGACTACAATGGTAAGACTGAGACGATCAACCTCGATCGACTCAAGCCAGCATTCCTCGACAAGTCTGACTCTTCGGTGCAACAAGCACCTTCACAGCCTGTGCCGTCACAGCTCGCACCGCAACCTCAGACGAGTCAGCCCACTCCAGCAGCACCTACAACCGCAACCGACAGCACTCTTACTCGCCTTACTATCAATCGACGCGGTAGGAAGCTCAAGCCTCCAGTTCGTTTTTCGGACTTTGTTAGCACTATTTTACATAGGACGTGCCTTTACAATTTGCTGCTCTTACCAAACGTTTTTGAAAATCCACAAAAAAGGATCAAAACGTTTTGAAATTACTAAAAAAGAGCAAAAGCTTTTGGAAACCCAACAACAGCTTTGTACGTTTTTCGCTTTGCACTCTTTTGTGTATTGCTTTGCATTTATGCTGCTTTTTCATTCTGCTTTCCATATACACCGCCGGTTGGTTGCACCTCGGTTTCACTTTACGCTGGATCCCCGCACGTCAACTGGAAGTGGAACGAACTTCCTGTTCAACCGCCCACGTGAACTTTACTAACTGTTCCCCTACAAACAGCTTTTTACCGTTTCGACACCGTAGGGAGGACACGGGTGGGAGCCCGCTAGGGTCCGGTTGCATGGTTCTCTCCCAGCAGCTGCATCGGGTTTCACAACCTGGTCTCGCAGAAGGCTGGCCCGCGACGGACAGTCCTCACGTAGATCGAAGGACTGCTTACACATTCCCTTCTGGGAGAGGGCTATGTAGCAGGCTGGAGATTCCTCGGTTTGCTTGTGTAAAATTCCAACCAAAATTCTATAATTGTACACTTAGTCAACCGATGTGGTTTGTTGAACTGCTTGCTGAGTTCGATTGCTTTACTTGCTCATCGCCATTTTTGCTTGGCGCTCGTTTCGGTTGCAACTTGCGACTGCCCTGTGTGCTGTGCTTGCTCCATTCCCCTACCTAGAGCGTCCACGGTGTCGCTCATTTATAGCTAGATAACAGGAAAACTTTACCAATAAAAGTTTCCCTGCAACTCGATCCGTCTTCTCGAATCGTTCTCTGGGCTCGCGGTACAGGCGACCCTCTAAATGGGTTCCTCTTTGGTTAAACACGAATACCACTTCTTTTGGGGGTTGCGCCGTCTCCAGCATGACCGTTTAGTGGGCCACAGGTGCTAAAGTACACAACTGTGCATTAAGTTGCTAGTTTAGAGCTCATTTTCTCTTAGCTTAGAGTCGGATGCAAGTGCCTATGGTGTTGGACCAGAATAACGCAATCGTTCCCTGGAGAAACATCATCAGTTTCAGCACTTTGAGGTTATGTTATATATCTTAATGGATGTGCCACCAATGCTAATGAGCTAGAGATGTCTTCTATTGATAATAGAGAAATAGGTGCTGCTTTGGTTAGGCATGATCACCTCATCTTATAGAGGTGGCACTTTCTCATTTGTGACGGATTATTGGGCCTCATGTGTTAAAGCACACCATTTATGCATCGCGTTGCTATTTTGAGCTCTAGCTCTCTTGGTTGGGAGTCTGATGCAAGTGCAAGTGATATTCACCAGTGTAAGTTAATAGAAAACTGGGGATCACAACAGCTATTAACTTGGAGGTTTCCTGGTGGGAAGCTTCCACATTGTCAGGCAAAATGAAGGAACAATAATATAACGCAAGCATAGATGATAACGGAAAACAAGTGGGATCTGGTTATTCACCCACCATTACGCATTACGTATGGTAGGCTTTGGAGCCAGGTAAAGGTTAAAATTACGTACGCAAGGCCAAGGAAAGAAGAAGTGGTGGTCAAAATATCTGGGTGTCTAGCTTTCCAGGTGACAGGGGCCTCACTGCCGCATGGTTAGCTTTTTGCCAGAGAAAGGGAATCCGGAAAAATTGTTCTGCAAGCATAAAGGATTGAAGAAAAGGGTCTGGTTTTTCATAATGCTTGTCGACCAGCGTTTCCGATAGCGATAGGCATACGTATAACTCAGATAAAACTAAATGTATGAACCAAGAAAGCTTAAGTGGAGAGTAAATGCCTGAATATAGGTTATGGTGATATTGCCTTCGAGGTGGATAGGTGGCCCTGTTATATAATCAGCGGTGTAAAGTAGCCAGTACTTAAACCTAGGGGAGGGCATCGGTTATGGACAACTAGTAGATGCCGATTACTTAGGCTAGTAGAAATACCTATAAAGCAGGCAATTTATACGACGATTTTAGACAGATAAATGGTATGGGTGCACCATATGTGTAGACAACAACGCTAGAACCTGGCATTTCACATGAGGCTTAATGTTATTAAAATGTTTTTAGTAGAAGTGACTCTTGGGTCACGAGTATAAGTATTCGCAAGAGACCAAGTGGACTAGGTATTTGGCAAATACTAAGGGGTAAAGATGGAGACAAAGGAAGCAAAGTGTAGAAGAGAAGGAAGAAGTTAAGTAAAGTTTGTCCGTTCGGATTGCTTCCTCATTACTATGCAATATCCTACCTGGTCAGTGCCTACAGGCTTACGATGCTCCCATTCAATAGTACAAGGCTGCTTTACGTGCTGAGCTGTGGAGCAGTAAGAAACTGGACGTCGAGAAGGAGCTTTCAAAGGATTTGAGCTACCGATTAGTGTTTCCAGGTTGCCGTTGCGGTAGCGTCTACTATTTCAAGACTTCCTATTTAACTAAGTGTTGGTGGGAGCCAGTAAAGCGCTCAGCTACCACTGGGGTAGGCTGAATACCTTTTGTGGTCGGATTAGCAGCCCTAACATCTGTAAGATGCTTGCAAATGCTCGGGCCAAGATCTCTCAAGTGGAGAGGACCTGTGAGCCCACGATGCTCCTGTCATGACGCCTAATTGAGCGCAATACAAAGTTGCGCCAGAGCTGACGAAAATGTGATTTATGCCCCATCGGGGCCGATCTCAACAAGGTTGTCCTCAGAATCACAGATGTGGCATGCTTGTCGGCACTGACGAGTAATCCCTTTGGGATTTTACCCGCATGACTATTTCACGGAGAAGTATTATGGATGGCCGAAGAGAGGACGCATGCTCGCAAAAGAATTGGTAGCCGTGTAGGCGTCAGTAGCTTAAGCCTATATATGTGCAATGGAGAAACATGGATAACGCCGGTAACAGTGCCAGCCTCCATCAAAGGTGATTACTTGGACCATGTAGATTCCAAGCCACTGGCTTCAGTATTACCACTAGGTAAGGTTCAAATATTGGGTGCACATGCCTGGAATACTATTCATGGTTATCCTCTGTTTGTCCCATGTCATCTGTTTCCTTCTGGGTACAAGGGTTGGGTATATGGTTGGCTGCATAGACGTTGTGGGCCGGCGTTTATTGAGCCTAGCCTGACGGCACACGGGTGCCATCATTACGGTCGGTAATGAAGCGTACGTAGAACGTCACGCGACTCCATGAACGCTGTTTACGGTTTCCATGTAAGTGCTTTGGCAGATGCACCAACCCCACTACGATGGAAGCAGCGGCAGTTGCCTCCACATGCTTTACTAAGAGGTCCTATACCAGTGTTATAAGAATGGCTACTGTAAAGTATGCACCATAGATATTGCACGCCTCCACCATGAATACCGACTAAGGGAATATGCTTGCTATATGGGAGATTATCATCCGTAAGGTGGAAGCAACTGACTTGGGCTAAAGTGGTGGTTCAAGAAGCACTGACGGTAGGTCCTTTGTAAGTGATATGGATGCAAGGTATATGCGTGTTACACGGAAGTTGATGTTGTGGATCATGGAATGCGAACTGATCACATCCCTTCGCCTGCGTGATCTCTGAAATATTGCATGAAATGCAACGCGGACGTCTTTACCGATTCCAAATATTCACGACATTGTGGGGAGCGGTTTCCGCGCTCTTTGCCTACAACGCGCAAGCACTGAGGAACGGCGAATGGTAAATCGTGTGACGAACGAATATGGGAAAGAAAAACGTGTGCGCTTCACAGTAAGTAAACGTACGTAATCAAGTTACACGCATGTTTCCCAAAGTGGGCTGTTAGGCTGCGTATGTGGCATCATAAATGTCCACTGGATGCATATTTAAAAAAGAGCGGTCGACGGGAATGGTTACAGGCACATGATGAGGTACCAACAGCACTGAATCCGCGTAGTACATCGCGGCCAGAGAGAGAGGTACAATGTAATACGACGGTAGAGAATCTGGGTGATGATTACGGACCCACCCACTGAACTAACCGCCAAGTGGTGCATTTGCATGCAAGCCGATGCGTAGACACTAGGGGCTCGTAAGGAGGCACCAGAAGGGGATAGGACATAAGGTGACCCTAAATAGGGCCGTGGGGTCGTTCACGATGTTATGGGGAAGCGGACATGTTCATCATTGCAGACTCACCGGGAGCAGGAGGGCGTGCCCGGGGGTAGTTGTGAAAATTCCATACCAGTGATGTTGCAAGCTGGTTCAGATACAAAGCACGGAAGCACGGGTAAGCGTCATGGGACAAAGCATGTAATCATTGCAGTACGGAAGCTTACGTGAAAGTCTTAAAGGCGCAACGTTTGAGCAGACGGGGTACGGTGATTAACATGCCGGCGAGATGTTGGGCAAGGTACTCATTTGGGCGATCGTGAACGCAGTGAACTGGAAGTTAGGGTGCGGAGGGGACGCACGTTACTGAGTAGTATATCGTAATAAAGGAATGACGCAATGACGCAGCGTTCAAAGTGGAGTCATGTGGACATTCACATGGGCGGCGGAGTGGCGGCTGGTAGTCCATTCGCAGACATGGTGCTAAAACTTGTGTGTTTATCACATTACCTCCTACTGACTCGGTTTCCAAAGTGGACGCATGTGTGTAGGCGGTGGACTAGCAGGTAAGACGTGGATGCGAGGCATAGTTCTGAAAAGGGAATCTTAATCATAAATAAGGACGTACTGACTGGGTGTTCGAAGTGCAGCGCTTTAAAAGACAGTAAACACAAACCTCAGATGCGAAATCTCATTCACAGTATCTTACAATACTACTAATGATGATTGAAGTGCCCAACCCGTACCTACCCATTACCCTTCATCAGTCCTTGAACTTTGTAGTCTTAGGCTGGGCACAACTCACGGGAATAGAGGGTGAGGCGGTTCTCTATCAACTGCACAGCCTTAACAGGTTACCCTTGCCTGGCATAAGTAACCTGCTTAGTGACTGCCCTGTGACCACAGCGGACCATATTTCAGATGTATTGCAAAACCACCACTTCTCTTTAAGTCACTTACCGGCGGAGGCTTACAAGAATGCGTTACAGCACACACCGGGATTGAGGCCAGCAAGTTGTGCACACCGTTGGTACATATCCCTCATGACCAGAAAACGGCAAAATACCACCACCGCGTTCGTATACGCCGACGGCAGCGCGCCAACTTGCGCCATGCACTTGTTCATAACCAGAGTTTACATTGACGACGTGCAAGGCAACATCTCTTTCATAGATTCCACCGCCAGGCTGTAGCCGTACGCTGTCTCATTTGGCGACCACGCGCAAAAAAAGAATACGCAAACCCCGTTACATCTATTAACATTCAGTGCCACAGTACATAGCTGCCATAGTTCAACTGATGCGTTGCATCGGCCAACCACACCTCATAGTACCGGGCAGCTATGGATTCCATGCAGGACGGCATGATAAATACATATTTAACTGTGGTTCCTTCCATCACCACCCGGCACGTGCCATTCTTCTCCAGCAAGGCCGTCAGCTCGCGCGCCTCCCCCGCCTGCTGCTTACGGTGACGCCTTGTCACCGTCTTTATGTTGTCTACTGTCAACACCCGCCCAAGCTTGCGGTTCACGTACTGACGAATCTCACGGGTAGTTCTAAACACTGACATAAGGCACACAACCTCTTGCTACTTAGCTTCCGTCAAGTGCCGATTCGGCGGATACAGCCACGGAATACTCAAATGGAAATCATGATTATGCCGCAGCTCCACCTCATCACGCTCGTAACAATCATCCCTCAATACTATGGAAGACCTTGCTTGCATCCCAGAATTCTATAACTATTTGGTCATGTTAGAGCATTAACAGTACCACACTTACCGTTTACCACGAACGTTCCGCCGAGTACCACGCACACACTGGTAATGCAGCTGTTGGTATTGATACCCTTCCGGCACATCATCAAGTACAAGTTCAAGTTCAATTTGGACAGGAGCGGTAGAAATCTTGCCATGTGTGTTCCAGGCTCAATGCGTCGTTGAACCAGGATGAAGTTTGCGTGAGCGATTTGAAACCGAGAAGAGCCAAATCGATACACACGAATGACATCACGGTCAACCAATCAATGCCCACGCGGTCTGCACTAGCAGTTCCCGCTGTACCGGCCACGTGAATAAAAATAAAGGCTAACAGAAGGGAAACAAAAAATAACAATAATTAAAACTGTAGTACAGGAGAGAATGTGTGGATAGGGAGGTAATAGCAATAGGTGTGAGAAGCCAAGGAAATGGATGCAGAAGTTAAGAACCAAAAGGAAAGGTCTGAAACTGCAACCCAAGGGCGCCGCGTCGATGTCCAAACTCCACCGTTGGTGCTAATACTACTTCGCTGGATATGCGTTCCATGGTTCGATGACCCTGCGTAATAAACGAAAGTCAGCTCCGACGCGATCAGATCTGGGTTTATGCAGCTTCAGAGGCTGACCACGGAGAGATGATAGCTGAGCCGGATGGACTAGTCCAGTTAGATCAGGCCCAATCTTATTGGTCAATATACGGCTGACAGCTGCCACAATGCTGACCACTCCCAAATGTTGTCCAGAGCTGTCTGCGGAGCCGTGGGTCCAACAGAATCGCTCACTGTATTCCAAAATTTTAAGTCATCTGCAGACATAAGGGATGGTAACTTAAGCTTCTCAGGGAGGTCATTGACATACAATGCAAACAGCAGAGGTCCGAAAACGGACCCCTGAGGAACACCCCTCGGGAAGGCTCGTCTAAAAGACAGTCCGGAACCCACTCGAGCGCTTACCTGCCTTCCTTCCAGGAGAGCCGAAATCCACTTCAATACTTGGCCTGAAACGCCGTAGGATTCTATTTTAAACAAAAGACGGCAATGCGGTACGGTGTCAAAGGCTTTAGAAGTCAATGGACAAAACGTCCACCGCCTATCCTTGATCCACAACCTCAGCCCAACACTATTGGGCTAACAACATGTTAGTCAAACAGGAGTGGCCTCTGCGGAACCCTTGTTGAGACGGGCTGAGCAAACTGAACTTAGCTAAGTGCTTCTCCAGAACATCTCTTACCAGCTTCTCTAACATTTTCACTAGTACGCTTGTTAGGCTAACCGGTCTGTAATTTTCAGGTAAGTACTTAGCACCCTTTTCGAAAATAGGGCACACGATAGCATCTCTCCACTCAGCAGGTAGGGAGTAGCACCGAAGGGACTTCTTCAAGATACAGTTAATCGGTTTACACGGTAACGCAGCCAGCCCGTACAAAAGTTTGGGATGGAGGGTATCTACCCCGGCAGCTTTAGTGAGATGCAGGTCATACAGGAGCTTCAATACCTGAGCTTCCGAGATAGAAAGGTCCATCCGAAAGCAATCTACTGGTATCTTTGCCTGAAATTTGATATCAGGCAACGGAGATTCATGAACAAACGACCTAGCATACTGTTCCGCAAGTAATCAGGCCCTGGCCTTATCGGTTGATACTTCGGTGCCCTCAGGCCCAAACAGCACAGGGATAGGCGAATTTGCATTGCATCTCCGTTTGACATAGCCGAAGTACCGTTTCGGGTTTGTTGATGCGGATCGAGCTAGCGCTAGTTCATACCTCACGCTTGCCGCCCGCAGACGTTGTTTACATGCATTTCGCACGCCTCGGTATCGATGATGGGTACTTTCTGAGGGAGCTGATACGTACGTCCTCCAACACCTGGATCGCCTACTGAGCATCCTGCGCGCCTCAGAGTCAAATCAAGGAAGCTTTGCCTCTACTTTATTCCTCGCTGAGATTGGAATGTGGGGGAAGGAAATCTCGCAAAGAAAAGATTCGAACTTGTCCCAAGCAACCTGGACGGTGTCATCCTCCGACACGATACAGGGTTGATTTGCAGCCTTGTCCCTGAAGGCTTGAAAATCAGCGCGCCAGATGTTTGTCCTTCTGACCATACACTCTTCTCGTCCCTGACTTAAGGCGCATTTGAATAAGAGGCAGACGTGATCACTAGAGCCTAAGGGAGAAGCATTCACTACATCTCGTACAAAGTCCAGCGATTTCGCAGACATGACGTCTAAAATGGAAGGCTTTTGGCCATCCATGAACCTAGTAGGGCTTTGTACAAACTGATGAAGGGATGCTTGTAAGGATAGGTCAAGGAGATCATTAGAAAAACGTCCAGACGCTGCAGTGCAGCAATTGCGCCAATCAACTTCAGGAAGATTAAAATCACCCATAACCAGACATCTATTTGTCGTATGAGTACGAATGAAACCAATGAGCCCGCTTGACGCATTTTCGGGGCTTCTGTATACTAACACAATATTGAATTGCGTGAAAGAAGCGCAAACATCCACCGCAAGAGCCTCGGCAGTTACATCGGGGGAATTGAAGGGATATGCTCGCCAAATAGTCAAGGTTAATCTAGGGTAAAAAGCAACTCCACCTCCGCGACAGCATGAGGCGCGATCAGCTCGCAGATGGGTATAGCCAGGCAAACACATTTCACTGTCCAGAATGTCGGAGAACAGCCACGTCTCAGTGAAAGTAATTACGTCTGGCCGGGAACTTTCTACAAGAGTGCCCATCTCGCAAATCTTGTTCCTCAGACTACGCAGGTTGCTGAGGACTACTTTAAGGAAACAGGGGTCGGGAGCCGGGGATCGGTTGCCACCAGAACGGGCTCTGAAAGGTCGGAACTAGACCTCCGGCTCACCACCCGAAAACCCACCAATCAAAGACCAGTTTCACACCCTTCGCGACGGGCTTTGAGGTCCTTTATGGCGGCCGTCACCTTCAACCTAGCAGTCAGTAGGAAGTCAGTTTGAGTACTGACGCCAGGACCCCTCCGTTTGAAAGCGAAACGCAGAAGCGTATTACGCTCGTCCGGTGTTGAAAGAACGACTCAGTAAACGGGGTTTGACGCCGTAATCATCGACCGGCACAGACCCAAGCCTAAAGATTTTCCGTAGAGTTACGCCAGGAAACCCGGGCGGTAGCAGTTTAGATATGCAAATCTTAAACCATTGTCGTTCATCAAGCATTCGCTCCTTTGGAAGAGCTGCGGTGCGCTCCGTGACATTCCTAAAGATGACACCGCTATCATCATAAGAGTCACTGCGGTGGGAGTGCCTACTCCACGCGCCACAGTCATAGAATCTTGCGACTGGGTGGCTGGTTGCTTGGATGCACTAGCTGCATACGAAGAGGCTTTGGAAGGAGACGCCGAAGGACTCAGTACTGAAGGCTCTGAAAGTGACGTGCTTACCTGATCCACTGTACACTCCGAGACTACCGCATTTTGCAAGTTTACAGCATTCTTCTTCTTGCTCCGCTTGCGTTTCGCTGGCAAGGTCTGCAACATTTCGTCACGAGCATTGGAATCACGTACTCTTTCCAACTGTTTAGCGCCAACTAGCTCACAATCAGTTGCTGGATACTGTGTTAAGTCGACTGAATCCGTTTTCGTTCTATTGTCCGCTAATTTCACCTGGCCGTGAACAACGGATGGTGTCAGGCGATCTAGTAAACCTTCAACTTTCCCATCCAATGTCGTCAGCAGCAAAGAAAACACTCGTTCAAAATTTGTCAGTCTGTAAACTAGCGAATCCAAGCAATCCTTCGTGGTTACACAACGCTGAGCTTAAAGCTTAAAACAATCTTCACAGCTATAAAGGAACCTCTCATTGCTTGCCAAGAGAGCACACTGATCAGATGGCAAACCGGTGCATGCCTCATGGAACCACCTACCGCAAAGTTCACATTGCATACCAACCGACAAGTTGGTTACAGGTATAGAGCATCTCTCTAAATCACATAGGTAAGCTGAATCAGCTGTTTTAAGACCAGGAGGCACACCCACAACTTTTCTAACCATCTTGACAGTAATGAAGAAAAGGTAAGAACAACGAAAAGGTGAGGACCGGTTTGCGAAGGCTTACAATGCAGACAGCGAGAGCAAAGTCGGGTAATACCGCAAGCGAAAAGTACGCACCGACTCGAACTCCCCGGGGGCAACCGCTATGATGCACTTTTCAGGCCGGACAGTGTCCACACAAGCGTTTTCTTGCAAATGAAAGAGTGTTCGGCGTATGCAAGGAGTATCAAGCCGTAAGTCGTTCGGAAAAAGAGAATGCGGGTAGGTTAGGACTTCGGAGTCCCTTTGAATTCCAGAAAACAGAGTTCGTCGAAGAAGAGCTCGAACGATGAAACACGACAGGTAGGCCGTGACCAAACAGTCCGGTAAGTTGGCTCTTCCAAGCACTTTCGGATCACAAGAAAACTGACAAAGCCAAATCTGATCAGTTAACAGAAACTAGCCCTTCCCTTCTAAGCCCGAGAGTGTCGGATTAATCCTATTGTACCGAGTTCGAGTAACCGCTGACCACTTATACAAGGCAGTCGCAGTAGCCTGCTGAAATTTCTTTACATTCTGTTCCATGTCCGCAAAGTTTCCCGATTACAATCTCACCAAACGATTAAACGTAGGAAGATCGTCCACCATGATGACAGCTTCCAAGGACAAGCCACGGTTCAAAACTGCACTTCGTTACCTACTTGCACAACAACAACTGTGTTAAATTCCACAATCTTTTATACTACACGTACCCTAAATCCTCATGAAACGGTCCATTATACGTCATACAATGTCAATGAGCGGCATAGTCCACTTCTAGCTTGGCGTACCATACCACCCTCACCAAATTATGCACATAACATTTTGGTTAGAATCCCGGTCCGGTTATGGTTAGGCGTACAGCTAATGGGGGTGTACGCGTCCACCTTGGAATTCTTTTGGCTCCTTCAGGCGAAATTGAGCTTCATGTTTTTTGTTATGAATGTTGCGCAGGGCCCTAGTGGTGCAGGATTACTTTGGAAGCAGAATAAAATGGAACACGAAATTTATTGCAAATGTTTAGATTATTTCGGCCCACCCAGCCGTCACATTCACTGGTGCGCACATCGAAAAAATAAGAAGGGCACAATCATAAGAAAAATGCAATGGTCAAAAATAATTTCTAGAAATGCAAGTAAAAATGAAATACCTTTATTAAGAGACATATTAAGGCGGCGTACTTCACTAGAAAAATACAAATTAACAAAAACTACGACCAAATTTTCCTGCACTAAATTTGGTCTCTGGCGCCAAATATCGACCGAAGTAAAGCTCCGAGCCAAAGAAAAAGGATTAATTTGAACAGAATATTGCAAATTTTAGTGCAAAGTTAAGTTGTTCAGGACTTGTGTTCACCGCTGATTACGTTAGAAGTAAGAGCAGTGAAATACCTGCGGTAGTTTTCGAGTTATTCGCATTTGAACATCGGTCTACGAAGAACGCCATAAATTTTTGGTAAATATGGCGATCTGCTTCGCATTGATGTATAGAAAAAAGAATAGGAAATGCAACAGGTGGCGAAACGGTATAAGTCCTAACTAGGCATATCTATCTAGAAATCTCCTCTATAGCCCGTACTAACTTGCAGCAACTAGGTACGACGTATATATATATATATATATGATACAAATACTCTAAATAGAAAACGTATACGTTATATTTAGTTTTATCTCTTACGTTGAATTTTCACAGATGCACTTTTACATCTGCGGACCATTTGCCAACATGTCTGCGTGTATTATAAAATTATATGTAGTTACGGTTCCATAAATTATTTTGTAAATTTGTACCTTTATATAAATATTTGGCGTCCTCCGTTTCCGTAGTTGCCTGTCACCGTGGCCTCCATACGACATCCACAGGACGCCTGCGCATACAGAAGGACGATGGCTGGCTTGCGCTGCACCGCACACAGCTCCATCCACATACCCATATCCAGTGTACACCCGAAGGAATAAGACCAGTAGTCATGCGGATATTAGCCATGTTTCATCAAAGAAGGCGGCCCACACTCCTTCACAGGCAAACACAAGCACGCTGTGTTTGGGAAGCAAGCGCACAGAAGATGGGGATTGGACTGTAGTCCGCTTTAATATGAATGTACGGAAGCACTCTTCCTGCCTAGCGCGGCCACGTCGAGGTAACTCCCGGCCACTCCAGCACGGACCAACTACCTTTTGGCGCCCTATGGCCGAGGTGGTGTGTAATAAACAGCAAAGCATCTGGTTAACCTGTACATCGAGCGCAACCACAACGGGGATGTCAAGCAAAAGCTAATCACATGAAATGGTATATGGAATTAAGTAGCTCCAATACACCGTACGGACGTGCCGTTAAATTAAAATATGTACGTAATTGCTTAGCAGAATATCCGTGATTGATTAAGGCTGGTAGAAAATAGGTTCAAGACGAATATGTAAGAATGAGGACACAAAGAAGATAGGAGAAGGAATGCCCTAGGTTACTGGAAACGTTTAATTTAGCAGACTCTGCAGGTACTTATTAAAATGAGGTAACAGAATATCAATAAGACAAGTTAGCACACCAGTGACCTACAATAAAGAAACTCATCCTGCAAGCAGGTGGTCAGTAAATCGAATGCTGCGTGTCTACCAATGCTGCGCCAGGTTCTACCTACGTTCTCCTCAGGACTCGTCGCGGGTTCGATGCTGTAACTGATCGGCCTCGCTCCTGGCTGCCCAGGCCTGTCTGACTAAGGCACGCTTGACCGCATGTGCTACAGCGCCATGCGCTCGACGTCGATGGAGAAAAGCTTATCGGTGACTATCGTTTCCGTACTTGCAGCTTCATCTCTGCATGCGCCGGGGTTTCTCTTGCACCTCCGCAACTGCCCTCGTGCTTAGTTCGCGCTACATACGCCGAGCTACGGCCTTCATTTTGCATGACCCGCAATCAACATTATCACGTGAATGATGAATACAAAGGATGGAGAGCGAGATGAGAGAAATCTGTGCTGCTCCATCGTAGGTGAATCGGGTACATGCGCGGAATCACGTCGCTACTTCCTACACGGTGGCCACTGCACTACATCGTATCCCTGTATGACATGTACGCCATACCTGTAGTCCGCAATGTAAGCGTTAATGAAGCTGTTAACTTCCGACATCGATTTCGCCATGACTAGTGTCTCCGGCAATTTGTCCGAATTTTCCACCACTGGTCGCTCGAAGCGTAAAATTGAGCGATGTGCTTTAAATCCGGTATCACAAGTTTGTACCGGTGTCCGCTTGTGTACCTAGGTGCGCGTATGTACCACAGCTGTCTAAACATATGGAACTGGCTCATATGCAGTATCCGGTGCTTCATAATGAGGTCAAATCGAAGCAGACGGTATAACAGGGTATAAAGTTCTAGCATCCTATCTCGGTTCTAGCACAACCTACCCCGTAAACTAAGGATGAGCCAGGTAGCTTCATGCTGGCCCCTTTCCAGTATTTTCACATAACCTGCTGTGATCGGGTGAGCCACACTCAAGTACCGGTCTTATTATAGAAGAGAACAGGCGAGTGGCAATCTCTTCCGACCAAGTGCAGAGGTTGCGTCCAAGCGCCCAAAGCGGGCGTAGTCGGTTTGTGTACAGTCTGGTCGTGTTGTCAACAGAATTCCGATCACAGCGCCTAGATCCTTTACGAACCTGATGAGATGCAGCGCTTGGCGGGACGCGGTGTACGCAAGCCTGTAACCGCCGCACCCCTTTCTCATAAAAGAGGACTTGGCCGTGTTACCCGGTAGACCAACTGCTGCAGGCCACCTGGATAGGCGGTTGAGGTCCTGCCGAAGGACATCACAGTCGTCGGGAGAATCCATAATCCTCTAAAGCTTCAGCTCATTCACAAACAATGCGCAGGTCGACCGAAGAAGCTGCGGTACTTCGTTGCCGGGGAGCGGGAACAACATGGGCCCCAGTAATGTACTTTGGGTAACACCGCTAGTGGGCTGGTTCCAACTCGTTAGGTGGTCTTCAACCGGAACCCGCCATCTTCTGTCAAAAAATAAATAAATGGTACATGCTAGGTAAAACAAGGCACACCTGTGAAGGCGTGATCAAATATGTATAAAAGCCTAGGTGGTTTGGAATAGTAAGACATATCGTTTTAATGAAAGGTATAACCGAAAATATGTAGTTCATACGAATGAGTATTTTGTCAGGTAATAGCCCGACCAAGGAACATGGTGGCGCTGGGGCGCGTAAAAATTGTTATAACTGTTGTGTCAACCTGCGAGTTCGGCGGGATTTCTTCGTGTAGTAAACCATGAACACAGGAGCCAAAGCAAGATTTCCGTGCAATCATGGTCCATTAAATACTCGGAATGTTCGGTGCTGCATCAAACTAGTACCTATGGTAACATCGGTTGCACAGGCTGTACCTAGAAGTCTGATGACTGTATCAGTGTTAACTGTTCAGCTGCGACTTTATTCATTGGCGAGTCACATCCGCCACGTTGCAGTGTGGTTAAGCGGATATTTGTGACTGTTATAAGGAGAACGCTGGCAGGGCGAAAACCCATCACGTCCTGGAACACTGCCGTAACCTCTGTTGAAGAGTAGTGCAAGCCGGCGATGCATCGCACAGACCGATTTTGCACTCTAGTTCTTTGTCCAGTTCGGGCTCGTTACGAATTTCTTACTTCGCAAAATAGAATTAGAATTTCTTCAAAAGTAAGTAACATTTGGATGTAATTGTCCCCATGTTCGTATAAAAAAATGACAGTCCATCGAAAAATCCATTTATTCGAGAGCCATTGAGGAGCAGCAAAGCTGTCCGTGAAATGACATCAGTAAAGCTCTAGGCAAAGGGAGAAGCAGAGCGTGCTTCCGGAAATGAAAGGCACCAAAACCAATTTTTTTGAAGGCCCGGGAGAATAAGCAAAGCTGGCTGCCGATACTCTCCTTCTTGGCGTCATTATATGTCGTTTGTCGTCTTATTCATAATTTTTTTCAGTAATCCGTTATAGGCTCCATACCTCATTGTATATATCCGGCGCTGGCTAGGATTCACTCCTCGTCTCTCCATCATACACACTCTTGGAATGTCTGTAGCACTTACCTTCGCTGGCTTATTGACGCATTCTGTGACACTGTAGGTATACACTAGTGACCAAGCGTCTAAGGGAAATGGCTAAAGCTGTCCACTGATAGCTTTTCCTAGCGCAACCAACTGTCGATCGTCTTAAATTTGGTCTGTTTAGAAGCATCTAGTGGTCGTAGGCTCCAGGCATCTCTGCGCGTATCCGGAGCTTGTTAAGAGCCACCCTCTTTTATATCCAAGCTTCATCCTTTGGGACTGTCTGCGTCACATACATTTGCTCTTTGTTGATTTATGCTGGGACATTGTGGGTATACACTGGTAACTAGAAGGCTTCATGCAAATGCCATCGCTGATCACTGATACTGTCACTCCTAGCGCCACTATCTGTTCTTCATCCTACTACTGGCACTTCTCTTTAGCAGCAGCCATTTTTTGTATGCTCCAACCATCTCTGCGCATATTCTGAGCCTGCTAAGATCCACGCTTTTATTCCTCCAATCTTCACTCTCTGTGCTGCGTGCGTCACATACATTTGCTGCCTGTTGACGTATTCTGGGACACTATGTATTCACTAGTCACTAGAAGGCTTCAACCAAATGTCATTGCTAGTCGTCGATAAGCTCTCCCGCTTAGAACCATTATTAGTTCTTCGTATTACTTACGTCACCACTTTTCGGCAGTTGCGAGTCATTGTAGGTAGCATACATCTTTGCGCTAGGAGCCACTCCTTATCTCTCCAAGACTTATGCTCCTGAATTATTTGGATCACATACCTTCGCTGGTTTGTTGACTTCTTCTCTCATTGTAGGTATCCACTGGTAATTAGAAGGCATAATCCGGAGGTGCTTGCTGGCCATTGATACTCTCTCTCCTAGATCCACTATATGTCGCTCTTCTTATCTTCCTCAACACTTTGTAGCGCTTCGTCGTAGACTCCATGTCCCTTATGCGCACGTCTGGAGCTTGCTAGGATGCATTCCTTGGCTCTCTATCGTACCTTCTCCTGGAATGCCTGTATCACTTATCTTCGCTGGCTTGTTGACGCCTTCAGTGACCCTGTAGGCATCCACTAGTGACCAAGCGTCTTTTTGAAATGGCTACATCTGGCCACTGGTAGTCTTTCCTAGCGCTACCATCTGCCGATCATCTTAAATTTGGCATCTCTGTTTGGTAAACAGCTAGTGGTCGTAGGCCCCTTGCATCTGCGATTATCCTGAGCTTATTAAGAGCCACTCCGTGTCTCAATAACCATTATTCATTTAGCTTGTCTGCATCCAATCTTTCCGCTGCCTTACTGCTAATTGACCTTTAGATCTCTCTCGCGGCAATCTATTTATCTTCCACTTTCCTATTTTGCGCTCCCTATCGTATTAGGCTAGCCACTTGCTGTTCATGCACCTTGCAATCACCACCAGTCGTCTAACTCTCTTTGCACTCTCCCCACGAAAGTTTTCGCTCGTACTAAATTGCTACTTTGTGTATTACTTACTGGTACAATGCTGTTGTCGCTACGCAGACGTTAGCAATCTACCCATACGGCTAACGATTCTGTAGGACATTTAAAATGCACTTTAAGCATAATCATTGTTGCACAGTGTACATGATTTTGTCTCAAGTCCAAAAGATGTAACATAAGACTTTAACAATGTTTAACTTTACGCCTGTTTTTGCGGTCTTCGCTCGGTTGTCCCTCACTTTCCGTTTTTTCCGAGGTCCGGAACTTCTTGGAGATCTCGAATTGGACGGAGGAACTGATTTCGCCCAAGACGGACGTATCAACCGACAAGGACCTATATGGAGCATGGCTGTGCACCAAAAGGACTCAACTACAATCACCACTACAACCGTTGTCCAGCATGGTGAGTGGGACACATCTTCACACACGCACAAAGTATACATCTGAAAAATCCAGACAACAGAAAGTTTGAAATATTGCTCACCTGGACACACGACAAGACGACAAATCGTGATGTTCCCGTCCTCAATCTGCCTCAACAATTATGGCAATCCCGCTCAAATTATCTATCCAACCAACAGAGGAATTTGGAAGGCATTTGACTGCGAATAACCAAATATGAAATCAGTTGTCAAGCTGCTTTACCAGTTATACATTAGTGTTCGAAATGCTTTACGGCAGTGTTGCAGGAGGTGGTGAGTTTTTGCCTGGCAAGCGTTCTCCTTATAAAAAGCCAAAAATGTCTGTTTAACATCACTGCGACGTAGCGAATGTCACTCGCCACTGAATAAAGGCACGGCCCACAACTAGGTACTGGCAAGTCGACTAGCCTCATATTTTAACTTTTTCCCGACAGTGCAACAATATGATGCGCTCCGTCTATGTGCATTGTTGCATTGCACTTTTAGTGCCTTGATCGTTTCAACTACGTACGACTGAACCCGAAGTTTGTTGTTATACACAACAGCCTGTAAACCTTGAGCATGCCTGATTTGGTGTCTCTGTAAAGTTGAGAATAAGCTAGTTATTTATTTATTTATCCATGGTAGTGAAGGTAAACACGACAGAAATTTTTGTATTCCGTTATAAAACAGGTGCTTCATGTAAACGTATTATTCCAGCTGAGTAAGTTGTGTTACTGTGCGTACGAAACGAGTTAACCCCATTTATTTAGACCTGCAAAAGTTGCGTCTCCAAAACGGCGCAAAGCTCTACATTTGTAACTAAGTGTATGTTCTTCATATAACGGAGACAGGATCGTGTTTATACCAGCTGGCTATTGAGGATGAGTCAGCCAGTCTCAGGGAATACATCTTCTTGTTTTGGCGGATGTTACTTTAGAAATCTCAGGAAAAAACGGACAACGGAGAAGAGGCAGCCAAACGGAGTCAGCAATGAATCAAGAAGCACTATCGAAAGCTTGATGGCATGCAACGGTGCCTGTGATATTCTAAAACTATGTAATATTGCTTAGTACACACGAGTTGCGAGCGTGTTCTTTGCATACCGTCGCTGATGTGGCTCAGACTGCAACTTCTACGTACGAAGAAGGTTCTGCACGCACAGGGTCAAGAGACTAATATAACAAAGCTTTTTTATAACATTGAGCAAAACATACGATCGTTGGAGAGAAACATAGATGAACCGATGATGACAGCAGTCTGAATGCGGGAGGCAGATCAGAAGAAACTAAGGCAAACTGGATAGAGACCGAAGTCGGGAGTAATCAGTACGTAAAGCAACGTTCCATGAAGTAAAGGAAATTCAGAAATGCGGCGAGGAACGGATGAATGCTGACGGCAGGGCGAAGAGTAGTTAGTAATTACGCTGAAGCGCTCATGACTCCTTAGTCTGAAAGTCTTCAGAAACTGGAGAAATGGGTTACAGGTGGCCAAAACCGCCGTACATTGGGAATCTTTAGCCCAGGTACAGTTACACTGATAGGCAAGTGCGAACATGAGGCAAAGAGCAGATGCATTTGAAGAGGAGTAAGGTGAGCATACTAATGGAAGTAATGGCCAAGAAGCACTTAGCACTGGTCCGAGTGCCGCCAGTAAGCAGGAGTGTGGTTGCAGCGGAGGAGACCATCCGCAGGAGGATAACTTAGTTCGGCCCAACGAGAGTAAGCCGTACCATAGAGGTGGGAATAGAAGTGGAGCGCAATAACAGAGAGGGCCAAGGATAAGAGGAAACTAAAAGCACGATGATCTAGGGGTAAGTGGAAGTGAGCGAAGTCGCTCCCAAACCATGACCGGAGATGGAACGGACGTCTGAGGGTAGCAAGAGGGCAGAAGCCCGTTCAGCTAAAATAGTTTAGTCGAGAGGCTGAGATTGGGTCGTACATATATATTGCGAACAACGGTTGGGAGGGTCAGCGGAAATAGACAGGTTAAATATCAAAGAATCTATATTATACAGAAGTGACTATGTCCGGCGAGGCTCTCGAAGGGAAGAAGGCTGCTCAGACGACACTGGGTTAGTCGGTGCATTGATATTGAGTTTACAGATAAGATGGAAAGAAGATAGAGAAGATCAGCAGCAAAGAGTAAGAAAGCGAGGTAAGAGGCTGTTTTGACACTGGATGATCAAGTCCAGCAGCTACTTGAGGTAATAAAATGATTAAATTGAGGCCGCAGAGTCTAGACCGCTGACATCCCGGTGGTCGGGGAGACGTCACAAAGAAGCAGGCTGGTCAGATGAAGCAAGGTTGGGGAAGGGCACTGAAATTTAGCTACCCGATTGAAGAAGAATTAACAACAAAGCGCAGCAAGGAAATGACAGGGTCGGAATGAAAAAGGTTTACTGCTATAATGTGGCGAAGCCAACGAGGCACTCGTGTGAAGTCGTACAGATCGTTCATTCTTCCGAACATTGACCGGTAATATCACAGTAGTTTGCAAAAATTTATCGGGGAGGAGACAGGTAAGAGGCGACTGAACTAGTCAGCACATTGAAATTAAGTCTTGAATTTAAGGTGGGAAGACAAATAACGGTGGTCGGGAGAGCACCGTTTTCGGATGGAGGAGGCTATACATATATACGTTAAGCAAGTCAGGTAGGCACGCGATGTGAAAGGAGTTGTGTGTTGGCTATGTAGAGCCTAAAACGTTTACGTTTCCATAGTCTGGAAGCAGTCAAAAAGGAGAATAGAGCAGAGCTCTGAGAGCTCGCTTTCCGGTTGCGGAACAAATAAAGCCAGTGGGCGCGATAAGTAGAGGTTGAATTCAAAATAGAACTGGATTACAGATAAGAACAGGGAAAGCTAACTTGATTCTCAAGGTGATGGGGACAGAGCGTTCAGTCTTCCGAACAACGGCCAGCAGCGAAAGAAAATTTGAAGAGAAGACCAGTCAGACGAGACTAGATTTGTCGGCGCAGTGTGTTTGTGTCATACAGTTAATTTGGAAAGGTAACTGGAGTTCGGAGGATTGGAAAAGTCGGAGATAGAACTGACTATGTTAACCTAGGGTGAACAAGTCCGGCAGGTTGTCGAGGTGAGAGAGACATTGCTTTTAATCTACAGAGCTTAGAATCTCAACGTGCAGGTAGGCTGGAAGAAGTCACAGAGAAGCAGACTGGTCAGGTTATACTAGGCCAGGGCAAATCACTGAGATTTGGCTGTCAGAGTGAAGAAGGATAGAAACCAGATAGCGCGGCATGGAAACGACAGAGTCGGGATAAAAAAAGGTTTGCTGTTAATTGGTGGTGAAACAAACAAGGCTGTCATGTGAATGGGTATAGAGCGTTCAGTCTTCCGAACAATGGCCGGTAATGTCGCAGTAGTCTGAGAAACGTCAATGAGCAGGAGACCGATCAGACGAGAATAGACTAGTCGGCGCACTGTGATTGAGTAACGCAAATAAGTTTGGAAGCTAACTGGAATGGGTCAAGAGAAGGGCAGGTTAGAGACGGAAGTGGCTATTTTAATAAAGGATGAACAAGCGCAGCAGGCTGGCAACGTGAGGGAGATATAGCTCTGAGTCTACAGTGGCTAGACCGTGTATATCTCGGTAGGTTGGAAGAAGTCAAAGAGAATCAGCTTTGGCATATAACCCTAGGTTAGGGCAGAGCAATAACAGTTGGTTGTCCGATTGGAGAAGGATTGAAAGCAGGGCGTTCAGTCTTCCAGACAATGACCGGTAACGTCAGAGTAGACGGAGAGCAGGTGCCCAATCAAAAGAAACTGGATTAATCGACGGACTGAGATTGGGTCGTACAGTTAATGTTGGAAGGCAAATGGTGTGGGTCAGGGAAGGGACAGGTTAGATAGGGAAGTGGCTCTATTAATAAGGGGTGAGCCCGTCCAGCAGGCATCCGATGTGAGGGAGACATGGCATTGAGTCTACAGATTCTAGGCCGCTTATGTCTCGGTCGTCTCGAAGAACTCCCGGCGAAGCAGTCTGGCCAGCTAAGGTTAGGGCGGGGCACTGTGAGCTGGCTCTCGGGTTGAAAAAAAATAAAGATAGAGTGTGAAAAAGAGAAGAGAGCGTCGAGATAGAAAAGGTTTATAGACAAGAGCTGGGAAACTCAACTTGGCTCTCGTGGTAAAGGGGACAGAGCGTTAGGCCTGCCGAACAATGGACGGTAACGTCCCAGTGGTGGAAGAGAGTGAGACAGAGCAGAGAAGTTTGGCTTATTTGCGCATTTAGATTTAGTCGTACAGTTAATTTAAGAAGACAAAGGAAGTGAATCAGAGATAGATAGACAGGTCAGAGATAGAAGCAGCAATATTAACATAGGACGAGCAAGTCCAGCAGGCATTCGAGGTAAGGGAGACAAAGCTTTGGATCGATAGAGCCTAGACCGTTAACATCTCGGTAGTCTTACAGAAGGCACAGCGAATCAGCATGATCAGATGAGGCTAAATTAGGGCGGGACACTAAGGTTTGACCATCCGATTGAAGAAGGATTGAAAACAGAGGATGTTCAGTCATCTTAACAATGGCCGGTAATGTCCCAGCAGTCTGAGCAAAGTCAAAGAGCAGGAGACCAATCAGAAGAGACTGGGTTATTCGGCACAATGATAGTAAGTTGTACAGTTAAGGTGGGAAGAAAAATAAAAAGGCAGCGGAGATGGATAGGTTTGGGATGGCAGAGGCTATATGCCTATAGGGTAAGCAAGCCAAGTAAGCTCGCGATGTGAAAGAAGTTGTGTGTTGGTTATGCAGAGCCTAAAACGTTTACCTATCCATAGTCTGGAAGCAGTCAAAAAGGAGAATAGAGCAGAGCTCTGAGAGCTCGCTTTCCGGTTGCGGAACAAATAAAGCCAGGGGACGCGATAAGTAGGGGTCGAATTCGAAATAGAACTAGATTACAGATAAGAACGGGAAAGCTAACTTGATTCTCAAGGTGATGGGGACAGAGCGTACAGCCTTCCGAACAATGGTCTGCAACGTCACGAAAAGCAGAGAGAAGAAGACCGGCTAGGAAAGACTTTATCAGTCAGCGTGTTGTGATTGAACCTAGAAAGCTAACCTTCCGGTAGTATGAAAGAAGTAAAAGAGAAGCAGACTGGCCACGTCAGACTAGGTTAGTGCAGGGCACTGAAAGTTGTTTATCCGATTGAAGAAGGGTTGAAAACAGAGAACGCAGCAAGAACATGACAGGTCGGGATGGAAACGGTTTACTGATAAAGTGTGGAGAATCCAACGATGCCCTCGTGTTATGCGCAAAGTGTGCGGCAAGGAAATTAAGAAGTTCAGGATAGAAGGAATTTTACTGAGAAGGTGTGGGAACGGCATCGAGGCACACGTGTTAAGGGATGTAGAGCTCTCCGTGTTCCGAATATTGGCCGTTATAGTCACGGTCGCCGGAGAGCAGGAGATCGATCAGCTGAGACTGAGTTAGTCGGCGCTTTGAGGCTGAATCAGGTAGTTATGGTGTGAAAACAAATAGGGAGGGTCAGCAGAAGTGGTCAGGAAAAGACTACATTAATAAGGTATAAGAAATTAAAGCAGGCAGTAAAGGTTGGCAAACTTATCATTCAGTCTGCACCTCGATAGTCATGGATGCAGTCAGCGACTGGGCAAAGGAGACTAAGTCGTGCAGGGCACTGAGTTTGCCGTTCGATTGTGGAAGCAATGAAAGCAAGGAGCGCGATAAGGAGGGGACAAATTTGGGATGAAGAGAGCTTTATTGATGCTGGTTGAAGAATCTGACAAGGCTACTCGCACGTTGATTATTCCGCACAATAAGGTGGTTTGGGATTAACGTCTACTTATGATCGGGGCCGTTCTCTCAGAGCTCGACCCCAGGGATGCAGGCAATCAGGACCTCTGCTACGTTGGAGAGACTTAGTAGTCTATTTAAGACCGTGAAGAATTTGTGATACTACCGGATGCTCTGACGGCTTCCGGTCGCTTATTCCATACACGCGCATATCTATAGAGGAAGAAATTAGAAGGAATGGAGCACCGTGTTTCAGGTAGTGAGAAAGGATGTACCGTTTGGCGTAGCGGATAACGTGTGTCGCCAAACGGTTGAAAAGCTAGCAAAAAGAGTCCGATGTTTTGCTTAGCTTACATAGGAAAACAAGTTTGGTTTTAACTCGTCGCAGCCAAAATGCTTCCAGACCAAGCTGCTTGCAGCGGCCTTGTTAACTGAGCGCAGATGATCCTAGGAGACGCACAGTGAACGAGCGCTGAACCTTCTCAATGAGCATTCTGTCACGTTTACTTGAGTTATCGACAAATATTGAGCAGCATCCTACTACATTTCGGGCACACAACTTATAACACCAGTATATAGCCAATAATAGACCTGGCTTTGGTAGAGCTATAGCTCGCTTGTTCCACAAAACTCAGGGAGTTGGAATAGTGTACACCGAGGTAGCGCAAAGTGAAGCTGTTATCCAGTGGTGTGTCGTTAATAGTTAATAGGTTGGGGTATAGAGTACCGGTAGGAAAGGATGTGGCATTTCGTTGGTGAGAACTCTAGTTTCCATAGATCACACCATATTTCAAGCGCGCCGGGATATCTTTGAATGTTAGAGAGGCTATTACGTAGACAACTAAGACCAAAGGAGAAAATGAACTTTTAGGTCATCCGCAAAAGCTACGGGGTGGCGTGTTTGAACGCCTGGAATACATCGGTGACATAATGTAAAAACAGCAGCGGACCCAGGACGCTGCCTTGGAATACTCCGCTGGTTACAGAAATCTTTTTGGATGTGATATTGCCCAGTTGCACCGACGGCGTTCGGTTGGAAAGGTAAGAAGAAAACAATGAAAGGAGGCGACTGGAGACACCGAATGCTGCTAGTTAAACCATTGTGTGGGACCCGATCAAACGATTTTTCATGTCTAGGCAGATAATGTCGAGTGCCTGACCTAGGTCGATGGAGCGCGTCACGTAGTTTAAGAATTCAAACTGGTAGGTTGTACAGGATATAGTCGGCAAAAACACGTGTTGGGACCTACTGATGAGGTTGCGTTGCAGTAGAAAGCGAAGCATCACGTCCTTCATTATTCTTTCCATGAGTGGAGACGCAATAGGTGTGGGACTAATAAGACGATAATTGGCAATAATTTGGCGGCAGCCTCGTTTTTGTCGTGGTATGACGGTTGCGTGCTTCCAATTGGACGGGTAGAGACCACGCTTCATTGAGACGATGAAGCCACTGAGCAGAAGGACTGGAATGTCTGGGACTTCAAGTATTAAGATGGAAAAATGGACACAGTCAGGACCTGGGTATTGTGACAGATTCAGTGAGCAAAGTGCTCGCTTGATAATGTATAACTCAAAGTCAATATTGCGTAGTTGATCTACAGTAAACTTGGGGACCGTATTTGGCAATGCCAAGTCCTTGCTAGTGAAGGAGTTAGAGATATGTGTGTTAATGAACGCGCAGAGATAAACCGCACCAGTGACTACACTTTTATCAGGAAGAACGAGGGTAGTACTCGGGATATCTTTGCTGCCACCCCACTGCTTCATTAGTCAAACAAGGGACTTTGCCTTGTTTTAGCACAAAGCACTGCGTGCTCTGCTAACGTACCCGCATCAATTTGTGCATTTCTCCATTCGTATATTATTTCGATCATACGGGTGATTAGTTGAAAGCTTTTGGCCTTGACACAGCGGGAGCGCGTTCGCTTAAGCCTGCTGGTCACTTTGCGTCTGGGGCATCATCAAGTGTTTGACAGTTTCCGATCTTCCTCCGTTTTGGAGCAAGGACATCTAAGCAGTTGGTGAAATTGTTATAAAGCACGCTGTTTGCAGTATCTGTGTTGTCGGAGAGGAAGAAGTCGTCCCTGGGTGCTGCTCAGAGAAGGGAGAAAAAGCGTTCCCAGTTGATGCGCTGGAGGGGCCGAAATACCCCATTTTTGTGCCTGCATGTTGAAGGGGTTTAGGGAGCGCAAAGGGCAGCATCACCACCTTGTGGTCGCTGCCCGGTATGTTGGCTAACACGCTGACACGTGCAGGCGAGATAGTGTTAGTGAATATAAGGTCCAGTGTGTTGGATTGTCTTGTCGGGTCATTCACATGCTATGTCCATTCATGCGTGGAAATAGTGTCAACAACGGCCCTATACTTGGGTGGGGCTGACTGTCTGAGCCAAGGAACATGAGGCACCTTGAAGTCTCCAGAAATGAACATATAGCGTGCAGGGAGGAATGAGACTTCCTGAAACAGCCTGACTATATTGTTAACGCTAGCACGAGAAGTGCCTAACAGGAGGTCAAGGTGACCTCCAACGGCCTGAATCCACACTCAGTCTTCAGGACTGAAAACTAATCTAATGTAGAAAGATGATGCGTTAAACTCGTTCTGGATGTATATGAGCCATCCACTACCACGTTTACTGGCACGTCCATTACAGAAAGTGGTGTACCCTAGAATGTGGAAGAAGAAAGTCACTGAGCCACTGGTGCCGTGCGCCACCAGCACCACACATTCCTAGTTTGTAGAGCAGGATCCCTTGGTACATTTTAGCAAAAGCTTCACTGACTTTTTCCGATTCAACGCTTGCAACCATCCCTGCCACGTCAACAGCAGGTTTGTGACGCATGAGCGACCCTTCATGAAGCCGTGCTTTACCGGAGATAGAGGAACTTTCGAATCCAGCAGCTGGAGAGGACCATTTTTACTAATTTATCGAGCATTTTCGCCAAAACAGAGCGAGACAAATCTGCCGGTAACTTTCCACATTGCGTGAGTTAGCACCTTTTGGAATCGAGACACTACCTCTTGGAATCGAAGTGATAGGCACACTGTGAGCATGTCTTGGTAACGTAGATTCGGTTTTCACACGTGTCGCTTTTCTGCAATCACGTGGCCATAAGGCAGCTGTTCCAGTACCTGGGTAGAATCCATGCGGTGAATATGCCCGAGCCACCCCAGGTACCTCAGAAAAAGTATGCAGTCCACCGCATTCATGCCATTGCAGCGGCGCACGTTGGTGTGTGCAACTCGGTCACTTCAGCGGATATGCATAATACGGAGCAGCTCCAGCTGCGGAAAGCGCTCCGTATATCGGACATCCTTCCAATAAAGCATCCAGGCGTTACAGCAGTAAAGAAAAATGGACAGCATCATAGACTTATTAACCAGAAGCGTCGTCCCAAAAATGTGCCGGTGGTGTTTCCACACAGGACCCGCTAGCTTGCCAACTGCGGCAGCCACCTTTGATACGCCGCTGCGCAGCTCGCTCGTCCTGTGTTGCTCGGTTGTTATCGCGCTATGTAGGTAGCAAACTCTCGAAATCGTTTCCGACACTTCGTCGCTAAGTATGATTTGGGGCAGGACAACAGGCCTCATTCCAGGTGATGGCTGGAAAGGACAAAAGGTTAGCTTGAGTTTATGGTGAACCCGAATTTGGCCGCTATCGAAGCCAGGGCACTAGCCATGTGCTGCAACTCATGCCCGGTGTGTGTAACCAACGCACAGTCGTCAGCGAACAGCACACTACAGACTGGTGTCCCCAGGGCAAGGTTCTCCCACCGAAACGACGGATGTTCGGCAACCCATTAACAATACAGTGCTCCACACGAACACCGTAAGCACAAGTCGCAACAAACGCGCACGACATCCTGGCATGAAGCTAAATATTAAACAGGACAGGATCTAAGACACTGTCTTGCTTTACGCCGGCGACAACTGCGAAGTCATCCGAGGTCTCTCCACTCAGCTGCACCCTGGCCCACATACCGCTATGAAGACATGCACTTAAACTTGCAAACTTAATAGGAAAACCAAACTTACCCAGCATCAGTCACAATGCCTCGCAGGCCACTGTAACAAATGCTGAGGCTGAGATATAGAAGCAGCGAGTACACCGCCTGGTGTCGTTCTCTGCAATTCTCCTGAAGCTGACGAGCCGCAAGCATTATACCGATGGTTCTGTGACCCCAACAAAAAACAACGTTTCTCTTCTACCACGTTCCGTTTCACAACCCGATTGACGGGCGGTTGAGCAGGATTGGGGTGATCAGCTTGCACACACTACTCAGCAAGTTGGTGCCACGATAATTGGCGCAACATTGCTAGCACCCTTTGTCCTTGTGCAGTGGTAGCACAACGCCGTGCCTCCTCATCAGTCCACACGCTTTGCATTAAGTGGTGCTGTGCAGCCAACAACGCGGGTCCGCCGGGTTTCAATACTTCAGGGGCCATCCGTCGGCACATGAACACTTGCCGTTTCGCAGCTAAGCAAGTGCTCTCTGTGTCTCATCTAGCGTCAGCATGTCCGCCAAATTCACCTTCACCTCATGCAGTTTAAGCACTTTCAAGGTGAGCCAGTCGATTACTGAACAGGTGTTTGAAGGAGCAAGTCAAATATTCCACGCGAGATCTGCCTTATGTTTGCGGTCTGTATGCAGGTAGCGCCTGAGCTCCCGTCGATTAGCCTCCCCAGCGACTCTAAGCTCGGTCTATACACACCCGTTAAGGTGTCAAAAGATTTCTTGTGTTGGCGGCGTTCGGCGTCATTCCATCTGCCTTGTCTTCTCTGTGCACCATGCATTTATAATACCAGGATACTCTCAAGTTCATCGACACAGATTTCTGCGTAACTGACTCTGCCCCGAGTCACTTAGGTCTGGCACACGTGCAGCAAATGCTGCTTACTTCTCAGCCATCAATGTAACAATCGGCGTATTGCTGTCATCAAACCAATCAGGCGGCTTAAATTTTGGATGTCCGGTGGTCGGTTCAAAGGCAGCTGTCACCAAGAAAATTCTACCTATGGTCGTCGTGTTCATTACACCCTCGACAATCGCCCTCATTCTTCACCTCATATCGGAGCTAGCATCCCACCTGACACTGATATCCCTACTGCCATGAGTTGTGCAGTGCTCACAAACTCAGCTGTGCTACATGACGACGCAGGTGAAGCCTTTCGCCTCAAGGTGCGATAAATCAAACATAAAGTGCACCTGCTAGGACCTTTCATTCTGTTGTCCAGTCCGTATGTTGTATTTATCACAGCAACTTGGCACCAACCTGGCGCTGCTGATACGCTGCTGCACATACAAGGTTGCAATATTTTCTGTAATGGACGTGCCAAGCAACGTGGAGGTGACTGTCTTATTTATGTCAACAATGCTTTCCATGCACCCACTTTCCAGGCTATTTTCATTGACAACCCAGAAGATTCCGTTTGGATTTAACCCGCTGGAGGCTAGCTCGATCGACTAAACGGTTGGGTTTAAACCACCGAATTCCTTAAGTTCTAGGGTTAGCGATCTGGTAAAGCTATTTCTTGAAGCATCCTTCGTGCCAGCAAGTTATAAGATAATTGGCGTAGATGTCAGTATGCCCAATATGGCACGGCTTGAGAAGTCCACGCCTTCCAGATATAGGGCCTTCGCAGAACACTGCTATTACACATGATTGGGCGTACGTGTGCACGCTTCCACGAGGGGACCTAATTCCCTGGACCTGTTATTCACAAAAGGTGTACCATAGGTGTTGGCTAAGGTGTTGGACAATGTTCAGCGTAGTGACCACAAGGTGGTGAGGATCATAATTTTACTTCCTAAATTTCATCCTTACCTACAGTACGAAACTTTCACTAAGACCTCTCCACCGTATCAGTTGGGAATCTTTTTGCCTACTTCTCCGAGCGGCACTTTGGATGACTTCTCCTTGGCGTTTGTCATAGACAGCGTCTTGTAGGCTTTATAAAATCCTTACGACTTGCCTAGATACCCTTGCCTCAAAGCAATGCTGAAGGAAAATGAAGCATCCCACTGACCCCAACATACGCAGTGGCTTTACCAAGCTCAAGAACATGCGCTCCACCTGCAACAAAACCAAGGAATTTCATTTCATAATTCGTATGAACCAAATCCTGGCCAATTGAAGAAACGCGCTAAACATGGGACACATATCAGCTGAGCATAGTGCGCTTAGTACCAACAACAAAGGACAACGTCTTGCTAGACTTATGCAACATCGGAATCACCGCGCCGATATACCCAATACCTCTCTCATGCTCCTGGCAAAATGTCACTTACCGATTCCGTCGATATTTGCAATTTCGTTAACAATCACCTCTGTGACGCCTACACCGCCACAGCTTTGATAGGACCAGATAACATACCCAACTTCACTGACGACCTGTTGCGCACTATCGACTTTAACCTCTGCAATATCACGCGAACACTTCGTTCGCTGATGATGTCACATTGCCCAGGTTAGACGGTGTCCACACTTCACTGCTGAACTTTGGAGGTTCGGACATGCCATCCCTCCTTCTTAACGTTTTCACCTTGTCTATGTAGAGCGGCTTCTACCCAGACATTTGAAAGCATGCGACGATTGTTCCACGACACAAACGAGGTACTCTTCATAATGTTGACAAGTACAGTCCTATCAGGCACATCTCTCCCCTAGGGTCATAAAGAGAATAGTTACTAAGGACATGCTTGCATTCCTACTGAATCGTAATCTCATTAACAAGTCACAGCACGGGTTTCTTTTATCAGTGTCCTGCCAAACTTGCCCATTTGAATTGCCGAACAACGTAACGCAATCCATAGGCATGGAGCAGGCACAGTTCATTGTCTTCCTTGACGAGAAAAAGGCATTTGGCCGGGTCTTACACAAGGGACTACTCACGAAGTTAGCCGCAGTTGGCTTTTCATGTGATCTCCTCTTTTATAAATACATAAAAAATAAATAGTATATTCTCGAATTTGTCGAGACACACCAAACCAGGCTTGATCAATATGTACACGCAACTATCATTCGCAACAAACACGTTGCTATGTATGTAATCGGCATTAAGCCGAAAGTTGTGCAGGCTTAGGAAATTGTAAATTTAATCATGAGGAATAAAGTTGTCAATGCATGACGACATCTTGGGTTTTAACGTAAGGTAAACAGTCAGGGCACTAAATGTGTAGTGAAAACGATAAATGTAGGCAGGGAATATTTTAGTTTTGAACGTGTCTGGAAAATATTAAATCATGATTCTAATCGACTTGCCAGTATGTAGTTGTGGGCAGTGACTTTAATCAGTGGCGAGTCACATCCGCCACGTCGCAGTGTTGTTAAGCCGACATTTGTGGCTTTTCGTAGGGAGAACGCTTGCCAGGCGAATACCCACCACGTCCTGGAACACTGTCAGACATCCGTTTGTACACTAATGTACTACTGGCAGAGCCGCTCGCCGACTGATTTCACCCTCGGTTATCCGCAGTCAGTTGACTTCCAATTTCCTCTGTTAGCTAATCAGGCATCTTAGGTCGGGGCGGCCATGATGGCTAAGGCCTATGGAGGCTTAGACCTTAGTCATCTTTGTTTGTCCAGGTGAGAAAAACATCAGATTCTGGCGCCTGGATTTTTCAGGTTTATGTATGCTGTTCAGGTGTATGAAGGCCTCGAGTCCAGCTATCATTACTGGACAACGGTCGTGGTAGTGAGTGCAATTGTACCCATTTCCTGTACAGCTAGGTTCTTTGTAGGTCCTTGGGAGTTTCGTTCTGTTACGGCCAAAAACGGTTTTTCGGCCCAATCCCAGATCCCCATGCAGTTCCGGACCTCGGAGAAACGGGAAGGTGAGGTGGTTTTCTTCGTACTATTGCAAGCCAACAGTCAGTGCAACTATGTAGCACCGGTTTGAAGAGGTCTCTTGGAACCAGCGGTGCGTTCCAAAGCTGTGTCATTAGTCGTTTGCTGCTTCTAGTCTACATAAACGACATTTTTCGAGTTTTCGGTCAAGGGCACACCATACCTGTTTGCCGATCATGTGAAGGTGTTGTTTTTATTCCAGCCCACTGACCTGCAAACAAGCCTCTCACTCATACGATGGGACCGCAGCGAACTGGAAACCTGGTGTGATTTATGGAAACCTGAATTCACCCCATCAAATTGAAACGTTCTCTCCTACAAATGACTTGTGTCACCTAACACACTTATCTTTAAGGGTACTCCTCTAGAAATCTGCTCCGCATTTCGTGACCTAAGTGTGTACTACTCAAGCTCCCTAAATTTTGCGGTACAAGTGGGATATAGTTCCGCAAAAGCTACGGCAATTATTAGCTTCAGCTTCAAAGCGATGAGCTTAAGGCAATCTCGACTCACGCATTACAAATTACGTGCTTGACAAATTCTGGATTACTGTTAAATAAATAAATAATTATGTTATGCTTGACAAAGTGAGGCCGACCTTTTGGGCATGAGCAGCCAATTGTAGTATTGTACCTGGTAGCATGAGTTGCAGCATCAAGCACGGGAGTTGTAACACGAAGTCAGTAGCGTGGGCCCATATGGCTCAAGGGTTGTACTAGGTCAATGTCCACAGAGTGCGAGATGTAGAGATAAGAAGCAGGTCACCAATGTGGTGTATTTGGTAGGGAACTAGTCCGAAGAGGTTGTGTGCACAGAGTGAGTCAGATGAGTGAAGCATGAGGGAGAAGCTGCAAAAATATTTAAGAATAGTGGCACGTAACTGATCAAAGCTGTAGGCGTGTTCGTACGAAAGCAGATCTGTGCATAGAATTTGTAAATGTGGTATCTGTCAACTTGCCAATGTGAAAAGGTACAACGCTCGGTTACTACGCGCCTACTAGACCTTATTACACTCAGTTCCCAAAACCGGCGTAAGCAGCTCGGGCTAAAAGAAGCTGGGCTTCGCAGGCTTAAAACCAACGTTATCTTCCTCTGTAAACTTGTCAAAGACTCTAACCCAGGTAGCAGCTGCTTTTTCAAAGGATAGGGGATACTCGATACCCTTTACATAAAAGGCCGCACACATTATATTTTCATAAAACACACTATTCCATATGTTTTAACTTTTCCTTTAATGATATGTCGTCGTATGGACTAAGTTGCCAGAAGCCCGCAGCACACTTGAAATTGTACTACCATTCTTCTCGTCTACCAAATGATTACTCACAGTGCCCAAAGTAGCGGAAATACTTGGCACTTGCGTATCTGCAGACGAGTTCTGGAAAAACGTTCGTGCCCATATGTAGCTGCATAAAAACACAAATCTAGTTCTACCTGTCACTAAACGCGACCTTTCTCTCCCACCTTGGTGCGTTACCTTTCATTCATACGTGGATACACTTCAGATACTTTCGGCATCTGCTCCGTATACTTCCGATGTGTAGAGCACTTCACCGTTATCTATTTCTGTCTCGGGTGAGCTGTCTTTTTGGCTGTGCGCTTACAGCCAGGTAACTGAGGTACAAAGCCACATTTATGATACCAACACCGATAACTTTCTCTTCCTCAACTTAGAACGCTTACCCCGTTTAAATTTTTACCTAAAGCCACTTCAAGCTAAGCAGTTGCTCATCCGGCTGTGCCATTTATCCCACTCCTAGCACGCCTAGTATGAGTGCTATTTGCCTGCCGCATTTGCTTTGTACAGTCTGATATCTTTCCTGTTTCCTGAAAGCTTTAATACCGTAAAGGCTTAGGTGTCTGACTTAAGGCAGACCCACAAAGTTTCTTTATCTCACTTAGACCACTGAGGCTTAAAAGCCTGGTTTACAGCAGACCCATCCGTGGGTAGGTTTTTACCATTAAACTGGCTTGCTGTGCTTTCTCACTCCTGCAAGCCCTGTACGCCTGTACATTCTCTTACCTGTCCGAGTATTTCTTACTTGCTTTCACCACACTCTGACCTCTGTATCTCTGTTTGCC
This sequence comes from Dicrocoelium dendriticum, assembly GCA_944474145.2. Taxonomy (NCBI): domain Eukaryota; kingdom Metazoa; phylum Platyhelminthes; class Trematoda; order Plagiorchiida; family Dicrocoeliidae; genus Dicrocoelium; species Dicrocoelium dendriticum. Next base: position 170,475,101 of record OX104063.1, read on the forward strand.
ACCTTCGCCTAGCCCAGTCTAGCCTGTCTCTCCTCCTACTACATGACTGCTTTCAGACAAGGTAGACATAATCGCTTCAGTTTCGTTGGATACAATGCAACTCCTATTTACCTTACTTTGCATGTTGCTGTCCGTGAAAACGATAGATTTTATCTCCAGAATCTCTGCTTGTGTGCACTGTTATCTACTTTGTTTCAGGTAGGCCGCCCAGTCTCATAATTCTGGTTAGTGCAGTTTCTTCTGAGATGTCTCGCTGTTCTCTGCCAGCGGCTAGGCAACTGACGTATACTGACTCATATTTGGCCCTTCCACTGATCCTCTTATCTTCACTTGCTTTGATTGTTGCTCATCCCCACCTTTTTCCCTAATGCCGTTTCAAGGAGTTGGTAAGCGTTTTCGTTTGAGCCATTTATCAAACTTTCACTTAATCATACTTGTGTTGTTTGCCCACTGCATTTGTTGCGTATTGTCTCACCCGTCTTTGCTGTTTCCTTAACGCTCTTGACAACTGCGTCTTGAAAGCCTGGTTTCCAGCAGATTCACTTGTGCCTTGTTTTCTAACCTTAATCAGGTTACGCATCTGTCACACTACCTTTCCAGGCCCAATCATCCCAGGAATAGGCCGGCCTGCCGGATTAATCTGTTCTTGCTCATGCCTCACCCTGAGCTTCGGAATCTATGCGTACCGATTTGGATTAGCTCAGGGCGATCAAATTTTTCCACATTCTGTCTGCCCTGATACGAGTGAGATATAAAGGCGTCACTCGGCTGATTCATCACATCTTTCCTATCCCTTACCTACGAATGTTGCTTTTCCTACCTTTGTCTCAGCTTCTGTGTTCTCAATCTTTGCCTGCGCCCACAAACGTCAACCTCAATTCTGTTAGGGCACGTAGCCTCTTCTTTCTGCCTAATCCAGTCTCATCTGAACTGTGTCGCTGTTCTCTGACCACTACTAGGGTACTGGGTTATGCTGACCCATGTTTGGCACTTCCACTGATCCAGGCTAGCCGAAGAACCTCCACGTGGTGCAAGCTGGGTGCTCCGGGTTAATCCCGTTCCAGCAAATAGTTCGGCGGCAATGTTCCAAGACGTGGTGGGTTTCCGACTGGCAAGCGTTTGCCCTAGCAAAAGCTACGAAGGTCCGTTTAACAACACTGAGGCGCGGCGAATGTGTCTCGCCACTAAATAAAGTCACTGCCCCTTCCGCTTGCGGAGGATTTTCACTTCACAACTGTCATTCAGTTCGAAGCGTTCCATTAATCCCTCCATGCGATGGCGAACACAACAAACAAACTCACGATTTCAGTCACACTTCACCATTTCACTCTTAATGCCCACTAACACGTACACGTGTATACTCACAGACACAAATCCAGTGGGTTACTGGTCAACCTGCCATATTTTACACAATTACCGACAATGGTGTGCTTTGCAATTGCGAGAATAAACTATTTATTTATTTATAATAAAGTCACAGCCTATAATTTTCCCCACCACGCTACATCCACATGGACGGAAACAATTGACACTTCACCTTTGATGTTATTCTCACATGTACTTTCCTTATTTAGGCACGCAGCGCAATTTGCCTATTGCAAAATCTTGTCTGTAAAACTGAATGTGCCTGAAAAAGGCCTGCCTCTGCGATTGAGCTTACGCTATTTATTTATTTATTTATTTTCTCCTCTCTTGCTTTGCTTGTATCTTTTCCTCACTTCCCCAAAAGCCAGTACAATCCAATGATGCGCATTTTTGCTTGAGCCATTTATCCAACGATCACTTCTCCTGGCATCTTCCTTATCTGCCTGCTGCCTTCGGCTCGAATTGCCTTACCTCTTTCTGCTGTTTTCTTACCTCGCATAGACCCTTGAGGCTTAAAAACATGGTTTACAGCAGGCTTACCAGTGGTTTGTTTACCATTTGCCTGGATAAGTCCCTTATACACTAGCTGTCCACGCCCTAGCATCCTGAGTCTGTGCTAAGCCACCTGATTATTCTGTTCTTGATTAATCCTGATACTGACCATTTCGATCCATGCATGCCATCTTGGCTTACTTCTGTATGACGTCCTACTTCTACCTGACTGCTGCATATTCCATGGATATTTGACTCCTTTCATCTACCTTTCTACTGTCTGGCCCTCCTCAGCACGTTGTTGCTGATTAAGGCATCAAAGCTCCGCTTGTACCCTATTTCTCTATTCTAACCTGATATGGTAACTTGCCGGTTTTACACCTCACTTTGCTCTAGACACTAACCACCTTGAAACCCTAATTTAATACGTCCATTTTATCTAAATTTATTTCATTTTCTTGCTTCCCTATTTAGTTTTTCATTTTTATTATTGCTTGCTACCGTCTTCTCTTTGTCCTCACTCATAAGCGCATTTCTGCTGCTAGGTAATAAGCAACGATGGTCCGGGAAATTCTGTAGGTGGTCGCAGAACACGAAGCACAAAACATGCTGTTTGCTGATCATGTACCATTTTCATCATGGAACATTTGTAACGTTTTGTATTAACATTATATGATGTCCCAGGTTTCCTTGGTGATCATTTTTCATTTCTGTTCTCTTCCCCAGGGTCTGAAGATATCAACAGGAACTTGTTGGCGTGCTTCGTGCAACACCAAGAAGAGTAAGTATTTATGTATTTATTTACCAAGAATCTCACATGGCCTGTGAGTTTGCAACCGAACAAATCTACATAGACACAACTGAATCATATCAGAACTCCAACACACCTACCCCCTTACTGGTCTCCTAACACTGGTCAATGGGATTTGGATGCCCTTATCCAAGGAGACAATAACAGTCATGGCCTGCCTACAAAATGCCGTCCAAACGAATGATTACCACAATATATCTGCATCAATCAAAAACTACCTACCTTCTGGCCCCACCGGTCAAGCGTCTAAGCCCTTGCTTATGGCTTGTCAACCATCTCAGGCTGCTCAGCTGAGAGAGTAAGTCTGACTTACCCGTGGCACCAACTGCGTGGTACGTCCTACCTCGTTCCAGCCCAGGTGTGACGACAGTGCTCCAGGACTTGGTGAGTTTCCGTTTGGAATTGGTTCTCTCTATAATAGTCTGCTAACGTTTGTTTGACAGTACTGCGACGAGGCGGATGTGACTCGCCTCCACTTAAAGTCACGGTTGCATGATTATCCAACAAACCAAACCCTTGCCACAGCCGTCACTCACAGCATCTCAAACTATCCATTCAATCAATCACCATTGCAGTGGCACATATTCAAACTGGAATATATAGAAGATAACATTATCTGCACAAGACAACTTTAAGGACACATCTGTGACGCTAATCTGTCCACGAAATCAACATAGAACAATGAAATCATCCGCACCTCGCAACCCTGACACGCTAATGGAACCCGGAAAATAGAGCAAATCAATACAAGTCATCTGAGTCGTCCGACCTCAACAGCTGCAACCGCTTGCGGTCGACACCGAAGAAGACAACCACGTAACCAAAGGAAACAAACTGGCGAAGCACGACAGAGAATATCTGCGAGGATAAGCGGTCAGCTACCACCTGGTCAACATTATATCACCGGTCGGCAGTTTTCCATGATCTGGTGGGTTTTCCCCTGGCAAGCGTTCGCCCCACAACATGCCACAAATATCTGTTTACCAACACTGCGAAGTGGCGGATGTGACTCGCAACTCAATAAACTCCCTGCCCCAACCACACATAGGCAATTTGACGGATACCACCTTTCACAAATTCTGTGCATATATCTGCTCCCGTACGACTAAGCCTACATATTTGAGCAGTGACATGCCACTATACTTAAGATATTTTGCATCTCTTTCCGCATGCTTCACTCACCCGACTCGTACTGTGTGTACAACCTCATCGGACTAGTTCCTCACCAACATACTCCAAATTAATGCTCTACTTCTTATCTCTACATCTCGCCTTCTGTGAGGATAGGTTTCATTCAAGCTTTGGGCCTTGTGGGCTCACAATCCTGGCTAAATCTGTATACAACCGTCCTTAGTTTTGCTAATCACGCTACCATGTACAATAATGCACTATGCTGATCATGCTTAAAATGCCTGCTTTGCTTTGTCTAGCATAAAATATTTATGTATTTATTTACTAACAGATAGACACCTGCACTCCCATATACCTGTGAGCATTCACAGCTCCAATGTTCATTAGTAACTTGCACCAGGTTTTATACCCACCCCGACATTAAGTTGTACCTTTAACATGCTCATGCATACGTGGACTTGTCTCGCATTGCCCGAAAATAAAGAATGTATTTATATCTTTAATTAATTTGGTGCCTCAGGTAGCCCACTATGTATATGCATTCCACCTCACAAACGCGTGAAGCCGCCGCTCTCTCCAGCTCAATACGTTTCACCCTAGTACCGAGGCAGAGAAGGTTTAAGTTACGCCGATTCGCGGCCGGAATGCAAAACGTTGATGTACAAAAATATATGTACAGTTTGGTGCGCAGCAGTTTGTGATAGGTGTCCAACTCAGCTGCACGCAGTACAGCGTCATGCGAACTTCACGCATGTCAGGTTGACGTACGATGTCAAAGGCGAGCAGGGGCGCGTGACCACTCCGTGGGCGCGTCCGACCTGCTCTATCACTCGCACTCAACGCAAACCGGGTGTTTTTGCTCGTCATGCCGTGAGTGGCGCACGGTGAGCGAAAACGGTCACCGTAAGCATACGTTGAACCAATGCCATGCGGACCGATCACCTCAGTCCATACCGCAACATCAAGCCCAAAGTGCGAGTTGAAATCACCCAAGAGAAATAGTGTGTCACTCTTCGGCAGAGCACATATAACCTAGGATAACTGAGTGTAGAATTGACCATGTGTGTCATCAGTATCATCCTGGTCGGACCGTATGTGCTTAAAAAGGTAGCAAACTTACCTACTCCTAGTCGTAGGCGAGCAGACATGCGTCGCGCGCTGATGTCTGTCGGCCCCTATACCAGCTGACCATTTAGGCGATTAGATACTGCGAATACGACCTCATGTTCACTTGTTGCTGAGGTTGCGGTTTTCACCTAGTAGAAGGTATAGTCGGCACCAGCTTTCAACCGTTTACCTTGCTCATCGAGCCTGGTCTCGCTGAGAGCCGCCACATCGACGTTGTAGCGTGCCATTTCCATTGCGACCAGTGCAGTGTTCCGGCCAAGGCCACTGACCTCTCTCCTAGCGCGCTTATCTGCCCTTCCCCTTACTCTCGTCAACTCTACTTGGCAGCAGCTAGTCGTCGTTGGCTTCATGCATCCCTGTGCATATCTGTAGCCTTGAAGGAGCCACTCCTTTTCTCTCCAGCCTTCATGTTCCTCGAACATCTGTCTCTCTAATCTTCGCTCGCATGTTGATTTATTCATTGAAACTGTAGGTTTCTACTAGTGACAAACTGCTTTGGGATATGGCTACACCGTCCACTGATACTACCTTTCCTAGAGCCATTATCTCTGCTTAGCTGCAACTAGTCACCATAAGCTCCATTCATCTTTGCGGATATCCGAAGTTCGCTAGGAGTTGCTCCTTCCTTACAATGTTTAATCTCTTGGATTTCTTGCATCATAGCTCAGCTGATTTTTTGACCTATTCTATGCCACCGTAGGATCCACTAGTAACTGAAGGTTTAAGCCGAATTCTATTGCTGGCCTCTCATCTCTTTCCTAGCGCGCCGTTATCCGTCATTCTTCGTAATGACGTCAAATCTTCTTGGCAGCAGCTAGTCAATGTTGGCCCCATATAGCTTGGAAGGAACCACTTCTTTAATCTCCTACCTTTATTTTCCTGGAATGTTTGTCTCTCTAACATTCGCTCGCTTGTTGCTTTACTCATTGAAACTGTAGGTATCCAGTAATGGTCAACCATCTTAATGACATGGCTACACCATCCACTGATACATCCTTTCCAATAGCCACTATCTCTGCTTAGCAGAAGCTGGTCGATGTAGGCTCCATTCAACTCTGCGGATACCCGAAGCTCGCTAAAGGTCACTCCTTTCCTAGAACGTTTATTCTCTTGGTATATTTTGATCACAGCTCAGCTGGCTTGTTGACCTATATTTTGACATTGTGGTTATTCATTGGTAACTAGAATGCTTAACATAACAAGCGCTTTTGGCCACTGAAACCCGGTTCATTAGCGCCATTTCTTGATAGTCGTACCTTCAACACTTATGCTTCCGTTCATATCCATTTAATCCTAGCCAGTTTCTAGTATGCTCAGCTGCCTATCTTCATATACCCATGTACATAATGGTTATTATGCGAGTATTTTTGTTCGTCGCCATCAGCTGGCAATTCGGCTAAGTCAACTACCTATCCAGGAAAGCTTTTTCGGATAGGTAGTTGACTTAGCTGAATTGTTATCTTATTGTGACGAACAAAAATACTCAATAATATCCTTCTACTCATAAGTAATAGTTATTATGTCTTAGCTAATCCTCATCCCGTGGAGTAAATATAAATATGTCCACATCGTCACGGTATCTTTTGGTTTCCGATAACAACCAATAATGACTGCGTACCCACCTTCTGCTCTCAGGTAGAGTTCGAACGCCGTTAGCTAATACCTCATGAATTTCTTACCGAAACCCTGCGCTTCATACTTATGTACATGCAAGTATTTTACCCATTAGGCCATGCATTCTGCCTAATTAAAAACATTTTCAGCGTACATTCTGTTACACACTGTACACCAGTTGTCTCAAGTAAACGTCTTAAAGTAGGATATCCCCAATGCTTGGTACAATGACTGTCCTTTTTGGTCTTCTCTCTGCCTGTTCGGCTTTTTTCCTTTTCTCTGAGTTCGTGAAAATCCGAGAGATCCGGGATTGTATTGAGGAACTGCCTCCGCCTGGGATGGGACGAAATAACCAACAAGGATCTATCTGGACCATGGCTTTCCTTCCACACTAACCAACTGCACCCAACATCTCAACCACCGATGTCCAGTGAGGGTAGCTGGACACGAATTCCTCGCTCCCCGGAAAATATACATACTCAGGGATGGTAAGACCCCATAATCTGGAAATTCTAATTACCTGCAAAATCACACTTTCTACGCGACTGACCACACCGTCCATGTTGGAATCTGACTGTGCCATTTGTCTGGCCAACCGAGGAGTCACTCAACTGCGAATACCTGAAGGAACCAATGCTGTATAACCAGTTTTGCCAGTTGCACATGACCGATCACAGCAATCGACGACAGTGTCCCAGGACGTGGTGGGATTTTGTCTGGCAACCGTCCTCCTTTTAAAAAGCCATAAAAGTCTGTTTATCAACACTGTGACGTGGCGCATATGACTCGCCACTGAATAAAGTCACTGCCCACTGTTACAGACTGGAATATCGACTAGTCATTTTCGATGTTCTACGGACACGTACAACAGAGTTACTCATTCTTCACATACTGTCCCCACTCTAACTACTGTGCTATCGTAGAGGGGCCGCTTCCAATAATGGCTCTGGGGAGCTCGTTGGAGCTAGCTGAGCGCGGATTGCGAAAGACGGCTAGCGACGAGCCTGGGCCCGGAACTACGGAGCGGGAATATGTGGACAGCGCAATAAATCAGACAAATACGCCGCTAGCGCAGCCCACAGGACCGAGGCCGAGCCGATTGACACAGCCCAGAACAAGCAAGTCAAGAGCACTCGAACGACTCCTGCCCGATCCAACTCGGGTAAAGAGAAGCGGAGATCGAGGCGAAAACAGGAAGGCGAGACTTCCAAGTCAGAGCTCCCGAAGCGAAAGGACTGGCTCGCCTATAACATCCGTACCTGTGTTGCGTGGTTGGACGGAAATCCAGTCGATATTCGATGGCGCGCGTGAGACCCGGGTGTGCCCATTTTTGGTGTGCAATAAACGTCTACCCCCTGTCTTGTCGTTCTCGCTACACTATGTTTATATACTCTAGGCACACTTGAAACCATTTTACTGGCACTCCACTTTTTGCTTTGCTCCTCCTGAGTGCTGCGAAGGTTTCTGCAAATTGTACAAATTTGACCATAGCCAATTACGTGCGTTGTAACGTATCTGTTGCGCCACGTAATTGCGTGTAAATTTTGATCATACCTGTGTTGGTATGGTTCGATGAATTCGAGAATAAATTACTTATTTAGTTATTTCCGTCCATTTGCTTGCGCAAGTTTCGGCATCCGATCTTGTGTGCTATACGCGCACGCATATGCTTGAATTGGAGGGCAATCGTCGTGGTGGTCGTAAGGAAGATGTTTTATGAGTGACTCCACGCAGAGCCTTTGACTTAATAGTCACCCGCCAGGTAGTGCGTGGTCTAGAGTTTTGCTGGCGGGACTCCAACCAGAGAACTTGACTCAGAAGCCTGACCCACAAGGTGGTGAGGAGCAGATCCAGCTCGGGAAGGTGAGTGTAGAGACGGATTGGGATCCGCTTGCAGTCTAGCACACCCAGCGTTTAAAGACCCGGAACAACGCATATGTCGTTTTTGTGACCGTAGTAAGACACGCACCTACAACCACAGACAGACGCAGGTGAGTTTGGGCTGGGTTGCACCTATTTTACCAGGGCTGTCTGGCTGGAAGCAGGCAGTGGCAAAACTTTGATCACCTAAAGGTGCCCTCCCACCATCAGCGACAACCCGTGGCACTCATTCTGTTCGCCAGTCGAGCGGCGATTCTTTAACCCTTGGGCCTGTTGTCTCCCATGGGCGGGTTTTAGGAAACAAAGGCCATTGACCACTTCCTAACCTCCGAAGAAGAAGAGTTGGACTAGGATACTAGTAGGACGCCCACATCTGACAGAAGAACAACTCGGATCCTCAGCTAAAGCTTTCAATTAAATGCATACGCGAAAGACAGTTGGTCTGACACATTGCCCGTTCACTGACTCATGCGGCTTGGTTTCCGGGCTCCTAAATAGAACGCCATAAACCAACACCAACCCAGCAGTCGCCATGAGGAGGTGTTCAGGAAGTGAGCCCACTTCACAACCTTAGCAGTTGTGGCTAGACTATCTATCAGGACTTAGCCACCGCAAGTCTCAGCACACCATAGGCTCTTCTACCTTATACATTTTGGTTGGCGGCACCCGGTTCCGGATTTGCCTGTCACTGTGGTCTCCATCCGACAAACACCAGACACCCGCGCCTACAGAGAAACTATGGCTGGCTTGCGCTGCAGTACACAAAGCTCCATCCACCCATCCCGTATCTAGTGTACACCCGAAGGAATAAGCCTGGAAGGCATACGGATGGGAGCCACGTTTCATCCAAGGAGTCGGCGCACACTCCTTCCCAGGCAAAAACAGGCACGCCGTATTTCGGAAACAATTGCACACAATGCGGTGGTTGGACCGTTGTCCGCCAAACAATGAGTGCATGGAACCACTCGTTGAGCCGTAAAGCTTCACGAGGATCTTTCACACCGTTGCCTCTAGCAACGACCAACCGTCTCCTGGAGCTAGCACGGATGACGTAGTGGGCAATAGACCGGTAGATACCTTGTCAACCTGCACATCAAGCGTAGCCACAGAGGCATATCAACCAACAGCCAATCACTTTGGACGATGCTAACAAATAAAACGAATGGAGTAAGGCCTACAAATTCGGTGACACAAATGTTCACTGAATGAGCGTCTACATTGTATTGGTTGTCAGCAAATCTGCGATAGGTTCAATACATGAGAAAAACTAGTTTAGAAAACGCCACAAACGCGAAAAGGTTATCGAAGTTAACCTCAATTAGCTCAAGCGACGTGCGCAAGTTTATAAAAGGATAGTTTAGGTAGATATCCATGCACATTATAAAAGCATTTGGAAAATATAACAAAATCTGCAACTGGAATAAAGTGCCTCAATATGCAAGCAACAGGTAAGTGCATCCAATGCAGGGTACCCACAATCGCTGCGCAGGTTCTGCCTACGTCTTGAACGGGCTCGCCATCGTTTTGGTCTTGGCCCCGAGTGCCCCAGCTCATGGCTGGCTAGACTTGCCTGACTCAGATACTGGCAACCACATGTACTACAGAAGTGGGCGCGCGGTGTAGATGGAGTGCAGCCCCTCGGCGCCTGCCACTTTCGCACTTGCGGCTGCTTCTCTGCATGCGTGAGCTGTTGCTCCCGCTCCTCGGTAACTTACTTCGTGGTCAGATCGCGCCATGCACGCCGGTCAACCGCCTTCGATTCCCCTGACCTGAAATCAAGATAAGGTGATGAGCTCACTTTGGTACTGTCCTGATAACTTAGCTCCAGTTCCCCGTGTGCCGCATTCCAACACAGCTGACTATATGACAGCTGCATCGGTGTTCGCGTCGAACCCATACCGCACACATGACAGAGTCACCTCAGGTGGCTCAACAAAAGCCTGCAGTTTACTGAATACGTTCCACTACGGCGAAACTTGTTCGTTTCCGCCACTCTGTCGCACCAACCAATGCGCAGCATCCGTCAAAACACTATTGTTGGACCCATTAGAGATATCGCACATCCGGCCGGTACATCGTCTACGCTTCTCTGCTGTATGGAAGAAAGGACAGTACCATGAATTTGTAGACCAACAACTTTGTGATGACGGTAAGCTAGTGGTTATTCCACACTAGTCACTCTAGCTTCCTGAATGGCGCAGCTGACTTCCATAATCGGATACACAGCTCACCTTTAGTTACTGGTCAGCGGACATCACACTTCCTAGTTAGTAGAAGCGTGAGGTGATTTGCAATACTTCAGCATCAATGCTGATTTGCGGCTACAATGCAGCTAGCGCTTCAGGTGACGGCTGTTGAAAACAGAGAGCTTTGCTCGTGTTGATGGTGAGCTGGAAGTTTGCCGCTATCTAAGCCAGATCACTAGTCCTGTGCTAAAATCCATCTGCGCTGTGTGCGAACAACACACAGTCGTCATCGAACAACAAGCTACAGATAGTTACCGCCCAGGATAGAGTTCACGCACGAAAATAATGGATGTTCAGCAAGGCACCAGCAATATAGTGCTCCGCACAAAAGTCGCAAGCAAAAGTCGCATCGAAAGCACCAGCCCTCATGGTTTGAAGATAAATATTAAACAGACCAAGAGCTAAGACACTGACTTGATACACACAAGAGAAAACGGCACTCATCCAAGGTCTGTCTACTCAGCTGCTCTCTTGCACGCGTATCACTGTAAAGACATTCAGTTAAACTTAAATTTTTATTTGGATATGTATAATTATACACATAGTTACCTATAGGAATAGGTAAACTTATAAATACGTATATTCACCGAATTATGCATAAGTACAGGAAGTTAGAACCTCACCGTTTCCCCTAAGTTTTCAGTAATCTGTGCATCGAGACACATTATTTGCTTATCAGTTTATTAGACGATTTCAAAATTAAAATGCATGCAAAATGTTACTAAAAGGTTGTCACCATATTTGTAGTATGCGTTCGGTCGTGGGTTCCGAGGGCTTCCGTGTCCAGAGCGTACGTGGGTCGTGGTACACCGGGGGTGCTGAAAGGTAAAAGAGATACGTCGTAGGCGGTTGGACAATCACCTAGTAAGTGTCGGAGCGGGATGTACCGTGTGCTTGTGTCAAACCTCGGGGCTAGTTTGGTGGTACCGTCACAGCGCCAGCGACTAGTTTGATGGTTTAAAAGCGTACACAACCAACACCGAAGACAAAATTGGAAAGCAAAGTGAAGAGGAAACGCGCATCATGATATGGACTCTGCTTGAGCCCAACTTATCTGTTGACTTCCTACTGCGACAATCTAACGCGTAACACCTATTGATTATTTCTTAGCTATTCAGATGGAAAACATAGTAACTAAATGAATAAATAATTAGTGTATTATCGAATTTATCGAGGCGCACCAAATCCGGCATGATGCTACTGCTTAGGCGGAGGGACAACACGCGGGCTGGCCACTCACGTTTGAGCCAGGTCTTTTATGGAGGGTGTGTGCGGTGCATTCATCATTGGAGGAGCTATGCTTGGAAGTTACTGCTTCCATTAAATGTATGTTATTTATACACATTTAACTTTCTATAACGGTTTATTATATTGTCTAACTGTATAGTTTCCGTTTTATTTTAATTTACCACTGCGCTTCATTGCCACCTTCTGCTCCATTCACCGTTTGCGTACTTGCTTATTTCCATTCATTGTTCCTAATTTACGTTACTTGTCATAAATAAATAAATATTTTATTCGCAAATTTATGGGGACACACCAAAGCATGCATGCTTAAGGTTTACAGGCAGTTGCGTTTCACAACGATACTTTGAGCTAAATTGTGCGTAGTGGAAAGCGTCAAAGCATTATAAGTGCAGTGAAACAGTACACGTGGACCGAGAGTATCGTATCCTTGTACGTGTCGAGCAAAAGTTGAAATACGACTCTAGTCGACTTGCCAGTACGTAGTTGTGGGCAGGGACTTTATTCGGTGGCGTGTCACATCCGCCACGCCGCAGTGTTGTTAAACAAACAGTTGTGGCTTTTCATAGGGAGAACGCTTGCCAAGCGAAGACCCACCATATCCTGAAACACTGCCTTAAAGCATTTTGAAAACTAATGTATAACTGGCAAAGCCGCTTGAAGCCTGATTTCATATTCGGTTATTCGCGGTTAAACGGCTTCCAATTACCTCTATTGGCTGGACAAATAGCTTGACCAGGGCCGTCATTATTGTTGAGGCCGGTTGAGGATGGGAACCACACGAATAGTTTTCTTGGTGTGTGTTTAGTTTTGCAAACTTTCAAACTTTCTGCTGCCTGGATTTTTCAGATGTGTAATTTTCTCAAATATGGAGCCGTGGCCATGCTGGACAAAGATTGTGGTGGTGATTGCAGTTGAGTCACTTTGGTAAACAGCCATGCTTCATGTAGTCCCTTGTCGGTTATTACGTCCATCTTGGGCGAAAGCTGTTCCTCAGTCCAATCACAGATCTCCAAGCAGTTCTGGATCTCGGAGAAAAGGGAAAGAGAGCGACAACCGAGCAAAGACCTAAAGAATACGTTTGTACTTAAACACTGCTAAAGTGTTATGTTACAACATTTGGAGTTGAGACAAAAGCATGCACCCTGTGCAACGATGGTTGGGTTAAAAGTGCCTTTTGAATGTCCTACAGAAACAAAGCCGTATGGGTAGTTTGCTAACGTCTATGTAGACAAGAGCGTTGTACCAATAAGTAAGCCACGAAGTATACATGTATACCTTCTGCAGCTTCCTCAGTTATGCTGGTTATTATTTTGGTATACGCACTTGTATCGTTGAACGTCGACCTCCAAAGCCTGTGCGCGCGAACTTTGTATGTCCAGTTCCCGACATCACGGTATCAGGGAAAAATTCTTCTACCTAGTATAGCGACCAATTTGAGCGGAAAACAACGAAATAAATTCTGAAATGATTTTCAGCGTTTTCGGTAATCTGTAAAATTAAAAGTTGTGAGGAACCCTTCGACTTTAAAATCGTCGCTTTGAAAATGCTTTAACTGACGGTTTATCAACTAACTTATAAGGTGTACAGCAGGAAGGCCCAATTTCCGGCATGCGGACTAAAGGCGGCCTGCTTCAAGCTTTCAATTGGCCGGCGGTCTCAGCACGAAGTATTGAAATCGGGTTCGGACCTTTCTATGCATATGCAATTGTCGTTACTAGCTTAATTTTAGTATGAATAGGACCCAACATATTTTTACCTCAAATATATGACCCTCCTCACAAAAGATTTAGACACTTCCGGTGTACGGCTAGCCCAAACATCGCCTAGTGGTCAGCATGCCGACCTATCAGCCGTGCGCTAGAGGTTCGGATTCCGGTTGAGCAGCATTTGGCACTCACTGCGGAGATAAATAAGCCACGACTGAAATCGTAGGGTAAAGGATATGATGCCTCCAGCGAAAGGACAATGTTCAGACGGCAAAACTTTAAAAGTGTTATACGACTTTATCTGCAGGAAGCATTCTCCGGCTTCCAACATCATGCTTGCAACTTATTCTAGGTTAGGATGAAACAAAACTGGATTAGTTTGCACGTCATTGCTTGCCAGCCTTGTATGGGTGTCAGTTTTCCTTCATTTCGTTTTTGTAATGCTTTAGCAAGCTAGCACACTGCCTACGGGGTTTTCGTTAACCAGGAAGCCTCACACGGAATAGCCACTTAATGTCTTGCATCTCCGGGTTTATGTAGCTTCATGACATGTTCAGTGGCCACGTAAGGCCGAAATTTGCTCACAACCTAGATCCTTAAGTGGAAAGCTGTGGTAAAACAATTTAATGTTTGAATCCTTGCCGTCCACTGGTGTACCGCGCGCATTCCAATGTTGGCGGGTAAAACCATTTCCCATTACGCATCATGATACCTAACGTTTGTTTTCTCGCCACAACCATGGTAAATTTACAAGGTTATTTTCCAACTTTCCCGGTACAGACCTGTGGAACACTACCCAGCTTTTCAACGTCGTGCAATCAAGGCGCTCCGCAATATGAACTCCTTCAGGTTTCGTGAGTGGGATGCACCGTTTTTCTTGTGTTGCTACCCATTCGAGTTAAACCCCGTAGTTAGCCTAACGTCCCTTTCTGTTGTAGTGGTAGGTTAGACAGTTTGTACGTAGGCTGTCTAACTTAACTATTTTGGTGCCCATCATTAGTTGTTTCAGTTTACCAACAGAGTTGGGGCGATTGGTTGCGTCCGTATTCCACCCTGGAAGGATAACCTTAACATTACTGCAACACGTACTGCCGAATGGTACATTTCAAAGTACAATTATCACTGCCAGCAAGCTACCACAATACTTGGTGTTAACTGTGTAAGAAAAGTGAATTTATTGCTTGCTATATTTTAAATAAATAGACAATTAAATATTGTATTCTGGACTATGCGAGGCACGCCCATGGAGGCATGATCAGGTATGTGCAACTGTAACAATGCCAGTAGAAAATTCTTCACATGTTCATGATTGCAACTGTACAATGGTGGAAATGCAAAAAAATAATTAGGCTGTCGTAAGATTGGGACCCGATTGTTAATACACAATCGGTCTGCCATATATTGCAGTCATACCTCGACTAATACTAGCTTGAGAATCCTGAATGCTCCATTAGATAACTGAAGAGCACGCTCGAGAGAAATATGACAATATAGTGAGTTCGTGCGTAATTAACACAAAGATCAACGGTGATATCGTAAAGGTAAAGATACGACAGTATATGCGTGAACACGTAGAAAGAAGGGACAGCACGCTGTGCAGACGTAGAAGTTCTAGTGGAACGAACGTTACTAGAATAGTGACGCTAGTTGACCTGCCAGTGTGAAGTTATGGGCTGTGACTTTATTCGGTAGCGAGTCACATTCGCCACGTGGCGGTGTTATTAAACGGACATTTGTGGCTTTTAATAGGGAGAACGCTTACCAGGGGAAAACCCACCACGTCCTGAAACACTGCCTCCCATCCATTGAATGGCAAGTTGTAACTGGCTATGTTGCTTGTTGAAGGATTGTTTGCTCGGTTATTCGCAGCCAAGTTGCATCCCATTTTCCGTTGGCTGATGCGTTAGGCGAATGCCCATTGTGTTCCTGGGTCCTAGCCTGTTTTGAACGAATGACTGTGCCCGATTGGTTAGTCAGGAACTAACTATTCTCCTTGAATATGATGTGCTGATCATCTACAGAACCAAGTGAAGCCTCCGAGGGACACACACATTGAAATATATTGAATTGTTTTTGAAAGCTTGAAGGATAGGATATGGTTCCGAAAAGCAAATCGCAGGAAATATAGGAAACCACGGCCAATTGAGCGGTCAAAGCAGATTGAAGAGCCCAGAATGATCAATGGTTCTCGCGTTTTATCGGCAGCAGCAATTGCCTTCCGAAGTCAAGAAGAGTGCTCCAGGCAAGAGGTATGTGGAAGAGAAAGTGTTAGACTACTGAACGCAATGGTTTGAGTCTCGGAAAAATTGTATCCGTGCAAGGTAACGAATGCCTTGTCCGGTTATTAAGTTGTAAAAACGGTTGATAATCTTCCGCTCATGGCCAGATAAAGAAACTCGGTGCCTCGTATTGTTGTTGCCACGATGGACACCTATGTGAGTGCTTTTCGCAGCGTCTGTGACAATCTTGGGAGCAGAAAAGCAAATGTTATCAGTTATTAAATATAACCATGATGCACTTATGGTTGCTCGCCCCATGGTAATCCAAAAACTTTTGAATGAAAAGTGAGAAAGCTCCGCTTGGGTTTCAACGGTTTTACAGTGCAGTTTGTTTAAATACAAGGTTGATGTTCCTCTCTAAATTTGGCGGTTCACTAGCGTCCAGCACCGTATAAGCCTGGGTAAACTTACGCTCCTTCATCGGGCTCACTATCTAATGCTGACGTTATTGTTCTGCTTTTCCATGTGACTAAAGTCAAAGCTTTAATTGCGTAGGTTAGTACGCTTCCTAGACAAACATATCGCAGTTGATAATGTCCACAACCATGCGAACGGCTTAAACAAAGGCCGCATAAAACTTTGCTGTATGATAGACTTCGAGATCGGCTACCTACACCGTCCTTTGTCGACTCAGGAACTGGTACTCGTTTATCGGGACAAACAGGGATAGGGTTGTTAAACATATTTGCTTATAATGCCCTGCGCAGGACATTCCTTTACCTCTACCTCAACTAACAATGTGAAAAACAAACAATACATTCAGCTGCCGCCTGTTAAAAACCAGACATTACAGCGGTTGATACATTATCTATGTAGTTGAAAACAAAACATACTTCACCATGTGCTTGTTGTTGCAGAAATTGTGCAACCGAAAGACCCTGCCCAAGTAACACGAAACAGCTTGATAATTATGGTTTGGTGTAGTAACTGCCTGCTATAACAGTATAGCATTTGCTTATGATTTTTGCAATCCCTACCCAACGTTGCCGAAGGCCAGCTGGACGTTGCTAACGTCACCTCGTGGTACGGCAACTTGCGGTGTACCAAACGAAACGGACGGTCACTTGTGGCAGCTACAGGGTTTGAGGAACAAATATAACGTAATTCCTTTCAATCAGAAGACAGTATTGTGAATGTAGGTACATGTAAATATCTTTTCTCCCTTTAACTCATCCAGCTCGCAAGTTTGGCTGGCTAGCCAAACAGGCTGGCTAGCCGTACAACCTCCTCGTGGTGCCAGCTGGGTGGTTCCGGTTTAACCCGTTTCAGCAAACAGTTCGGCGCCAGTGTTCCAGGACGTGGTGGGTTTTCGCCTGGCAAGCGTTCTCCCTATAAAAGCCACAAATATCTGTTTAACAGCACCGCGACGTGGCAGACTTGACTCGCCACAAAATAAAAGCAATGGCCCGTGGATATCCAGAAAGTGCTATCCAACCCACAGATATCAATTGCTTATGCTCACATTCCTGAGGATAACGAACAGACAAAAATGCTCCGGCATATTCAAAGACACAAACTACATTCATACAAAATTACATACGTATATACACTCATACACTTACATACACTGTTATGCCAAACATGTGCTTTTTGTACATTTTTGCTCACACTATGTTAGCTAAGCATGATCATGCCCGTAAAGGTGTGCCTCGCCTTGTGGAGAATAAAAGTTTATTTATTTATCTATTTATTTATTATTTGTAGAGCGATTACGCTGATGTTGTCACCGCCATTTTTTGTTGGAGTATACTGCTTACCTGGCAAATCGGACATCATTGAGGGATTACTGGCTAAGTTGATGAAGAATCTCACCTCCATAACTGGCAGCGTTGTCCTGCTATGTACCACTGTTAGCAACGGTTTAGCACTTTCCGTTGTGGTGTGCGATGCTCCAGTGCGCGCCTTCCTACCGAAAAGTAAGTCACATTCAGAGTGGGGAAATTGTGTCAAGTGCACGCAACGTGGTGTATGTTGATCACAAGGTAAGGGTTCCATTGACAGACAGCGTCCTACGCCCAAATTAATCAGTTCCTACTACTGGCGGTGATGTAGCGTCAATACTTGAGGTGCCAAACAATGCCCTAGTTTCGGAAGGTCTGTTGACCACATGCGCGCTGTGCGGTGCATAATGTCATTGTAATTGAAGGCGCTTGCACAGAGCAAGCACTGTCCGATTCTGGATTCTATTAGAAACTGAATAAGTTACTTGCAACATTATGCCTCCTGGCCAAGAGATTGTACATGGCTTGCTCGTAGCGCCAATCTGCTGCGTTGCTGGAAAGCTACATCATCCTTGCACTTTCTCTTATACATATGGCCCGCGGTGCTACAGGATGTGCTACTTGCTTAGTACTAATTATAATGCCAGCAGTTGCACAGGTATTTATCCATCCTTCCATTACTTGATGCCTGAACACATTATGCTTGCGCTTACGCCATAATTCATGTGTTCGTGGGAAGACGAAATAAGCTGGATTAAGCGGCAGATATGACTTTAAATCAGCACTCTTTACTCCATTTGTCAACTGATGTTCGGTTACACAGGCCACTAGACAGCTTCTCGGCATTCGCTTTTGATTCGCACATTAACCTACGGAAAAGAATTAAGCACAATGCTGTAAACCCGGTGGATCAAATAATGAAGTGTTGCATTGACGCAGATCGCATGCAAATCAATATAGTCCCAACTCTATAACCGTATGCAGGTTATGTTTGTGAACTTCAACTGCAAGGAATGCTTTGATTACAAGTAACAACCGTCAAAGCTCGTCATCCTGACAGTGTCGTTATTGCCGGCGGCATGCCGTATGCTGTGCTAATAGCGTGCATCTATTTGCTTACGACCAACCAGTAACGGAGCACAGTTCAGCCACTCCTGCGGACAAGCTGCATGAAGTAGGGGTGCTTCGCAAAACGGTTAAAAGCTTAGCTTACTTTTTGACCTACTGCAACGGAGTTCCAGCAAGCTAAGTCTACGGAAATGTAGTCCAAAGTAGCCAAAAAGCAAAATACATCGTAGCAACACCGTTAAGCCAGCGTCTTGCTAACCCCATGTCAAGGTGTGCGAGTCACTCTGCTATGTATTTTTGCATTAATAGATATGGATGCATTTGTGTACTGGTTACTGACCAGATTATATTATGTTCTACTGTCATACTTGGAATAAACAGTACGCTTAGTTGTTTGAGCTATTTATCCAACGTTCATTTTACCTGGGTTTCTCGTTGTCTGGCTGCTGTGTTCGTCTCGCAATGCCTCACCTGTTTCTGCTGTTTCCTTACCTCGTGTAGACTCTTGAGGCTTGAAAGCATGATTTACAGCAGACTTACCAGTGGTTTGTTTACCATTTGCCTGGATAAGTCTCTTACACACTAGCTTTCCACTCCTTACCATCCTGAGCCCATGCCAACGTACCTGATTACTCTAACCTTAATACCACCACATCCCGACCTTCTGAATCTATGCGTGCCGTCTTGGCTTACCTCTGTATGACGTGCTACTTCTACCTGACTGCTGCACTTCCCATGGATATTTGACACCTGTCATCTACCTTTCTACTGTCTGGCACTCCTCAGCAGGTTTTTGCTGATTTAGGTATCAAAACTCTGCTTGCATCATAATTCTCAATTCTACGCTGATGTGGTAACTTGCCTGTTTTACATATCGCTTTGTTATAGACACCAACCGCCTTCGAAGCAAAATTATAGTACTACTATCGCATCTAAATTTATTCCATTTCCTGGCTTTCGTATTTAGGTTCCCGTTTTTATTACTGCCTGTTGCCTTCTTCGGTTTTTCTTCAACCATCCCCACATTCCTGCTCCTAGTTATTACCTAACCATGGTACGAAGTGTCAGACTGGTCGAGGAAGGCTGGCTTGAGTCGAGCGACGTTGATCGCCTAAGCTTTACCATTGTAAGCAATGTTAAACCTTAAGTCGTTTCTACGTAGGACACGATACGGGGAGGCATGAAGAAGTTGCAGTGGCCGGCGCACGCTGTCAGGGCGAACAAACACTTGTGTGGAAGTAGCTAAGCTTTCGTCCACGTTGGTACGCAAGCTCTGTGCAATGGGGTGCGCAGGCTATACCTGCCGCGTGTGATGAGATAGCTGAGCTGCGTTGTCACCATAGTCGCAAGTTGCTGGCTCGTTTATTGAGATAAGTTCTCCAGGTAAGCATCGTGTGCATCCAAAGTCTAGCGACAATGGAGTAACGTGAAAATCCGCGTTAATAATGCTTCCTATGTCTAAGAGAAAGAGCGAAGTGCCTCGTGCTAGGGTGTGCTAGATTGGACACAGTGTGATGTTTTTCGTCGTCGGTGGAACACTCCTACCATCCCATTATTTGCGGGGTGGTAGGCGGTAGTTCGGGTGTGTTGGCAACCCAGAACGCTGAGAAGTAATCTGAAGGGCCCGCGAAAGTGCAATCCTCTGTCGGTGACGGCTCCGCTTGGGCAACCGTATTCAGCTACTTAGCGTTCTAGAAAGGCATGTGCAGCTGCCTCAGCAGAGCAGTTGGCTATCGGAATCGGTACCGTCCAACGGATGAATCGGTCGACACAGGTGTGCAGGTATAAGTAGCCATTGGATGGTGTCAAATGTCCGACCAGGTCGACAAGGGCGGGTGCAAAACGACAGTCCGGAGCGGGAAAGATGCCATGTGGGCTTTTGGTGTGTCTGTATACGTTGGCGTGCTGACATGTTCAGCAAGCGCGTGCCCAAAGGCGGACATCGTTCTTAAGGTAGGGCCATAGGATGCTTTCGGTTACGACCTGCTGTGAAGCACGTATGCTACGATGAAATAGATCGGGTGAAGCGTTGAAAACAAGTCGACTCATCGAAGTGGGAACTACCTGTCGGGGAGAAGTTCGTGAGGCGTCATAAAATGGTCCACTTCGCGGAATCTAGCGGAACCTCGCGTAGTTTTAACGAGGCCTTGCGTCGTAGCTTGTCTATGTCAGGATCAGCGTTTTGGGCAACAGCCTTGGCGGCCAGGTCGACGTTGGCTGAAGGCGCCAAGCTGAGTGGCTGAATGCGTGAAGGCTCATGCACGACTGGATTGAGAGCACCCGAGGCATGTCGTACGTCTGTCGTAATCAGAGAAACGTAATCTAGGTGTCTAGTTTCCAGCGGTGAATACGTGTCTCTTTCGCCAATGCCTGCGTAGCTCAGTGGCTTGGGTTCAGCGAATACTGCAAAATATCGACCTTCGAGTTAGTAACGGAAATGTCCGATACATAGGCAGATAGGGGTTACTCCATACCGAAGGTGCCCTAACACGATTCGGCAGGTTACAAACGTTTCGAGAAGGCACCTAGAGGTATCCATTGACAGTCGATGAGGTGTTGAAGAACTGCACTGACAGCAGTGTCAGATGCGTCAGTAGTCAGGGAGAATGGTGCTGATGTGTCTGGGTGGGCGAGAATCGCTATGTTGGAGGTAGCGTCTCTGAGCTTCTCGAAAGACAGTTTAGCGTCGTCCGGAAAATGAAAAGACCGTTGGTTATCGCGGAACAAGTCAGTCATTAGTTGAACAATGCTCGCGCAGGTTGGAATAAAGCCTCTATAATAGTCGACCAGGCGAGGAATCGGCGTACCTGGTTGAAGGAACTAAGTGCAGGATAGTCTTTCGGTGACTGGATTATGTCTAGCAGCACTTCAATACCAGAGGCGAATATTCGGTGGCCAAGAATGTCAATGGAGATTTGGTCAAGCTTGCGTTTGTCGAGGTTCATGTCAAGTGATGGAATACAGCGTCAAGGTAATGAAGATGTTCGTCGATAAAAAGCTGACGATGCGAATGCCAACTAGTTAAGTATAAAGGCCGAGTCCTCGCATTACCTCATGAATGGAACGCTGAAAAGTTTGATCAGCGTTGCCGAGGCCAAAACATGCTAAGCTACTTGCATAAGCCGATAACTGCTGTTTTAGCAACATCGGTTGGCGCCACAGGTATCTGATGGTAGGCGCGTACTTTCTAAAGAAAGACTTACCAGCTAGAGCTGAGGTTAAGTCGTGCATGTGCGGAATGATGTGCTTATTCGGGACGGTAACTTTGTTAAGTGCGCTGTAGTTACCACAGGGGCGCCCGTCACCGGAGTTCTGCGGCACCACGTATAATGGTAATGCTCCCGGACGTTTGGACGGGCAGAGTTTTCCCAGTTGTAGCATTTGCTTGAATTCAGTCTTAGCAGCTTGGGGCTTGTCCGGGGCTAGTCTGCGAGGGCGGGTCGAAACAGGTGGAGCCTTAGTGCAAAGGTGATGCGCGACGTTTGAGGTTATAGTAATTAAGTCGTTCGGAACGGGAAGGAGTTTCGGATGCATGTTGAAAAGTTCTATACCAGGCTGCAAAGCTTGAGGCAGGACACGAATGGGCGTGCTAGCGTCCACGATGGCGCTAGTACCGATAACGCGAAGCCGTATCCTAGAGTCGATAAGCTTCTTTCTTTTAGCGTCGACGATGAGGTCAACGCGTTGAAGAAACTCAATGCATATGATGGTGAAAAGCACGGCTGTTACCATGAAAAGTCAGCGAAGGATTCGCCGTAGGCATAGATTAAGCGTTCGCAGCTTTTCGCCGAAAGTTGCGATTGGTATGCTATTGGCGGCGCGCACCTAGGTCGGCGGTGGTGAAACCACCACAGCTGAGCTACGGGATATACCACCAAGTTCGGCTCCAGTGTCAACTAGGAACTCGGTGCCGGAAGTTAAACCCCTAAGGCGGATAAGGCGACGCCGGTTTTGGCCGGTCGCGTCCGTCGCGTTTACGGGCCGACGGAGAAGTTTCCCTGATTATCGGTGACAGCAAAACGCTTGAAAAATCTACGAGCTGCGGTAACAAAACGCTGATGGAACCAACCTCAGGCCTGTCTGTTGCTGGAGTTGGAACATTTGAAGGGCGAGTTGGATCCGCTATGACAACTAGGGTTCATAGTAAGCTGTTGAACCTGGCGACTAAGTGTCGCAACTTGAGTTTGCAGGGCTTTAACGGTTGACTGGAAGTCAGTGATAGAAGTACCCTGGGACGCGATGGCATTGACCTTGCTGGCATCGGCTTGTGGCTGTGATCCTTGAGTGATCAGAGCCGCTAGGCCTGCTAGTTGAGTGGGCGATACGGAGCTCACGATAGCAAGCACCGCTTGCCTGTTTTCTGGTAGCCCATGTAGCCATAGTTCACGAAGTAAAGTCTCGTCCATGGTTGACGAATCAAGAAGCTGCTACGTCCCTCCTGGCAGTGTTGAGGGCAGTTTGTTACCCGGCTGTAGATCCCTGAAAAGCTGCAGCAGGCGAACTTCGTCCGAAGAAATGACATGCTTAACCGTGGTCTCCTTGAGAGCCATATAGCTGTTTTCGATCTGAGAAGTGATAGCGTCTTGAACGTGCATTGTGGTTTCCTTGGGGATATAAGACATGAACCTGCTGTACTTCGCGTAGTCGGATGTAATTCTGGGGTTATAAAACAGGCTCGAGAGGAGTGAACCACAAAAGAGGATCTGTGTCCCAGAAAGGTGGCACAGGTACATTGCTAAGAGAAGACTGTACCTTAGGATCCACAAATTCCATGTTTAAAAAGTGACGCAAATATCAGCTACCATATGCGAGCTAATCCGGGAAACATGAAAAATAAATGAAACGAGCCCACCGGAGGAAGTTTGAAATATCCGGCGCTGAGCTTCTTCCGGAGTTAGGGTCACCAATTTAGGGAGTAGCGTGCAACGGTAGCCCGGAGGGCGATTCAACAAGGCAGATCAGGTTGCATGGAAACTTGCATTTGTACAGCAAAGATTCGCTGTTACCTCGCTATAAAAAGGCTACACCGTTGACTTTCTAGCTAGGGGAACGGAGGATGCACAGCACACAGGGCACTCGAGCGTTGCAAACGAAAAGCGCCAAACAAAATTAGCATTCGAACTCAGCAATAAGTTCCATAAACCACAGCGGTCGCCTAGGTGTAAATTGAAACAATTTTAATTAGAATATTATACAGGCAAACCGAGGAATTTTCGGACTGCCAGGCTTGCCAACCTTATGTTCCTGAGGCTTTGAAGGACCTTTGAAAGACTTTGCCTACCGAAGAAGGACTTCATATGCTAGTAGGGACAGTGCTGCCTGCATTATCGTCGGATAAAACTCCATGTGAGCACGAGCCAAATACGACATAAGTAACAAGGTGGTTATCCGATTTATCCGCAAAATTGGTCAGATGGCTTAACTTCGGTTCCGTGTTCGTCCTTAATATCCCGACCGCTTATTCCGCCCACTTAGACTGCTGGTGGGTAAGTGGCATTTTAAAATGGAATTATTTGTTCTGCGCGCATTTATCTCGGCTTCACACTTCATCTGATTTAATGGTATGGATCATCCTCAGCAGTTCACAGCTAAAAGGGATAAACCACAAAGGCAGTTGGCCTGCTTATCGGGTACCTAGTTAAGGCTATCACATAAGGCCTACTAAAGCGCTGGGGCAAGGTAGCAACGTTTCATTGTAACCTGCTGCAAGGTGGAAGATAAAACAATACTCAGTTACCTATTTGCCTTGGTCGAGGCCGTACTTTATGAGGTTCGAAAGTGTGTTCGTTGGGTTAGCAGCCACTATTATGATGCGCGCTTCGGCGCAGCGCATACATATCCAGTACCGAGCTGGATCGCCATCCAACGGACTCAGAGGGCGTCTAGGGAGGCAGCAAAGAACTGGTGAGCCAGCATTATTTGCACGAGATTGAAACGTTATTACACTTCGAGGCTTCGCTTTTAAAGAACCGTTTCCCTGGGATTCGACACAGATAGCCCAAAGAAGTCGAAGACCAAACGTTTTGAGCTATAGACGATATACCTGGGCCAACAGGTCCTAACCATACAGAGGGCGTGCTTTCGGAAGATTTAGAACACAAAGCGGGTTTTGTAGCTTTTATTGTGGCTACCTATCTATCTTGACGCACGAGCTTTAGGCCTGAATAGCTCCGGGGTGAAGCGGGAGAACACAGCTCGTATAAAGTGGGATAGTACCTAAGTGACAGCGAGCCTCTTCAAGGTGTTTTGAGATGATCTCAGTCAGGCGACGCGAACATACCCAAGCCTCTTTTATCACGAAGCACCTAAATTAAAGAACTACATAAATAAATAATTTAGTCCCGTCATTGCGATGCACGTCTTCGAAAACATGATCATTAGAATACCGACACGTATGCTTGGCAAGTACACAAATTATTACAATCTAACCAGCAGCATGGGAATTTGTGTGTGTATGTTGACAAGTAGAAGTATGTGTGTGTTTATATGCAGTGTTTTTAGATACGCTGCATTCGATTGCCTAACCGCGCGCTTGCAGGAAGGTTTACTCAATATGACGCGCGAAATTAAGTTGCTGGTCGCGGTACTTGGGTACATCATTATCAAAGCTTTGCGAAGATAAACCATTCTTATGCCACCATGTGAACAATGTATGAAAAGTAACGCTTGATTAAAACTATTTTATGTGTGAAATGGCATAAGCTTTGGTTTTAATGTGTGTTTGTGTAGGGGCGAATAAAGAGCAAAAATAAGAAAGGTGTATGCTGTAACCAGGAGCTGGGCTCTAACCAATGGCGGAAATTTTGTTACTGGCCCAGGTGAAATGGGACAGCAGGCATCAAGAGGCCAATCGCGAGAGTTAGGAATTAATTATTAAGGTTTAGAAAATAAAATAGGAATGCGCTGCGTATGTTTATAAAGTGTCACAATAATGTAACGTTTGCATCAAAGTAGTTTTTTGTAATCATGGTAACTTGTCCCCGAAAATTCCACACTGAGTTATTGCAGCAAAGTACTGATATTTCAAGGGCTTGGCAAATGGTGAAATACGCTGGTCTTCTAATAAACGGAAGCCTATTTTAAGTATACTATGAGTGCAAAGGTGCTGAACAGTTGTAGGAAATGTATAATTCTGGCTTACCTCCCATGGTGTGCTGTGCTTGTTCGTTGTTGACGAATTCTTATATCATTTGCTGCAACGGGGGAATAAGGAAATCCGCAAATTGAAATAAATAAAATTATGCAGAAAAATGAAGAGAAACGGTAAAGTAGTTAAAGGTTAACCGGAGAAACAGATGGTTAAGCCATACTCTTTTGAAATATGCAATTAAATGGAGGAACCTGTAAAATCCATATGAGAAGCACACAGAACTAGACAATGATCGCATATAGCAGCTGCTGTAAAAGTAACAACTTTAATATGAACTCATAAGTGTACAGTTTTGCACTGTGTTGAAGTATCTGTAAATTATTGACGCGGAATTCATTTCAGCTTAAAAATGTGCCTACCATTCAGTAGGCATACGGCGCAGAGGTGGTGCAAACGTGATAATGAATAGTAGTAGCATGATATGTAATGCATAAAGGTAAGACTATATTTAACGATATGAAACTGAAGTTAAAATATTTATACAGATATCCCAGATAGTATGGATATATGTCGTCCGAAATATATATATATATATATATATATATATATACTGAGACGTTTATTTAATTATACCATATTTATATATGGTAATAGAAATGAGTAAAATTAGCACAATATGGTGGACACAAACATATATTCTCAGGCAAAGTCCAATATATATATATCTATATGCTAACTTTGCTAACACGTCCATATATTTAGACGTGCTTTTTATTAATGGGATGTATGGATGTTTGCAATTGTGACATAAATTGGGTAATGTGATGCCGCATTCGTCGATCGGTAAATGCGGTTATTCCCTATTCAGGAAGGTACCTTTCTTCCGTTGAATGGCAGTACTGCTAATCCTCATGCGGCGTCATAATAGACCATCGGCATAATCGTCGACATATGCGCTTGCCAACTGCAACGTAGCCAAATGTACTAACTTCGGGTGGGAACATACACTGAACCCTTTCCAAACGTTAATTAAGTAAGTAAACATTTATATTATGTAAGCGGTAACCTGCTCACGGTGCCACAGTGGGAGAACACGAAATAAGTTGATGCGTAATAATTTGAGGGATAATGTACGCTCATTGTTTAACGGGGCGTAGGATCCATATAGCATTGCTTGGCGTAGTAGTAGACGCATAAACGCAGTGTGGTGAATTGTTAGTATGCGAAAATGAAGCGCTTGCAACACAACGGGTAACTAACAGAAGAGACCAGGCGCGCAATTATTAATTTCGTGTTGGTGATGCTGTATGGAACGGAATTGGTAGCGTTGCACATGACTTATAACGTCCACAGCAAGTCGAGGCTTATGTATTAATGGGACTGTTTCTCTTGGGTGGGGGAACAGACATTCGAACCATATGTGACCACTGTCGTCTGAGTTAGGAGGGTTCAAAATGTTCATACCCCGCAAAGCGACAATACTGAAAACGTTTGGTGGTTTTCGGCCACGCATAGAAGGGCCATGCTTAAGAATCAGAAGTATAAAAGAGCGTTAGAGAATGTGGTCTACTTTTACGAAACCATCCATTGAACTAGATGCCAAGTGGTGCGGCGCATGCAAGCATTTGTACAGGCCCTAACAGCATGTAAGCATGCACCATAAGGCTATAGGACATAGCGTGACCCTGTAAAGGGCCGTCGGGTCGTTCACGAATTAATTGGAAAGCGGAAGCAGTTAACAGTGCGGACTGACCAAGGGCATGCGTAGGTTGTGGCGGACAGTTGTACTGGTTATGCCATATGCGGGGTGGGCTGTAAATTACGGAACCATGAGCGAGCATCGTTAAACTGAAAAGTAATTGACTGGAGCTGCACCACTCACCTGTAAACATGGGTGGCACTGCGGTGCGGTGGACAAATAACAGCGTGTAACATGCGGACAATTATGTGAGCAAGAGGCGCGGTAGACAAGGTACTTCGAAATAAACGTGTATCAGGCCCCTGCACCCATACATTTGCCCATATGGTCAATTACTGGAGCACTCATGAAGTACAGGGCAGCGGCACGTTACAAGTAGAGGGAGACATGGTGCTGTATAGTTGCAAATTCATGCCAACGTGATGGGTGTTTAGTAAGCCTATATAACTGTCACAGATGTGGCATTACTGTCGGCACTCGAGGAGACTCCCTTGGTTGCCACACTTGCGTGGCCAGTGCAAGGAGAAGTATTATAGGTCCTATAACAGGGGTGGCATGCTCGCAAGTTAACCAGTATCCATGTTGGCTTCACTAGCATAAGCCTATGTATGTCCAACAGAGATACATCAATATTGCCGGTAGCTGTACGTGCCACCATGACCGGTGGTTACTTAGTGCATTTACGTCCCAAGACACTGACATCAATACTACCCCAAGTAAGCTTCAAATATTGGCTACACATGCCTTGTAGACGGATACGTAGTTATCCTATAGTTGTCCAATAGTATCTGATTCATTATGACGACTAGCGTAGCGAATTTTGTTGGCTTCACAGACTTTCGCGACCGGAGTTTATTGAGTCCATGTTGGCGACACAGCGGTGTCGTCAGCACCGCCACTAATGAAACCTATTTGAAATTCACACGCCTGCATGAACGTTGTTTACTGTGCCCATATAAGTCCTTTAGCAGCTGCAGCAACATCGTTACTATGGAAGTAGCAACTGTTAGCTCTACATGCTATCCTGACGGGTCTATATAGGTCCTAAACCAGTGGCATCAATTGGCCACTAGCAAAGGACACACTATAGACACGGCGCACCTCCACCAGGCGTATTGATTAGGTTCATATACATCTTATAACGGACGACATTAACGCTACCAGCGAAGCCACTGGCCTGCGCTAAAGTTGTGGTTCAAGAACGTGCATGAAATGGGTTTTGTCAAGGTCAATAGTACAAAGTATACGCGTGTCACACGTGATTTCATTTATCGGTCATGGAAGGCAAGTATTTAACATCCCTTTCGCTGCATAATCACTGAAATATGACATAATCACTGCAACATGCTAATGAAAGGAGAAAACGCCATAAAATTCAGGGTGGACATTTGTACCGATTCCGAATATTCACGTCATTTTGGGGAGCATATTCTGCGCTCTTGACCCACGACGCGCAAGCACTGAGGAACGTTGAATTGCAACTTGTGCCACAAGGAAACCAATATGCATAGATGTAACGCAAAGTTGACTTGCAGATTCAAGTGGTACCGATGCCGTGCACATTTAGGCAGTCAGTTTGGATCTTTCACAATATATATGTCCAGGAGATGGATATCTGGATATAAAAAACCGTTGGCTTCGGTAATAAACACACGATGGCCCAGCGTGTCCTTGCCACCTCGCACTCTGTGACTACGGTGCATATGGACGGGTGCAACATAGAATAACAACGACCGCAAGTGCGGACCTTGTGGGTAGACAACCTCACCTGCAGCTGCTTTCCGAAATGAGGTAGCAGCCATTTCTGCCACACATCCTTGCTGCTATGCGCTAGTTTGTGGGCAGGCAGAAGATGTACTTCATATCAATACAGGTAGACTGCATAAAGCTGAGGCAGGATTACTAGAGCGGTTTATGCGAGATGATGGTGGTCACCACTGTGCGTCAAGTACAGTGGTATCAGAAAGACATAGTAAAGTGTCACATGATAACTAATGTTGTACGGAATTGGCTACTCGAAGTACAGGAGCCCAATGCAATAATCCTTTATGACGTACAAACAATTCACAACTATTCCCGACCTTGCGGGAGAGCGTGTAAATCGCTCCTAACCCACAAAGCTTAAACATTGAGAAATGGTTTGTATCCCGTGAAAAGAAAGGCATCATGCACTCCGAGACAAGAGTGCGCCACCAAACAAGGAAGCCGAGCGTCGCGTGTCTACTGGCGGTCTATAAGCCAGGTATATATGGGGAGCACATACCTGCAGTGATGCGGACGACAAGCGCGCTGGATCCTTGCTGGTAGATGCCATTTAGCATCCAGATTTGCCTTCCAATCAATAAACGAATATGTGCGGTCCGACTGGCAGGCAGACTCGTTCAAAGCTTTGAACTCGCGCGTGGCTATTAATTGTCTGTTTGTCATCAGTGCCTACACACACAAACTGAAAGCATGAATGCCGTTACTTTGCATTTAGCCTCGGGTAGAGAATCAGATCCCTGCTTGGGAAGCCATATATGTGGACGCCATTGGGACGATTATTCGCCATACTACTAACAGCGCACTTCAGCTGCTGACGAGCGTGGTCGCTAGCACCGAGAGGTCAGGTCATGTTCCAAGGAGGATACAGACCCCGTTCTGTTTCTCGCACAGGTAAGCGAACAAGAGCACCCGACACTTCGAATTCTAAGTTGTATACCACTTCCATTTTGAAGTCAGGGTATTTATTAGCAAAGGTCCGAAAGGGACGGGTCTTGTCCCATCATAAATCTAACGGGCAAATCCACGAACTGATGCAGGGGCGCATGCAAGTCTAGATAGAGAACTAAGTAGCAAAACTAATTGAAGCAGTATCGCGGAAATTCTGGCAGCCCGGGTGGGGGAATAAACTTCATCATCACTAAAGACCTATTCGTCGAATTTTTACGGATCAGCATCATCAATATACACGTCAGCTAGAGGTGGGGAACACCTCAGCTACTTGGCCGCAATACACAAAGGAAAAGGAAAATAAATGCAACATTTGCATGCCAGCTGAGCTACCATCAACGGATGGGCATCGTTCCGGGAAGCTACTAAACGGCTAGTAGGCAAAAAGAAAACTTATTATGTTTTCGGATAACATCATCTAGACCATCCTCAACCCTGTCGGGGCCCCTATCGACCAACACAACTTCTGGTTGCAAAGGATGAAATATAAAAAGAACCTACGAGTGCGCCAAGTATAAGTCGTCAAGAAAGTAATGGTGGAATTGAGGCACAAACCAACGCCACCTGCACGACGATCGATGGTGCAGTAAAACCATCATTGTCATCGTTATACACCTAAGCTAGAGTTAAAAAACACCTTAGCTATGTGACGCAATACCTAAAAGAAAAAAGGGAATTAAATGCAACAGGTGCAAGCCAGCTGAGTTACCTGCAACGCATAAGCTCAGGGGACCCTGGGCAATACCAACACCGGCTTCACCGGTGCTCGAAGCTGTATTGTCACCGGACAGGCGCAATGAGAAAGTGATGCCGGTGTCATCTGAAGGGGATCGTACATTTAGCACAGAGCTCGAGACTTGCAGGCAGGTCTCCGCTAAGCAACAGTTATCGATGGAATTCATAGTTGTAGAGAGCGGAAGGGAAAACCCGTGTCGGCTCCATCACCTCCCGCACCTTGGCTGGATGACACGTCGTTGCTAAACTGTGTGCCCCGAGGGATTGTTACAGTTGCAGCAGCATCCAGTCATGCTCGGCAGTTACTTATCCAATTGTTCTTTAAAACATTCCTCTGTCTGGGCACTTGCCACACATCCAGTTTTTAAAGATAGGCCAAGGGCTGCCTGTGGACCGATCTGTAACAGTGTGCATAAATTGAGGCATGGCAAGCTAAGTTGATCGAGGGCTCAAAATGGCTGCCGATGAATTTGGCTTCGTGGCTTGCTTACACATGAGCTTGTCAACATGGCAGGAACGGCGCTACGCGTTCATCTGTGAGTTGAAAATAAAGGTAAACGCCCATCAAAACAAAATGGAGGAGAGACAAGAGTAGAAAATTGCAAACTGGAGGGATACCGGTAAAACTTGATAGGAACGGTAAGGGTAAAAAGCATAAAAGGGGGAATAAGAGGATGTCTAGTTTTGAACAGCACCATCCAAATCCAATCCACCCTGCTCGATGCAGCAGATAAGGCACCGTTGAGTATCCGCGGTGGCCAGAGCTTCAGGAAACTGTTTGAATACATATTCATTGTATTGCAATAAGGCTGGTCCTTACCGTGGTGCGATGGTTTGCATGCCTCAGAGATTCATTGAGATATGCTGGGTGGTTCTTTGGCACCTTAAGAATCACTCACACCAGATTGGTCAATGGTTAGAGGCCAGACAAACTCAGCCTCCTAGTCCTGCAGGTTGGGGGTTGGAATGAGAGTGGCTCCTTATTTCATAAAACGGGCTGTCTGTAGTCCAGTTCCAAAACCAGCTGCCTTGCGGTAAGGTTTTTGAACCACAGGCTTCAGTTGAGAACCCTAACCGTTCTCCTGTCTAAACCCGGGCAACATGACAGTATTCTGCCCACGCAATACAATGAATCCTCCGTTTGGTTGGACACACTTGCTGATATGGCTTGGAGCCGGCCATAGTGGCTTTTGTGGTGTGAGTTCTTTGTCCATCCCCTCCTGCTTAGCATCCCCCAATCACGATCTCACCCGTTAAGCATAATATAACCCATTTTACAGCACCATAGCCAGCTGTTGGCTCTGCGGAACGATGTCCATCCGTTACTGGGAACTCAGCCGGTGTGCCGCTGTTTGTTTTCCTTTTTTGTATTTTGTATTGCGGCACAATAGCTGAAGTGCTTTCCACCTGCAGCTAACGTGTATAATGATGATGATTGCGTGGGTAGGGTAATGGCAGGTTGCCCAGGCCCAGACAGGAGAACGATTATGGTTCTCCACCACAGCCTTTGGCGCAATAACCTAACCGCAAAGCAGCGGGTTCGGAGTTGGGTTACAACGAATACATTTTAAGGAATAACGAGACGACCCATTCAAACCCCAACCTGGAGGATGAGTTTAACTGGCCTCTAACCATTGACCAAGCTTGTATGAGTGGCTTTGAAGATGCAAAAGCACAACCCAGCATAGCTAAATGCATCTCTGAAGCAGGCAAACCAAAGCATCAAAGGAAGATCCAGTCCCATTGCGATGGCGCATACACCACAGTAGTGCGTAGCCCGATAAAAACTTCAGCCTGTTTGACGTCGGTAGACGACCAAGTATCAGTGAATGCATGAACATTTGCACCACGGTTGTCAACAAAGGCGTTGACTTGGCAAAAATTGTCTCGCGGGTAGACGAATTATTGTAAATCACCTGTATGTATTTGCCAGCGTGAGCCCGGGAACTTGCGCCATCGGAATCGCTTCTGGCAGAGAGGAAGTGCACTGCCAGCTCACCACCCAAAAACCAACTAAGAGACCATTTTCCTGCTTCACGACGGGTTTCAATATGACACAACCACCCGCAAATTCAATGCCTCCGTCAAGGCGAGATCTAGGGGAAACATAACATCAGTGACTTTGAGGTTAAAGGCAAAACGTAGAAGAGCTTGGCGCATCTCTGGAGCGGACCGCGCAACACGCAACAGCCTTCTCAGTCAACAAGCTACGGATTATGGTGAGCGTTCGTAAAGTGACGCCGGAAATGCTCAGCGGTATAGTTTGTTAACGCTTATTTTAAAGAAATGAACACCATCTAGCATATGCTCCTTTAGAATAACAGCATGACTTAGTGGCGATACTGAAAATAACATTGCAATTAGTATACGAGGTTTAGCAACGCGGAGTACTTATCAAACCCTCTGTTGACGTTGGCGGGTACGCACTAGCGTCCCTTATTTATACACCAACATTGTAAACGTATTAACCTTGGATAGCACTGCTGCAGTAGAAATGGAGGGGAATGGGGATACGGCAACCGACGGACAGGGTACATTCGCCTTGGGTTTTGACACTTTTTATCCCTCTGACCCTTTTCTTTGACAACGGCAGAAGTCCGTTTTCCACCCAGGTTAACGGAGGAATCAAACACGGTATCTGAGGGTTCGTTGCCAACCGTGTTGCTACTAATTCGTGTACTGTCCGTGGACAATGAGGAAACAGATGCAGGGTCCGGCAACTCGTACCTTCCAATGCCTCCTGATAGAGACCAAAGCAGTCCCGAAACTTAACAAAGCAATCAAATCTCCCGTCCGGCAAACACAGCAGACAGCAAGCTTTCCAGAGTCATCGGACTGTCAGTTACTGGCGTGTAAGGCTCAGTGCTACGCATACAGCAGGCAACACAACTGTGCGGTATGCACTCGTTACTAGCCATATGTGCACACTGTATCAGGTGCAAACCAGTACAGTCCACCAGGAACCAATGGCAACAAATACCGCATTGCAGCCCCCGGTCAAGTCTGTAACCGATTTTAGATATTCCGCTTTGCCATATATAACAAACCAGTCGTCGGAAGGAGGACAGGAAGCTAGGACTGCACTCAACCGACTCGGCAGAAGAGTTAGAATATCAAATAAATGTAAGAGTTAAGCAAAAGTTGTGAACCGGTTTACGGAGACCAGATATTCAATGGACGAATGGATCATTCAAAAATGCCAAGTGTCTACTTATGCATTAAAATGGACGCACTAAATCCTACCGGGCAAAACAATGTCAACTTGAACTCCAAGTATTTGACGGCAGGTGCTTTGCGAAACAGCAGAGGCACAACGACCAAGAAACCGAGGGCACGCGGACAAGTGCCACCGAAATGATTAACTCACAAGAAATCAAAGTAAATGCACCTTTTGCAAATGATTATTCGCGCGCAAGCAGTGAGTAGCTGGTTAACGTCCAGTGATCAGAAGACGAGTCACCATCCAACGAATTAGAAACCTCAAAGGTTCAGGACAGAGGATCCAGGGACAATATACGCTTCAGTTCAATCGGCGTTCCGTTTCGTGTTCCAACAAGCGAGAAGAGCTCCCAGCGTATCGACGTGATAATCGATACTTGCGTTTACACAAAAAAAGAAAGAATAGCAATTAGTTCACCGGATGTTCATGTACTTGCATACTCCTCTTTCGTGTGGCTAGAGGCTGAAACGAGTACGCACAAGTAAACGTGGCGCGCGGCCAACCAGGTTTCTCTCAGGCCTCGTTTAGTGCCCTCTATTGTTTGTAGGAAAAACACCAGAAAGAGGCTTCTAACTATGCTTTTTCCACGTGGCTTAGCGTCCGGACCATGGAAGCGTTTGATGATAGGTCAAAAAACGCTGGTCACGATGACGTCGATCCTAAAACTGCTGTAACCGAGTTAAATTTTCACTATCCGTATGAAAGATACTTACAAGTCACTTTTGAGGGAAAAATAGTCTCCATTTGCCGCTTGTAGAAGTACGTCGCATCCGCTAGTTGAAATTACTTCACATGTTCCTTCATGTCAGCAACTTTAAGGGAAAAGGAACGCAACAAACGCTAAAACGTAGCCATACCCCCCGCCATGATTACCGCTTCTAACATGGCGCCACGGTGATTTATTGCCCGTTGTTATTCACTTGAACAAGCACAAAATAGTTATATTTGACATCCATTTAAATCATCACGTAGACGTATTTGCTATGTACATGTTCCTTTTATACATTTTTACCTTCATTGTCAACCTAACCAACTTTTAGCCTAGCGTACCGTACAACCCTCACCACATTATGCCTATAACAGATTGGTTGGAATCCCGGTCCGGCTGTAACCTGCACTAGTTTAACAAGCTGTAGTGGCGGGCTCAATGATGAGGATATTTACAATGAATTTTCATGCAGGGCAAGATGTTGTGCTATTGCAGTAGCATGAGGCGATGTCAGAAAGACATGAATGGGCAAGGAAAAGGCAGAATTTAGAAAATCCGTGTAGTTCTTGCTTTGCTAATTGATATATTATGCCGGAAATAACGGTGTTTACATGCAAACTTTTTAATAGTGTGAATGAGCTTTAAAATTAATTCAGTAGATAAATAAGCGGTAGACTGTAAATAAGTATACATACTGGCAGTCATTTCGAATGGTTATCGTCGGACGGCAAAAAGACAAGGAAGCGATTACGTGGTTCAGTATACGTAGTACATAAAACGAACTACTAAAATAAGCTGGTGGCCAGTAATCAAAATATGTTGCGGCTTTATTTATTGTCTCACAGCAATGCGGCAATGTGCAATAGAGCTAACTGTCAACACACCTAAGCTGGCCACTGGCAAACAAAGCTCCAAAGCATGTGTCACAGCAATTCTATAATATGCAATAGTGCTAACGGACTACTCGCATACGCTGGCCGCTAGTGATTATTAGATGTCGGCTCTACAGAATATGTCACAGCAATGCTACCATAGGCAAGAGAGCTGACTGACTACTCAAATTAGCTGGCGGCCTGTAAATATTAGATTTTACCGACTCCACTTAAGGCGTCACAGCCGTGCTATCATATGTAATAGGGCTAACTGACTACTCAACTACGCTGGGCGCCGGTAATTAGTAGATGCTCCCGGATTCAATTAAGATGTCACAGCGATGCTGCCATATGTAGTAGAGCTAACGCACTACTCACGTAAGCTTGCCGCTAGTAAATGAAAGATGATGCCGGCTCCATTTAATGCCTGACAGCCATACAGCGTCAATGAAATACCAGGATAAGGGTGAATGTCCCGTAGCGGAAGTGCTGCTCACGCCCATGCAAAGTTCTCACACTGAGGTTGAGGACAGTATTGGCTTGTCGCGTCAACACAATGGATCACGGAGGTCCGGACTATATTTCAGGCAATGGCAAAAGGGGTACGGAAAACTGCTGAACGTACCTGGTGAACCATGCCATTATGTGCGTTTAGTACGGACAATTGCGGGGGCCACGGAAAGACATGTGCATACAAGGTGAAAACGTAGTAATGTGCGCATGGGTACGACGGGACAAAGTAACTTACCATTCCCTGTTTCACGCCACGCTAGCTGATCAATATGCTTGACGGTGGTATGCTTGACATACAGTATATATGAACTGCCACTCAGAACGGGGTTTCGTTGTCAAACAAATAAACATTAAGGCATAATGGTCGTTCACAGAGCCACCACCAGGCTGCAATGTGGTATGTTCCAAGCCGTACCCAGCAGCTTTCAAGCGGAGTGCGTTACCATCCTAGGAAGCATGCCGCTGCAGCACCAGGGGGTGGCCCTAAAAAGGGCAGGCCGGTCTTTCTCTTGAGCATGCATGAATGGAAATCGGGCTAAGAAAAAGTTAACGCACGTGCAAAAGATGCAATTATAGTGCTCCACGTAGCCGAGGTACACCGCACATGCCTGACGAAACCATCGGTTGCATTTGAAGCAAATAACCCAGTGAACGACGTCTCCGCTGGTTCTTGGTCCATCTTCGGTGTCGCAAATGGTGCACGCGTTTTCGTTCTAGTTTGCAGGTTGCATATTCCCTGCTCTGGCGCGTTTATTTGCAGGTTTATACACCGCGAAAGTGACAATCGGATGCGTCGGAAGTACAGCGAGTGGGTTTCGGTCGACAGCTGCGGAGGTTCCATCACCCTCGGCGAGAGCGACTGCTTCCTTTTTGTTGCCTTGGGCGGTGATGTTGTAGTATGGCGGCAGCCTGGTCGTGGTTGTCAGGAAGGCAGTTTTCAACTGACACCAAACTCTGCTTACGTAGTAACATATTCAGAGTGCTTCGGTAGAACAGCTCCGCCTCATGGAAAGCCGTTGTACCCAGACTGATCATTGTAACGGTTATATCACCGAATAGCCGGGTGGCGCAGGACAACTTTTCCTCCCGCGTTAAAACCACTGACGGAGAGGCAGAGTTAGAGGGAATCGGTTGAAGTTCTCCTGAGAAGGTTTCGCAACCAGGGATGAGAATCTGACTAGCCCACACCGACCAGCGGTTTCTGTGCATAAGCGGAGTCATGTCGGCGGGTAACATGCCAACAACCCGCACAACGTGTGCGCATAGTATATCCCACTGACTTACGAATGAGCAATCACAGGTCCTTTCATTATCCAGCACAACGGTGTGCCTGCAGTCGCCATTACCTAACACCATACCTAGTACCGTTAAGTCGTTGTGATGAGACCGTCTCTGAAGAAATGTGTCGCATAAATATGCCATCAGCGTAAGAAGACAGACAAGAAACCAACTCATTCACCTGTACCGTTCCCGGAAGGGTGTGTGAGTTCGGCATCCGCAACTTGATTACCGACGTGATTTAACGCGATTCTGCCTTGCGCACTCTTCGAGCAACGGCCTCCAAAAGTTGCAAAAGCAATATTTTTCGCTTAAGTCACGCTTGAAATGTCTAGCTTCGTTCTCCAATCTGTTTGTGTTGAACGCACCCAACGTGCACATTTTGCTCAACCAATGCTACGCAAATGTTCCTGCGAAGGGCAACCACGTCCGACAGAGGTACGTGTACGTCGCTTTGCTTCTAACCAATTTAGCTCTAAGCTGCACATAAAGCTGTAATTCGGTCTTTGTGTGGACTAATCTGTGCATCCACCGCTTCAGCAAAACCCGATCCGCCTTTTTTACTTTTGACAGAGGCTGGCATTTGAGTGAAACGTCCCGCGGAAAGGAGAACCGGCATAATACCGCCATGGCCCGTGGATATACCGAATTAAATGCCTTCATTTTCCCAGGCACCCATTTATGACTGTTGCCTTCGCTGCTTGCGTAGTGGGCAACATTTCTGACATCGCCCGAACCACCTCCAGTTAACTAGCTGCCGTCTCGTTGGGCATCAAAGCTTAAAATCCGCCGCGACTTGCGCCGAAACCGTCAATTGCTATGCAGTGCAAAAGCAAGTAACCACCACAGTTCACCTGATGCACAGCATGTGCAAGAAACACGTCTCCCTATTCCGCCACTACGGAAGTCAGCGATGCAGGAACGAAAAATAGGAATCGCACGTGCGAACTATCACTTTCTATACACACAGCGACATTCTTAATTAACAATACCCCAACCGCCTTTACATCGTTCCCCTTAGATACCCCACTTAAGCGATGGCGGATAGAAAAGAGGTCTTGTCGATTCAGTCGTTTGATATAACTTTCCAAGACATAGCCTCGAGGTTCGCTGGTATTACGGCGGGACTGCATCAAACCAAGCACCTGCCGCTTCGCCTCGAGAGTCATGCACTGATAACGAAGGTATAAACTTGGATTCCCCAAGTGAAAATCATGATTATGCACCAAGCAATGCAAGCCTATCTCATAGTAAATGCCCTTCGCACTGATGGCAATGTTCGCTTTATAACCGAGGCTGACGTACTTATGCAACATGAAGTGCACATAAAACAACCTTCGCACTTACCGACTGCCACCTTCTCCTTTCCGGTTGCACCGGGCACAACGATATTTTACCCATTTCTACCGCATCCGTTTGGGTAGCCCTTGACCTGACCTCTTCTTACGCGACACAGCGGTGGAAACGTCATTTTTGTAAAACTTGTCGCCGTCTGACTTTGAAACCGCCTCAAACCTTACTCGAATTTATCAAATGCCTTATAATATTGGCAGTAAGTAACGCAAAACGCAACCGTATTATCCACAGCCATTGCAGTGGAACAAAGGCCATACATGCGCACTAAAACAACCACCGCTAAGTATATGGTAAACTATTGTACCAGCATTTTTACTGCCCCTAAATCAATATACATCTAATAAAGCCTTCTCAAGCCATAACAACCTATTTCATAACATTGCCCTGTAACGGTCGGTGCAGCAAACAGCACCGCCCCGAAATTACGATCAGCTGTTTTTGGTTACTCCGACGCCTTCGCGCACTTGCATGCTTAGACTCTTTATTTCACGTGGAGGGTTTTCAAATTTGTAGTAATGCTGCTCTTCCTCATATTGACGTCTAACTGAACTAACTTCTGTCAAATTGCACCCGTTGCTTAAGTTAGTTGTAGTTCACTTCAATAACATTTTCGCGTTTGTTACATTTCCTTAAAATATATTTGCTAAAGCCTTGAACTAAAAGCGAGAAGCAGGATCGGTAGGCTTTAGAACCAATACGCGAATATAAGGCCAACCTCCGATGAGTGGAGAACACCAAAAGTAACGCTAGGAAAAAGTTATTAAGTGGGGCAAAACACTATCTAGTGTTAAAAATAAGGCAGCGGAAGATAGCTAGCTAGGAGAAAGGTGTGGTCGCGTGCGCAGAGAGCAAAGATGGCCGCGGAGCCGATGAGCGCCGCGCCGTTCGAAGGCGGATGCTATGTTGACTTAAACAAACGTGAGCAACGTTCAAACAGGCGAGCAGTTAATTTGCTATGTACATTGAGAAAATATAATTTTGTGATTTTGTAAGATTTTACGCAGCATGCGGCAGCCAACCAGGGGAATCTCCAGGTCACTACACAGCCCCCTCTTAGTAGGGAACCGTAGGTGACCCTTCGATCTACCTGTGGACTGTCCGTCGCCGGCCAGCCTTCTGCGAGACCAGGCGGTGAAACCTGATGCAGCTGCTGGGGGAGAACCAATGCAATCGTACGCTAGGGGCTCCCACCCTTGTCCTCCCTACAAATGCCAAAAACACAAAAGAGGGAAATGTTCGTAGCGTTAAGGTGCGTAGTGTGGCGGCAAATGATGTTTGAGCAGGTAGTGTCCGAAAACGTAACGTTCGATTGTCGTTGAACGTCCGCGTGTCGGGGATATTAAAAAGAAGCGGAAACGCGGAGTGTCAAACAGGTGCGAGCGACAGAGCTAACAAAAGGCGATAGCACTTACCGAGTGCGATAAGCGAATAAAGCGAGAACCATTTTGTGTTTTCAAAACGATTTTCTCATTTTTTAGGTTTAAAAAACGTTTTTGCAGTTTTGGGGTTTTTCAAAACGCTTTGCAAATATGTTGGGTTTTCAAAACTGCCGTTTGTTGGGCGGGTTAGGCCACAAGCAACAAGGAAGCGGGAAAGTAGGCATAAAAAGAAGACTAATCTTTTAATCGCGCTGGCCAATGAACCCGCCTACCTGACCTAGTCGATTTCGGACGTTTGGTCGGAGGCGTTGTCGTTCCAGCAGTTTTGTCGGATGTGGAAGCTTTCGGCTCAATAGAATCGGAAGGGTTAGTCGGAGAATGCTTCGTAGCATCGGGAGTAGGCGTGTCGTCGGTCATAGGCTAGGTTGACTCGCCCGAAGGTGGACGGGAGTCATCGTCGATCTCAGGTTCCACATGGGCAACCTTGAGACGGTCGATAGAGACAGTTTCACGTTTACCGTGGCAGTCGATAACGAATACGCAGTCCTTACGTTTAAGGACCTTAAATGGACCTCGTAGGGTCGTTCGAGTGGTCTGCGTAGACCTTCGACCCGAAGGAAAACGTAAACGCAACGCAGTAGACCTTGTGGAGCGAACGATTTACGTCGTTGTTCTCGCACGTCGGTTACTTTGCTATGGCGCATGCTCGTGGCTAACTGCCGAGCGTAATTCGCGTCGTAGCGGGGTGTTCTAGGGTTTTCAGAAAAGAAGTCACCAGGTAGTTGAAGAGGTTGTCCATATACCATTTCGGCGCTGGACGTGTGCAAATCAGGTTTAAGATCTGATCGGATACCAAGAAGTATCATAGGCAGTGCTTCGGTCCAGCTTAGTGCATTAGCGGCACTAAGTGAGGCCTTCAGCTGTCGGTGGAAACGTTCCACCATGCCGTTGGATTGCGGGTGATAGGCGGTAGTCCGGATGCGTTGACATCCGAGGAATTTGAGAAGATCGTTGAAGGTCGAGGATTCGAATCGCGGAACGCGGTCGGTAGTCACGGTGGCTGGACAGCCATGTGAAGCGACCCAACGCTCAACGAAAGCGCGCGTTACGGTGTCCGCGGACACGTCGGGTATAGGTACGGCCTCGGGCCAACGGGTGTATCGGTCGATCATGGTCAGAATGTTGACCAATCCTCTGGGTGGTGCCAAGGGTTCACCTATGTCGAGATGGACATAGGCAAGGCGAGCTGAGACATGCGGAAAACGACCAAGCGGAGCGGACACGTGCCGCTGTATCTTGGCCTGCTGACACGTTAAACAACCGCGTGCCCAGCGCTTAAGATCGCGTTGCATTCCGAGCCAAACGTATCTCTCGGATGTGAGCTTGATCGTGGCTCGGATGCCTGGATGAGCGAGGTTATGAAATGTGTGAAAAACCAGACGTCGAAAGGTTTCTGGAACGACGGGTCGAGGTCGTCCAGTAGAAGTATCGCACAAGATTGTGCCATCAGATGACGGCAGTGGGTGCGATGTGATTCGTAGCGAAGAATCTTGTTTGATGTTCTGACAGTCAGTGTCGGTTAGTTGCGCGGTAGCCATGGCAGATAAGTCGATTGCCTGGCTAGCGGCGTGGATTGCGGAGACGCGCGAAAGAGCGTCAGTAACGACGTTATTCTGGCCTGAAATGTGTCGGAGGTCAGCAGGAAATTGAGCCACGAAATCCAGCTGACGAACCTCACGGGGTGCGTGTCGAGCTGATTGATTTCGAAAGGCGTAAATAAGCGGCTTATGATCAGTAAAGATAACGAACGAATTACATTCTAAGACGTGTCTGAAGTGTCGGACGGTAGAATGAACTGCCAGCAGTTCGCAGCTGAACGTGCTGTACTTGACTTCTGCCGGTTGTAAGCGTCGGGAGTAGAAAGCGAGTGGTTTCCAGCATCCCTCAGTGAATTGCTGCAGGACGGCGCCAATGGCGGTGTCCGATGCATCGACTGCAACGCTGAGCGGAGCTTTGGGGTCGGAATGGTAAGCATAACTGCTTCAGCCAGGTCCTCTTTGC
Organism: Dicrocoelium dendriticum; assembly: GCA_944474145.2. Classification (NCBI taxonomy): domain Eukaryota; kingdom Metazoa; phylum Platyhelminthes; class Trematoda; order Plagiorchiida; family Dicrocoeliidae; genus Dicrocoelium; species Dicrocoelium dendriticum. The sequence continues at coordinate 170,517,415 of OX104063.1, forward strand.
AGGTCTTGAAGGCTTCGGTTGCAGTGGGCGTCAAAGCGACTTTGCCGTTCTTGCGTCCACGAAGTAAGTCGGTCAATGGACTGAGCAAGTCGGCACAACGTGGCAGAAATCGACGGTAGTAGTTGATCATCCCACTAAAACGGCGGATGGCAGCCAAAGTAGTCGGAAAGGGGAAGTCCCTAATAGCGCTGACTCGGTCTTCGAGCGGCCGTATGCCAGGCTAGTCAATTTGATGACCAAGAAATTCGATAGATGGTTGCTGAAAGATGCATTTGTCAGTGTTGACAGTGGTGCTATGAGAGTCTAACCTCTCGAAAAGCATATTGAGGCGCTCCGCGTGCTGTTCTTCGGAAGAACTAGCTACTAAGATGTCGTCTATATAAGAATAAACAAAGTCGAGACCTCTCGTGACAGAGTCTATGAAGCGCTGAAAAGTCTGAGCTGCGTTGCAAAGACCGAAGGGCATTCGCGAGAATTCGAAATGTCCGAAAGGCGTGATTACTGCGGTTTTCGGAATGTCATCCTCGGCTACAGGGATCTGGTGGTAAGCGCGAACCAGCTCGATCTTCGAGAACACACGGGCGCCACGTAGGCTAGCCGTGATGTCCTGAATATGCGGAATCGGGTAGCGGTTGGGGACGGTAGTGTTATTGAGAGCGCGATAGTCGCCACATGGACGCCAGTCTCCTGACTTTTTAGGCCCCATGTGTAGAGGCGACGCCCACCGCCTCTTAGACGGACGAATAATGCCTAAGTCCAGCATGTGCTCGAATTCGGAGCGTGCAATTTTAAGCTTGTCGGGTGTCATGCGCCTGGCTTTTGCGAACACAGGCGGACCTTTCTTAACGATGTGATGTGTCGCGGCGTCGGTTGCGGAAGGCAACGGGACGGCAGAGCGGAAAGCTTGCGGAAAGCTATCGAGCAGCGTTTGCCCGACGGGTGAACTAAGTTGAGTCGCGTAAACGGGACTGGTTGACGGTGTTTCGGTCAAAGTCCCAATGACTGCGAGATTCGTAAGGCGGTCGACTAGACGGTGTCGCCTAACGTCGAAGAGTAGGTCGTAATGACGTGAGAAGTCGAGACCAAGTGCCGATCTGAACGTCAGAATTTACGCGATCAGTTTCCATAGCGAGCAAAACAGCGAGCCAGCGAAATTAAACCGGAAAATGAAAAGTGAAAATCAGACGGGTTAGCGAAAAAATGTGGCCAAATCTGAAAAGAAAGGTCAGCGAAAACTCACCGGATAATGACCAAACGTCGGGGTCACCAATAAAGCGAGAAGCAGGATCGGTAGGCTTTAGAACCAATACGCGAATATAAGGCCAACCTCCGATGAGTGGAGAACACCAAAAGTAACGCTAGGAAAAAGGTATTAAGTGGGGCAAAACACTATCTAGTGTTAAAAATAAGGCAGCGGAAGATAGCTAGCTAGGAGAAAGGTGTGGTCGCGTGCGCAGAGAGCAAAGATGGCCGCGGAGCCGATGAGCGCCGCGCCGTTCGAAGGCGGATGCTATGTTGACTCAAACAAACGTGAGCAACGTTCAAACAGGCGAGCAGTTAATTTGCTATGTACGTTGAGAAAATATAATTTTGTGATTTTGTAAGATTTTACGCAGCATGCGGCAGCCAACCAGGGGAATCTCCAAGTCACTACAAACTTATCGCGGTTTCTTCCGTAACCAATTTGTTTTATACGTTTATTTATTGATGAGTTATGTCATCGTATCTGTATGCATTATTGGATTTAGTATATTTCATCTTGTCGTTTCAAGTGAATGGCTGTTGCTTGATATCCCTAGTGTGGGTGCGCTCGATGTGCATGTTGACAAGTTGCCTACTTGTCTATTACCCACTGTCTAGTTCATACTGGCTCCAGGAGACAGTTTGTCGTTGCTGGAGGAGACGAGGTGCACGGTCCTTTGGCCTTGCTAGGCTCAAAGCGTGGTTCCATGCACTCTGTGTGGAGCAGGCTACGGTCCAGCCACCGTCTTGTGTGTACTTGATTCCCAACTATAACTTGCCTGTGTTTGCCTGTGAAGGAGTGTGGTTTGGCTCTGTTGATGAAACGTGGCTCCCATCCACATGCCACCCGGTCTTATTCCTTCGGGTTTACACTGAAGATGGGGTGCCTGCTTGGAGCTGTGGGTGGCGCAACGCAAGCCAACCATGATACCTCTGTAGGCGTAGGCATCATGTGGCTGGCCACAGTGACAGGCAAATCCGAAATGGGATGCCGCCAACCGTGTGTTTATGTGTAAGTATCCAACTTGAGTGACTTTGTAAACGTGACTCTGAATTTCTGATTTTGTTTTCAGGATTCGCGATCAAAAGGAGGGATCATAGGAAAACTTCATATTGTATGCTGTTCGTGATGTGGGAATGGTCCGCCGGAAAGATAAGGTGCAGTGGTTTTATTTAGTGGCGATTTACCTCCGCCACCTCACAGTAGGTTAAACGGACATCTGTGGTAGTTTATAGGGAGAATGTCTGCCAGGCGAAATTCCGCCGCGTCCTGGAACACTGCTACCGAACCATGTGTTGGAAAGTGATGAACCTGAACCACCCAACTGGCACCACGAGGTTGTTCTGCTAGCCAGCCATGCGGAACGCTTCACGTTTACGCGTGTAATCCTTGCGCAAAAACCATGATAATCTTCCCTGTGTCCCTCCAAATTTGGTATAGATACCGCCGGAACGCAACAGGAAGTAATCTTGAGAATACTTAGCCATTATTTTGATTTATAGGATATAGCTCCTGTGCTGAACAATTGTGCAATATTTGGAGCATTTCAGCATGGTCCCAGATAAGGGTTCTAGTGAACGGAGTGGAGTCAGTGAAGCTTCTCTTTTGTGCAATAAAAGACGACCTGTTGACCTAACTATAAAAACCACATCGATGGAAGTTACCAGCTAAGGGCACGAAACTAGTGCGCACCACACGAAATGGTCACAGGTCGCCACTAGCCGAACGGCAAACCAGGATAGCAATGGTCGAATTAAACAAAGGCAATCAAAATAAGTTTCAAAATTCCGCACCAATCACCTAAAGGTACAATGAAACTGTAATTTGTTAGAATATTATATAGCAGAATCAACCAAGGGAAGGAAATATCTAGACAGGCACAAGTTCTTTTAATCTGTCATAATCTTCGGGATTGATCTCCACCATCGTCAAATTTAGCCATTCACAAAGACTACACAACTTACCTGGAAAGGTGACTGTTTATACTTAATATAATGTTGGCGAACCACTGGTAAATTATCTAAATAAGCGGGACGCCACTTATCAAGAATACAGAAACAGGAATCGTTTCTAATAATGTCACAGGAATGTTGCTGCCGTCTAGAAAATCATTGATAAGGAGGTGAATATCCCCCGGCGATACCGATCATCTAAAGTATGCGAATGAAGGTTTCCACGCGGGACCGCGTTAAACGCGTTACTGGAGTCAAAAAACCTTAATTCTTACCAATATTTAGGGGCCGGACACTGCACTTTGACAACAAGAAAATATCTGAGTGCTTCATATAAAAATTAGGCTAAACACTAGTGATCAGGTTTAGCTCCTCAAGAAGAAGTAAATAGCTTGTCTCTAAATCCGATTCTCAGATTTATTAGATAAAGCTATTAAATACGGTGTGCCCGCTACATTTGAACAGATCCCCGTAAGTCAGCCATGATTCGTACCTTCCAACGGCGCACTTGCGCGCACATAAGTAACCCAGCACCTGGAATGTTTTTCCGGCTACCCAGTTGGTAACTTGTGTGGGCAAGCAAATGCACTCATAAATGCACCTGGTTGTAAAGACACGGATTTTGCTCCACCCTTTGGTGGCAGGCATGGCAGATCTGCAACGGTAGTAGGCACAGTGAGATCACATGTGTAGTCGAACGGTTGATACCTTCGTTTGCAGTTCGGAATACTGACTATCATCCGTGCGGAGTAAACTACGTTAGACCACACCAGAAGCATATTCGACAGTGACTCCGGACGAGCTGTCGTTGGGTTATGTTGATCGTAACGTCAGATGAGACACAGACATGCCGGTTAGCAGTCTGTATATTGGTCTGCGGTGCAAGAAAGCAGCGCGAATTTCCTCATTTTATTATTTAATCAGTCAAAACAATGGAACACGAGCAAACCCTTCCGTCGGCGACTCATCTCCAACGTTAGGTGGCTGACGCTCAATGGGTGCTTATTCCTCGACTGTATGGTGAGTGTAAATCAAAGGCTGCAGAAATTGCTCGACGATACAACAACATTAACGCTGGAATACGGCCCGTTAAAGCTCAGTACGTGGTTAAACTGATGAAAAGCTCTGATAAAAGTGGTACTGTGTGCGACGCCAGCAAAACCGGGCGGCCACGTATCATAATGGAGGACTTCCCAGATTGTGCCATTGTGTATGAAAAATCTAAAGGCGCTGAGCTCAACCTCCGGAGAAGCGCGCAGCATTGTAACCGCACCCGATGCGCAGTTCAGAGGCTTTTACAGGAGAGAACATTTGGCAGCTTTGGGGCACTACGAGTACAGCTTTTGAACCTTCTCAATCCGGACAAACGGGGTATGTATTACCTTTGCTTTTTGAATCATATGAGCATGCACTCCGCACTATTGACCGAACAGGCAATTTTTAGTTGCCTGTTTTGTGCTAGTTCTAACTCACGCCGCTATAAGGCGTCTTGTATACAAGTTAGCACAAATCCCATGGTTTGGGCTGGAATAACAGGTCGGAACTTTGTTGAACTGAGAAGGATAACCGTACGTTGTTTTCGTAGTACTCATTTCTTACTTACCATAGTACCATCCTAAGGAGAGGTTGTCTAAAGTTTCATACTTCCACAATTAAAGGCCGATGGGGTATGCAGTATCATATGGTGGCAACATGGCGGTGCACAAGCACAATACGATCAAACGGTTCTTGAATACCTTTGCGAGAAATCCGGTCATTTTTGGGTCGGCCGAGGAGGACGAGTAGAATGGCCCAAAAAGTCAGTTGAGTTAATCCGTTGGATATTTTCCATGTGGTTGTTTGAAACGAAGATTTTACAAAAGCAGGCCGGATTCACTGGAGCAAATGAACGATAATATAGTGAACCAATTTCGCGCCATCATGACCGAGACACTGATGAAAGGGCTAGCCAATTGCATAGAACGATTTCTTCCTGCATGTAGGACTATGGCAGACACATTAAACGGGTTCGCTGTTATCACACAGCACATATGAGTTGCACCATATGACTAGTGCTCTGGCTTCGACAGCGGCCAAATTCGGGCTCACCGCCAACACAAGCAAAACTGTCTGTCCCTCTCAGCCTTCACCGGAGGTGCAGTCTTCAATATTGCCGCGCACCAGCATTTGTACTGAAGTACTGGAAACCACCTTCCGCTTCTGCCACCTTGGGAATGTGATGTCGACTGAACAGCAGATAACCAATGAGCTTCGTACCCGCGTGTCGAAAGCAGCGGCCGCTTTCGGGAAGCTTGAGGACCGAGTGTGGAACAACCATCAGCTTAGCATTGGCACAAAGCTGATGGTGTACAAATCCATGGTACTGTCCGTTCTTCTATACGGCAGTAAAACGTGGACGATGTACCGTCAGGATGTGCGATATCTCGAGCGGTTCCATCAATAGTGTTTGCGAAGGATCCTGCGCGTAGGATGGGGCGACAGAGTTGCAGCCAAGGAAGTGTTGCGACAAAGTGGAATGTATGTAGTGGACCGCATACTTTTATTGAGACCCCTGAAATGGCTCTGTGCTGGGAGTATACACTCGAACGAACGTGCGGCGCTAACCCAGCAAGGAAGCCGTTAGGCTGCCGCAAGGAAAGGCGGCAGCTAATTGGACGTTCACACGTTTCTCGCATGCACGCTGATTGGCGAACAGTTGGACGCATTGGAGTGGGTTTGTTTGATTGAATCAAAGGAAATATGTCATGCATTCACAAAGGTCGTTAATTATGGATCCAACTAACTGTATATACCGATATGTTTCACTCGCCCTCTGCCTGCGTTTTCGCCTGGTTCTTTTGTTTGCAGAATATACGTTTTCTCCATGATGGACCGACTTTTTACATGGTGTCAGAGAAGGAGAAGAACATTAGTACCACCCAGACGATAATTGGAGCTGCACCGGCTATTCAGACGCCTGCCCCACTGAACATGGACGAGCGCAGTTTGGCAAGCAACTGGCATTTGTGGAAGAGCAAATGGATGGATTTCTGCACTTTATCGCGTCTGGACAAACAACCGATGGCGTACCGCTTGGCCATGTTTCGACACACAGCAGGAGATGATGCGCGCCGCGTGCTAGAGACATTGTGTTACGACAAGAGCGAAGATGCCAACAACCTGGAGACAGTTCATGAGAAGTTCAGTGAATACTGCGAAGGTCAAACAAACGAGACATTTCAACGCTACCTCTTCTTTTCGCGGAACAGGTGGCCAGGTGAATCCGTTGACACGTACGTCACTGAGCTAAAGATTTTGGACCGATCCTGCAGTTTCTGTAAATGCATGGCGGACAGTCTCATACGGGACCGCATTGTTCTTGGGATCAATGACGAAGGTTTGACGAAGCGACTATTACGAAAGCGCAAACTATCTATGCAGCAATGTATCTACATCTGTAATAGTGAGTCCTCCACTGCCTATCAGCTCCAGCAGATGACAATCACAGGTGATTCAGAGTTGTGCGCCGTTTCCAGGAGCAAAACTACGATGGCCACGACCGCGCGACAGGAGCCCTGCAACCTCTGTGCAACACGACATCCGAGGAACCGCGAACAGTGTCCGGCGTGGGGCCGCATTTTTGTCAAATGTGGGAAGCGCAATCACTTCGCCCGCTGCTGTCAGTCGACTGATGTCAGTGCACTCGTTCGAGACAAATCAACAGAAGACATCGAACAATCGATTGTTAACGTGGCTCGGAAAGCGTTGCAGAAGTGGGTCTATGTAAGTCTTCTGATCGAGGGACGGTCTGTGCGATTCCAGTTTAACACAGGCGCGACAATCAATATTTTGCCCAGAAAGCACTACCGCGGCTTGCAAATTCAAACGGATCAAGCTTATTTGCGCATGTGGAATGGTTCCAGACACAGGCCAAAGGGCTCAGCGACAATTGAAGTGGTCAATCCGAGAGACGGTGTTTCGCATCGTCTGCAGTTCGTGATCGTGGATGAGGATCTCACGCCGATTCTCGGCATTGATTCGATTTTATCTCTTGGCTTTGTCATTTTTAATCATGATCGTTTTGTGCACGCTTGTTAGAGTGAAGCCGATGTTAGTGACCTGTATCCGTCTGTGTTTAGCCTGGGTTTAGGGGAATTTGAGGGTACCGCTCACCTGTCGTTAGATCCTTTGGTACGCCCGATTGCGTTACCTGCTAGGAGAGTCCCATTTGCTCTACGTGACCGATTTTCCGCGGAATTGAACACGCTGGTTATGCAGGGGGTGATTGCAAAGGTTGATGAGCCAACAGACTGGGTTAGCCAGGTCGCAATCATTACGAAGAAAAATGGCGAACTACGCGTATGTATAGACCCGAAGCCACTGAATGAGACCCTGCGTAGAGAACATTATACGCTACCGACGTTAGAAGATGTTTTACCACGTTTGACAAAAGCTGTTTTTCACGAAAGTAGATCTTTCTTCCGCATTCTGGCACGTTGTTCTAGACGACGAATCCAGTTTTCTCACCACATTTGCTACATCGTTCGGACGTTATCGTTGGCTGCGATTACCGTTTGGCCTGAAGGTGTCTAGCGAAATTTTCCAAAAGCGTTTTGTGCAAGCAATAGATGACTTAGATGGCGTAACCTGTGAGGCAGAGGACGTTCTGATTTACGGTTCTACTGAAGAAGAGCATGACACTAAGCTACACCGGTTCCTGAGGCGTTGCGTGCAAAAGTACATCAAGCTAAAACGCGAGAAAGTAGAGCTGCGGAAAGAGGTGGTGATTTTTCATGGGCATGTGTTAACATCCGACGGAATCAGGGTTGACCCAGGGAAGATTAAGGCAATACAAGTGACGCCGTCCCCTAACGATGTGAAGGCAGTCCATCGCCTAACCGGTATGGTGAATTATTTAAGCCAGTTCCTACCAGGACTCGCTGATGTCATGACTCCGATTAGGCAGTTAACTCACAAAGGAGTAAATTGGAGCTGGGGGAAGGAACAGGATTTGGCTCTCGCAACCATTAAGAACCTTATCAGTAACGTGCCCGTACTCGGATATTACGATCCAGCACAACCATTGGAGGTACAGTGTGATAGTAGCCAGAGTGGAATAGGTGCTGTTCTGTTGCAGAACGGAAGACCTTTGGATTTCCGCAGTCGAGCACTCACAGAGACCGAGAAGCGGTACGCACAGATCGAGAAAGAGATGCTGGCAGTGGTCTATGCCATGGAGTGTTTCAATGATTATACTTTTGGAAGGAAGACAACCGTGTACACTGATCATAAGCCGCTGGTGTCGATAGCCAATAAACCACTGAATAACGTTCCTCGTCGTCTGCAGCGTATGCTTATCCGGCTCCAGAAGTATGACATTGACATTGTGTACACACCTGGACCACAGATGTTCATCGCGGACACCCTGTCGAGAGCACATCCGCCAGTGGCCGAACATCATCTAGAAGAGATCGAGACAGTTAACATGGTGCAGCATCTGGCAGTGACAGAAAACCGTTTGAAAGACAAGGCGTTTCACGGAGGAAGACCAAACCTTTGCAGCTTTGCGAGACGTTATCCTCAATGGGTGGCCAGAAACAAAGAAGCAGCTCCCGAAGGAATTAACACCCTACTTCAATTTTCGGGACGAACTCACTGTCTGTGACGGTCTGTTGTTCAAGAAAAGTCGAATCCTAATCCCTTCTTCTCCCCGAAATGAGATGCTGGAGCATGTTCATCGCGCTCACCTGGGTGCAAATTACACCATTAATCGAGTAAGAGAACTGATGTTCTGGCCAGGAATGACAAGTCAGATCAAGGATCATGTGTCTAACTGTGAGGCGTGCTGTTCACACGACATTCTGCAAACGAAGGAACCGATGATGCTGCATGATGTTCCGGACCGGCCGTGGCAAAAGGTAGCAGTGGATCTATTCTGTGACAACGGAAAGGATTACTTACTCACGGTGGACTACTATAGTGATTACTTTGAAATCGCTTTACTCACCACCACGACCACGGAGGCAGTAATCAACAAACTCAGATGTCAATTCGCACGGCACGGGATACCGGAGGAGCTAGTCTCGGACAACGGTCCCCAGTTCGGCAGCAGGGCATTCCAGGCTTTCGCAACCAAATGGGAATTCGCACACCGGCAAACCAGTCCTTATCATAGTCAGTCAAATGGGAAGGCAGAGTTCGCAGTGAAGCAAGCCAAGCGACTATTAGCGGAGGCTAGAGATACTCGGGAGGACCCATACCTCATGCTACTGGAGAGTCGCAACACTCCTTCAACGGATATCAACCTGAGCTCAGTACAGCGCCTATACAGTCGAAGGACCAGAACAGTGATGCCCGCATCCTCAACACTTCTGCGCTCTGCCACGCCACAACTGGAGGAAGTACAGCACAGTTTGAAAAGGCGAATGGCTACTCAGAAACGGTACTACGACAACGGCGCACGGGAATTACCTGAGCTGACAGTGGGGGAAGAAGTATGGGTTGAACCAATTCCCGATGGACAGGAGCGGTGGAGAAAAGAAGTCGTGGCTGCGAAAGTCGGTGAAAGGTCATACGAAGTAAAGGTTGGAGGGAAGAATATGAGAAGAAACCGAGTACAGCTGAGGAGATGTCCGAGGCAACAGCATGAATCAGGGAGAGAGCGTTATACTGCGTGCGGCAATGAGGCGACATCGGCAGATCCAACAAAGAGGACGCGGAGTGGTAAAGTGAATGGACTATTTAGCAAAGTACAGCAGCAAGAACATAAAAAAAGGGAGGATGTGATGGGAGTATACACTCGAACGAACGTGCGGTGCCAGCCGAGCAAGGAAGCCGTTAGGCTACCGCAAGGAAAGGCGGCAGCTAGTTGGACGTTCACATGTTTCTCGCATGCACGCTGATTGGCGAACAGTTGGACGCATTGGAGTGGGTTTGTTTGATTGAATCAAAGGAAATATGTCATGCATTCACAAAGGTCGTTAATTATGGATCCAACTAACTGTATATACCGATATGTTTCACTCGCCCTCTGCCTGCGTTTTCGCCTGGTTCTTTTGTTTGCAGAATATACGTTTTCTCCATGAAGGACCGACTTTTTATAGCTCGATCATGTGTGGCGCATGGATTCGACGCGGATACCGAAACAACTCTTATGTGGTTAGCTGAGTATTGGGAAGCGGAATGCGGGGATTCCAAAGTTACGTTACCAGGACCTGATTATAGTGAGCCTCTCATATTCTAATCATGCTTGCAGATCATAGGAATCGAAGGCGGTTGATCGGCGTGCATGGCGCGATCTAATCACGAGGCTAGTTGCCGAAGTGCGGGAGAAAGACCTCATACATGCAGAGAAGAAGCGGCAAGTGCGGAAGCGACCAGCACTGATGGCTTGTACTCCATGGACCTCTAGCGCATGGTGCGGGAGCACATGCGGTCGCGAGTGTCTGAGTCAGACAGGCTTAGTGAGCCATAAACGGGGCCACTCGGGACCACTACCGAGGCGACGACGGGTGCTGAAGAGAACGTAGGCAGAAACTACGCAGCTTATGCACGCGCGCCGCATTCGATTTACTAACCGCGTGCTTGCATGCTAATTCTTTTTATTTCAGTTGGCGGGTTTTCAATTTTGTCCTAATGCTTTTCTTTCTTTTATTAATGTCTACCTGTACCATCTACTATAAACCTGCCCACTTCGCTTAAGCCAGTTGTGGTCACTTTCGATAATATTCTCATGTTTTTGTCATTTCCGTAAAATATACTTTCTGACCTCCTGAACCTATCTCGGATCCTTTGTTAACAACATATTTCATTTACTCATTAACTTTAGATTTTTGTCACGTTACCTTATGCATTACTCGCTTTATTTTCTTTGTTATCTTTCACTTGACTGGCCACGTTGCTTACACTAAGTGTGTTTATCTTCGGTAACTTTGTTGCGTTTGTAGCATTTTAAGTAACTTTTGGACAGTTCTTACTTATCGCGGATTCGTTGCTAACCAACTTACTTCATATGGTAATTTAGCGAAGCGTTATGCCACCGTATCTGTATGCATTATTGGATTTATTTTATTTCATCTCGTCATTTCAAGTGAATGGCTGTTGCTTGATATCCCTAGTGTGGGTGCGCTCGATGTGCATGTTGACAAGTTGCCTACTTGTCTATTACCCACTGTCTAGTTCATACTGGCTCCAGGAGACAGTTTGTCGTTGCTGGAGGAGACGAGGTGCACGGTCCTTTGGCCGTGATAGGCTCAAAGCGTGGTTCCATGCACTCTGTGTGGAGCAGACTACGGCCTAACCACGGACTTATGTACTCTTAGTACGCGTGGTTTCAAAGTTAGTTAAACCGGAACGCTACACTTGTGCATGATGAAGGCATGCGTACTGGCTCAGTTGATAAAATTTAGCTCCCATTCACACATTCTTTTGAGTTTACACTGGATATGAGGTGTGTGGATAGAGCTGTGACTGGCGCAGCACAGGCCGGCCGTGGTCCTTCTTTAGGCGCTGGCGTCCTGTAGCTGTCCTCTGGAAACAGCAGGGACCAGCTACTTCGGAAATGGATGCCGCGGAACATATATATATATATATATATATATATATATATATATATATATATATATATATATATATATATGACCGGTCCCGCAAATGAACAATTAGCAATGAATCTATACGGGTTAAGAAGCGTTGCTTTACAATTCCCGTTGGATAGTTGGTGCGATATAACATAACAATGACGATATTAATGATAGTAAAACAGTTAGTACTTCAAATATGAAAGTAAGAACTTATCGTTTGCTCCACGGTAGTCCTGTAATACGCCTAGATTCAGAGCACCCGCAGTTAACATCAAATAATTCCATGGTAAACTCCAGGTGTAGGATGGCGAAGTTGTGATAACTGAGAGTGTAAGTGGATGAGAGTGTCATCCAACCGTCTTTAAATACTGTTAGTGTCGGTGCAGAGACTACCGATTCTGGAAGAGCATTCCATGGGTGACAGACACGAACGAAAAAGAAATTTCTGGGGCACTCCAGATTGCAACTGATGTAAATACGTTTTGGTCCACAAGTGAATGGTGTTAATATTTGTCTGATATATACAGAATTCTGAGGGAGTTGCGTGCAAAGGGTTTAGTCCAAACATAACGGACACACTGTAGTGCATTTGACATGAAGTGGTTTGGCTTGCTTGGCCAACTATCTTACTGGTGGAAGGGGGCTGTGTAAAGTGCAAACTTGCCGACGTTCCAGGATGAGCCATTTCATGAAGAGCGGTCATCGCATATTACATGGGCTCAAACAAACCGGACGGTTGTAATGTTTACCAAAACACGTCTAACGAGTAGGGTGTACTTAAACAAATTCTGCGTACGGAATTGTATGGCAATCGGACATTATGCAAGCCGCTAGCCAATTAACTTACCACCTCCCTGCAATTGCGTGCAAAAGCGACGAGCCATGATCCGTTTCGGCGTCGGTGTAGGGACTGCTCACATGAGATTCTGCGGCCACCTTAACTGTAGATGAGACTTACTATATCCAAAGGTCCGTAAAGAAAGTTCCATTAATAAGTAAATTCTCCCTACAATCGTGGCCGCTAGCTTTACTGACCGAAAAACATGTGGGTGTCAGTTAACTCAGCATGCTTAAGCAACTTTGCTATAACTGTAATGAATGCTGCAGTTATGGCTCCAAAAATCCTCATACTGCTAGGAAGTGGTCATTTAAACACGCCACCACAAAGCGAGTAGTATTCCAGCAACTACACGTGCGTCCATGTCACGTTGATGATGCAGCTCAGGTGCAAGGGATTTGGTTTTCAGTGTACCCTGATGTAATTTAGACAAAGTCCATCAATGCCTGAGCTAGGGTTTCGATCCTGGACGCACAAAACGTGATCTTACTCAAGGACTGTGGGGTTGAAGGCTGTTGACGATGAGATGACTGGTGCTCTCGGAATATATTTTGTTACATCAGATGCACTGCTAGATTCAAACACAGGTGGACTGTTATGTACCGGGGATCTATTGTTGTGTCATATAAAGCTACAACGAATCTCTGTTGGAGTGAGAGCCTTAAGTAGGGTGCGCATCACTGTTATCAGTGGAGCTTCGTCTGGAACCTTGAACAGGATTGAACTTTTGCGATCTGCTTATGCGCTGCTGCATTACGGCAGCTTTTCTCTTAGTGTGCTCGTATGTTATACGTACGGTGGATAGCGATCGGGAGACATTTTCATTTTGTATGACAATAAGGTCAGGTATTGGAGCAGCGACTTGAGAAGGGGACCTTTCGCCTAAGCATGCTGGACCCAGTCTGTGTGTACCTCCGCTAGTGTAATATTCACCTCGGAAACAAGGTTGTCTGTTTCGACACTACGCTGCTTCGCAAACGCTTGCTTCGACACGATGCATTTGAGTGAGCGGGCACTAAACCAAATGCAACATCACTCGTTTCAACTAACATGGCCCGAAGACAGCTTGTCAGCATTCACTGCCAAATAAGCTTCTTGTGTTCTATAAATTTGTTTGCACGGAACGAATAATTGTCAGCATGCCACCTTGCGACCGAACGTATCCATCGTTCGACTGACCCATATGGTCTCCCTGTGCACAGCTGTCGACAAACTGACTCTGCTGCAGGGTTGCTATGTATGCCAGCAAGGGGTAGAACAAAATCCATGTGCCCCCATACACAGGTGTATGCCTACGAGGATTTGCTATCCAAGACAATTTACCGCTTAACTAGCCGGACAAACAATACAAATTCTGGGTCTCTTAAGTGGGCTCAAGTGCGTCGTTGAAAAGTAAAAATCATGACAGCCTTACAGGGATCGGTCCAACCATGTCGGACACACTGTAAATGAAAAGATAACTAGCAGAATCATGGTGCTCCCGTCGTTTAACTACGTATTAGACGATTCCCAATGTATGGGGGGTTGGAAGAGGCCATGCACCAAGCGAGTGACGAAAATCCAGCTTAACAGGTGTGGCTGTGTACTCGGCCAATGTTTTGGAAAATGACAATTGAAATTGAGCTGGCTTGGTGATCAGCATGGATGTACATCAAATTATGTTGCAAAGCAACGCCCGTATTATCATCATGCTTCAGTAAGGAGAAACGATGCGTGGAACGCTATCACAGCGTAAAGGAAGAAAGCCGCTGTTCCATGAGAGTAGCATTATCAACGTTCTTATGAAGTACACCCACTCTCTCCCAGGAACACAAGTCAAGGATGCTACTGAGAGCTCCGTTGCTACTACTTAATTATTATAATAGCAGTTTCAGGTATTTCTGGAAGGTGAAGCTAATGACAGTTCGCAGCTTTGAAGTTTCACTTTTCTTTCCATGATGTAAACGTTTCTGACGATTTTGCTGTAAAGGCAAACAAACTTCGATTACTTAAGCTTGCAACGGTCCGACAGTTTTCACCTGCTTCTCAAGGTCTCAATTCTTTCTCGATCCAAGGGGAGCATCTAGCGAATGGACCTCTTTTGAAACTAAAGCTGAAATATTCACAGAACAACGTCATGGAATACAAAATGTTCAAAGTATTATCGATGCTGAACTGCACAGGATTATTGTAATCAGTAATGCTCAGGGCCGTTGTTGGACTGCGTGGATCAGTAGCCCAAAGTTCGGACGATAAGCACATCGTCCTTGAAACTTGGGGCAACGTATCCACTGGACTGAAACAACAGAGCCATCCCTTCAGCTAACCGATAAAAATACTCTAACTTGATTGCAGCTAACAGTGTCGAGAGAGCGCAAGAGGTAAACTATGTGCATTGGCTGCTTTCATAAGAAAAGCGTAGGCATCGCGATATGCTGGACCCAATTACAATCACAAACGATTTTGAGTAAAGCGGCTCTATCTAAGTCGGATAGATGATCACAACGAAGTAGGCCCCAATCCAAATCAGAGGCAATATAACAGTCCTCGGAATTAAGAACTGTCTTACTTATACAGTACGTACAGATCAGCTACGACATACAGCATTTGGAACTCTTCGATACTCTGTAGAGGACACGCAACATGTGAGAGCTGTAACCTTATCCGTACGACACCAGGTGGCTTCGAAAGCACCATTCTTGTCGCAAGTAGCTTCAAAAAACAACATTAAGGCCTACATTTTACTAGAATAGTGTCGCCACTGGACATTCCTTCATTCCGATAGACCTACGAGAGAGGTGATACCAGGGGACAATCACCACTCAAGTCATAGTACTTGGGAACAGTCAAGTCTCGTTGAAAGCAATCAGATCTGGACTATGTTCTGAGGTAAGCAGCCGAGCCTAAACCTAGTTATTCCATAGGTTGTAGACACTGGGCATATCCAGCAAGTCATTCTGTTGCATCTTACGGATTGGAATTGAAAAGTCTTGACACCATGTGATTCCTCTGAGTTTTGGGAAAAGCACGCGTATACACGCTCTAAAGTCTGGCAGTAGTAGAGGAGCTTGCGTGGCTCAGCGAAACTTGCACAGAGCTTAACTCAGTTAACCTCAGCAGTCTCATCATTTTGCGGAATTTCGAATTGGACAGCCAATAACTTAGCTCTTTTCAGAACACGTCGGAAGATTCAGCATCGAACCATAACGACCTTAACGGAGTTTTCTTTAGGACATTGTCATGACGTGGCAATTCATGTGCTCTCCAAACCTCCACTTGATTTTATGGTGTATGTATTACACCACCGTGCTATTGAGCTATAAATGCGATGATGTAGTAGACGTGGTTTCCCTTTAGGGACTCTGTAAATCGCGTTTTGATATCTGCCAGTCTTCCTTTTCTAAGTCTTGATGAATAGGTGTGAGCTTGCATGTTTTGTTCCCAGTCCCGCCTAACGTGAACATTAGCTGACAATTAGATATCTTAAACTGTACCGAACCGAATTCAACTGGCAAATGTTAGTAGGTTAGCTATTGGTGGACAGCGTTTCATACGCTGCTACTGTTAGTCAAAACAAGGGGACGTGTTATAACAGTTTAACATTTCACGCGGCGGATTTGGAGCTCATTCCAGAAATTATCATGTTAATCTGAACCTCTGGAGTTAGGTCCCACTGCAAATATACCACCCACCTTTGAAAGATAGAGACCTTTGGAGAATGGTGGGCAATGTTATTCATTTTGTCACGCAATCGGGAGGATGCAAACCTCAAAGTCTCCACTTGCTTCCTACCTAGGTTGAAAGCAGACGCAATAACGATTCATTGTGCACATTTACCGTACACTAGTGAGATGATAAACCAGAGAAAAATGGTCATTCGACATTCTTTTCGCCTTAGTAGTATTAGCCCATTGCGGCTATTTCATCACACTAGGGTAACGGTCAAACGAAAGAGATTGATTGCCGTCAGGCGTTTCATGCTAAAGGCTTAGTCAGTTCTGTCGAAAACTGACTTTAGATGAGAATGCGAAGTTGAGGTTTTGAGTTAAGTTTAATACTTGTCTTTGAACTTGTGTTGGCATAGCATCTAGCTGTTTCAATCCAAATGAGACTAAGGTGGCGTTTTTTCATGATCGCTGCGTATGTCTTGGTCATGGGCTTACTACACTGGGCATGTACCTGTGGGGCCAGACGAGAAGTAGATGAAAATTGACTTTGCTTACTGTAGAGGAATTATTGAGTCGGAGGAAAACGCGATGAAATGTGTGAGGGCACAAGTTGGTATGGTAAATGACTGGGTACGCGAGCAAAACTGATGCTTGGCCATTGAATTGGAAAGTCAAGCAGCGCAAGCTCAGCGCAGTGAGGAAATGATTTGCAGTAGTGTGCGCAATGCACTTTGTTGCTTTTGGACAAAAGTAAGCAACTAACCCGCAAGCCATACTGACTCCGCGTGGAATGTGCACGGCAGGATGGTGGCTGATCGACCGGGCGAGCAGGAGAGATGGAATCAACCAGTGATAAGCTAAGCAGCGCTGGCGCAAGTTAACCGTATTTGCAAACATCTAACGATCAACCCAGTATGGGTTAAGGGTTTTGTAGACAAAGCACAACTTCGAAACAAAATTTGATGTTACAATTTTTTTCCAGCCAAAACAGGGTTGGTCCACAGAGGAGCGAACGCATTATGAGCGTCAGCCAATGAACTGGTGCAGATGGCCATCAAGTATTATTTTCAATATTAACGCACTGTTTGCTGTTTAATAAAAGATTGTTAAGTTGTTCATCAGTTTTTCTTTGATCCTCAGGGTGGCTCTTTCGGCAAACTTGTGTCACAGTTTACGTGTGCCACAAGGTGTACCCTAGCAGAAACAGCGTTTAGCGTGGATAGACCGACGACAGGACGCTTAGTGCTCAGTGAAGCGACCTGGATCGGAAAAGGAACTCGTAGATGGGGAGGTGTTTGAATGTAGGAGCACTTATAGAGCCGGACCGATGATACAGCAATTAATACGTACCCAGCTTTCACATTACTAGCTCTGCGCGGTTTTTAACCAAATCTTGGTCTCGCAACTGCAGACTGAGGAGTTGGGTGCTATGACTGAACTGGGACCCGCAGTGCTGATCATGATTTTGTGAAGCATTTGTGCAAGCCGACGAACCGACGAAAGGTGATGATACCAAGGGAGAAACCAACAACTGCGGATGATTGATGCCTGTAGTACTCTAAGGATTTTCGAAAAGGAAAGTTTGCGGTTACTTCTCCGCGGGTTGATATAACTCTTGTGCTTCGTTAAACGATACATGGCTATCAGTAAATAAACAATTGTTTTCGATATGATATCTGCATAATAGCTACCTTAATATGCTTTAATATCGGCATGTATTCAAATTAGTTTTATGATTTGACTTGTCAACGGGAAACGTAGCATGCTCAACGTAAAAAATGTACTGAGTCTATGCTTAATTTTACTCGGGCAGAATTCGCTTACCATAACACTAATAGCCGAATTTCTTGCTGCTTGAAGATGTTGTTAAAACTATCATTTGTTTGCAAAGCCTGTATCGCTTTGCGCTACTTTTAGGGATTGAAGCCTTTCGGACACTTTCATAATCCCTAGAAATTCTCCAGGTATTTGGTTACTAAACCTCTGATCCCCATTGCATTGCGTAGTTCCCATTTTTCATTTATCCAAGGAAATCGCTGTACTTGTATTATTGTCCAGTTCCGTGAAGTATCTGATTTTTGCGCTGACAAGTATCCTCACTGTGTCTATAAACATGATGAGCGTAGTTATGGTGCCATATTCACGTGAGGGCTTTAACGTCAAAGTTATTTGCTATGGCGACATAAGTGATCAAGTTTGTGTTATAATTCAATTAAGCTGTATGCTGATTATCCAATACCACAGCTATCGGGCTTCCAATGCGTATGCATAGACGACCCTCGTTCGGGTGTACTGCGTAACCGACAGTTGTATCTACCTCGTGATTTTGCCAACGATGGTGGCTAGTTGTAAATGCATACGAACGGATTCCACACACAGAGGCACTGCTGCTAGTACTCAAATAAGTGCTTGCAACTTTTGCGTGCCATATGTGGAACACGGAATTTGCTGCTGGCAGTCAAGTAGACGTGCTTAATGTCCTTAGTGAGAACGCACTAATATTGATGAGTAGTATTGAGCATCTTGGTATAATTCCGGGTTCCGTCCACAAGACTTCAGGATGCCAGCAACTAATGCCAACACGCCATGGGTGACATCCGCGGACCTGCGTGATTGACAGTTGACTATGATATAGCCCGCCTCATATTCCACTGCTAACTCAATTACGAACTGTGCTGTAGTTTGACGGGACTTGGTTAAATGATAGAGGCATTTTTAAGATGCCGCTAAGTTTGTATTAGAAGGATCCACAAAATCGGCATTCGGGGCAAAGCGAAGTTCAAAAGACGCGATATTGACCCCACTGGGTGGGTCAAGGAACCTGGTTCAACGTGAACTACTGCTTAACCCCGGTCGCATTACTATCGAGGGATGTCATCAGTTGGGGTGAAATTATAAATCATTTATTGGACTAGTAAATATTAGTCCTAGGCTAGGTGGGTATTCGAGCGCGGATACCAGAAGGAAAGTAGGTCGGACACATCGCGCTGCATTCCTTTTAAGCCACAGGAAGACTTGGACTGATTAAGTGCGCAGGAGCAAATTGCAGTAGCTCGCCGAGCAGACGAGCGTGATGGAATCTGAACGGAAGATGGGGAGCAGTAAAACAAGGCGAATATTACACATTCGATTAGCATCAAAATTGTAAAAGATACGAATTATATTGATTATATACTTACCAGTACACAGCCTTAATTCGTGAGGATTGTTTAGAGAGTGTAATAAAAGTTCAATTTGCATGCACCGACGTCTGATAGAAATGCTCATAATGGCCCTACTGCAGAAACTTCTTTTTACTGGTGTTTTCAGTGGTATGTGTAGACTACGCAGGGGAAATTCATTGTCTGTGCGTAGTGTAGAGAACATGGTGCAATCACCCTTTATCTTTCTAGTCATCCAGTAAGCTCGTCGTAAGTTTGCAACCCAGGGGACTGGACCAAAGTTGTCAACCTACAGGGGTGACCCACACACAGAACTCTGGATACCTGATGTTTAAATGAAGAATATAAAATCAATATGAAAAGTACGAACGACGTAGCTGTGGTCAGATTTTAAGGTTTTACTGCATTTGGAAATAAACTTAAGACAATGAATGAAAAGCTGTTATAATAACGAGCCTAGGTTATTAGCATGGAGTCTGACAGGTAGTGTGACTGGACAGACCTAGGCACTAGTAAAAAAGGAGTTGGCGGTCTTGTTGACAAGTCACGTAAAGCAAGACAGCTTTGTCTAATTATTTTTCCGGTGATGTTTAGCTGCCCCGGGAACCAAATTGCAGACGTTAGGAATAGATTGGAAATGTCAAAAACGATTAACAAGCTGGGTTATAGGCCTAAGGGAGGTGTGACGCAGGTGCAATATAAGTTAAAGCATTACCGAAGTTGGGACAATGGCCTGATACAGGTTGAGGCCACACAGGCTATTGATTGCGGACAAAGACGGTGATGTGTTTAGCTGACATGGCAATGAACTACTTCAGTTAATTCATCGGCCTTTGGTTTTGTTCATTTTGGCAAAAATAAAGAAGGATGCAATGATTGAAACGTTGCAGTCTGAGATGTGCTTTCTGCTACTTTCGTTGCGTTCAGGGCTAGTTGTAATGTTGTTGTGACCGCGGTAAATTATTACCGCCTTCTTAAGTTTGCACAGCATTGGGGTATTCTTACTGGGTAATCGACATAGTCTTCATAAACTACCTTCAACACATCTCATTGGCCCTAGTGCTGATACAACAGCACCACCAACTACCATAATTTGGGGATCCAAGGAAGAACATCCAGTTTCTGGGCTAAGGCAACATGTGTTTAATATGGCTTTTAACGCGGCGTCGGAGCTCCGTACCAGTAGTCTAATACACACCATATAGGTAGAATTTGGAAGCTAGCTGGTTGAAATGGGTGTCGATTCCGGCATCTTCATTAATATACTCAGAACTGCATCCATTTATAAATCCATCCATCCATTAATAAATGGATTGCCTAAGCTATTCACTTGGCACTAGAATTTATGGACGTCCAAATCCAATGTTTAAAAATTCCATTGCTCACATCAAATATCATGGAGAAGAATGGACTTTACAGCTATGCATGTAGTGAATGATCGTAAACATTTGCGCTTGAGAGACTAGATTAAATACATGCTAGTTACGCAAGCAGCAGAAAAGTTTATATTTCTTAATCAGAGGATGAAAGATGTGTCGAACAAACAAATTGATGTTTATGAAGATAAACCGTAAAAACTAAATCGGCATTGCTGTTTAACCTATATATCGAGCCCGTAATTTTGACGCCCCGGAACTGAAACTCGCTTCTCAAGGGCAAACGTTCTGCACACTGAGGTTAACAACTGAAAATGAGCTATAGGGTTGCAAACGGTAACAGTGATCGTGCAATTACAATACAGTGGTCAGGAGCGCTTTTTGTATCCGTCCTGAAGCCGGAAGGTTCTGTGCGATTTATAGAGATTATAGACCAACCCGCTGTCGTCGCTTACTTATGCATGAGTTTAGCTTGTTCGGGACAGATCAATACATCACACTAGGGAGCAGATAAGTTTCATGTGGATCAATCGGAAGTTGTGTTACACCACCATTATCGAGCAAGCGCTGGGGTTAGTCACCAGATGAGTCTATGTTAGTACCAAGTGTAAAGGACAATTTTGCTCAATTGTCATCGCTACAAACCTGGTGCAAATCCCTACCCAATTTTCCCCATGCCCTCACTTGTGTTTACAATCACATTCGAAGCCCGTTACTTTTACACCTGACACCAACTCATGTGCGCCCTTTGTTAACCAGACTAACACTTACTCGCATCAATCCGCTCCATGATTTGTGGTCTGCCCTATTGATCACTTTTTGTTCACCCTGCACGTAGACGTCTACTTTGCGCATCGAACCTCTCACTATGTTCACTACCGACAGACTCATTTGCGTTCTCCCCAGTGTCTGTCCTAACTCTAAGACAAACCATGTCTGGATTTGCTGCCTCAAGGCTTTCCCCATAGACTGATTATATCCCCTTTGTGATTGGTTATAGCCTGCATGCGTCCTGATTCGTCCCGGTCCAGGCCATTATACCTCCATTGTGTTTGAACCAGCAACTTATCGCTCGTTGCCGTGATCGCTTATTGTGTACCTAGTTTGTGCGAATATCGTTGGTAGATTGTAATTATGATATTTTATTCTTGTTACATAGAAAACCGTAGTTCAACAATTGTGGCCTTTTTTGCCGGCACCGGTGGAGTCGCCTCAGTTTCGGTTCTTTGGTTGCTTGTTGGATCGAACTTGGACGCCGCAGTTTGGTTGGCAACGCGTCGTTCAACTATCCTCTAAGCGTTATTGATGCTTACACCTAGGTCCACTCTTGTGAATAATTTAGGCCCCGGTACTATTTCAGGGTAGCGTTGGTGATGTGGTCAAAAAGATTTTCTCACTTGTGTCTATCTGGAAAACATTCCGATTAGAGTGTGGGTGAATGACAAGCACTTCACAACACTATCCATCGCACGTTAATACTTCCACTTAAAATGACTTCAACTGGTGAAGCGAAAGAGTACCATTTCTTTGATTCCGTTCTTTACCATGATTATCGCCTTGGCAAAACAGTTTGCACTTGCTGGATGATAAAACCAAACCTATCACTGTCACCACTGAACCAAAACCCATGCCAAAATTCCTTTAGTTCTGTGGACGAGTTCCGATTTTGGTTGTTACCTGGACCGTGTCTCAATAAGGTTTGCACCATTTTACGAACTGTTACCCGATGGTACCTCCCAGAATTGGAGCTATGAGTAGAATAAGGCATTTGTAGATAAAAGAAATCCCTCAACACACACTAATCCTCGTATAATTCAGATACAATTGCCCCCAGTTTTCGCAGTGATGTCTTGGCGCCGAGAAGCTGCTTCTCACACACGGCAACCAGCGAGGATGAATCACCCGAGAGCGGATCAAATGCAATGCCATTTATCTTTGGGTTTAAACAAACTTATCAATCAGTACAGGAAAAGGCATTTCGAGAAGCACACGGGCCATAGTGTGCTTCTTTCTTTGCTTGGCCAGGTGAAGGAAATTCAACTGCTCTCCCTGCCCTAATAACAAGGTTTATGCCACTGTTAAGTGCATACAACTACAAACTCCGATATGCAAATATACGGAGCAACGCCATAAACCATGCGTTACTTCGTCACCCGTCACATTAGGTTCACATAACAAACGCGGAGCCGCTGGAGTTGTCAGCTCCCATTCGGTGGGAATTAATGTGTCACTTGGCGAAGCAGGCCAATCCACAATCGTTGGCAAAATGATTCTGACTGGTTGAATGGCTCACAAACACGACAACTGTTTTGAGCCATTGGATGAGCCATTGATGAGTGTGCAGACTAATGCAATACGACAGCTGTGTATTACTTAACTCGCACATACTATCACCTTATGAATTATGGCTCCAATTTCACTGATTAATTCGCTGACGCGAACAGGATGAACGCGTTGCATTTGAAAACTGGCAACGGCTAAACATTGACACGAGTATGAGCTTAGGACCATTTAAAATGAATAGCAGAAGTCAGGTAAAAAAGGGACCACCAAACGGCAGGAAGAGTATGAAACGTTAGACAGTAATAAATGGCACTATTATGAAGGTCAATTCTTTCTTCTATATGTTTTTATCTGGGTTGTGAATGACACATAACCAACAACAATATCACGCCTGATTGCAACATACGTGTCTTCGTAGGGTAAATGCGATCCAATATAAATGAAAGTGAAGCAGTGACCCCTCCTCAAACAGCATTATAAGTGCAAGATTGAGAAAGAATTCTTTTTCTCTCACACAGCTCGTACCCACCACTTCGCCATTCCCATCCACACAATGGAAATATTTCGGCTAAATTATGACCTTTACTGTTGTTACATGGGTAAGCATGGCACCATTCGACGTGGTTTAAAATGGAACCCAAAGACAGTTGCCTTTCGATGAATCACCCTTAACTGATCACTGATTAACCATGGAGTTGCTTGGACATCTCGTCTGTACACGTTTTTGCCATCAGCTTGAGCAAAATTGAGGTATTCAGGTTGTGAATAGATTACTGTTCAGCTTTAAGTAGTTAGAAAGTTGAAAATGTACATAGTCGATAAGAAAACTGTGAACGGTTGAGGCGTGCACTTCGTATTCTCTTCAATACCATGAAATAACAAGAAATCGTACTTAATAAAGACAAGTATCGGGGATCAGGTTTGAGATAGTGTCAGTGGTTAGAAGCCAGCTGTCAACATGTTTGCTTCAGGTGCAATCAGAAAATCGCAATAACCACATCTAACAGTGAAAGAGGATACACTATGTCTCAGCATACGTTTAAACACTGCAATTGAATCAAGTGATTTTCAAGTGGCCAACAACCCGCAGCAGACTTTTGCGCAAACAGTAGATTTGTGTGGTACGATGTGAGTTACAATCGATCATCACCTGCCCATCGGATTTTCAAGCTCGACCCATTATGTCACGGAATCATTCAACCCGATATCCTTACCTAATTTTTCTGCCTAACGAACTTACTTGGCTCATAAGCTATATATCTATTTCGCCTTTTGCATTCCTTTTTCAGTAGCTTTTGCTTATTCAGTTTGACAGGTCTTTTGAACATAAATGGTGGACTATTGGCTACCATGAATGTTGCATTGTTCTCTTCATTACTTGAAACTTATTGGAAATTGGTTTGATGAGTCTGACAACCGCATTATTCACAAAATCTTGTAAACTGAGTGTACGAACACTGATATGTAACTGAGAAGCAGCAAATCAGACCAATCGAACCATGTAGTCTAGCAAAGGTATTACCTGATTGCTAGTCACACAAACGTAGTGTAAACTACCAGTGGTAATTTTATTTCTCAAGTTGTCATCCTTATTTCCGCAACCATGGTTTTCACAGGTCGCATATTTACAGACTAAAGCATCATAGTTTTACCTATGCACTACCAATGGTAGATCACAACGCGCTCGCTATTGCACAACGCATCTCGACAAAGAGCGTCAAATGTTTGTTCAGCCTTCTCTACCCACAGGGGTCGGAAACGTTATAAGTGTACAGAGGACCTTATCGGCGTCTGAGGGACGATCTTATAATGGTTTATCACATCGGAAATACCCCAAAAAAACTTGCCACTATCATTTGAAACTCAGCTAGTAGACATCTTTGAGGGTTAACAGTACAAGTTGGCCAAGCAATAAAACCGACTGGAATGTCGACGTAACTTAACTCCTACCGAATGTCAGCCTTGGCACTCCCTTCCAGCGCATATATTTAATGCCGCCACCTTATCACCGTTGAAGAAGCTCATTGACGTTACCCTGACATATTTGTCCTACGTTATGTAACCCGTGAATTTCGGATGATGGCATTAGCGTAAGAAGGTAATTAAATTCCGGTCAGGAATACACCCACCTCTGCTACTCCAAACCTTTCAGTGAGTTAAGTTTCATGCGCGTTCTTTTACCAACAATGTGCATTTATTTTGTACGTTCCACCCTAACCATCCTACAGGATTTTTTAAGCATTCGCTTTCCTACCGGCTATAAAACATGTTTCTACTGCCCCATGACATATTTTCCTAAACGAGAAAATGATCAAAGCAGTCAGGTCATTTGACTGGCTGTCAGCCAAGCAATAATCTTACTAGAAAGCTATTTATGGTCGCTAGTTTACCAGTTAACATATTCTAACAGAAGCCAAGTTTAAGCCCGCAGATCTATTCAGCGCAACAAGATAATATAACTTTGACACGGGGAGTAATTGTTTCCAAAACAGGGACACCGTGTCATCACAATAGTTAAGAATAATACGCAAAGTTATGTCAGTACTACTGCCTCCCCATGACATATAAAAACAGTGTGGAATTTGGACATAATGACATCATTCGATACAGTCTCAAAGGCGTTAGATACATGTACCCTATTGTCAGAAGCAGAGTGCAGTTAATTTGGATGACTCCAACGTACGGAGTGGGACCGGTCAATAAAAAAGACCGTTGTGATGCTTCAGTCATTGAACCGGCCTTAGGCCAACATAACTGACCAGACGCACGGTTATCATTCCGACATTTCTATCTAAGCCGTGCCATATCCATCGAAGATATTAATGATGCAGATTCAAACTCACTACTCCTATTTACATTTAAATAGGTGCCGTCTCATAGTTAATTGATAGAAGCCGTGAGGCTGGCGATAGTTCAGAACGCAGGTGAGTTCCTTCTGCCCTTTGACGAGCTAGCATAGTTAAAATATACAAGAATGAAACATATTATGCTATGGTTAAAGCACGATCAACGTCAGACGCTTCCATGCGCCCTTCCTTGCCGCCGATGTGACTTTTCGAGGACCCCTGCCGCAATTTTTGCAGATTAGTTAGACAGTGAACTTGCACACTTGAATATGAAACATTTGCTTTTTAACACAAGATGAGCTTTTCGTCTTGAAATAACCTATTATTCAATTACTTTTTCAAGGATGAACTATCGCGCCATTATCTACGACGAACAATCGCTAATTTTATGAAGCCACAATAGGTTGTTATTTGGTTTCCGATGCAAACAATGAAATAACATACTTTGTACATATATCCAAGATCCATGCTGAGAGAATGCTGTGAACATCGAAAAAAGATTTATTGCTAGCGAAAAGTAAAGTGCTTGACCAATCTCTTTAGTGGGTTGGAGTGAAAATTAAAGTTAAACCTTTCAAAGAATAAGTGAATCGTTCGTTTAAGCTTGTGACGCAGTGTCATTTAGGTCAGTACTGTATGTTTTCTGCTGACATATTGACGGAAGCACTTTATACAACTTTTCCGCGCCAGTTAACTTCCATCACACCCACCATGATGAATTCCAAGTGTAGTAGTTTTGAAAGCAACAGTCAGAACATGGAAAGTTGAAAATTCTCAGGGAATTGCTTGTTAAAATAAATATCATCGGCTCCAAACTAAACCTAGAATAATTTTATTATTATGACAACTATACCTCATACCTGCTAGCTTATGGGTCTAAGCATAATCGTTTAGTTCTATGCAATAAAATGAAACGACTGCAATTTCCTAAACCTGTAACTACTTTGGAGCCGACCCCAGAAACATCGAGAAAGATAGCATTTATTTACCTAAGTTTGACGCGTCATCACGTCTGTTAACGTAACTGCAACAATAATTTGGAAGAACATCTAGTGAACATCTGTAATTCCTTTTGCAATTAAGCTCCTTTGTTTTGCATGCAGCCATTTCCTTTCAAAAATTTTAAGAGAATGATCATTTGTGCGGGATAACCTGAATTCAGTTTATTTCGGGTCTCCTCATTCAGCCGATTACAGACAAATCGTGAGAAGTGTCAAGGAATGTAATTGAAAACGGGGCTATTAAGGAAAGCAATAACACACTGAGAAATCAAGTTCATCGCCTACATCTTAACAGGGCAAGGCAAAACTTCCCACAGGGTCTAGTTGGTTGCAAAGGCTAGGTTTCATTCGCCGGATGGCAGAGGCTTCAGCGAAACGAAGCAAGCTCGCGTTGTGCTGTCTGCTGAAAACCTTGAATGCGTCAAGGGGGTTTGCGCACAAAGTGCAATCGAGCAGATGCTGAGTGATTGAGCTGGCAGGAAGTATAGGGCCACTATTTGCCAGGTTCCTTGGAACATGTTCCATGATCCTAGTTGATAGCCTTCTCTCGGTTCGGCCAATGTACTTGCTACCACAAGCACAGGTGAATTGGTAAACACATGAGGCGGTAACCAGAGCATGACGCTTATGCAAGTTGAAATGATGGAACAGTTTCTTGGTTCAATGTAACCATACGAGCTCAGCTGCGCAGATGCACCGTTTTATGGCTTGGCGTAATCATGTCATGGTGAAATAACAAGTATACAACGATTCAGTTACGACGTTTCATGCAGGGTTCCAAGGGCGTCTACACCTACGGTTTCTTCGGGAAATCCACTCGCCATGGACTGCAGGGGCCTGTTCATCGTTTGCAGTTAAGTAAAGTGCACATACTTGTGGCATGGGTTACAGAAGTACGAAATGTCTTGACACTGTTGAGGCCACCAAGAAAGCAATCCTGCTGCTTGCTCCATTTTTCCTTGGCCCCGTGTGTCTCAACTCCTAATGCAACTGTTCGAGTACCCGCTGCACCACGGACTGTGGAACGATGTCGTTCGTGGTGATTTGGACCGAACTGGTAGTACATGACACCATACAGTAACGGAATTTTCAAGCAAAGATACCAGAATTCGTGCGCTTCCCAGTTAGACCCAGCTGTTTCTGCTTTCGGAGGCTTCACACTCACCTGCTCTAGGCGCTCATCAATCAACTTGGTCTTTGAGTCTGTACTGTAAGCTGATGCCTAATCTGTTGAATCCAACAGTGATTGAACACGACGGACGGTCCCTATGTTCCCTAGAAGGCCTGCGAGACAAGGCGTCTCCATATCTGCGTTGCTTCCCGGGACGGTGTTGACATTCAGAGTCGAAGGCCTGCAATTGTTCTTGCCAGGGCGCAACTTGCGCTTCGGGTTTGCGAAATTCCCGTAACCGCCGGAGTGCCTGATGGTCAGTACGGGCTACAAAGTGTCCGTCCAACAATAAATGTCGGAAAAGTTAAACGAAGGTGACCAGAGCAAGCATTTCCTTCCTGGTAATGCAATGGTTTCGCTCTGTTTTCGTTAACTTGCAGTTAGCGTAAGCGAGATCTGTGATAATACAGCTCCGGTACCAACCTCGATAGCATCCATTTCCAAAATGAAAAGACCTGCTTGCGGTGACAGATCCGGAAAGACAAGGATCGGGACACTGGCCAATGCATGACGCAGCTCATCAAACGATTCCTGACACTGCGGGTTTCAGTGGGACCATCGACCTTTCTCTGTGAATCGGTGTAAGCGTGTTGCTATATCAGCATAGTTATGCACGAAGAATCTGTAGTAAGAAGCCGGAAACAGAAAGCTTCGTACCTCTTCCACAGACTCGGGGGTAGACCAAATGAAGATATCCTGTACTGACGAAGGGTCGCTCCGGATCCCGGAATCGCTAATGACGTGGTCTAGATATTTAACCTCTCTCTTCAGCAGATCGCACTTAGATGGCTTCAGCTTCTACTCTGCGGAACTAAGGTACCCCAGCACTGTTGCTACATTGGTGAGGTGTTCATCGAGGGTAGCTACATGAACTATAACATCACTCAGATATACAAGACATTCGCTTAGTTGTAGATCTCTGAGAACAATTTGCAACAATCGCTGGTAGGTCACTGGGACATTAGCCAAACCAAACAGTGTCGTCTGAAATTCACATAACCACGTGCATAAAACGAAGGCAGCTTTTTCAATGTCTGTATGGTGCACTTCGACTAACCAATAAGCTGAGCCGAGGTCCGAAGTAGTGAAGCAGTTAGCGCTATGTAGTGATCCCAGAGTGTCGTCCATGCGTGGTAGCGGGAAA
This sequence comes from Dicrocoelium dendriticum, assembly GCA_944474145.2. Lineage (NCBI taxonomy): Eukaryota > Metazoa > Platyhelminthes > Trematoda > Plagiorchiida > Dicrocoeliidae > Dicrocoelium > Dicrocoelium dendriticum. The sequence continues at coordinate 170,546,638 of OX104063.1, forward strand.
GTATCTTTCCGTGTAACCGTAGGTTTCTTATAGTCAAAACACTTGCACAGTGCTCCATCCTCTCTTGACTAATACAATAAAGGAAGCCAATGGGGATCTCAAAAGACGTATTATGTTATCTTTTAACGTCTGATCTACCGTTTTCTGTATTCCCTGTATATACACAGATGGGACAAGCCTGGGTCCTCGTCTTATTGGTGGAGTATCTCCGTTTCACCCGAGGCTTAAGTACGCTCCTTCTAACCAACGATTTACCCCTCCACAAGAATGCGTACTTGTGTGAACACAATAATTTCTTTAGGCGCTTCCGAGCCTCACCTTCAACAGCAACGCTAACAGAAGAAAGTCATTCCGATATCTCACCTTCAAGCCCCACGGTGCTTGCATCCAACTTAAAATGCTTTTTCACGTGGCCATTACTAAGTTTAACGATTAGAGGAAGCAGGTTTCCGCTTAATATCAAAACTCCGGAGAGTAGATCGACGACGCATGCATGCCGATTTAAAAGTCAATCCCCAATATCGCATCCCAAGTAATTCTATGGGATATGTAGAACTCATGAGGAAGAAGCGCCTGACCGAACAGCCAATCTACGAAAGCAACGCCATGAGTAAGCAGAACCATATCATTTGCCACTCTGATCTGATGCCCGGGACTAGTGACTACTGAGGCATACATGTAACAGGATTTTAAAAGGCTACATACTGCGCCCTTGTCGATGAGGGTATGTAGTCGCTGATCAGTGACTACTACATCCACAGTTGCCTAAAGGTACACAAGGAAGGTCCGACTCCCCGTCCATGAATCGCACTTCATTTGATAGTCCGCTACTTCGAAAATTGTGGGGCGTCTTATTGGCTTCCCATCGGACGAATTCGAACACAAGGGACAACGACGACATCAAGTATGCGAGCTTGGGTCGTGAGGCGTTTCAGTCCGGTTCGGCTACGGCGGCAAACCACTGATAGCCATCAGCTTGTCATCCACCCTCAGACGCCTCTCGCGGATCGCCTCTTCATCACCTGCAAGTCGCGCAGCGGGCGCTAAGACCTTCGGTGTCTCACAAATAAAACGCTCCGAAGTGCGTTCATCATCGATGCCATCAATAAAACACATCTAAATGAAGGCCTCCCTTTCCGTCACGGATTTCGCTGGAAATGCCTAGGCTGACAGCACTTGAAAGTCGCACAAAACGACATCGCCAGACGCTGAGTCTTAACGAAATCTCTTCCAAAAAACTGATCCTGAAGCTGACTTATGCTCATTTTCGGGAAAAGGGCTTCCATTGGATTCCCAATTTCTTTGACGGAAGCACCTGGGCGAACATCAGCAGATACATGAATCTCTTGAATTCGGTCACTGAGGGAATTCATTATAACCGGGCACTTATGTTCTTCCGGGACGTATGAATGGGACATTTCCATCTGACGACGCCAGTAGCGTAAGTTTATGGCAACATCCAAAACTGGTGGTGCCAAAAGGGGAAATTGTCAATGGCCAAGTTCTAAAGGTGGTTGACCACCACCTGTTGGCTGTGATACGGAAAAATCCTGTTCCTCATTCTTCGGTTGCTTCGCCTGGGATGGCATGACGAGATCCCACCATTGTCACCAAACGTAGTGTTGAATGATCCATTGGGACAGGAAAAATTGTCAATGTCTGCAAAACCATTTGGCAGAACTGATTCCGACGGCAACCAGCGCCACGGTGGTCACAGCAAACGAATGGAGTCAGGACAGAACACGAGGTGCGCACAGCGGCGTGTACTTGGCGAAAGTCAAACAGATTATTTAAACAAAGCGGCTCAACTGTACACAAACTGGAATAGGAAGTACAAAAATAATAATAATACTTCTTTAATGTCATTGTCCTCTTCTAATATACAAATCAATTTTCTTGACTGATGGTCAGGCCGCTGATCCGAAAAGAAAAGAAAGGTCAAAACAGTTAGTGCATGGGCACTACACAATGGTGGGGCTACGTAAAGTTGTATCACGTCTTGTGCTGTGGTATAGCAATTATGTGAGTCCTTAACACGTTACTAGCAATATTATTAAAATCTTTGTAGTGGTATATAAAATAAGGACATTCTTATAAATAAATTGTAGAATAAAAATTAAACGTTTTTAGTTAATATCAAAAACGCTAAACCCATATAGTTAATCGTGCGTGTTAGTAGAGATGTAACGTCATTCCCAGAAGCGCAAATGTGCGATAAAAAGGCAGCGCATTAACGGAAAAGTGATAGGAAATTTTAGAGAATGGATTCGGCTGCTATGTCAAATTTGTGCAGCAGAACTGCAGTCTGATTTGTTCATTTTCGGTTACGTCCCACCAGCCTGTACTGTGTGTATCTGTAGCGCGTCATTGTCGCTGTAGCAAGGCAACAAGTAAGTTGTCGTCGAGCATAGCCTATATACTGCTTGTAATTTCCTCTTCTCTTTACCTGTCCATTACGCTTTCAGTATCGTTTGAGCCACCATCTCTCGTGCGCGTTTTTACGCCATCCATCTAGTCGCCTCGCGCTCAGTCCTCTTTCGGCAGCTGTGACAGTACCGCGCAGCTAGCCACGAGATGTGACACATGCATACAGTTTATCCAGCTCCGACTATTACTAGGTGGTTTTCCAGCCGCGTATGAAGTATCTTCTTTGCCTTTCAGGTACCCTATGTTTAATACGTCCCACGTGCGTCGCGGACACAGAAGCTGTCGGAACCCTCGACCGGATGCATATTACAGTATCTAAAAATATTTGTTTTCCTAATAATTTACACCATCATAGACGTTGTGACAACAATTTTCATTCGGAATTCAAATGTTTGTATTCACACTGTATGCAAAGACAAGTGCAGCAGTTTGCGTTTAAACTCACTAATTTCACGGAAGGTTGCTGTCCATATATGAAAGGGCTTGTTCCGGGCGGTCGGCCATATTGCATTTTGGGTATGAATATGGCGTGTACTTCCAGTACTTACCTGGATGAAGTTGCATTATATGCATTTCGGCGACTTCATGAATGATCCACGCGCTTTCAACAGAGATCTTGCTGTTCCTTCTACATCTATAACACAATGACCGCAAAAGTGTTCGTCAAAGGTTATCACAGAAAGCACTCCGATAACGGGTTCCCTTTTACTACGTAAAATTGGCCGGTGTTCACGGCTAATGGAAAAGCTGCAGTTGCCTGATAACTATAATTTCAATTTCTGTATGGTACATTAGTCCCAGCTACAGTGGTTATGATTGTAAAGGTTCGTGCAGAAGTGTGTCGTCAGCGATCTTTGTAAGATTCTGCGTATGGTACCCACGCATGTTTTCCAGGTTGGTAAGCGTTGGCTGCATATTCGCAATCGACGGTTAGCGTCGGTTTATGAGTTCGATGTGTATGGGTTAATGGGGTGATTTGAAAGTGTCAGTGATATCATTGATTATACGCTTACTAAGTTTCCTAGTAGGTTGGAGCTGCAGGATGTTTACTTCATCCATGAACGTCACAACAAGTGTCTTAAGCAAGAAGAAGCAGTGTTACTACGCGACTTGTTGTAGACTAGGGGAAACTTACAAATAGTAGTGCTTGTTGGCTTAGTTCACTTTGTGTATTTCAGCTCCTTAACTGGCCTTGCTCAATGCGACCAACACGCAGATGTTATTCTTGCCGACGCAACACACCAATTAAACCGGGGTGGGTATACCTTGTGGCATACCATGTTTGTCGACGAGAGGGGATTTAGCCACGCGTTTGTTACACTTTTCTGCCCAACGAGTAGACCAGAAACTACCAGGAAACTGCTGCTTACACGTCCACGACACTAGCGATCTCCAATAACTGCAGGACATTCGTAATGGATCTTAGTCTTCATCAATCATTTGCTACTAAAGCAACATATCTAGGGGCTCGTAGCGTGTTATGCCGGTTCCATGTTCTGTAGGACTTTTAGAAGGGCTGCGGCCACTTGCGGGGTGTCTCAATCAGTGATAAGAACCGTTTGTTGCAGTAAATGAGGAAACTGGTGTACGCTACTTTTAAGGGACTGTTTCACTCCATTTTCATCGCTATTGATGCCGCCTTTTCTGAAGCTCTTCGCATTGTGGCTTGGCGTCATCATGACAAGCCATGAAACGGTGCCACTAGGCAGCTGAGCTCGTGTGGTTACATCAAACCAAAACGCTGTTCTATGAATTCAAGTGTGATAAGCGTCATGCTCTGGTTACCACCTGATGTGTTTTCCAATTCACCTGTGCTTGAGAGAGAAGGCTGTCAACTAGGATTATGAAACATGTTCCAAGGAACCTGGCAAATAGTGGCCCTATACTTCCTGCCAGCTCAATCACTCAGCATCTACGCAAACCCCTTGACGCATTCAAGGTTATCAGCAGACAGAACATCTCGAGTTTGCTTCGTTTCACCGAAGCCTCTGCCATCCGGCGATTGAAACCTAGCCTTTGCAAACAACTCGATCCTGCGGCCAGTCTTGCCTTGCCCTGTTAAGATGTAGGCGATGAACTTGATTTCTCAGGGTGTTACTGATTTTATAGTATGGATTTTCTTGTTGACTCCGTTTTCATTTGCATTCCTTGACACTTCTCATGATTTGTCTGTAATCGGCTGAATGAGGAGACCCGAAATAAAATGAATTCAGGTTATCCCGCACAAATGTTGTTGGTTCTTGCTCTGTTAATTTTTTCCGTTATTAGGGTGGGAATACACGTTTTGCTGATCTTTGATTGTTTTACTTTAACAACTGTTTTTCAATTCTTTTGAATAACTTGCGTTGACCTTGTACCACACTTTGAAGCCTGTTTTGCGCTCTATCTAGAAGAAGTGATAGTTTAACTCAAAAACGCGATTTTACATCTTTACAGAAGATTAGTTGTTACATGTCCAGAAGACGAATATTCACAGCTTTCCTGTACCGATACAAACCTGGTCGAATTGCAGCGAATATAGATCATGACGTCAGGCAATGCATTTGATACCGTAACCACTAATAACCGTACTGCGCAGTGGTGATTTTACAAATCTTGCGAAGGTTACACGAAACCGGAAGAGGAAGAGCGCTGTGGACGGCCATTGAAGTAAGCGACGATCAATTAAGTGTTTTCGTTAAAGGGGATCCGTGTGAAACTACTCGAAAGCTTGCTGTTTACTTAGAAGTATCGCATGTGACAATACTATAACATTAAAATGTTCATTTAAGGAGTACTGCCATGACTTGCGCGGTGTCTCAATCCATGGTAAGAGCCGTTTGTTACAGTGCACAAGGAAACTGCCATGCACTACTTTTAGGCGACAGTTTCACTCTCTTCACCGGATGAAGTGCCATTCATCCCATTCATGCGCTCTGGTCTCTAGCTCGCTTGATGTCTGAAGCTCGGGGACACCGCGAACAAGGATCGGATTTACGTCCATTATTTTGCGGTACTCAGCCGGTTTTGGTTTGGTTTCTTCCGTTTGTTCCAAGGAACGTTTTTCAAAAATTCGAACAGTGCATGGGATGATAGGGAGATGTGTGGCGTAAAGAGTACTGATTCTGCCTCATCGCCTGACTGAAGCGTTAATTGAAGTACCCGAGTTCATTGTATCGTATGGCGTTTACATGACTACAAAATGCATCATAATGGCCAGCTAAGCTTAGGCTACCATTATTTGACCCAGAGTCCCTATGTTTCCGGTTGTTTGCGGATTCTCTTTAAAGACCTTTGCCTCGAATTCAGACACAGTAAAGCATATAACAGTCGTATACCTAAGCAATTAGCTCCTGTTCGCCTTCTTGGAGTGGTATGTGGCTGCTTACTTTAGTTGGACAAATGATGGAGTCTTTGCTTTCATGGTGGAATTGGTAACACTAACTGACCTAAATTTGACTGCTGGATAGGCTAAAATAGGTGGTGCCTCTGTCAAGTGATTGGTAACAACGGACACGTATGTTGTCGGTTCTCCAACATTATTCGATGTAGCGCGCGGCTCTGATGAAGCATGTACGACGAACGCATGTTTGGGATCAGTCCCTAGTATCCGGGTACCCCGAATTTGCATTGTTGCTCTTACCTACGGCACATTTAGACACATTTAGTCTTATTCCGGCGGGATAGCTATCATTGCGGCTGCCTGCTCTACAAGCTGTGCCAGTCTACCGCATTACTACCCGAACACAGATATAGACCTGGCTAGTGGAATTCCGTAGACTCAGGGTGGAACCAATTGGAAAATTTCATGTCATTGCGTTTCTTTATCTCGCTGAGACTGAGTCGAGCACATGCAACACAGCAATATTTTTACAACAAATAAAGCTTTCTATTCCATATCGCTTCTGTTTAACACGGCTTCCCATGCCCAAATTAACGTTAAATTTTGGAGCTTAAGGCCTAGCTTTCCGTGAGCAAGCAATAGGTGCTATTGCGACTGCCAATGTTGTGAACGTTGCTTGTTGGAAAGTCTGTACGAGTGGGATGAAACCAAACCATGTCGGTCGGACTGGTGGTGGGGCTGACCCAAGTTAGACTACGGTTCTGCGGGAATCGTGGACGTCGGCACGTCGAATCACATCTGCAAATTGTGGGAAAAGTCACACGGGCATGGTACGATATCTTCAGGCCGTTGTTGTTATATCGGCATACTAAAGAAGTGTCCCTGCTGCAACCCCACAGTGGTGTGGTAATCAGATCTACGTTGTTTGATCTGTTGATCGCAAGGCGTAATTGCCTAGATACTGAGTAGCGTTCGCTGCTGGTAAAACGCAGTTTTCTCTGCAGCCGCTCCACAGTGTTAGAGTGGAACTAGTCTAAGCCTGGTCGAAAGTTGCTGAAATGTTCTATCATGTGAGACGGTTGGAATTGCGCAACTTTGTGCGATGGGTATGAGTGAAACACTGCCCAGAGTCCTGGTAACTGTGTGTGGTACCGGTACTGTTCATAGTAAACTGGTATCACGTGGTGTCGCTTGTCAAATCAAGACGAAAAGGTGTAGATCCATTGGTGTACGACAAGAACTGCCACATTAGCAGCGAAAATATCAGCAGTGCACGAGTGTGCGGCCCGCACGAGGACCAGTGTTATAGTTGTGGGATGCACAGCTTGCCTAGGCCATTTTACTCCGACCAACCGTTAAGTCACTGCGCATCATAAATAGACCCGAGTTTGGACTTGCATTTCATTCACTCATTGATGTGTAGAGAGCAGGTGGGGAAGCTCTTGTCAGCTCCGTCGATCGCCATTAAGTGCAAAGTTGACGCAACTGCCTGCGAGGTAGCACTTCTTCGTTGTAGCAGGAGCAGCAAAATCCTGCCGCACTCCCCAGATAGAACGCTAGTAGCATTCTTAAGCTGTCCTCTGTTTGTGCATGTGCAATGAGCTCCGGCAGGCTGCTCTAATCATTCGTCACAAGGGTTGATAGGGCGGAAGCTGGATGAAAGTGAAATATTCTTCGCTTGAACAACTTCCATATATAGTCGCGTGTCGAGTTGTCCACTTTGAGCCCAAAATGTATATTCGCTCACCCTTAAATTCTCCTCGTTGGAACCTTTTGGTGAAAGTTTGGTCTCCTCGACTACGACGATAATCCATGGGAATAGGTTTAGCTTCCGAAGTCGAAGATAGTAGGAAAGACTTTGAAGCCCCCTGATGGTATTTAATCAATGTTTCTAAACTGTTTCTGTGAAGGCGCATTTAATTTGCAAGAGGCGATATGTGGCTGGGGTTTGATACTCCAGTACCACGAGTGCATGTGAAACGAACTGGCTTCTGCAAAATTACCGAAGTGGTGAGGGAGAACAATTTTTCTAGGGCACACAACCCTGTTGGCGGCCGCGATTTTCCTAAACGCGTTCCTTGGTGCTCTGCGGTCATGTGACACGATAACTATGGACCCCTCCAGCAGGTGACAGACTTGAGCAGGTGCCCACCTACTTGGTACTCACTGTACTGATCAGATCACCATTTGGGAGAAGGGCGTATTTGTTGTGGCTTAGAGTGTGTTGCCGCTTGGTGGACCAGCTGTGCAGCTAGTCTAAGGTTGTTTGCAGTCTGTCACCTTCCTTAACACTAGATCCTCCTGACCACAGCCTGAGATTATTTAGCTTAGTTTAAGCGGTCAGTTTAAAGAGATGCAGGTGGGTCACTAATGTGGAGCTTGATAACTTCTGGTTTAAGGATGAAGCCTTGTGGAACATCGCTGTTCAATGATACGGGGAATGATAGGTTTTGGTTTAACTGTTCGTTTGTCCGAAATCCGGGAAAGGAGGTTTCCACTTACACCAATTCACCGGAGCTGTAGCAGAGGTTGTTTGTTTGTGTGTGTGTGTGTGTGTGTGAGTGTGACCAATACTTTTCTGAGGCAAAGGTAAACCACCTCTGGGTGTTTTTCCAGTAGTTTACTACTTTGGCCCATGCTGCTCTAGCAACAAGCAGGTTAGAAAAACAGGAGCGTGCTGTGCGGAATCCATGCTTTGCTGGTAAGCTAGCACGCAGGCCTTTGCAATGAACGTTGAGGCTTCCATTGGCAACTCTTCAAGATATTACAAACTATGATGCTAGGTATACAGGCGAATAATTTACAGGATGGCACCTGTTTCTTCCTTTATATTTAGATATCATAATCTCTACTTCCCGTCAGGCGGTAAGAGACCGCCCGAAAACGAGCGCCGGGATAGTTGATACATTAGTTCGGCAGTGTTTGGCTACTGCTTTGAGGAATAATGGGTGCCGTCCATCAAGGCAAGTCGCAGAGTTTGGGTTCCGTTCGAGAGAGAGAGTCTCATGACTATCCCGCGATTGGTTTCCACTTTCTCAGAAGATGCTAATGCGTTGGAAGATTGTCAGTGGTCAACGTCAGTTTGATGGATTTGACTGTGAAGTAATGATGATCTAGTAGGCAAGTATTTTCGTCATATTCGTAAAACACGGTGTCCGTTTTTCAGAAGGATAAAGCAGGAATGCCACTGATAGCCTGGGTTTTTAAAGGCAAATTTGAGAAAGGTTTCCTTGGGCAGCTTCGGGATTTCATGATTAGGTCATGTTCTTTCTGAGTCCATTTTTCGTGGTTTTTAGAGTACAATCAAGTAATCTGGTGTTAGATATGTTGAGTTGAATACTTCTGATAGTTTGCGTTGTATGTTCATTAAAGATATTATCTCTCAGTCAAACCAGAGGATGCCTTTTGAACTAGGTCTACCTTTTGGAGCTAGGAGGACTTTTTACATAACCAACATCATATTTGGGCGTACTGAGTTCTATGTCTCGTCTAGGTCCAGGAACTGAGGGATGCTGTAATCTGTACTGTTTGCCGCATCGTGCCATTTGGATGGGACAACACGCCATAAGTCACAACGATGTGCGACTGCTCGTGGATGGCAAGGGGCGTGCACAGAAGAAAGAAACTCTACAGTGGTCACTCCTGCCCAGTGCTTGGAGAATCCGCACATCCTAGGCATCAGAGCGCATCAGCGTGAGGACGAGATCATCAAGGTTTGCCGTTTAATATTTCATAGTTCGTTTTTGTGTTGAAACATACTGAATCAACTTTCATTCGTGAATAATGTCTAGAAGGCTGGCCTTGAAAGTATCTTGGTCATGATCACAATAAAGCAGATTCCAGTCGACACTGGGTGCACTGAAGTCGCACATAAACAGACAATTCCTGCTTCTACCTTTTGTTTATACCGACTGTAATAAGCGGACGCCTGAGCTCAGCGAGGCTTTATAGGTCACAACGATCTTTCGTAGTTGATACCCATCATGAACCTGACACAACCGTAACTCTGGAACTCCGTCGTTGTCGCAGACAGCTTCGATAACGTGCAGTTTGAGGCGGGACCTCGGGTAGAGGCTTACTTTACCTACAGTTCGCCCACTGGAGGAATCAAGTCGTGAGAAATATTGTCCTGCGATGCTAATCTCTGTATCCCGACTCGCTGAAAACTACCAGGTCTAGGTGAAGGCCCGTAAGTCTGCCTGATGTTAAGTAATAAGAAGAGAAATCTCCTTGAACCAAATTTTAAGGTTCCGCAAATTTGCAAATATTACTCTTAACCCATTGGTTATGCCTGATGTCTGGGTAGTGTGTTGGATTCCAGCGGTTCCACAGGGTTTTCTGAACATCGAGAATATCCACCATATACAGCTCAGCTCCGTGCTTCGCTTAGCGGGTTCGTAGCTCGCTGACGGACTGTTTGATTCTGACTTGATCCTCTAACATGAAGTATCTCAGGATCAGGAATATTCTTTCATTAAGGCGTGAGGTATCCCTGAGAAGGATGTTACGTTAACTCGGATCTTGACAGAAGACATTTAGAGGGCAGGTTTTAAGTGTATAGTCCGATCCCTTACCAAGCTAGAAAGCAGAGACGATATTGATACCCTGGTCGCTTTCATTGAATAGAGGGATACAATTTGTTGTAAATATGTTCAATCCTCGATAATGCTTTCTGTCTAGGTCTTCTAGGCAGATTTATGACATTATATTTATTAGGCGACGACTATGAAATGCTTTGTTTGCTCCTAAAAGCCCCTGGTTTTGCGGAACCGTTTTCTCATTGACAAGTTTTCTATTTGGTTAAATTTGTCTACAGTGTGCTACGTTTGGTTTGGAGTGGAGCTGTATTTCGCTTTAAGCCTAAGGATTGGGTAGCAGGTGCATTCGATTCCAGCGGTTCCTCTGGGATTTCTGAACACGAAGTATTCACAATATACAGATCAATTCCGTCATTCGAGCGACGGGTTTGTAGTTTACTGACGGATCGTTTGAGACTGACTTGATCCTGTATCATTCTTTTCGGCATTTTTGCAGCCAGGTTCGTCCCAGCTGTTGCTGCAGTGTTCACGCTCGTCTTTGTTGCGTAAGTCTTCACCTTTATTTCAACTGTAGTTGTAGTCTACTATTCTATACAGTCGCTGGCTTGTACTAGTGTGCTCTCCGATAAAGTGGAAGTGACTCCGCTTCGATTTGTTGTCGGATTAACGGTCCAAACAGAAGATATCTACAGTAAGAGGTCAAGAGGCTCCATGATGAAAGCGCACACGAAAATTGTGAACAGCAAAAAGCGCACAGACATGAGGCGGATCCGAAGGTTGCGAACCCGGAAGATTGAGCACACGGAAGATTACGGACACAGAAGATTGCAGACACGGAAGGTAGCGCACACAGAAGATGGCACACACTAAAAGTAAACAAGTATTATCAATCTGGTCTTATTATCACAAGTACAAATATTATCTATTTGGGTTACAAGATCCGATTTTTGGCCTATGCATTCAGAACTAGCAAATTGTGATAAATATGACATTCATACCCAAGGTGCACATTAGTTCGACCGCTGGGAACGTATCGTACTGCGCAGTGTTGCAAAACCATCTAGGGAATCACACAGACTAAGCATCGTTCGTCTACTGCAGTTAGTCGAGGTCTCAACGAAGCGGCGGCTGAAACCCACTATGTGTCAGCAGGACGAGTTAATATTCCGCCTTCCCTTGTCATCCTTTTGAAGAGGCTGAAATCGAAGTCGGCTGTTTTCACATGAGCCAAAGCCTCCTAAGGAATGTCAGCAAGGTGCGCCAAAAGACTTTCTTTGAAAGTGATGTCAGCCGTAAACTCCAATTCATGCCTCTGGCTGCACTGACCATTGTCCCGGTCGTTGATACAAGTGGTGTGTCTGATGCTTTTGTGCCACATTTCCAAATGAAGAATCATGTAATACCGTGCTTACATACCTCCACACGTACGGTTGGAAAACAATCCAAGACAACCAGTGTACTTTACTTAAGATTCAATTAGGAATTCACGTCGCAAAAGGTACGATCCACTGTGCAGTCTTCCTGCCAGTGACCGGAGACATTAAGACTTTACTGTGTTACCGGAATGAACGTCACCCCACAACCGCACATACATCGTTGCATCCAGGGGGAATTATTAGACACATCTCCTTCGCTTGGGCCAATCTTCTGATTGGGCTGCGTTTCTCCGCACCACCATCTAGCTCACCAAGACACAAGGTATGAAATTTCTCCAATCAAGCTAGACATAAGCGTGATTCTTAGCACTTTGGTATGCGCTTCGTAGCAGACTACTTTTTGAGCTCTGACTCAAGGCGGAGTCCTCCAAGCAACCAACAGACGCGGCAAATTGAGTAGCACCTTGTAAGGGGAACAATTCAGGGACATCACTCAGCCAGCCTGCGAAACTGACGATCACACCCCATTCCTTAAGCCAGAGATTGTTCAGGACAGAAACTCAGTCGCCAGCATAAGGTAGAAAAAAGATTAGTAGCCGACCTCTCAGCGGTTGGCCAAACCCCACATACAATACACACGCCCCCCGACTCACTACTGATATCAGAGAAGCCATACGCGTGGGACCTCAACTTTTTGACAGCGATCTAGTCCCGCGCACAAATTACCAATGACAAAGTGATGAAGTGAATACCCATTATTCATAAAATGGACTACTCTTAAGTTGTAGAAAGTAGAACCCACGATTAAACTTTGCACAATAATCTACTTCGACGGGGAACCGAACCCCGGACAAGTGGATTACTGGTCCGCTGCTCTACCAACTGAGCTTCCGAGGACTTATAAGTTGTCAGTGCGATCATTCATCCACGTACATTTACAACTGCTAATCGATAGGTGCCGGTTTTGTTTGCGGCCACCTTTGTGACCATGTCGTCCGTTCATCAGAGAAGCCTCTTGATTCTGTAACGAGGACCCATGACAAGCGACCAGTTTACTTGCTGCCTAGCAAAACCCAGGTAAGGGCGCAACCGGTTATCCCGTAACACCATAGCTTTAAGCAGAGTCAAAAATGTGGGACGATATGGTAGGCTACCGAAATGGTTACGATCCCACGAGCAGCCGCGACGCGTGCTGATACTCCCACAACCCTAGTACTCACGAATCACCGGTGCCGTTTGTAACCGTTTCCGCTTATGTACGTAAAAAGTACGAGTGACTATTAATGCGTTGATCTGGACTGCGTTTTCACCAGTGAACTGCGTACGTGGAAAATTACCCAATTCAGCACTGAGGGAATGGGTTACTCACTCGTAAAAATGCTTTCAAATCGTAAGAGACGGAAGGCAGGTTGAAATATGATAGTACAGAATTTGTTCTTACGAATACACTTTTCCGTTGAGCGCAAATTTCTTAAAGTTAGGCTTTACATCGGCAGGAACAGTGTGGTGAATTTTTGCAAATTAGCTAATCTTCGCAAGTATGTAAACCGATCTCCGGTTGATTCATAATTTCAGATCGAAGAAACAACAGCAGCTTTCAACGCATCATATCTTTTCTTGCTCACCTCAAAGCGATCTGCAATTGCATAGGCTAGTGCAAGTCTGTGGCATGCCAAGTCCCTCTGTAGTCCATCAAACAAATGCCATAAGGCTTGGAGGACTGCAGTTGAATAAGAAATTCAAAGCATTAGGAAATTCTCCGCAGCAACTGGTGGTTTCCCTTGACTTATCAAGAGCGGCATCGTGATGACTCCACATTTGCAGTTAGAACTGCGGTTCTCGGCCTGCTGGCCCTTCTATGTAAGTAGAAAAGAAATAATTGAGCACCACATTACAAGATTCTTCATTGGAAAATATGCTAGCAAGCTTATCAAAATCTCCTCTAAATTCAGCTGCTGGGACCAAGGAAAGTGCATCCAGAGACTTCAGTTGTAGTTGAATGTCGACATTCATTTCAAGAGCACTCTTTGCGCCTTATTTACAGACTTCGTGTTGATACTTTGGCGCAGGTGGAACTAGCATCTTTTATGTGCTGCACCGGGAACTGAGAATCTTGTAGCGACAACAGAAGTCTTCTTAAAGTCGCCTAACCCCTTTGTTGACATATGTCCGGTATCAGTGGTTTCAGTATTGCAAACATTCTTATATAGGTCTGCAACAGGATGTTACGGTCAGCAGCCTAACTCTTGGTCACGTTGGCGTGCCACGTATACGGCATAAAAAACGTGCTGGGAACTTTATCAAAAGTACGTCCCCGTATGTGGCATCCGTGCACAGTTCAAGCATAAATTCTCTATCAACTAACAAGAGACTCTTTTTTGGATCATCCTCATCTGAATCTTGTAGCATTAGTTCTGTGTACTGCTCAGCCTGTGCCTGTTGGACAAGGCAAACGACCGCTTTTTCGGTGACACGGAAAATTCTTGCAATGGATGATTGTTTGGGCAAGTGAGCTAAAGCTTCACTACTCAGGGCTGACAACACGTTTTCTATAACGTTGCGAGATGTAGCACTGACTGCCCTCATGCCCAGTTTCATTTGGCTTGGTGCAGTATTGGCTTTCGCTTTTTGGTAATATAAGTCATGACAGTGCACAGTCGGCCGTTGCAACAGGATGTCGTCTCGTGTCTTCATCAGTAGGTGACAACTCACATCTCGGTTTTGCCTGAATCTCCAAGTTACAATTCCTTCGATAATGTGAAAAACAAGCTATTCAAATCCAAGTGTGTAAAAACTAGGTTGCCCTTCTGGTTTTTGGTGTATTCCATAGGTAACACTGCAACAACAAATGGCGATGTGTGTTGCAGTCCATTTAACAAGTCGCGCAATCGCGTCACCCGTCTAGATAGAACCGGTGCATTAAATCAGTTACATAACAGCGTCATTGGCCAAACACTGGCGTTCAAAGTCCTTTGATGCCGTCCAGCCTCGTACAGTGCGGTCACGGTCACCAGCATCTTCATGCCTAGGCGACCCTACCGACGAACTCCATCTGCTTATTTAGAGTGGGTGTCACCCACAATTTCATTGCGGCTTCGGCAAACATAAATTTGTGTGGGAAGCCCAGTCCTTGCTTGTAGTTTATGAATCACAGTCCTTTTGCGGGTGTACAGCCTTTGCGCCTGTGCTAGACTCAATTAGGGGTCCGATCTACCATGCGATATTCGGTAAGTGGCTGTTTCACAACTTCGGGAGGAATGCTGTGCATGTTGAACAAGTGTGCGCCGACTCTGTTGAATCTTGAATACAATTCACTTGCCTCCAGGTCTTATTCCTAAGGGTTTACACGGGATGTGGTGTGTGTGTGTGTGCGGATGGAGCTCTGGGTGGTGAAACGCAAGCCAATCATAGTCCATCTCATTGAGTGTAGGCATCCTGGAATCGTCCACATGCGAGACGCAGTAACAAGCAGAACCGAGAACGGACGTTGTCAGTCACGATTTACACTTGTGTAGACATGTGTGCGTGATCACGTTTGCCCATTTGTGAGGCTGTACTATTATTGCGAGGTATGAAATTTTGTGGAATCTTGGTGTTAACCTTCACACCGACAATATAAATCAACGTTTATCTGTATTCTTAAAGCTATTGGTAACATGCTTATGTTACGGGGTAAGGTGGGTTATACCGCGATGGTTGGAATTATTAAACTGCATTTGAGAAGAGGAAAATTACAGCTCGATCTTAAGATCGGACAAAGAGTTGGAAATGTGTCCACTACTTCTCCCCCCCTCCTTCGGATGCAACGTTATATGAGCGGTTGTAGGGCGATGTCTATTCCGATACCGAAGATAAGTTTTATTGTCTCATAGTCACTATCTACAACATGTCCAGTAGATCGTTTTACGCGATGCGGATTCCTAATGTGAGTGTTAAGCAAAATACATTACTAACACGGCCTTATGTGCCCATGTTCATAGCTTGCGAAAATGTGTTCACTTTTAGGGCGCGCAATCTTTCGTGTCTGCATTCTGGTTGTCCGTTTTTATGTCTGTGCGCTTTTTACTGTCCGCAACTTTCGTGTGCGCTTCTTTCTAGTCACCGAGTGAAATTGATCATCATGAATGCTTAGAATGGACTGATTTCTTGGGTTTTACTTTGCCCCGTCAAGCTGCAGTGGACTATAACTCTCCCTTGGCTAGTTTGACTTCTGCTATATTTCGACTCTTCACAATGCAGCTAGACTTTTAAACTAAAAGCGTATCCTCGAGCTGGTGACGAGTAGAAAGCGCACACGAAGGAAGCGCACCCGAGGGATGCGGACAGCAAAAATGCGTACAGACATACTGTTCACCTCAGCTGGACAGCGGTCACAAGACCGAGTAATACACAAGAAATCAGTCCATTCTAAGCATTCACTGATGATGAACTTCCATCCTACATCCGATTGTATACTACCATCCCTCACACAGATTGTATCGCATGTACTTTGATCGGGAGGTGAGAGGTTTTCCGTATTTCAAGTACTTGGATGTCATTATTGCTCTCTCTGTCTTTTATTTCTTTGTTGAAAGTAGTCCCAAAATAACGAAACATAATTTATGACAACGACCACCTTGTTGTTACAGACTCTACTTATGCAAAGCATAGTGATACAACTTTGAGTTGCATCAAATTATGTGTGGTGCGAGAATACACATGTCTAGTGTGGATAAATACAGATCACTTGTCAGTGTGAAGTGCTTTCGGGGTTCCCAAGTCTACGCTATGTGGACATTCCCTCAGCACGCAGTACACGGTAAGTTAAACGTAAGCGGTGCCAGCAACCGGAATCAAATCAGTATTTGTATTGCACAATCAACTCACCAACCTATCCTGCAGTTAGGAATCGTACTGTTTTCTTGTAAGGTAGTTTAGTTAAATGATCACACATTATGACAACGACGAAGAGCGGCAACGGTAATTGTCTTGCTTCTCCCATTCAAAGCCATAAAAATGATATTCATGAGTGAATGGGAATATAACTGCAATTCTAGAAGAACGGACGGGACTGTAAATGGTGTGATGCAACGATTAATTTAGAAGCACAGGATTGAATTGAAGAGTTCCGTTGAATTTTTGGTTGTGCGAAATTCATCAGATCATTTAACCATTGTTGTATCCCCATCCGCATGGGCAGTGGCCAAGTGGTTCAGGCTTACGGGGGTAATCCACAGGTCAGCAATTTGTACATGCATATGGGTGAACGAATCCGTAGTATCCCAGCGTGCAAGTTTAAGCCTCTGATTGCGTGGAAGCTTCGGTACGTCGTTCCGCAGTTGTCTTCTACCTGCTCCATACAGGTAGGTGATATGTGCCTATCAAAAGCAAGATTTCAACGATGGCCTACAATTGCTTACTCAGTTTCATTAAATGATCATTTGGGGTTTCACCCTTTTCGCTTAAATGCTAATAAAAATTATATGCCGAGGAAGCTGGATGGTTGACCTGTAAAGGACATCATCTAGCCAGCGCATGCGGTCCGAATTCACCATTTTATTCTCTGTGGTATTATAATCCCAGTTGTTCAACATAAACTGACTATCTTCAGTTCCATGTTCCTTTTGCCCCTACCAGTTTTCAATTGACTCTCCATATTCTAACAAAATGACCACATCCACCGTAAAATGGTCATTTACTAGCGGTACGTGTTCGATTTTTATGTCAACACGTTCATTCAAACTTAAAGCTGTAATGCGCAGTAGCGAAATTGAAACTGTCACAAACAAATACTAGTTGTGCAAGTTTCATAGAAATCCTGGGTCTGTACATGTTTCACATAGGCTATTTAGGACGCATAAGATGACAGCAGATATGGCATTCCTACTTTCATCATGGCGGTATGCAAATTACTTCAACCGCTTGACTTTTGACATGGTATGAATTTCAAATTCAAAGGAACAAACCGCTCTGGTAGAATAGTTCAAATTATTGAAAACATCGTCTCGGTTTCTACGCTGCCACACCCCCCCTCTAAATCGTCGCTACATTCCACAGCTTTTGGACATTCTACTCCATCATGCTGCTTAAGCACTCGCTGAGAGCCATCTTTGTGCGTATCCGCTCCAATTCTCACGATGACTCTAAAGCACCAAGCCCATTGAAATAAATCACGGAAACTTGGAACATTGTCTAAAACTGGACCAAAGAGCACTTGATCCCCTAAGCGGAAGTAAAAACTTACATTTTGGCATAGGATTTACTCCATTGAAACGGGAATTGATAACATTCAGCAACAACAAGTGCAAGTGATCTTTTACCACAAATTTCTTCTCGAGTTGTTAGCGATTGCATATAAATAAGAAACATAGTAGCTACCATTGCACTGGATGAATTACATGCTTGAACTAAGCGCAAGATTTTATTTTTACCTCTTTTTATCTTTCTAAGTACAACAATTAATCACCAGCTTTGGGTGTGCAACCACTTTTCAAATTTATCTTCCAATTTCTATTAACATCTCCCGCTCAAATAGACATAAGTGATTCTTCAGCAGGTTTTCTGTGCATCGTTTTAAATCGGGTTTTTTATACATGACTCTCCTAGAACCTCATATATTACAGGTCACAAGAAAATCGTGTTCGCTTGCGGGGTATTTGTAGACGGTAATCAACGGTTGCAGCCACTGTGTGCATTTATCAGACAGAATTGTCACTTTATTCATGAATGTACCTTTAATGGATAATGCGCATATGAACGGTTGTAGCTTTGAGGGATTATGCAAAGGAATTTCCGACAGGGTTTTCATGGTAGTCGTAGGCAGGCGACCAGCGCGCATATGCGACAGTACCCAACAATGCAACACAGGTATATTGTCCGCAAAATATCAAGTGCTCAACAAGTCCCGTGACCTGCCCAGAACGTGAAACTAAAATGAATCAAAGGTGACAATGCGACAAAATAAAGAGCGTTTTGGTGGTATCACCATATAGTTCACACAGAGGCAGGCGGGAAGAGCCCACCACGATTATATAGCGGAAAGCTGGCTGGTTCATATTTAGTTACATTTTATCGTCTCCCTATTTGCACCTGCTATGTTTATGATACATGTGGGTTGGAGCTATGTCAAGGCTTTCATAAACAAATGATGTGAGGGCGAAAAAAACATACTTACCGAAGGCCTTCCATGGTTGTCGGGCAAGAAGAGAGTACACGTCCCTGCGACATTCCATCCGCCTGTATTACGTAGGCAACTTGAACATGTGGCTCCTCAGGTTCGTGTTATAACTGGGTCGAAGTAGGTAGCGCTAGAGGTGATTAAATGTTCTCAGGATCTGGTAGGTCATCCTTAGGTTCTGCCGTAGGCTCCGCAACTGACCACTGTAAAATCCTATGGTACTCAGCATTAGTTGCTACGGAAGGTGGAACAATGCTTTGATTCCGGTTGTCTGTTCCGCTGGGAACTCTCAAATGCTGCGAGACCTTACTTGCATCGGAGCTGCTAAGCCTGGATGACTCATTCCATAGGAAATAGCACATTTCGGACTAACAGATGAATGAAACCTCCGAAATACGCATCGCAAAAGGCCGATATGTTAGTTTTTGGTCTTTGACACTTTCTCGGATTGTGCTGAGCAAATGAGGTTAGCATGAATTATTCAATTAAGGTTGCTTTCCTGGGTGATATCATCCAAATCATTCTCTACAAACTTGTAAATGCTCCTCGCCCGTTGACGAATGTGGAACACCATAGATTTGGATGAAGTAAACTAGAGCAGCATCTGGAGTGACCGTTCATACGGGCGGTCCAGGTGTAGCTGAAATGCATTATGTACACTTTGCTTAATGAGCACACTCCTTATCACAGCATTAGCGAGAAATGAGAGATTCGAGGCGATTAGATGTGTAAACCCGTAATTGAACAAGGGGAGCGGACAAGGTCCTAGTATTGAATCTTGTGGATTTCCACATGCTATCTTAATCGGACCGGACTGGGCACTCCGAACGCTAACCCGCTATGGCCATTAGTGCGAGAAATTCCAGATGCATCCAAGGTGAAGTGCCTAAACTCCATAACGTTCAAGCCTTGAATCATGAAGCAGTGATTTAGGCGGTCGTGGACTTTTGAGAAAGGAGCTAAATGACATCGGTAGCTCTCCTTTTACCGGTCGCTTCTGCTTAACTACCGCGTGCAATCATTGTGTAATTTGTACATGTTTGATGCGGAAGGAAACCGTACTATTCAGATAGTATGAGGTTGCAACGTTCGAAATTGTCGAATAAAGAGCCTCCGCGACGATTGCTCGTATCACCTTTGAGAGTGCAGTGAGACGAACTACTGGTCGATAGTTTGCTAATGCCGAGTGATTACCGCTTTAAAGAATTCGCGTGATTAAACCATGTTTTCATATGTCAGGCACCTTTGGTTTATACAAAAACATTTGGAGGAAACGCGATAATGGCTGAGGGCGCCTTCTTGATGTTATATCCCGTGCCCAACTCCCTGAGAACTGTCGGGGCACAGTGAGAGTATAAGTGTTGCGCTGGTAAAGGAGATGTGAGTATGTCCTGAACTGGGGGATGGATGAATCTAGGTAACTCGTCGGAAACTTGGAGCATATTCCATCCGCTGGAACACTCGTTTCTTCGTTCATCTTTTGTGCCACTCCAACCCATGTGTTGGGTGGCGCAATATCGTGTGTTACTATATACACGCAAATAACATGGTTTTGTGGTAATTGTATCATTTTATAATTTTTCCAAGCATATACTTGCTTGTGCACAACGCTTGTCTTCTCGTATAAGACTGTTACGGTGGTTGTGCGCGGTCATGTATTAGCGCTCCGGACATCGAGCCCAAAGCGAGATCTGTAAGCATTTCACAATTTACTCCTTGCTGACATGTGGTTGAGTTCTGTCTCTGATGCTTGACGATGCTTTTGTTGAACGAGCCCACTTAAGTAAAGCTTGCGGAAAATTGCAACAAACGGAATCCAAGCACTGTGAAAGGAGGAACCATGCAAAAACCCAAATCAGTCAGCACAACCAGATCTGTCGGGTTGTAGTATCGAGTGATGATTGGTGTGGGTTATCCACGCTCTTCAGGGCACTCAGCATAACACACGAAGCGGTAAAGTGTGGTAATTTAATGGTTTGATCCTAGCTGGGTGTATACTAATGGAATGTCAATCATGAGTTCCTCAGCAGTATCCTGTCCTGCACATATGGTTTGCTGTCAGCTCTGTACCCAATACCTGAAATTACGTACAGTTGCAGGTTTGTGGTACATTTTAGTTCTGCCTGGAATGTTTCCCCTGAGGATGCCATGACGTCCAGGTCAAGTAGGTTGAAATCCTCGGATATAAACATGGTTAGAACTAGGTCAACTTGTTCCTAAGGCCGATAATAGGTGGGAATCAATCTCTAGGGGAAAATGAGGGGCGGTAAACATCTGACACAAAGCAGTTATTATCCTCTATGGAACGAGTTCGTGATCCATCCGCTGTCTGGCATTCTAAGCCGCGGCGTTCAAACTGTGTTACTCCATTTTATCTCCTACGTCCTTTGTTTCAGGAAATCGGCCTACTATTGATTGCGTTCTGATCTTCGGTTAGCACAACCAAACTTTGGTTACTGATATTTGATCACAAGTATTTCTTTGCCTGACGAAAGCGAAGCTGGGCCAACTTGCTGAGAATGCCTTGGGCCTTGGTGTAAATAGAAGGTAAATTTTCGGTTCTCAATAGAAAAACGAAGGAAGTGTTTCATATAAGTGATTGTGCCGACTGTTGCATGATCAGCTACTTTCCTGTATTGTATTTCCATTGGTGATTATCATTGTGATGAGTTCGTCGACCCCGTAAGTATCCAATCTGGCTACTCATCTTGCACGGCGCATGAGGTGTGGCTACAAGATTGCATAGGAAGATGCTTACATTTTTCAATCATCCTACCACTGTACTTTTCAAAGATGGTCCCATCGCTTTTTCGTACTGAGGAGGCGCTTTAAATCAGGTGACCATTTCACTCTCTTCCTTGAAGCAGAGCTCGGTTAGAAGTACTTTTTAAAGTGACTACCAGCTTTCCAGTAGCCTAAGAGCCATCTGCCTAGTTTGTAGCACAAACCTACTAAACCTTGTACTGCACTCTGTAGTTTTCAGGTTTTTGCAGTCTCACAAGCGAAGCAGCTATGACGTCGTCCAACAGCAGGGTCTCACAATTATAGCGTCACTGCCCCTGGTCGTGAGATGCTGGCTCGCATCTATCGTGATCATGAAACTGGGGACGCTGTGAACAGAATCAGTACAAACTGGGCTGTCAATGCGGTACCCTTCCAAACTCTGCTTAGCTCCTTTGCACTCGCTCCACAGAACCTATGGAAAGACACAGACAAAACGGGATCAGTTCCGGAGACGCGCTATCGAAAACAACCTTCTTCCACCTCCTTCGGCTGAGGCTAGCCCAATAAGAAAAAGCCTATCTTCACAACAGTGCTTAAAATTCGGATGACCGTTGATCCTTGTCATGCTGCTGGGCTTAGTCGGAAAGTCGAACAGGTTGCTTATGGTGTTCTATTAGCTCAACTCGTCCATATGCTTATCTCTAAATGAGTTTGACATTAATTTCTAAACGTTGGTACATATTATGGGGATTCGGCGATTCAGTCCACACCAAGACAGCGTCTCCTCTCACACTAATCTTGAGTAGGGCAGCAGGAAGTTTAAGTATTCCTTTTACAACTATGGCCCCGCTGTTAGTTTTTAGGTTTATTCGTCAAGTATCGGTGAAACCTGGGGAGTAATGGAATTTCGATGAATTGCTATAAGTGGGGTGAAGGTGTCCAGCTCGTCAACAGGTTGATAGCTTGGAGTAGCGGCTAAGTATTGCTCTCTGTGTTTGCAGCTGCGATTTCACAGTTGTGCACTAGGCTTGCAGTGGAAAGTACTGGAAAGGCCTATGTCGGGCATTTCGCTATGCTTAAGTCTACTGAGGCGGGCTTAGTGCCCAACGTTTGTTCGACTAATTCTGCGTTTTCATAATTCTGGGATATTACATGTTTGATCTTAGCTAATGTGATTGTCGCACAGACCACAGAAACAGTGAGAGACTGACATGCCTTTGTGCAGCCCATCCTCGCTTAGCGTTATATTCCAACGGTTGTATGGAAATCATTTGGGCGGTTAAAAAATAAAAGCCATATTTTGGTAGTCTTATTACATGTTCCACAGGCACTTTTAACCGCAAATGATCAGTCGATCGCACCAGTGGTGTTGACGAATATTCCGCACCTGAGCGATGGTTGTTTTCTCTCTATAGGCACCAAACCCAATACACATGACCAAGTGGCTGTCCGTCACCTACGGCTGCAAACAGGCCGGCGAAAACAGTAATTACACTTCTCCTTGATGCATACGGACGCACTAACGTGAAAGTGCGACATGTGTTGACTTGTTTACGAAACGCTACGGAACACAGCGGAGCGCTGACAGGCGCTGGCCTCACAATTATGTTTCACGAAGGAGCGACACGAACTGCCCTGCGGCTTTTTTATACTGCAAATTGCAGGGATGGTTGTAATTGGTTTGATAACTCTTAATTCCATTTTCCGAATAAAGCTTAAATGGTCTCCGAAGGGCTCGGGAGTAATGCAGCTGCACGCGTAGGTTTCTCGAGTAAATGTGTTAAGCTGTGAATGGCAACATGTGCGTACATTTAGTGCCAGTCTTCAGATAGTTTTAAACAGCATGTTGTCAGGCTGCAGTAGGAAAGCAGCCAAAACGTTAGCCAAGATAGTATTTTGGGGTTTTATTTGTAGTACCTTCCAAATCAAATAATCCTCCACATGTGCAGGAAAGCACTAAACGACTGTTGCGACCTGCTTGGCCTTGTTGGTAGGGCGCATCCATAAGATTCGTCGGGATTCCAACCAATCACCACCAGCGGTTTGCATTGCCGACCAGCAGATTATGTCAATGAGTCATGGGGAACAGCGGTGGACCATCACGGATTACAAGCCAACTCATGCATACGATTGTTAATGACTCATGATAAAACCGCAGAGGAATGAATAGGGTGTGGTGATCGCCCTGTGTAAGGACGACAACGTACCGTTTACTACAGAATATAAGCCGGTCCATGGTGAGACCGACAGTAGCACATCTTTTCAAAGTCATAAAGTAAGCCCCTGGTAAGTGCTTTTCTGTCATGTATTGTCCAAGGTTGTTGCTTGTGAGGATATTTGATACGGTATATTCCCGCCTCTTTCTTTTAATGCCATTCGTCGCGAACGTCAAATGTGTAGTACCTCTAGAATTTTTGCAGTAAAAATAACGTGTATATTTATAAGCAAGTTGCCTGCAGTGCTGAGTGGAAACCGCACGAAAAATTGAGGCACATCAAATACCGCTCTGGAATACCGTCCATCACTAGTGGGTGGTGCTAAGCGGAGATAGGGGCCGAGATCTGCAATGAATTCCTGAGTGGATGTTGTAAAAAGTCGGTCCTTCAGGGACAAAACGTATATTCTGCAAACAACAGGACCAGGCGAAAACGGAGACAGAGGGCGAGTGAAACATATCGGCATATACAGCTAGTTGGATCCATAATTAACGACCTTTGTTGATGCATGACATTTCTCCTTTGATTCAGTCAAACAAACTCACTCCAATGCGTCCAGCTGTTTGCCAATCAGCGTGCATGCGAGAAACGTGTGAATGTCCAATCGGCTGCCGCCTTTGCTTGCGGCAGCCTAACGGCTTCATTGCTGAGCTGGCACCGCACGTTCGTTCGAGTGTATACTCCCATCACAGATGTCACGTAAAATTTTTCGAATTGCGCAAAATCTTTATGTAAGCCAAGCCCCCATGACATAAATTAATTGGTCAAAGATAATCAGCTTATATTTGGTAATACAGCGTAATTTAATTAGTAATCAGATCCAAGCTGGCGGCGAATAGCTGTTTTCGGGACCAATGGCAGTTACACAGAAACTGTCCACGAAATACTCTGAGTGATCGCCGTGGAATATTAAATAAATATAGATTACTAATGAGTAGGGGGATTTTGTAATTGTAATTATAAAGTTTTTGTCCTAGCAGCTCAAAAGTTCCATAGCGCAGCCTTATCCAGCAAAGCAGCAGTCGCGTTTCGCCCTATTGGGGACCTTCAGTGGTACGCATTCCCACGGTCCCCGCTGGGGGTCCAACCAATGACCGCTAGAGGTGGATGCCATGTAGCCAGCAGCTTAAGCCACTGAGCCATGGGGGATGTCGGCTGGGCTACCCACGCAGGTTACTACATTAGCAGAAGACAGTGGCTAGCTTCCGAAGACATGACTTCCTCTCAATAGACGTTACGTACATAGAATTTGCAAATAGTAGATGCTCCAATTTTTATTACTAATGGCTAGGAGGATTTTGTAATTGTACTTGTAATATGTTTAATCATAATTACAAAATGTTCCTAGTCATTAGTAATACAATATGGAGCCTCTTCTAGTTTCAAATTCTATGGACGTAACGTCTATTGAGAGGAAGTCATGTCTTCGGAAGCTAGCCACTGTCTTCTACTAAGGTAGTAACCTGCATAGCTGTGAAATATAGGTCTGCTATATCCCAGTTAGCTTGCAAATTGTGTTGCCCAGCTGACATCCCACATGGCACAGTGGCTTAAGCTGCTCGCTAGTTGGCACCCATCTCTAGCGGTCATGGGTTCGATTCCCAGTGCGGGACCGTGGGAATGCACACCGCTGAAGAGCCCCAATAGGGTGAAACGCGTCTGGTGCTTTTCCGGACTATGCTGTGCTATGTAGATTGTGAGCAGCTGCGTCGAATAGAGTACAATATATATTTCCATATATGTATAGTAATATTCGGTTTTCAACTAATGACTTCCCAATGATTTGCCGGGTAACCGCGGAACAATTCCGTCCAATCACTCTCCTCCCAGTTTTATCCAAAGTAATGGAACGTATAATTGCGTAGGCGCTGATGGGATAGCTGGAGAACAACAATATCATAGTGCCACAGCAACACGGATTCCGCCAAAATCGATCCTGCACTACAAACTTGCTGCTGGCCCGAGCAAGCTGGACGGAGTCAGCTGATGCTAGATTTGGAGTCGACGTTGTCTACCTGGACTTCTCGAAGTCGTTCGATCGTTTGGACCACCGCATCCTCCTACACAAGCTTCGAGGCTACGGAATCGGTGACCCTGTGCTTGGTTGGATCGCCAACTTTCTCACTCAACGTCAGCTGAATGTGAGAGTCCGCAGCTCCATGTCCTACCCAATTGAGGTCCAGTGCGGTGTGCCACAAGGGCCAGTACTGGGGCCACGTTTATTTTTAGCATTCATTAACGACCTTGCCAGTGTACTACAGCCGAACTTCTTACTGTTTGCAGATGATGTCAAAATTTGGCATGACATCCGGACAGAGGACGATCACACAACACTGCAGAGCGATCTGGACAGGGCGTACACTTGGTCATCCGAAAACAAGCTCCACTTCAATGTCGCCAAGTGCAAAGTCGTGAGCTTACGCCACCAGCTCATCCATGAATACTTACTCGGGGACAAGCCGTTGCAATATGCTTCTTAGGAATGCGACCTCGGAGTGATCCTGCAGGACGACCTTGGCTGCTCCAGACAAGCTGAAAAGGCATCGAAAAGGGCCAGTCAACATCTCGGACTCTTACGGAGGGCTTTCGGAAATTTCGAGCCATCTGTATTTCCGCAAATGCTGAGCGCTTACGTGAGACCCCACCTGGTGTATGCGATCCAGGCCTGGCGTCCCTGGCGCAAGCGCGACATCAGTGCACTTGAAGCTCCACAGCGTAGAGCAACGAAGCTCGTCAGAGGCCTGTTTCACATCCCCTACCAACGCAGACTGTAGTCTCTGGGATTGTACAGTGGTGAATATCGTCGTCACCGAGGAGACCTCATCATGGTCTACTTAATACTGATGAATCCAAATCACCCATGTTGCAGTCTCTTGCAGCTGAGCCAAAATACCAACCTGAGAGGTCATCAGCTCAAACTGGCTACACACTACAGCCGACTTGATTGTCGACGAAACTCTTTCTCACTCCGTGTGTCCCGTGCTTGGAATGCGCTCCCCACTCACGTCGTCCTTGCCCCCACATTGGCACTATTTAAAAAACGCCTAGATGACACACTTTCCAACTTGAATTATTTGGCATAGCACGTCCTATTCGGTGGACGAAATAATGAGACCCAAACCATGAGGTTACTGACCCTCCCCGCAAAGTGGCGGTGATGTTACATACAGAAGTGTCCCAATGAGCGACATGGATGTATACAAACTGGAGTAACGTACCACATCTC
Source organism: Dicrocoelium dendriticum (assembly GCA_944474145.2). Lineage (NCBI taxonomy): Eukaryota > Metazoa > Platyhelminthes > Trematoda > Plagiorchiida > Dicrocoeliidae > Dicrocoelium > Dicrocoelium dendriticum. Next base: position 170,573,623 of record OX104063.1, read on the forward strand.
TCAACGGAAGCAACACACGAGTGAGCGTTATCCGTTCCTTTGATTTCTTTTTCCCACATTTGCTGTAATATAACAGCTCTACTTTGGGTGCAGATATCCAGTCCATACTTCAAACTATCATTATGAAGTGGTGCGTTGAAATCTGTAGAGGCTTAAAAAACGATTTACTTGTTCGATTATCCTTCCATTTTATTTATTGCTCCAACCACCCTACGGGACCTGTCAAGCATATGCTTTTTTACCCGTTATAAATCATTGTTCATTGTTCATTGTTCATTGGTATCATTTTTCCAGCGTGATAATGTCGTTAAAAATAGTAACAACACGAACTCGAAGAATGTCGATACATATAGAGCACCCATATCGACCCTGAAAACGGTTACTACGCATACACACTATCTCATTCTCCCATGTTTAGAAGTAACCCATGCACCGCGGTTGGTTACGGGTCACTTAAGTGCATAGAAATTCAGGTATTACAGTAAAGCTGATTTGGAACGTCATTAGTTGTCGGTGATCAATAGTTTTAAACGGGTGAAAGAGCTGTGGTTTAACAGGTCTCGCAAGATGATCATGGTGAAAATTTAAATATTAGGAAATAGGTTAGCAAATTAGGGCTTACACTGTTGGACTCACTGCGGTATTCCTAAGTATAAATTCATTGTAAGTTATGTCCGATAACACACGCGTATCTGTTTACACGCGCATACATATCAGTTTACACCGATTTCGTGAGGGCTGAAGAACACAATATTTGTCTGCGTCCTGTTGTTAATAAGTGAAGAGAAATCAAGTCAGGTAATGCAGGTGTTGTAAAGCATCGTCGTTGTTTTTATAAAAACAAGGCGTGTGGGTACCGAAATGACAAAAGTCGAAAAAGCGTTCCAGGAGTGACAAATCCGAAGAGAAAAATAGTTCAGACGGCATTCCAGCCGACTGTACTTCGTAGCTAGTTTCAGCTGCTAACCCCACAATTTTGTGTTGCGGCTTAATTTCGAACGGTGGCGGTAAGCGTAGTCGGGGTATTTTAAGATATGGAACTACGGAATAAATTCGACCCGTTGAAGTCGATAACTTCCGCAATACACTACTAAAGTTCTTAGTTGCAGATGGTTCGGCAGGTGGAGCATTCTCTTGACATTCTTGGTTGCCCTTCGCTATGCGGTATCCAGTGCAACCAGATCGCGTTTTAACTGAGTTTGTCAGGCCTGAATCGCGGACTCCACATGGGGCCTCACATCCGCATTGAGCATTTGGGGGAAGATGGAGGAGTCGAACCGTCCGAACACCCTCGGTAACAAACTGGGTTGGTTAGCGGTTTTGGACGCCTTCAAGACTGCCCCCAACAACCGAGGTCCTCTTGCATCACCCTTGCAAAATCACGCTCCTGTAAGGCGGTTTTCAGCATATGGTCTCTAAGTTTATATACCTAAGTTGGCTTGTGAGGTACATATACACTCTTAAACTTGTCTGTGTTAAAGGGAAGTAGATTTGACTTTGACCATTCAAAGGTACGGTCTAAGTCTCTCTGCAGCACATCATGATCGTCCTGACAACCGATAGTCTGCCATATCTTGATGTCATCGGCAAAATGTAGGGACTTCGACACGGTGACACGCGGTAGCTCGTTGATGAAGACCAGGAATAGGCGCTGCCCTAACACCGATGCCTGTGGGACACCGCAGTTCACGTTGATAGGATCCGAACATAAATTGCTAATCCGAAGCTGAAGTCGACGCTGAAACTGGAAATTTCCGATCCATCCAAGGACCGGGTCACCAGTTTTGTACGTATGCAGCTTCTGTAGAAGGATTTGTTAAACTAAGCGGTCGAAGGGTTTATGAAGTCGAGGTAGATGACAACAGTGCCAGTCCCACTGTCGGTTCTTTTGCTCCAACTGTCATGCGCAATCTGGAGATTGGTAGTACACAATCGATGCTGACGGAATCCTAGATGTTCCTGTGATGTGATGTTAGACCTATCGAAGTAGACTACAAGAGCCTAAGCTATTAAAAATTATGGAGTCAATCACTTGATAACCTTTGAGAGCACCGGGAGTAGAATCAGTGGGGGATAGTTGATGTGCTCCGAAGAGCAGCCATCCTTAAAAATTGGGGTGATGATGCTCTACTTTCACATGTTGGAGACCTGCTGTTCATCCAGGCATCTTCGGAAAAATCCACCTAATGGCCCAGCTATCCTTGTAGCTGCCATCTGAATTGTTTTTGGGGTAATGCTGTCAACACCGGGGAACTATAGGTGCGCAACGATTTCAGCTTCCTCAAAACGGTCGCTGAACTAAAAGTGGCCTGCGTGGATATTGGCAGCTAGCGCAATGGACAGGTATGTGACATGCTGATGGCGTATCAAATTTGTGAAGCATATTGCGGCCGTAGAACCTGGACTGTATCCTCGGCCGTGTGAGCACATCTGTTTGTTTAGGTAAGTGGGGGAACATCACGCTCCACATTTCGGAGACTGTTTACGTGTCTGTACAGAAGTTTGTTGTTAGCACAAAACTTTTCTACTAAGTTCCACTGGTGAACTAATTTGTCTTCGCGTACAATTGATTACAACGGACTTTAGAATAGCTCTAGTTTCCAGGGTTAGTGTTCGCCCTATACACTTGCCACGCTGCGTCTCTTAACGCCATGCGTCTTGGAGTTTGGCACCTAATGATTGATGATGCTCTTGTATGTCGAATGGGACAGTTTACAGATGCGAATATAAGATTGCCGAATTTGCCAGCAAAATCCATCCATGCATTATCAATGGAGCGACTGTGCAAAAAATCCCAAATGGCATCCCCAAAAAGCTCTGTGAGTGTGTCCTAGTGTGTGATTGTACGAAGCAAGTCACTATGTGCTTGTGAATATTCCGCATAACACACATAGTTGTAAAGTATGGTTACGTGATCATTTCGTGCCAGAGGGGTCTCCATCTTTGGTCTCTCGATCAGGAGCTCTTCGTTCGTGAACACTAGATCAAGCACCGATAACTTATTTCCCGTGCTGAATCTGGTGGGCGAACTGACATGGCTGAAGAGAGGAATACTTGCAATAATCTCTTGCAGCTCTGCCTAGAATTGTTTGTTGGGCGAAGCCGGACCTAGCAAATCATGAACATTGAAGTTGCCGGAAATGAGAACATGGCTGTATCGTTGTCGAAGTATCCTCCTCAATAGGAAAGTCAGGCAGGAGTCCAACTCTGGGGGGGGGATATTGGGGACGATAAACAACTGCCAAAAGACTGGTATCGTTGCGTCTTAGTCGCAGACTGCATCAAAGCGAGGCATTGAGCAGCCTTTTTGGATCATCCACTTCTTCGCATTGCTGGACAGTACAGGAGTATAAATTACCCCACCGACCTTACAGGGGCGTCTGTTTCGAATGGGGTACATGCCATGTATCTCGAGTTCGGTGTCAGTGATTATTAAATGCAGGCAATTTTCCGTTATGAACATGAGATCCCAGGCGTTTGATGCATGATGCAGGCGAGGTTCGGCAAGCTTGTTCAGTAGACCTTGTGCATTGGTGTACATGCAGGCAAGTTTCTCTGTTCTTTGAAATGAGTCGTGGGATGTGCTTTTTGCATATGATGATGTGCCGATCAGTGAAAGTTCGGCAACTAATCCTTTTTCGGATGGGGTGATGACGAATGTATCTGTGTCAGATCCTGAGATCCCACCATTACATTTACGCTCTTCACTTTATATGCTGTGTATGGGGTATGTTTGTGCCCCTTGCTGAGGCTGATGTTGCATTCATGATGCTTCTTCACCGCAGTTGGGCTAAACCAACTTACACTTAAACTAGGTCTTTTTAATGTGGATACAATTCATTACATGTTATTTGGTTTGTCCTGCGTACTTGATAATCTTCTCCTTACTTGCACACGTCGCTCACGCAACTTGTGGTAAACTTGCGTAATTTTATCGCGTGGTATTTTTAACTAACTTTCGGACATTTTGTACTTATCACGGATTCACTTATAACCAATTTCTTCTATATGCTCATTTAGCAAGTATCCATGTCGTCATATGCGTTTACTTTAATCGATATCGGCATTTCGAATGATTGGCTGTTGTTTGACATCCCAAGTGTGGCTGCGCTCGATGTGCATGTTGACAAGGTGCCTACCTGTCTATTACCCACTACCTCATCCATACTGGCTCCAGGAGACAGTTGGTCGTTGCTGAAGGGGACGGGGTGCACGGTCCTTGTGGTCGTGATAGGCTCGAAGAGTGGTTCCATGCACTCAGTGGGGAGCGGACTAGGTTCCAGCCACCGCCTTAGGTGTACTTGATTCCCCAAATACAGCGTACTTGTGTTTGTCTGTGAAGAAGTGTGGGCCGGCTCCGTTGATGCAACGTGGCTCGCATCCGTATGCCTCCCGGTCTTATTCCTTCAGGTTTACTCTGGATATGGGGTATGTTGTTGGAGCTGTGGGTGGTGAAGCGCAAGCCATCCATGGTCCCTCTGTAGGTGCAGGCGTACTGTGGGTGGCCACAGTGACAGGCAGATCCGAAACCGGATGCCGCCAACCATGGTGTATGTTTGCCAGTTTCATTGGCTAGCTGAGTGAAATTATCTGAACTTTTATCTGGAGGTGGTCCGACTAAGTGGCTGCTTTCCTTTGTTTACTTAGGGGAAGGTGCTTTGATCCGGAGCTCGAAAGGTAGGTGGCTACGGCCTGCATACCTGCTCCCTGTAGAAGGTAAATAGGGCAAATATAAATGGAATGTGAAAGGAATGAGAATATGATTGGCTCGGGGTGTAGTTTCGGATTTTGAGCTGTTCTCCGAGCTGCGTGATCAATGTGCAGACGTTTCGATATCTGCGAAATACAGGGGAATGCAATTAATAGTTGGCCTAGCCACTTCACAGTGGAGAGCGTTCCAGGGCAGTGACTAGTTTTTCTGGAGACTGATAGCTTCGCATCATTTGAAATACCGTGTTTTAACCAGCAGCATTGCCTACTTGAAAGGTGTCACCTAGTTGTGTGGCCTGGCGTCACCTGAGTAACGTTTCAAAGATTACAAAGTACGATTCCGAACTAGCAATTAGTCATCAACGCGCTATGTGTATTTTATTTCCTGAGCCATGGTAGTGAATGCATATATGGGATTCTAACTTCTAAGCTTGTACCGAAATCATGTCTCCTCATCCGATTTAACTCACTCGATAACCGATCACAACGGACTACAAATGGCTGACGTGGTGGAGGTGGTTGCAGTCTTGTAAGGTAGATGAGCTTGAAATGTGCCTCTACAAAATAAATCCCTTTCCGCCCACTAATCTATGAAGCGCCGGAATGTGTTGGTACCTGGCAGATGAGACGAAGGTATTTCAATGTGTCCAAGGCACTCTCGCCTGCGCTGGTTAATGATATCAAGCCGACAACATCCGGTGCGATTTTGACTGAAAAAACAATAAAAGAACATAGTAAAGCAAATTTTGATGCGGTACAAGATGGTCATTCGTCTACGTACTAGGAAGTTTGATGCAACATATTTGTTGCACATATTTTTATTTTGTTTCTTGGAGTCACACACGAAATGTTGGCAGAGGAATCGCGATACTAATTCAGAATAACATTTGATGAACGTCGTCAATTCCATTACCGATTTTCCTTTTGATGATGAAAAGCACACTGCCTGACAACTGGGGATGTGGAACGCAAAATGGATAGACGGTGATGCAGTTGGGTGCATATCCGAGACCGTATGAAATGAACATGTTCATGCACGTCATTGCCGACGGAGATCGGGAATTTCAGTGCATTATTCGGTAACCAGATATTTAGAACTAACCAAACGATTCGGCGAGTATTGTTAAACTAAAATCAATCGTCTTGCTCGCTGTTGTTCAACGACCAGGTTTCTTTTAGTGGATAAAGGTGAGAAAGAGGCGGAGCTCACGAATTACATTATTACAATGTCATTGTCTTAAGAACTACCAGCGTTTTCACTACTTGATTTAGCGGGCACTTTTAATCTATTGCCAGAGATACACTGCATCGGAGCGGAGTACGGTTTAGCACGAAGACGTCACAAAAGGCTGAAAGGCTTGAGGTTACTACCGAAGCTGGCCTATCACGCCAAAGATATCGCTAATGAAAGGCGGGCCCTCGGTAGCCGATTCGAACATAGTGAAACGATCAGTTTTCCAAAGCGCATATATACCAAACCTAATCAAAACACCATCTAACTCCTAACATCAAATAGCTTAAACATAACAGACCCTACGCCTGCTTGAACATGGACACAGAACTAATATGCATGATCTCACCACCAGTCGCAGTCCATCAGCTTAACTGTGTCGGATTTGTGTTGCGTAGATGAGTTGATACGGATACTTTTGTCGGTAATTTTGTTTCGTGACTGACCGATGAGCCAATTCTTGTATTTATCTTTCCCAGCATAAAATGCTATGCTACCACTTTGGTGGTAATGTCCCATAGGCTGGGAACCAATGTTGTAGAGGGCTGCGAAATTTCTAAGGTCGGCATTATCCCGCCCTTGGGTTCATTCGAATGGTTGAGAAATGCCTCGCAACTGTTCCAAGGGTAAATAAGTGGCATCACGCGTGGCCAATATGTCTTGTATCCACACCTGGACGACATTCTGGTAGCAAGAAGCTTCATAGAAGAACAAATGATGCTACCTTGTCGAATAATTACTATCAGGAAAACTAATAAACAACTTTGAATAAGACCACTTGCATACTCTCTCCTGCAAAAGGTGCAAGCTAGAATTTCTACATCATATAACTGCTTCACATTATCTAGGTATGTCGGCAACTCTAATTTACTTTGTCATTCACAAGACCTTTGATCGGGTGCCGCATGGGAAGGCATTAGACAATATGATGTCCTGCGAGATCGGTGAACCATTGCCCTCTAGTTTAAAGTGATCTAAAGCAAACGCAGATGGTACAAGTTCAAGAACAAAAAATGTGAGCTTACACTTGTCCAGAGCGGTGTAGTACAAGACAGGCTCCTTGTGCCGCTGCCGTTTTTAATATATGGTAATGTTATCTTCGAAGTAGTAAAATTCGGCACTCTATAGCTATTTAGCTGCGAAATCAGAATCATCTACACTTTAATTGCGAATGCCTCTAATTCTACTGACAACAGGAGCAAACTTGGCCTCTATGTGCTAAGAGGAAAATGTTTTTCGCTTCTGACAGATGTTTTGTAATGTCCCACAAGAGCGATCTGACACACAGCGGCTTGACTCTTGATGATAAATCATGTAATCTAGACGTGACGATTTTCTACCTATACCATTCAAATCCCCCTACTACTCCTCTGTAATCAAATTATCTTTGTTCTACGGTACAAGACCTGGGGTTGTGATATTTATGCTCACATGAATTATGTGAAAAGGTGGCTTGGCGCCGCTTTGACAAGACAGAACATTTAATTGATCTTGAGATTTTTCACCGTGAGGCAATAATTTATTCCCACATCTCAGCATATTGTTTAATGATGTATAGCAGTTCCACAAGCATGACCGCAGAGAATTTGAATAATTAATCAGGACATTCACAAAGCAACTTCCTGCTCCTACAAAGCTGGTATACTGTGAACGAGGTGACAAACTTTGGCTACGGGGTATGAAGAACAACCTAGCCATATTCTTCAACATCTTGCAGAAAAATGCACACGTTTCTAACCTCTTCACATTGGTGCAATCAGTCCGCTACAACACACACGACTTACAGAAAACTCAGTGGAGGAACACAAGCTGCGTACCAACAGATCGGTGAAGGATTTCCTTAACAGGTACACCAGGATCTGGAACAAGCTACCAAAATGAATACGTGCCCATATCCTTGAGCACAAATATCAAAAAAGCACTAAGATTTTCTTGACTGCACAGAATGTGATCATAATGTTTGCTTGTTCTACAACCACAAGTCAAGCGTACTAGCATGCTATCGTTTTCATATGCGGCACCATATGGCTATATTTCTATATAATATAGATTTTGATTGTGATTCGTGTGATGGAAGTAGTGCTTTAGCAGGAGTAAACAGACCATATACAACTCCTTGACAGACGGGTAAATTCGTAGTGAAGGCCTCGGCCATTGGCTGCAACAAGCTTCGCTGATCGGATGGTGGTTGCCTATTGTCGTTTAATTGGTAAGGAGGGAACACTATTGGTGGAACTGGGTCGTCATAAAAGATAATGGCCAGACAATATACATGAAAGCGCCGTGTGACCGAGCTCTGATTTAGTCTTCTATTAATTGGCATTCCACAATAAACCCTATTTCTCTGAAGGACAGTTTTAGTATAGTCCGTACTTCATTTCCCATATCGCCATGCACTCGGTAGATCGAGCTTTTCCAAAAGCTCTAGGAAATTTATCACTGCTAGTGGAATCCAAGAAGGTTCTGATAACAGCTTTTTCTTCTTTCGTATAACTCCCAATATTGGAGGAGACAGAATAGTGGTTAAGTGTGTAGTTGTAGTTTGTGTCTTCCGAGAGTTTTGGCATAGAACCAACAGCGCCAACACTACTACCAAATTATCTACTCCTATCACAAACACCCAGTACAAGTGCATTATCTGTTACTCTGATTTGCGTTCGCTCACTTTCATACAAATTGACAGTATTTTGTTCCTTCATGTTGATTCTTAAGCATGACATTATATCCACCACTTAATCAAGGTGCACTGATGACACTCTAGATGAAGATATTTCACTTCTCGGATACCATAATTTTAGAAAGAACCTCCACAACCTTGTTGATAGTGGATGCATAATCTATGTGAGGGAATCCTACATGACAATAGCTCTCGATTCTACGGGGTTGAATTATATGGAGAATTCCATTTAGATCACTGTCCTTACACATCAACAGCGGCCTCTTCTACGTTGCGTTTACAGTCCTTAATAAAAATATTCGTGAGAGATACTGAGTTGCTATCCGCGTACAAGCTGATCGCAGGGGATATCAACATGCCACAGGTAACATTGGTAGATGACATCGTATCAGATAGATATCCGGAGTTTCTGACTTGCATACACCTTGGTGGCTGTCAATAACAAGTTTAGTCCCCACTACAGAAAAAATCATTCTAGATTTTATTTTTACTTTGGGATTCTCAGTTTATTTAAGCTTACAGCACCATTTTCTTAAAAGTGACTACCGTATGATAAACTGTTAGTTAAAACTGTGATTTAAACCATCCCGACAAGCCAAAAATTCTCGCGCGTTCAGTTTGATTAAGTGGGACGCATTTCCAGCTTTACAATGATCTATGAACTGGGAAGGATTTCTTATGTTCTTATGTCCACAAGGAACAGAAAACTGCTTTTATGATAAATTGCAACAATACAACGAGATAGTTTTGCAACAAGAGAAGAAGAAATACAAATGTAGTAACAGTAGGTCGCGCAAAAGCCGTTACATAAATTACACCAAATCTGACGATACTACAATCGCACCACCGACTTCTCTTGGATAATACAGCAATCAGCTATAGTAAAAGTGATCAGACTCTGGAGCGAGCATAAAGCTTCTCTTGAGTAACACAACGCTCTGACAGAATGTGCTAAACTTGAGAGCTCTTCTAGACAATTTGGCACACGAAAATCCAACACAAAGTCTGTTACCCGATTTGTAATAATACGGGATAAAACAAATGTTGATTACCTTGTAAGTGTATGTGAGTCAGATGCTTTATACTATGCGAAATCATTAATTAACTAGACATCAACCGAACAATTACGCTTTGAGTCGCTAACAAGTGTTCAACTGTATGATGTAGACATCGATACGAAAAGGATTTCTTCTCTGATATCGCGACGAAAACTTTCCTACTGTAAGGGTTCCGATTGCTTGCCGCAGGTATTGGTGAAATACGGAGGCCCAGACACTTCAATCTTACTGCTCAAAATTTTTACACTTTCGCTTGAACCTGGATATTACGCCGTGCAGACGAAGACCGCGATAACAATGCCGCGGCACCCGATTATCGTAAAAGTTAATTAGTGGGTCGCAGCATAGATTCATAAAGTTACGCACATGTGTTCTGTGTCGAATATATTTCCTAAAGAGCATGACAAAATCATAGACTCTGGGAAATTAATTGTCTTAATTTTCCTGGATGTAGTAAAACATGTTGCCAGGTGCGACATGCAAAATTATTGGCCAAAACTCGATCTGTTGACATTAGAAAATCTCTGTTACCCTGGTCAAAAACCTACCAAATGACATACACATGGCAATCATTAATAACTACTCCAACTCCAAAGCAGTAACAAGCGTGGTGAGTTAAGATAGCTTACTGGGTTCCATTATCTTTCTTATATGCATTGATGATCCAGTTGCAAAAATCAAGCATGGAGCTGCTTTTTATATGCAGAGGACATAAAAGTTGTTTACAGGAATAATTCTTATCAGGCATTGTAGCGGATCCATAGAGCCCTGGTGTCGTCTGTGGGAAAGGAAATTGGCCTCAGACAAATACAGCTTCCATTCTTATGGATGCCACATTCCTACTGAATGACGTAGATTCCCAGATGAACAGCAGACGCAATGCAATTCCATTCGGGATCTTGGTTTGCCCTACTCGGTAACGTTTGACTTTTCGGAACAATGAGATTAGCTGATAAATAAATAAATAAATAATGAATTGTATATGGCTCGACGATGCGAGAAGCCGTTCCCAGAAGGGACGGATCAAATAATGGTACAGCAGTTTCATATCATGGTATAATAAATTTAAAAAACGTGAGCACAAAATGAAAATTTGTGTAGCGCGAAGCGGTCCAAAATATTTACATTCCTCTTGTTCTATCGTCTGACAATTTTTTAGCAGTCACATGAGAGTTGATCGCACACGAAAAAAGAGAGAATAAAGTGCTGCGGGTCAACAAAATATAACCACTTGTGCACTTGACCACATGCATTTTCAGGCACCATTAACTACGTTCTCAAAAGCGTTATCTAAGGACTGTGCTGTTCGAAACATTATTATCACATTTTGAACGGTTAAATGATCTTTCATCGAAAGCTTAAACAAACGCAATATGCAACAAGTTCTGATAGCTCTTGGAAGTTTGTTCCAAAGCTTTGTGCAGTGTATTAAGAAGAAACGCTCCCTAATTCGCGTATGGAACTTTGGAATCATGACCGTTGTCTACTTATTTCGTAGCTCGTATCTAGTGTTAACGGACATATGAACACAGTTAGCATAATTGTGCATGTGATGGTGAATTATTCTGTACAGGAAACACAAGTTCATCTTCATTATCCGTAGCCAAAGTGGGTCAAGTCCAAGTTTTTCACTGCGCTCTCTGTAGGTCATCTTAAAGGAATATCCGCACAGCTTCTTTGTAAAGCGTCGCTGTACCCTCTCAAGAGCATGCTGGTCAGATTTCCGCAGATTCGACTGTAGTAGTGAGCAGTATTCCATGCCAGGTAACGCATGTTTTATAAAGCCAGATAAGAGATTCTGTGAGTTGAAATTTATGACAGATATAGCCAATAGTCTTCATGGCTTTCGAAACTTGGAAGACACAATGTTCAGAAAAGTTGAACGTAGTGGAATATCGCACACCCAAGTCGCGAATCACTTTGCACTGTGGTATAAACGTGCCTTGTAATAATAGACTGCCTGGTGGAACTTCGCATTTGTACGACAGAATATTACACTTGTCCACGGAAAAGGACATTTGCCACAGTTTGCACCAGGATTCAAGTGCCGATAGATCTTGCTGAATGTGGCACAAGGCTGCGCGGGTATCTGCACGTTCTTGTGAGTAGACGATTTTAATGTCATCAGCAAACAGAAAAGTAGCACCATGTCTTATTCTATGAAATACATCGTTGACGTAGAGGAGAAAAAGAAGTGGACCAAGTAGACTTCCCTGAATTACTCCATTGGTGAATGCTTTCGGTTTAGAGACACGGTCCCCAATACGCACCACCTGATGTCTGTCAGCTAGGTATGACGACAACCAAGAAAACATTGGTTCTCCAATACTTATTTCCTTCAGTTTGAGGAGTAGTCTTCGATGCGGCACTCTGTCGAATGCTTTTTGCATGTCTAAGAACAGGACAATAACACTGTTGCCTTTGTCTATGGCAGCCGTTGTGTGGTTTAAGAAGTCTGTCTGGCATGTCGCACAAGATCTGCCCTGCAAAAAACCGTGTTGTGAATTGTTGATGACGTTTTTCTTATTCAAGAAAATAAGTAATTCATCTTTCACTATCCTTTCCATAGTTCTAGATATTACAGGTGTGTGATTGATGGGGCGATAGTTTTTAATTTCGTGAACGTTTCCATTCTTATGTCGCGGGATAACAACGGAAGTCTTCCAGTGATTAGGATATACTGCACTGTTAAAAGAGAGCGTAAAAATGTTAAGCAATCGAAAAGGCAAGTCGCTCCCACCGCTTTTTAACAAACAAGGGGGAATTCCATCAGGTCCTGGGTAAGTCGAGGAAGACAAGCAGGAGACTTGACCGGAGATTTTTGCAATAGTGAATTCGACTGGGCATAAACTTTCAGCAATGTGTAGTGTGACAAGCGCTGGTGTGGCTAGCGGTTCATCAACCATTGATTCGGCGAAATAGGGGCTGAAGGCCTCACAAATTTCACCCGGAGCATCAAGGTATGTGCCAACCGGCATAATGATAAAATTGATGGAATTACTGCGACGCAAACCTCTGGCTCGAAACAGTTTGGACAGTTCCGTTGTTTTATTCGGACCATTCAAAACATTGTATTCTTCTAATATGAGATTGCGTACATTTAGATGCCCGAGTTCTTCGATGATCTTTGCCTGCTGCAGTATTAGCGCCTAGTCTGCTGAATTTCCGCCGGATCTTATGAAGCTTGCGTGTGATACCTAACACTTTGTGATCGGGTTTTTGTTTTCTTAGGCGGACACACTTTAGAGGCACTAATGAATCAATGCAAAGACCGATGATATCATAGAACACGTCTGCTGCTTTTTGAGGGCATGGAGAGAGGAAGAATTCATTCCAGTTCATCGAACGAACCATATTCTTAAACATGTTCCAGTTGACGGAGTTGAATAAACGATAGTGCAGTGGGTGTGGTTCATTGGCCATGCGTAATCTTAGACAGCATTTGACCACCCGATGGTCGCTCCCAGGGAATTCATTAAGGACCGTTACATTAATAGCAGGTATGCCCAGCGAGAAAATGTGATCAAGGATGCTGTTTCCTATGGTAGGTTTGGAGACATGTTGTTGCCAACCATTCATATGTATACAAGAGATAAGATGATGAAATTTCAGAGGAGCAGTTCCTGCAGACCATGCAATCGATGGCGGGTTGAAATCACCACCGATAACCTTGTGTTTAAACGGAAGGCTTGCGGCACATTCAAATGCAAACGTCAAAACTACTAAGTCCTCTTGGCTACAGTTTGGCGTGCTGTATATACAACCAACAAGCAGTTGCTGGTGTCTGATCGTTATCGTAAGCGAAAGTGACTTTTGCACATTATTCAGCACTGGATTCTCGAATGTCGTTGCTGTCAGCGATTGTTTCGCATAAAGTACGCATCCTCCTCCTCGACGACACTGCCGATTTCTCATAAACATATCATATCCGAAAAAGGTTAGCTAGGTGTTAGACATGTCGTCATGGCACCGAGACTCAGTTATAAATAATATGTCAGGAACGGTCACAGAAACAAATGAGCGTAGTATGTGGATCTTAGAATGAAGCGAACGAATATTAATCAAAATTATTGACATAGATGCGAGATGTGAAGAACGTTGTTTATGCTGCTTTATAAACATTGGGTCTGATAGCTGTGTCTGTGCCCATGCTAAAAATTGGTGAAACAAGGCGTGGATTGACACCTTCGTTGCAATGGGATTGGGAGGTAGCCATAGGGGAGGGGGATGTGACTGAGTATGGCCCTGTAGAAAATGGGATACGGGGGCGGGTCCGTGGTTGGCGTAGCAGCTAATGAGAGCAGGGGGATTACAGAGCGGGCTTCCATGGAACGTGCTAGTGGACGCTAAATTTCGAGGCTGTGTCGCCTGCGTCGTGGCACTAATAGGTTGTTGATTGTATAGATTGGTGAAATGAGTAAATACGCAATCGTCATAGCAAAAGCTAAACGAAGAATCAGTTTAATCTGCAGATCGTTTGCTCTCCGTGAAGTTAGAGATTGGTTATATGTCTCATATGTGTTACCTACATTGTAATATCGCTAACTTGTTCGCAGTAATATGGGGAAGTGTAATGTATTAGCTATTGAGAGGGTGCAAAGGCGCTTCACCATGTAATTATTAGGGTACTCCACTATCATGACTTAACAGGAGAGATGTCATGAAGTAGGTATTGACCCTTTATGTTTGTGGAGGATGATAACTATCAACTGTTACCTATACCGAGTCGTCAACCATTCTGTGTATGTTGACCTCGATAATGTGTATAGAGATACCAGTGCACGGTACCACTTCGGAAACAACACAGTGAAGCTTCTTGTGCCGAGGCGCCAAGAAAAGGCAAGGGAGAAATTCTTTCTGGAAGTGTATTCCAAGTTAGGTAACAAACTGCCTGAAAACAGCCGGCAGATCAAATCGCTTAGGAAGTTTAAGAGAGAAATACAGGGCCTCTTACACTGAATACTGTAGCAAATATGCTGAGCACAACTGGAGGAGTTGATTAAGTATGGATTGCATAATTTGATGCACTCCCGAGTTGTATGTTTAGTATAAGCACACAGTTAGTTTATCCTCGCGTTTTATTTTCATTATTACTCTGAAAATAGTTTTGGCTACCTTTGTACACTAATTCGTTGTTCCCCTATTTTTCCATTCTCCCTGCGTGAATGGATAAACGATCTTTGCGACCATCTGTCCCTTTAACTGGTCGATTATTAGGGCAAAGCACCCGTGCTACGGTGATGCTATATACTTTATTTGGATCATGTGTGCTACACCGGCCGGAGTGCAACATTCCTTCTTCCCCTCGAAATTTCTGTACACCGATATTCATCAATATTTCCCATCAACTTCTAAGTAGCCGGCTGCATGTGATTGTACTTAATAAATAGGTACCTAACTAGCTAATCGTTTTGATGCTATTAACTACCCATTCTTTATTCTCCTAGTTATTTCATTGTTGGTCACAAATAGGCGGATTTCTTGAGGTGACGAAGTACAGCTTCCAAGATAAAATAGAATATACATGGGAGAAATGTTGCCCCTGACTCGTTGCTGCTGTTGACTGTGAACCACAGTGCACTGTCATTATTATGAAAGATGAAAAGAAGCGCTTACACAAAATTTATGTATGTTAAACCGTCTGAGTGACCTGATCGTCCAAATGATAAAAACAGCCCTGAAATTAGTGAACAGAAGCTGACGTAATTGTCACCTTGCCACTCCAGCAAGCAGCCAGTTGGAGCATGGAAGTGCACGTGAAAATTTTCGAGAGAATACTCTGCATGGAAACAGTTCCCCTGAAGGCGGTATTATGGATGGCCTTATTACTTTATGTTAACTTTTATTTTCATCTGCATTCGTGGCTGTTCTCAGTTTCTTAATAATGAAATAATTCCAAACTGCCAATCACATTTAATAATTGTGTTTGGGCTCCACCGTTTAAAACGTGATCAATTATCTAGTTTATGCGACCCCTTTGTACACCTTAAGCACATCATTCAATTGTATTGTCCCTCGTGATGTCGTGGGATATACCGTCTATCCATTTGCCCTAGTAGTGCATTCGTCAAAGCAGCAGGCACGACCACATTCAGACTGGTGCACAGCCTTGGAGAATTATGTCCGACCCTGCAAATGTAAATATCTGTAAGTGTTCCAGGATTATATTTTGATTTCCTTACTGCTTTCAGCGAACAAATCTGATATAAATACTAGTGCTCGAACGAAACAAGCTGCAGTCATCCAACTGTGTACAAGAACCGTAATTGTAAAATATCAAGGACTTTGGTTGTTGCACTAGACCTTATACGAAACAGTATAACATACTACAAAAAAGATTTCAGTCTAGCGGTTTTTGACCATAAGTAGTTGACAGAAATGAGAATAAGGGATGTACCTTACGGTTCCAATTAGACAGCGAACTAAACATACTTTTCTTTAAGCGCCGGGCAGTAGTGATAATTAAACTGTTCATTAATAACACAGGGAAACTGATAAGTAATCGCTAAAGGACCGTCTGTCGTGCTGGTAAATTCATCTTACTTATTTTTGGACGTCAGGTCTAAATTAAAATTCCTGATGCATCTATGTGGCTTACTATGATGTTATTGTGATAGCTTTCTGTCTATCTTAATGTGACCCACAAAGCACGTTTTTGTTCTGTGTAAACCTTGTTGATCCCCAGGTCATGTAGAGCCAGTAGTCACGGGCTTCTGCGTTCCATAGCCATCACTATATGTATATTCATCAATTATACAAAAGCTTTGCCTACAGATGGACCGAGCAGGTTTTGTTCACTTTCACACATTTATACTTGAAAGACAAACCAACCTACAAAACACATGTAACCCACATTCCTTAATGGAGATGAAATTTGACTTTCAAGAACAGACGCGTCGTTTGTCCAGCGGTTTTCCAAAACATGCGAAATTCGAGACGAGGAGTTTTGCGTTTTAGTGTCTAGACGACGTTCAGCCGATAATAAAGCGCCCAACTGAAAAGAGAAAGAAAGGTTAACGGAGCAGTATATTCAAGATTTCTGATAATACGCTAGATATTGGAGCGCACCGGACTTCCGACAATGTACACTAGTATAAAGGCAACAAGAACTACAATTGAACGGAGTTGCGAAACAGTCGGGATTCGTTGGTGAAACATATGATTTACGAAAAGAATAGAAACCAGAAATGTTTTGCTTTTTGAGATGCACGGTCATAAAACATTTACAGCTGAATTTAAGCATACCATACATAAGAACACATTACGGACGAAGTGATCGCATCTAAAATTACTCCGAGTTTCCCAACACAAATCGTGTAAGTAACAAAGTACACCGCGCTCCTTGTGTTCTCCTTCTTTAGCTCCGTTCAACACCTGCACTCTGTCCAGTCAAGCTATGCCTAAACTCTACCGCAAACACTGCCATTAGGATCGTTGCTGACAACAATCGCCTTTCATTTGTGCTTATTAATGGTTTACTCTTGTGTAGTATTAACGCTGACATTATTAAACCGTTATCCATTCATATGGTTAGAATAATTTGTAGATATAAAATTCATGCTCAAATTAGTGCTTTACGGTGGACCGCAATTTCCATTAACATGATTACAAAGCGCAATGGTCAAGGAAGAAGTAAGTTTACAACGTGCCCAGCGGAGGTGTCAGAATACCAACATTCTCTAAAATACCTTATCTTACATCCGGATTTAAGGTGCTATTTGCTGCGACAGGTCAGGACCAGTGACTCGGTAGACTGAATAAAGTGCTGGTCAATTTTTCGGTCACAGTTCAAAGTGCAGGAAGAGCAGTTATTAAAAATCGGTCTGGGTTGTGGTTTGCTAAGGAAAGCCTGTGAACCTTAAATAAACAGCTTAAGTAGCGTTGATTTTTCATATGCAGATGTATGCAGTTATCTACAACACTTTGATAAAGGAGCAGATTTAGAAAGGAAAGTGGCAAGGATTGATTAACTCTAACGTTTCATTCTTGTATCAAATACTTCGGTATGGCTTGAGGTGAAAACCAACTCAGCTTACGGAGCTTATCAAGTGATGCATTTCCGCTACACCCACAGGTAGTGGAGTTTATTGTTGGGCCCAGAAACATCACACGAGGGCAGAGTAGTAAGTTTCCCGCTACGCAGTACACGTATTAAGTTCGGATGACCCGGTAAGAAAAATGTGAACTAGACATGGTTCAGTGATTTCAACTTACAAAATCCTATATCAGCAGCCTGTCACAAGTCATAAGGGTCGTTATGCTCTGACTGGGCGGCGTTGATTTTTTATGAAAACAGATGTGGTTTTTTAAGCATTAGCAGAGTGCTGACCGATGGCGCGCTATGTTCGATTAGAATTCGCCCTCAAGAACCACCGTGCTTGAATAGTTAAGGAAAATCAAGCGTAGCAGGCGGATAATGAGTCACGCTGTGGTCGACACATGGAAGCCACGACCCCCGACAGCATTATCGCTGCGCAAACGTTTTTGGAGGAGGTCGCGCGGGAGACTGTCGTACAGCTGGAGAAAGGCATCGGCATCTCATCGCGATCAGTCTGCACCATCCCACATGAAAATGATCTCCGAAAGTTTTGTGCACGCTGGAAACCCCAGCAGTTCAGTGGGGATCAGCAAGCAGCTCGGGTGAATTGGTGCGCACCATACGTTCCAGATTCGATTCTGAACGTTTCAGTGCTGTGTGGGAGATCCTCAGTGGTGATGAGACTTCGGTGTACTGTTTCGACCCAGAGACCAAGCAAAATAGACTTGTTGAACGGTCGTTGTTGGGGAACTGTCTGTGAAATCTTGGCTTGAGCGCAGTGTGGCCAAGCAGTTGGTGGCTGTGTTCGTGGCCAAGAGCGGTCGTGTAGCTAATGTACGGCTCGTACGGTGACGCACAGTCACCAGGGACAGGTATGTCACCAACGGCGTGCCACTAGCGTTATAAACTGTAGCCAGGTGTCGTTCAAGGATTGGAGCAATTTTTGCTTTGATGCATCATGACAACGCACGTGCACACAGGTCCCATGTCGTCGTTGGTTGGCTGGCTAGAGAAGGCAACCAGGAGGTTAGTGGCGCACCCTACAGTTTAGAACTGGCTCCGTGTGATTTTTCGTGCTCACAAATGCCAAGCGAATGATGCGTGCAATCCACCAGGAATCTCCAGAAGCTGCAGTAGAGGCCTTTATTTAGCTACTTAAAGGGTTACCCGCATTGGCACGGTCTAGGCGGTTCTCCAAATTGTTCGAGCTCATAGAACTGAACATTAACGCTGATGGAGAGTACTTCGAGAAAATGTAATACCTATTTGGTTATAAAAAGGTTCTGTGCATCTAGGAACCTACTGACCCGTTCTGGTAGATCAAACTGGTTGGATTTTACTTCAAAGTATTATGTGATGCAAGCAGGAACTGCGTGTGGCATTCCTCTCATAATACGAGTAATGTATAGCACACTTATGAATGCGCTTGGATGATAAGTCATTAAGATTGCACCCACACTTTTGAACGTATGATGTACAACTGAACTAGATTCTGCTAAAGGTAGAATTGTCAAGGCTTATCCAATTAGTAGGAAAGATATTCAAAAAAGCCGCAAATTAGTGGACTCATATGGCACTCACGGAAACACAAATGCAGATGGACGTTGGTTGGTTCATTGGTAACTGTTAATTGGCACAGTTCTTGCATTTTGTCATTCATTGATGAACGTGGGCTAGATGCTGCACGTACGTGCCGCTGTACATCATCAATTCATTTCCATAAGAGATATAGCAGTCAACAAATACCATAAAAATAGGCGTGCTTTCGAAAAGTGACGAAAATGAAAATAAACCGATGACATTTCGAATGTGAGTGGAAACGACTCAGTCATTTACCTAGTTATGATAGGAATCAAAATCTCACTTTTTTCTCACTTCGACGCATCATTCTATTCAGTTGTTTTCCAAGTCCTACTTGAGCGCGCGGTTACACGTATCAAATTATTTAGTAAGAAGAATATTCTTACATTAGGTTGTTTAGGTAGTGGAACTCCTGCTCCACAATTAAAGAGCAGATCTGGACACACAAGTAATACGCCCCGCCGCCAACTTATAATCTTACTTCATTTTCACCTTCTTTCTTCACACACTTCATGATTCAAACAGACGAATCCCCATTCTCCTCCGTGCTTCCTACTAGCCAGCTGTTTTTATGTTACTAACTGAATAGCAGTATTTTCTTCTTTCTTTGCAATTTATTTTTCCGAGCTTTCGCTAAACGTATACAACCGTTTATTTAACTTATTCATTAAGTTAGTGTATAAAATGTAAAGTATCTCAATGTAAACAGGAATCATTACACTCATTGAAACCGTTTGCCAGAAAATGTATCTTCGCAGGTTTTTTCCAATAAACCCCATGAATTTTAGCAATCTATTTTTCACTGGCTTTTGCAAATTTGTTACACTTATCCTCTTTCCGCCCGTGGCGAATTGCTGCTTACCTACCAGCGTTCCATGCTTGCACGTAGACATTCGTCTCGTTTGCACACACATTCACTAATGAAACGTTTCTCTTTTGTCTGGGAGGGTGCTTGGCTAAAAATAAGATGTTACCACTGGAAAATCCAGATGATGCTAAAATATGCCTATTGGTGCTTGGTAGCTATTTTCTTTCAGAAACACTAATGTTCGTAAAGTACGCCCATGCTCGTTCATTAACTGGTTCCGCAATTCAGGTAAGCTCGCTTCATTTATGTTGCTCATGAAATGGTGTAATGCATGATACGCATGTGAAAACCTACATTTACATACATACACATGAAAGCATTCAGAGCAATTTTTAAAACACGGTTGATTCTGCCACTAAACGAATTTGTGTTACGACACGTCGTTGAAAACAGTATTCTTTGATTTGACGATTAAGAAGGCGTAACCAGAAGAGGATTTTCCACCCACACACTACATGTCACGAAACTATACAAAATCTTTTACGCGCTGAATTCTAAGAGAAAAAAGTTAATGTTCATTACTTATATCCACCTTTGGAACCACACTGCAGATCATCAGTAGGATTGAAATAACTCGCAACCAAAAAGGCTCCAAGATATGAGAAAATTGGAAAGATTAAAATTCTAGCTTCTTTACATACGTAAGGCTAGAAAAAAGTACTTGCAATATTTTTATTAAAAGTGCGCTTTTTATTTCGAAAGCACCTCAAAAAATACGCGGGAAGTCACTTGACGTCAGCATTTTTGTTGGATAAAAGCAACAGATACTTTGCACTCATCTTACCAGACTGAAACCCAAACCGTTCCTCTTAGGGACGTTGGTTTAAGCAGACGATATCAATGGTCTATTATCACTGTTTTATGGCACTAATGCTACAGATTCTCCTCTATATGAAAAACATTCAGTGGTAAGTGATAGCACAAAATTGCGAATTAATAAGCCCATATTGACCAACCTAAATTCAGCTTAGTATTAATGTATCACCCACCGGCCTTCGTTGTAACCTTTCAGAGTTCTGATGTGATGCTCAGTTTAGAAGAAGCAAGATTGTTATGCCTATTGGGTGATTTTTATGAATTGGTGGCAACAGTTTAAACCCGAGTTCGCATACAGCGTTAAGAAAACTAATATAATCTTCAAGCTTTGTAGCTCGGAGAAACAAGATGTTATTTAGAAAATATCGCAAGATCCAGCCATTTCACCAATTCAACCCTTGCGAAATTGATGCTTTTAAGGCTGGTATACAGATTCCAGTTATTCTTAACTGATCTGCAGTCCGACCAAGTGTAATTATGCTATCGTTACCTATGACATTCGGTTGTTTAACGATGATACTATTGGTTGAATTACTATCGAGAAACCTAAAAGAACACTGTACTTGTCGATCATAGACGTACAGTAAACCAATGAGAACAGACTAGCTCTGTGTGTGAAAAGCACACCCTGCAACAACTTCGAATCCAGGTTCATTGGCAGGGATTAGATATTCAGCACTAAGTATTCTTCCGCCGTAGATGTTGCTGTAACATTTTAACAACGTTATTAAATAAGTAACTAAACGTATATTTCTCGACGCTGCAGGGCACAGTCCAAATAAATAGTCTGAGCAATTTGTCAGCGAGATCGCAAAGGTCGGTAATTGTTCACATAATGTATACTGTATCCTAAACAGATTTTATGCATCCATAATGAGCGGTCAGCCCATCCTGCCATTTGCATCATTCGTCAATTGTTAAAATCTCACATTTTTTTGTCAGAGGACAATATGCTGTAGGTCAGATTCAGTCGCGATAGTGATTCAGTAACAATATGTATTGTGTGGGTGTAGTCATTAACTTGGAAGCTGAAAGTGTACACCCCATAAAGTCAGCCCAGTCGTCGCTAACAATAAACTAAGGAGGATTAGAATTACGTGAGATCAAAATTTAGAATAATAAGTACAAACTTTTGAGGATAAGCAATCAAAGATTGATGGCAATTCTTGGCGAATAACGATGGTACAGATATTTCGAAAATTTTTTCACTCTTGCCAGGGTTTTGTAGAAATAAGGAGCAGTAAGCATAATACACATGCAGTTTATAGCAGGTTTGCAGTTGTGGGCATTTTATCACCACTAATGACTAATTGAAGCCATCAGAATGGGAACAGGGCGAGTTCATAAATTTCAGATGAGCGATCGCAAATATTCATTCAATATGTCTTGAACCACATAACATCGTCTGGTAGCAGGAAGCCTAGGTTAAGCACGTAGGTGTTAGGACATCTTAAGTACGATGCATTACTTCCCACATAATATATCTAGGCATGGAAATAGCTACCGCTACATGTCCTAAAGCCCCTTTCCAAATATTACCACCGGTCCCAAACCACTAGCCTCCAGTTTCCGTTACATTCATGACTAAGGAATCACGCACCTGAACACTTAGAAGCAACTTCATTGTGAATAAATTTCCACGCTTCCTAGTGACAGCTGATTACGGTGACGTTACCGAATACGTTGTTATCATTGTCAAGTTGAAGTATTAAGTTGAAAACGAGTAGTTTACTGTGAAGATTGGTGCATGTGGCCGAACTTTTTAAACTTTCCTTCACGCTTCTGTCGTTTCATAATAGTGTTCTCTGTTACAAGCAACAACAGATTAACAAGTTTCTATATCTCGATACCTGGTGAAAATCTAGTGCACTTGTTGGCTTACTTTCACTCCCTATCCGATTTCTGCTTCCGTTAACCTTAAGGTTTAAAATATTTTATAGTCATTCTTTCGGGCCTGCCCAACTGTGTGGCATCACCCGGTTGTTTTTCATATAATGGGTGACATCAAGTTCCTGTGGTGTATTCCGGTTTGCTCAACGATTGTTTTTGTTCATTTGCTCTTGACTTCCACGTTTTCTCATCCTAAGTGTTGGCAAATAAACAAGAATAGAGTTAGTAAATGCCAGGTCCATTCTAACCGGTGTTTTATGCACAGCAAAAGGTCTTTCGGTGTTCACCTCTTACCGGTAATTCAGACCGCGATAATCTTTTTTGACAGTAATCTTCTTTCCTCGTGAGATCTATCACAACATCCTGAGGATAATTAAAAGTGCAATAATTCTTATCATCGTTTGCATGTCGTTGTCTTCAAATCTGTTTCGAATGTCAATGTGGCTCACGGCTTCACTAGATCTTTGATAGTGGTTCTTGCAAAGTTTCAGAACATCCGTGCGAAAATATTACTGAGGTATTCTCAGATAGCTGTAGTGCCGTTTAGTTGTAATTGTAACTCGTGCTTAAGGCAGTACGTGTTGCGTTTGATCCAAAGCAATTACACCTACTCTGAATTAATCTCAGCAAACGGTTTTGGAGCAGAAGTTTGTCTATGTCAGAAATTTTCACAAACGTTTGACAAAATACATTGAGTATTTCATTAAAATGCGCTCCGAAGGTAGTTCAGTGTGGACTATTCCACTAAGCTGAACTGCAGAGGTGTGTTATAATAAACGGTAAAGTTGGGGCAGATTCATCACCGGTTGATGCTGCAACGTCCAGTACTTTTGCACCTTCACTGTACAACACAGTGACATTGAATTACTTGTAATTTGCTTGGCATACCTTCTAATTTAGATAGTCTTTCCCCCGTTTAGCAAAACACTTGGCGGCCGTTTTTGCATTTTATATATGCTGTGTCGCACATTGGATTTGTCCAATCCAAATCCCGTCCTCTGAAACGTTGTTGACTTCTATAGCGGTGAAGGATAATACGCGTTACATTTCAGTCAGCTTGTAAATAATGACAGTTCGCTGCTGTCCCCAGGGCTCCATGTATAAGCTGTTGCAGACGCCACAGGCAGTCAGTGGTTCTGGGTTCGGATCATGCTTGATCCGATGGATGCGCACCACTAACGAGACTCAACAGTTTGAAAGCACTGCCTAATTTTCTTCGGGTATATGTACGACTATCTGCTTTGCAAACAACTGCGACGGCCTCTCGATTATTAACTTTCACTATCTACTATTCATGAGTACAATAACAATTGAAGATAGCACCCACGACAATTCATCTAAACACGATATGAACTCAAGAAAAGTTTGAGTCCTGAGGCACATCCCGATATCATGATCACTGTTTTTGATCAGGAATTTTCGCAGGTTAAAGCGGTCCGCCAAAGCATAACATCGAGATCCTGTTATTAACAAAAACATGTGCGTGCTCTTCTTTGATTAGTTGACATAACTAACTCAATAAACAGTTTACAGTAAGTGCTGCTGCAACGATCATTAAATGATCACAAACGAGGGATGAACAATAACCAATGTGGAGCTGTGCCTTCTTTATCAGTGTTTTTTGAGTTATTCATGGGAACTATACCTTTATAGAAATGAGCATCCCCATCTCATAACCGACAGCTCTGAAGCAGTGCTTTGGGTGGATTGATTGTGAGGTACCTGGTTCAAAGTCCAAATTAACTTAACAGGTAGCCCAGCTGACAGAATTACCCATTTGGGTAGGTGCTCCTTAGTATTAAATGCAAAATATCAACTTGATATTGACATCAATTAGCATATAAATAGAAGATTTTCATGTGTGTTTTGGCGCTTCACGGCTTGTTTACTTGCAGTAGTTTCGTAAAAGTAATATTTCATTCCATTAAAGAAACCGGGTAACCAGAAGAGTGTAGCTAATGCCTAACTCACCGAAGCAATTAAATAAGCGCTGTGACGAGCGGTCTCATATAAAGACACGAAAAGTTCAAGGCCACAGAGTGTATAAAGGACTAAATTGGAAACTGAACCTTGTGTTATATATTCCATGTAACTCAAATATCTAAATGGTGGATTAAGACAAATACCTGTCATGAACACAAACGTGAGCAAATATATTTGGAAGTCAAGTCACGGTCCGTTAAGCAAATAATGCTTCGCTAGATCCAGTAAGTCACCCATGAGAATCTAGGAAGGCATTAGATAGTTGCATAACTCATAGTGTGTTTATCATTAGTGTGTGCTTCGATTCTCTCCGAGTGGAACTAGAGCCAGCGACCCTAATGTTGCGATGTGGTCGTTAAGGTTTCGAAGCCTATGGAACACAGCGACCGACATGAGAGCGCAAATAAGCCACTAGCACTGAGTAGAGCGACTGTCTCTTCCGTGATTATCAGATTGCCACTTTGCGATGGGTTGGGCAGTATTCCCAAAAAGAGCTTCAAAACTGAAACCGCAAAACTAACCACTGACGTTATAATTTGCTTATTTACAGTGCTGATAACGACTCCAGAGAAGACGAATAGACTACCTGAGAGGTAACACCATGTCGATGGCAATCTGACAAACTCTGATTTCAACGGTCCATTACATATATCCTAAACATCCATTACTCACTTGTCTTTTTGTTAATTTGTATAGGTTCATTCTATAGCTATTGGATCGGTACTTATGGTAAAATACTGAATATCCTAATTGGATAATGTTATGATGTCGTTAAGTAAAGCAGCCTCAATGTCGTATACTGGTAAACTTCTCCAAGTAAATAATACGTAACGGTAATATATCTGATGTAGGTCGATACAGCTTGAGGAGTTAGATTCCAAAAGTTTACTATTCATCAAACATGCTCCCAATATCACTCACTTTGAAGGTTGATCAGTCAGAAATAGAATCTTCAGTGCAAAAGGTTTCCGTTGAATGGTCACACTGCGCTGCGATGTTAGCATGGCCAATCTTGGCTGATGAACGTCAGCTGGTATCTTAAAATTTACGAGTAGATTGATGTAGTCCGCATTAGAGCCTAATTTAGATGATGTCACAATGCACCCCAGCTGAATTATGTCGTCAAAGCTGATCACGCACTCTTTGGATTTATGCGCAGCTTAAGTGCATTAATTTGATTTGGCAGTTACCGTTGTCATCATTCTGACGAAATTCTACGCATTCCAACCGCTTCATATCAGAATTCGTCAGAGAGCTGACAGATGCAGACGAGATTAAATCGAATAAGTGTAGACAGAAATGATATCATTTGAATGGACTATTGTCGGATTTCATTTCGGTTGACGACACAGAAACCTAGCGTCTATCCACTGTTACATTCACATTAGAGATGACCCAGGAACCAAATAGACATGAGGGAATATTTTTATTTTATTAACGTTGCAGTCATTATGGTCATAAATTTTAAATCACATGGCATTCGTTTCTGAACCCCAATGTTCGATCATCTGGTCAAATGAAAGTGCCTGCCAGCTTACACACCATCCATTTGCACAAAATGGACCTTCAAATAATTCAGTTCTCTCTTTGGCGCAACAAGTATACTTGTACCAGTTGTTTTCCAATTAGCTCTTCTATACGATTTATGGTTGACAGGGGGCTGTCATATAGCCATTTAACGCCAGACAGTTACGAAATAAAGTTAGCGTCTAACGAGTAGCACCACCTTGGTTAACTTGCAGATGAGAATAGGCGAAAGGCGCTTCAACCGAACCCATGGTATGTATGGCCAATAACGCAAATGATAGGAGTGCTTGCAGATTCCGACGGAATGTGAAGAAAATTATTATAGAGCTTTGCATTGGAACAATATAAACCTAAGCTAACAACCGCTTGTCTGAATTGATGTCCCCAAAGCCGCAGCACACTGAGTACGTGAAAACCTACCTTTTATGGTGACAACCTTCTGCGAATTTGATAGTGTTGAACCTAAGTGGAACCACTAAATGGTGATCACTTTACATGTACCAGTTTCTTCGAAAGGAACAGCATACAAGTTAACGCAAAATGTTTTAGAGCTAACGCGCTTCCCGTGAGCAATGTGATACACAAAAGCTTGACCCCAATACCACTATTTCCAATGCTTAGATGTTTCTCATTGTGAGATCAGGTCATCCTCACTGGCTCCATGGGGTTATTGCCACTTCTAATTGAGGAATCCATTTTTAGCTTTGTTAACGACTAAGCCGGATACTACTTGCTACCTACAAACATATATTGTTGAGTTCACGGATTCCGAAACGAAGTGTCTGGTTTGAGGTTCAAATTAAAATGCCTACACATCGGATGTTAACTGTAAAGCAGTTGTCTATTAGTACTTGAGAAAACCACACCATAGTCCCTGTCTCCGTTGTAAAAATAAAATAGAGAATTTATCAATTAACCCTTAAATAGTCGTGTAGCTTCCCAAACAACAAGTACTCCGGTGGTGTATTTTGTAAACCGCAACGTATGCGTCCCGCTACAGGTCAAGTAGAGATAAGAGAAGACGTCAGTCGTGTTGTTCGAAAGCAACATCGCTAAGGTTGTAATGATAACGACGAACGTATGAATATTAACAAAAGTCACGTGCCCAGTTCGTTTCATACCTGTCAACATCAGTAGCCCCTGAGATTACATCCGTTACGTACTTGGAATTATCCTGGCATTATTTTATTTATGGTACTTTGTTTACTTGTAATGTGTGCTATGATGCACCAGAGAATTTTCCCAGAATTTCATTTACTGCTAACATCCGAAAGAGCTGAACTTTTTTGAATGAACCTGACCTTATGTTCTGTAACAGGAAAGATTAGAAATACTGATAATCGGAATATCCAATCATGCCCATAGGAGCAGAGAATCTGATTTAGATGTAAAATAACAATTCACATCCCTTTCTCCTCCAGGTAAAATGTAACAGGCACTTGCAGATCACGCCAGGCACCGACGCTGTACAGCCCCCAAATAAGTTAACAATTAATTTGAACAAAGGCACTCAAATCAACTAAAAATAAAAGGCAAACTAATGCCTGGCATTTTTAGACCTGCCTTACGCTTCGTTTGCAACTAGTCGACACTGGTCTGGACTCCAGGTAACCTCCACACAAATCTGTGCAAAATTTGCTAAATCCAGCCAGTTAAATATACATCTTTAGAGCAGTAGACTTCGGATCGCTGTACTGAGTACCCGGGAATGATCGGGCACTGCTAATGGCCCTCGCCAGAAAGCGACCGATAAACCACCCAGATTGTGCTCAAATGTCCGTCAACACAAATTAACCTTTCAGGGCAAAGTGCATGGCGTGCAGTTATAGCAACCATATCTTCATTCAAAGTCACAAACGCTTTTCCCTCTCGACGATTTGGGTGGTATCAACCTTCTGCCCCACACTTGTCCCATCCCACACGAACCTGATCCAAGAGATTAGAGCTTGCGTGTATAACCATTACAAACGTACCCATTATAACCAGTTAACATATGATGTTCATCAAATTCTTTTGTATTGCGTTAAAAACAGAAAGTTACCATTTTCTAAATAAATACAGTGTCATGTACACGGAAGGTAGAATGAAGTTTGGCCTCAATAATTTATTATAAAAGCTCAGAAATACAACCGCACCCACCATTTTCCGATAAGCTTAGCACAGACACTTAGATGATTCTGAGTAGCTCAGGACACCTATCATTCTATTAACTGAGGTTAGAGATTGGCACATGCGGAACAACAGCAGGAGATAAGCTAATATCCACACATCAACTTTCGCTGGCCTTCTAATTCAACTCGGCCCTGCACCCTTGAATTATGGACTACCGATCAAATGATGGCAAAGTTGTGGTATTGCATTTTCAAACGTTTGCCTACAATACATGTTGAAGAGACGGCCAGTGTGTTGATACTAAACTTAGGGAACTGAACGAAATGTATTTATTATCTTTTCCACTGATACAACACAATACCCACTAATTTTCTGGTTGGCCACACAGAACACGGTCAGTAAAGCGAGAACGAAAGAGTAACTAAAGTGCAGCTGCTCCTATGTAAGTAGTGACAATGCCGTTGAGCAATCGCAGCACTGAATCCCTTTTTGAACACAACTAGAGCTGGAACAGGCCTCAGTCGCTTTAGCTGAAGGGGCGCCTCCTAAACGAAAATATAAAGTGCGGTTTTGGACAATTGGAAAAGTCCACTCACTAAACTTAGATTGCATACTTTGTTACTTATGCTGTGTAGGTAGTTCCGTAGTCGAGGAATGTTCCAGCATCTAATGCAGTGGTAGAATATCATCATACAGCCTTCTTGGGCCTTCGTAATTTGGTAAATTCTTGTTTCAGCACATTGTTTTGCAGTGTAATTTTGTTCAACCTTGCTTGTAAATCTAAACCACTTGTGGGCGGATGTCTGATTTGGGCTTCAGGTTCTACCTACGTCAACGCGGCAGATGATCAGGCATTATTATTTTAATGCGTGTTTAGATAATGTCACGTACTTTGTAAAAAGATGGTCAGAATTTCTCCACAGACGAATAAAGAAACCCCAACACTAACAATCTACGATATTCTGACGAGCGAACGATTTGGTCCATGATAAAAGATGACCAATCAACAAACAATCTTCCATCGTTAACTGACTAACCGTGATTTTCGCGGATATGGATTTGTAACTGAAAATAACCACATACTACTCGATTAGATTTATTTTCGCTTATCATGATAAGTGGGTTAATTCTCCATGGTATACAATGGTGTTGAACTACTTAGCAGAATGAGTTGTCCCACATGTTACGGTAAAAAAGCCAGGTTGAAAGTCTATGCATTTGCAGTGTCTCGGCACTACCAGAGATCTGAAGGATAGGCAAATGGGAACGGAGCACCTCCTTAGCTATCCTCCAATAGGTAACGTACAGCATTATCCTCTAAATTTATTTTACGTAACACTTGTTTGGATTGCCTGTAACATTATTTCGGTTGTATGGCACTTATTTACTGAGCGCTAAATGGAGCATTTTTATACCGCTACTCTCTGTGAATCCGTTTAGTAAAACTACTTTGATTCAGACTAAGCTTTGGGGAGACAACTCAAGAAAAAATGAGGTGAACTTCCATTTGCTTTTGAGAGCATGAGAAGTTGTATTGCAACCGCTGGGAACAATACTACATTTGCAATAATTAGTCTGGTTTTTAAACCATTAAATCTGGTTACTTCTAATTAACAGACAGCTAGAATACTTCGACCCAAATGCGTTTCGTGGATGCGGCGTGACTGCGCAACATAAAGAGCGAGACGCTGTTGTGAGCCTTAATAACCGCTAAAGATTCACTTAAGGATTTCACTGCTCAAGCTAATGAGCAGAAAGGATGAATCGTTGCGTGTCGTAGAATACAAACGTGATGCATTAATTTTAAGTCAATTTGTGGAAACCCACCGTTGCAATAAGCACATTATTCGCTCTTCAACCTG
Source organism: Dicrocoelium dendriticum (assembly GCA_944474145.2). Taxonomy (NCBI): domain Eukaryota; kingdom Metazoa; phylum Platyhelminthes; class Trematoda; order Plagiorchiida; family Dicrocoeliidae; genus Dicrocoelium; species Dicrocoelium dendriticum. Next base: position 170,603,976 of record OX104063.1, read on the forward strand.
CAGTGAACGACAGTAATGCTGATAGAATGCCATAGGACTGCTTTTTGTCCACCGAGCGCCAGACTTCAATTGAGCTACATGCTCATACACATGATAGGGATGAATGACGTCTTATTCTCTCTCGAAAATACACTCGCAGATTCGACATTAAGGTAACCATTATCACTCAACTGCTAACGGTTTGGTCCACTAATGATGAAAGTAACACTGCATTCCAAACTCCACATGTGACAGAAAATACGCAAAAACTTGCCAGCTGAATTATCCATACGTTTGATGGACTCCTGGCCACAAATAAACAAGATAACACTGAACATGCATGCTTCATGTGTACCCCCGTCAGCATGCAGCCCTGCTCCGGGAAGCTGTCAAGACAGTTTGACAACAGAGGCATACTTAGGTTATCAATCACTTGCTGACGGAGTACTCTACACTCCAACCCGGAATAACCACGGGAGCGGTGTTGGTTGTTCGACTAAGATCGACTGGCTGCCGACGCAACAACTGTCGACATAGAAATTGGTCTGAATCCCGTATTCCCAAACACGCATCTATCCTCTGACGCCCACAGCTACTTGTTTAATAACGTTCAATATCTTCTCTCAACGTCAGCCTATCTTCGTACTCGACAGGCTTCAACGTCCTAGATCTTCGTCAAGTTCAGCAAAACATGGCTGAATACTGAAATCACCGATACTGAGGAAGCAATAACAGGTGTGATACTCCTGTGAAACGGTCGACTCAACGGTGGAAACAGGGTACTCTTGTATTGGCTAGCTGACCTGCATCTCGATATTATGGACGATCCAGAAACGCAAGTTGTCTATTCTCCCTAGTGTCGTCTTCAAATGAAACGTGCTAATGTGTGTTCATCGCCTTCTAATGTACACTCTGGGAATGGATCGCCGCCTGGCATGTGCTACAAGGCTAGTCCTGGCACGGTCGTACAGTCACGTCCTTCTGGTGGGGTACTTATACTTACAGCCCCTTAAAGTACCTGCTTCTCTCAGCACGCAATTTAAAGCGGACTCTAAATAAATAATTGCCGACGTACGGCTACACAATCATGTCACTACTCCAACGCGATTCTGAATAAGCTGACAGACCATCTGCTTCAGATATTGTGCTCATCAATAAGAAACTAATACTCCATACTGCAGGCATTGATGCATAAATGCATAGACGTCAGCCAAAGGCCGAAAAGATTGTACGCCTGGCTTACAACTCTTAGCTCAGCGGTTCAAATCCGTGTGCGGATTCAGCCGCCCGTGCGGGCCTCCTCATAGTATAATCAGCCCACGCGCGTGGCAGCAACTGGTCGGTACAGTGTGTCGGAATATTGCGGATGATCTTCTTGGCTGTAGCAGTCATGCAACGCTGCTCTTCCACTACATCTGCCACGCAGAATTCATCTGTGAATACAATCGGGAAATCCACGTCGTCACAATTTACGACATCCTGTCTGATCTCTTTCAAGCAATTAACTGGTCTTATCTAGCCGAACAGCGTCCTTATGTCATCTGAAAAGAAAACGTCACTCCACTCATCGAGTTAGTGGCAAAGGTGTCAGAAACTTAAGTCTGTTGTCTTAAGGAAACCGGATTCTTCTCGAGGAGCCGGACACGAAAATGCATGGAATAATGGATTCAGCTTCTCTCGCCTATTAAGCCTATCCGAGGGTTTTGTCCTAAGGTGCCTACATAACAAAACGAATGATTCAAAGTAGTTCATGATGACAAACTCTAGCACGAACAGAACGTGGAGACGAAATTCAGTGTTAAGCCCAAAATGCATTACATGCACGTCAATAATCTCCGGAGAGGGCAGCGCGGAATCTCAGTTCTACGTGCAGCAGATGATCCGGCGCAAACTACCAAATGGACAGCAAACACGCTTCAGTAACATTTGGTCCACAATTTTCAGAGTGAGTCGTCACCTCATCCGCTTTTGCTACAGCTTCCAATGCCCCCAGATTTAAGCTACGCGTCCTTCACTGCAGCTGATGTCGTGGGATGACCGCTGCCTTGAGGGCACACAGCTCTCCCGGAGTGGGAAATAGAAGACCCGAGACATTAAATACATCTTCCTTGAATAGCAATGAACCAGTAGTTTGATTCTTTCATCGATGTCTTAAACAACACATTCACGCACGATGTGAAAAAGCGGAATTTTTACTTCAATTTACAACAGTGACGCAGCTCGTGCGCAGCTCTTGAACTGCCGTCCAATAACTCTCCTCCTGCTGCTATTGAAATTCTGGCAGGTATTATCTCAGAGACACATGCTGGGATACCTTGAAACTTGCCATGTAATGGGGCCACAGTTGTACGGATTCCGCCAAAGTCGATCATGCACTACAAAGCTCGAATAAGCTGGACGGAATCTGTCGATTTCGGGGTAAGGCTCGACTTCATCTACTCGGACTCCTCAAAAGCGTTTAGTCGCCTAGATCCCATCAATTTCTATTGCAAGGTTCAAATTTATGGGACCAGTAACCTTGGCTTAGGTTTAATAAGTAACTACATTTAGTGGCAGCTGAAGTTGAGAGTTGAGAGGTTTTCGGTGGAATACCCCTAGGGTTGGTACTAAGACCACGTACATTCCAATTGTTTATCAGCGACCTTGCTAGCGTACTTCCGTCGAAATTCTTACTATTTGCAGATGATTGTAAGATCTAACACGAGATAAAGACAATAAACGATCTCACGGCACTACATAGAGCTCTCGGGAGTGTCGGTGTGCGCACATACCAGAACGGATTCCAGTTAAACCTGTCGAATCGCGAAGTAATGGGTACAACTCTTCAGTGAACACATGAATATCGAGTTGGGGGACTTTAACTGCAGCGTGCCGCCCGGAAAGTCGATCTCCAAGTAATTGTGCAGATGATCTTGGCTGCTCGAGACAGGCCGAAAAATCATTATGAAAAGCCAGTTAAATTCACGGCCTTATATAGACAGCGTTCAAAAATTTCGAGCCATCCAACCTTTCGCATATACTTAACGTCTGCCTGAGGCGTCATGATGGGGATGCTATGCAAATCTGGAGTTCTTGGTGCAATTTGATGCTGCGCTTTAAGCTCCTCGACGTATAGCGAACGAAATAATTAGAGCCTCGCAGCACCTCCCTGACAACTCAGCTTATAAGCGGTGAGCTTGTAAGGTGGTGAATAACGGCATTCGCGATGAGAACTCATTATGTTACACGCTAGCCGCGATCTGCTTCAATTTAGCCATAACAATCACCTGAGGAGCAACCAGCTCCAAGTGACCAACTCGACTTGGTTTTCAACAGAACTAATTCTAATCCTCTGTATGCAGAACATAGAACGAGTTTCCAGCTCACGTTCTTTTTGTCACTAATTGTACGCCTTTCAAAAGAAGACTATGCGACACGCTCTCCCATTTCTATTACATCATATGGTCCGTTTCAGTCGGAGTGCAAAACAACGCGAAAAGGCGAGACAAGCTGCATCTGTGTGGATAGCTTAGTGGGTCACTTAGTACTCGATTTTCTCACTAGCTTCCTGTAACTTTTTACCTTTGGTTTGTAATCCGCCCTTTGGACATCCTATGAGACTTATCAAGCACACATCCTTTTACCGGTTATTAATCATCGTTCATTTGTTGGTTTTAAACTTTGTTGACTCCACAAACTACAGATGATGGCCATTGAGTCCCATATATTCAGTAGGTATCACCTAAGATTCTGTCTCGTTGTCTAGGCACTGTCTACTAAAACTTCTCCCTGAGTCATGAACCAGAGCAATCATACCTACACAAGGGAATCTGCGTATCAACGAAATGCTGTTTTACGTGTCAGTGACACTTATATTATCATAAAAGATCCACTTCTTCTAGCATGCTTGACTGACTGGTTAGTGGAAATGGTACTTTGCGTCATTTGTTTGTATCAAAACGTATCTTGACTAATTGCAGTTCAGAATCATCTGAGCACCTACTGGCTCCTCTCACGGAACTTGAAAATGAAGTACGAACTACGGCTTCGCACATCGAGGCGCGATCACATGGGATCACATGGGATATGTTTCGAACCACTCTCACCGTGCATTTAGAAAAAGGGTTATTTGCATCCGGGCCGGATAAAATTGTATCAAGTTCCTCCATCATTTACCCTGTGAAGATACCAACATGGTAACTCTTTTCCCCTAGCGAAACAGTATGCCTGTCCTTATTCCAATCGGATTAGTTCTCTGAATGGCCAAATGTGCGCCAATCCGCCTGTCAGCCCGCCGGTCTGTCTGAGTGTCCATCACGGAGCCCGGGGATTTAGCGTTGCCAAAACGGCATTCAAATCGTTCGCAAAAGAGACGCAATCGCAAAGCATCGATCATTATTTCTCCACACAGTGACTTGTGCAATCGCTTTTGCAAGTCAACTCCGAGGAGTGCACTGTGGTATCCTGCTATTAAACATGTTCGCGTTGAGAAATTCAATACCGTCATAGCCTGGTAAGTTGTACTATGTTGACACGTAACCATAGATATTATTAGAAAATATTCTGGATTGTTCTTACTGGAAGAACAACCTGATTTGATGCATGCATTGACAGCCAGTAGTTAGGGTAAGGTGGAAAAACATGTAGTTCTGGCAGCTTGCGTTTCACATGTGGTGTTTATACAGGACTTTTTCCTTAGCACCCAGGATAGTAAATATCACTATACCTATCAACATTCGTAAATGTCGGTTTCCATTTTATGTAACCAACTTCAAACTGTTGCAACCGTCACAGTTCAGATGAATCCGTTCCTCGTTACTTAATGAAAAGTCAAATTCAGGATAAGAGCTTAAATGCTATTCGATAACTTCTAGACCAACGGGACCGCTTATAGCGTTAACAAGTTAACTCCCATATATTTAGTCTCATCATCGACACAAGCAACGTTAATAAACTCACAACCTGATATGTGCCATAGCTTCAATCCGACTAACAGATTCGCAATTTCTAAGTGGAGTTGATTTGGATCCTGGTTTCTGTTACAGCATAACGATACTTATAATCTACAGGTTGTAATAAAATAAGTGTAGGATATTAAAACAGATGTAAGCTCTGTGCAATTAGGAGTTTTGATATTGCGCAACCCGAACCAGGAAAACAATAAGCTCTGCTACGTGTTACCTTTGTTTCCATGTAAAAGTATAAGTACGAAGAAACTAATAAGCATAGTCATTGGTGTTAAAAATGCTGAGAGCAAATGAACGTTTTCTGTTTTACTCGTAACGTTTCACTCCAAGATCGGTTCCGCTATCATTTGCGCTCATCAATTTCGGACTGAAAGACCACAACTAGTACGCAGACTTCAGGATTTAGGCCGGGCTCCGTACTCCTGGGCCACCAAGTCGCACTATGTAAATAAACAAAATGCTCAATGACTCATTGTTGAAATCATTTTCAAAGAAGAGACAGTGTAAATAGCTTGTGATGTGAAATTTTACTGTACTTTGAATGGCTTCTGATTGAGACTACTCGTCACAATACATTCATACCATGATGGCTTTAAAATGGCTTTTACGTATTGGCAAACACTAGTGTTTCGTTGTTGCGCTTCTGATAAACATAAACTAATAGCCACTAACGAATTTAATGTGGGTGGATTCTCTTAGATTTTCAGTCATTAGTGTAACTGAAATGATGGTTAGACAGGCACAGGCCCACGTACATCCTTAAATAATTGTCGTACAGATTGATCTGGGTCACTACGAATCCAGCTTAAAACAGTTGAAAAGGCTAATTTAAGTCTAGAACATACTGGCTAATCTTAAGAGACGCAGCCTGAAGAATGAAGTAAGTCTGTGCATGTAAATATGCTTATCATTCTTGGCCTGCTCATTGAGGCATAATCCCGAATAGTTGACCACAAATGTCCCGAATTGTGTAGTTGGTTCTCATTGTTGAATGTTGACGCTAGTTAAAAGTAAGGTTTTGTAGTGCCCACCGTGTGGCTGGATTCCGACACGCGATCTGTGTTGAGATCCGGGTCATTCGGAGCCCAAGGACAGTAGCCAAACTGGTGCTTCCGTGTTGCCTCTATCATTAATGATGTCCCCTGACCGGTTTCGCCCTCGTTTGGACTCAACTGATGGAGATAACATGAGCTGGGGTGGAACTCGGAGCCTAGTGATTCACGGCTGATGCTTTGATTACTGTGCCACCAAGATCCGCGAGCCACGCTTGACACAGCGGTAAGGAATTCAAAGTTGAATTTAGAGTACGCGTCGTGTGGTTGGGCTGAGACACAATCTCTGTTGAGACCTCGGTTCATTTTGGAGTAGATCTCGATCACATCGACCACAAAGACGGTATCCGAAATGGGTGTTTAGGTGTTGCTGCTCTCAACACTGACACCCATGACCGCTTTGATCCTCGTTTGGACTGATCTGTTGGAGATATCTTGAGGTGTATTGTAACTCCGATGCTATTGGTTCACGGCTGACACCTTGATCATGATGCTTCCAAGATCCGTGAACAACGCTTGGCACAGCGGTAAGGAATTCGAAGTTAGGTTTGGAGTACCCACCGCGTCGTTGTATTGCGGCACCCAATCTCTGTTGATACCTTGGTTAAGTTTGAATTAAACCTGTGTCACCCCAAGTACCTCGAATGCTACTCCCAGCTCAGACGATGTCTACCTGAGGTGCACAAACGAAGACGAAACCGGTCATGCAGTGTCACTGCCGGAAGAAGCAACCACGAAACCCGAGCCGGCAATAGTTTGTGAACACACCAGTAGCTGAACATTTGTTTAACGTTAGGCACGCAGCTTGCGCCATGTGTAAGAAACTGAGTTCACAAATGATCCTTTACTTGCACGACAGTGATAAAAGGACGTAATGGAAAGAGAACTCAGCGAACTTTAAGCCTAAAATCTAGCTACTATCAACAGGAACAGTGTTCGAGGGCTATGTTGTTTTCGGAGGACTAGTAGGTAAGGTATCTGCCCACTGTTCACAACCCTATCCTTAGTCGAACAGGGGAATTCACATTAATGTTGAGTTCCGAAAATGGGAAATGTCCCTTACTTCATTTATTAATGCCTATATCTGTCCAACTAGAAGTATTTTCAGTGACTTTTATATAACCGTATAAAGTCAGCCTTAGTGCGTTTTATCAAAATGGAATGACTGCTATATGTTGTTGTCGTATCAAACTCATTGGGACGTGCACTATATTTGGGGCCACGCATCCACCACTTGTAACACGAATGCATCGTGAGCCTTGGTTCATTGTGGCATGCACTTCGGCGGCGTATGAGTGTTCGGAGTTTCTGCGTGTCCACAAACTGACCGTAACTGGGAAAATGTGTGGGCATTGACCACATGTGGACAGGTTTGCGAGGTAACCTTGAAAGTAGATGAAAATTAGGTGTTGCCCGCCCGAAAACTGGACAACCACGACTCTTTTCGATGTAATCTCATCTCATCAGGTGGAGACAGCAGGCCTTGAACCTACGACCATTCGAATGGTAGCCGAAACTTCTACCCCCTTGGCTACCGGGTCACGATAATCGCAGTAACTACGGTGCACTTCAATGTGAATCATGGTCAATTACATTGAGATTGCGCGTCGCAATCCAAGCACCCAACGTGTAGTCCAAACTTGACTCTCAACCTTTGAAAATAGTTGCTTGCTTACAGCCGATCCTTAGGGCATGGCTTCAGGAGGGAATTTGCAGATGCATAACCGTTGTGTGCAAAGACAGAAAAGTATGGACTTGTTTGCACTATTTAACATGGTGTGGACTTATTCCATCCAGATAGAATGAAGATATAGAACAACGATAACGTTACAACTGGTAACGAACCAAATATGTCCGTCGACTAAGGCCTAACCGTGCACTAAATCAGTGGACCACATAAATTTTTACAATCTAGCTCGTGAGACTAGCCGTTGTCCTCTACACAGTTCGTAACTGGCATGGCAGTGGAAGATGAGCCGGGCTATATCATAGTCAACTGTCAATCAAGCGGGTCCGCGGCTGTCACCCATGGCGACGTGGCACTAGCTGCTGGCATCCTGAAGCCATGGGGCAGAACATGGCAGGGGTCGGCTGCGAGGCGCACCAATGAGGACACCTAGAATGTCGAAACGTCCGCCTCTGGTGCTTTTCCAGACTAGCCTAAGTCTGCTGATTGGGATTGGCGATGATGAATTGGCTGAACCTAGGGACAGGTTGAAATAGTTTGATTTAAAATTGTAGCAAGTTGAAGGCGTTCGCCCCTTATCAGTTTAAACCGGACTTACTTCATAGTATATTGTGCTCAAGAACGCGGTGTGCTCTGCATTGTGCCTCGAACCATGAACAGAGAATTCCATCCAAACTCGATGTGACGCAAGACTCGGTTTAACCTTGCTGTCAATTGCATACATAGCGACTGGTAATATCAGTTGGGAACCGGCAAAACTAATTAGCATTTTGTGGCGTGTTGCTTAAACTATTTTAGATTACTACTATATTTTGTTTTCGAAGCCCATTTTAACTTTCTCCAACTGTAGAGTGTGAACCAGAAGTAAGCTTCTAGTGGAGTGCGTTGCAGATTGTGGTTAATAATTAATAGGTATTTCCTGTTATTTTCTTTCTAGTGACTGAACTAACTGAGGTTGACTGTAAAAAGATTGGCTGTCCAAATCTCGATCGCCTGCTGCCATGTGCGCACATAACTGATAGTTCAAAAACTGCGGCATGCTACTCGCTAGTTAGAATGGCGATTTGTATGAGCATTCTGTTACTCTACTTTTCAAATTGGGTAGTTTCCTCCTGGATCATTCATATCAGAGGTTAATTTCACAAATTAATAGAAACACAAGAGAATAAAGACCGGATCATAACAAGGCTTTCAGTCGTAAAAGCAACGCAAGTGAAAAGGAACATCGATCGGCAAACTCAACAGCATGCATATATAGAGTAACATTTTAGTCGTAAGTTCCTGTTCGAGATCTGAATAGCCGTCTATGGATGACCTTTATGAATCACAACGCCGTGACTGAGAATAAGATCAGCGTCCATCGCATCCAATCGTCCAGCAAAAGAAACACAATCAGAGATGCATTCAATATGTAGGACGTCTCAGCATCACCGGCAAACTGGTAAAACCTCCCGCGGTAGTTTGAAGTGAACAAAGTGACATCGAAAAGGCGAAAGCTAGATGACCTAGATAGTTAACCGCAATGCATAGATAGTCAGAGAAACAATGTTGAAGCCGTGCCAGACCCCTTGCGGAAGAAGTTTGTAATGCAGCCGTCCGTTCAGCCCTCCAATACACTTATGAAACCTGGCCCATCAGGCCGACAGACGCAAAGATGCGCGTCACATTCGATCCTAGCTGCCTTCACAACTTATCTCATTTCTGTTGGGAGCATCACGTGAGCAATCAGCGTGTTCCGCGTCGTGTATTTGGTGCAAGAAGAGTGAGTGAACCGCTCAGCACCATTATATCACGCACCAGGCTCCTATGGCATGACCACGTGTTACCCATGCCAGCACATCGACTCCCGCGACGTGTATCGTTTGTGCACCAGGGGGTGCGGTTAAAAGAGGAGGAGGGGAGGCCAAGCCATGACTTGGTCGAGAGAAATGAAAACCCTCACTACGAAGTTGGCGTCGGTTGATGCATCCTGACTGCCTGGATGGGGTTCTAAGGACGATGAACACATTTGGTTGGACACACTTGTTGATATGGCTAGGAGCCGGCCCCAATGGCGTTTGTGTTGTGCGTTTCTTTGGCCATCCCTTCCCCTTTAGATTCCCATTCAATCCCGGTCTCATAGCAAAAGCATAATTTCATGTTTACCAGCATATGACTGTTTGGAATCTTTTTGATAGTGTAATTTTTAGTCGCTTATCTTTATGTATTGCGGCACATTAGAGGAGGTGTGTTTCTCACCTTCAGCTGAAGTGTTTCGATGAGGATGATGATGCGGAAGAACTGACAACCGTAAAACTTGCTGTGACTACAATGTGAAGTCCTGGGAAATAGGAACAGGGGTAGTCTCAGAAAAAATGTGCAGTCTGCTTCTATTTAAACTGCGTATTTTGTGGACTATTGAAAGAGGTTACCACCGATACATTTGCATTCATTTGCACGTTTTCAAGGGACAACCCGTGAGAAACACTCGCGGCGTTTCACACCGACTCATCGTATAAAGTTAATGGACAATTATATTTAAATTATTGCGCTACTTCATCGTACAATTTGTATATGGCATCGTTCTAGCGTCTCAATACGCAGCTGACAGGCAAACATTTATATTGCCACACATTTCTTCCAAGGAAAACCATACAACATTTTGAGCTACTAGCTATTTTTAGCAATTGCAGTTTGAGTGGTTTAAGTTCACATACGTGTACGTGTTACAATTTGACCGTGAATTGTAAAACTTATAAATCGGGAAAACATAGTAATTAATGTATTTTATGAAGTGCCGGAAGCCACGCGAAGACCATAGTGATTCGCAACGGGGTGTTAGGGTGCTAAATAACCACTGAACTTTACCAGGCTAAAGACAAGTGACTTGCTAAGCCAATGACTTGTAAAGGAAGTCCTTGTCTACAGCACAGTTAAGTCTATCTGGAATATGTAGTGCTTACAAGTGTTACATACACGCCATGTAATGATTCTCAAGAAGAAGTAGAGTAAACTTCGAGGACACTTGGTCTTTCAAGATGCCACTATTCAACTCCGCGCTTTAAGGTAAACTGATTAAACACCAATTCTGGAATGTAGCTGAAACCGATCGAACTTTCATTGCTTCAAAGGATCTAGAAAACGTCGATATCGTTAGAAGATGATTGCGCGCAACTCTGCAGGGATTACCTGGTGATGCTGTTGAAATCGCCAAAGCCAATATCCGTGTGGATAGAATAGTGGAATTGGTGCCATCAACTGGGAGACCAATAATCCTAATCACGTCAAGCTGACAAAGGTCGGTAAGTGGGTTGCCATTATCGTCATTAAGATCATATTGACCATGACAATCAGGTGAAACAAGTGGGGCCAACTCACTTTTCGTCTATCAATTCGCGTGTGCCTCTGGAGTCAGTTAAGGGCAGAGCCGTAAGGGTTTTGTATTTCACAGTGGAGAAACACCCGTCCAACTGAGTTCCAAGTGAGGTCAAATAACCGTCAGCCAATATTCGTATTCATTCAATCCGTCGACACGTCTTGGATAAGGATAAGGATAATCCGTCATCGGATTAACCATATCTAGATGTCATGGATTTTATTAAACTTTTCCCGGTTCACCGAGGCCGTGGCGATAAGACGGCATAGACCTGTTATGGATCAGCAATAGCAATTGGTTGTCAAGTTTCGCTTGTCAATTCACTCCATGTAACTGGTTTGGCAACATATTTTGAACGGTATGTAACGGACTTCTCGTCAGTGTGTTGGTACTGATAAGAAAAAATGAACTTCTTGCATCTACCGGTGTTTGTCTTCAAGATCCTACTAGTCAAAGTAACGGATGGTGAAACTCATGGAATAAGCCTAATCTGATTACACAAATTTTAGGCGACTTTTCTCCATTTGTCCCAATGGTCTTGTGACTAATGTATACCTTATCGCAATTATCTCTCTTGTTGGACACAACAAAGCGCTCAATTATTATCCAATATACCTGGCCCGGCAAACATTTGACGTCAAAAGTGAGACGTCGGCAAATAACAGCACTCATTAACTGTCTGATTATCTGATCTGATATCTGGTGTCTACCACATAGTTTGGAAACCCGTTGTTACTTCTCACTCACTGCGGGTTTGGAAGGTAAAAGTGGGCCCAATTATTGACGTGCTTTCTCCGTACAACGATTGTGGAAACGATGTTCGGGACGCACTACATTTGACCCAATTCAGACAGACTTGTGGGACTATGGAACGTGCACCAACCTACACAGTTTCTGCTCAACACAAATAGGACTTTTTACGTTATTAGTAAGCTCACTGCGTGGTAATGTTAGCAAACCATCGAGAAAATGGTAGTGTTTGGTAACAAAGCAAAATACCTACAATCGACAACCTACATTTCTAAGAAAATCACTTGTCTGTGTCACTGAATTTTGAACCAGCAAACATTCTCATTAAAATATTGTTAGAGTGTTGCTACTGGTCATGCTTCGACAAACCCGAGAATGGCATTTAACTGAACAGTATCAATAGAACTTCAGTTTGCTCATTCCAAATCCCTCAGTACCCTGACTCTGAGCTGCTGTCGAGGTATGAAATTTTCGCACTTGAGTTGCTACTTTATAGGGTCTGTGCATTGCGGGGCTTGCTTAAGCAGGAGCACGGCGTGCGCGCACATCCACACACATCCACACATATGCAAGCACACACCCATAAGTGAACAAACACGGTTTTCACAACTGGCTTCACATGAACAATAGCTGACTTGCTCAAGGTGCTCCAGTTACTGGAAACATTGTTCCTTCCACTGCGCTTAACAACCATACTCTTTTTACCAAACATTTCGCAACTAACGGTTTACCAAATGATGGAACTTATGGAATCCGTATCGTACATACATAACGCAGGTTCAAAAATTGCTCACCAACTTCATTGGTACCACTGTCGTCAAGGTAACGGTTGCAAAATGCCACAATGGGATTTCTTGTGCTAGCGTCCAGTAAGGAAAAACTGATGAACTCAGTACCAACTAGGAAGCCAAATGAGCGCGAAACTGAAGGAAACGGTCACTGGACGCAACCTAGGTTGTCATGCTCCTACAAGATGATTCTGATTGACTGGAGTTCTCTGTTTGTTTAACTGATTCAAATTTAGTATTGAATGGACAAGATTTATAGAAGGATCCCACTGGCCAAGCACGTTATTTTCTCCTATCAATATGGAATAAACTACTTGTCCCAACACGCGCAATTGGCGAATCTTTTCAGAGGATATCGAATAGGAACCGCTTGACCTTTCTGTGCAATTGTTACAGAAGTCGCGTAGCAACCTCACATCTTAGTCAGACAAACATCTAAAGCCCGGCGAAGCACTAAACGACTGTTGCATCTTTTTGAGAATCGTCAGCAGTGTGCATCCTATATGGCCTCTGCAGGGGCGGAAGCCGTCAATAAACTACTTAATTATATTAATAAATTATGAGTATATTTCTAGTGTTCTTGGCTGGGCCTTTGGCTGATTTTCAGAGGACGTGGTTATAAAGCGTAAGCTGATAAATCCCAGCGGCTAATGGGGATAAAGTTTATGTCCTGATCAGCACTTCTACAAATTCGACCTGTTGTTTGCCGCGAACCATGCGTTTCTCGGTGAAATGTGAGCTGATTCCCTTGATTTTGTGCGAAAGACATCCATATTCATGCGTTGCATACACGCGAGTAAATCTACTTTTTCGGTGGAAAATATATAAGATAATGACATTGTGTCTTTCGCGACAACGCTGTACTCTGCAAGTTTCGTAACTTGCATACTAGTGGAGGATAAGACGCACTGTACCTGTTAGCTTGCAAATCCTGGCGGTCCGAAATTGGCCCGTGGCCCAGTGGCATTGGCGGCTGAATGTCGGTGCAAGCCGCTGGTAATCATCCGTCCGAATCCTGATGCACCCGATGGATGCGTAGTGCTGCTTGTGCCAAACAGACTAAAACTGCAGTCTGGTGCATTTACGGATATGTCGATGACTAGCTGACTTCGTACTGGCTGCAACGAACTATCAACTAATTATATCAAAATTCCATACCTATGAGTATATCAAAGATTTTGTCACAGCAGGTTACTTTGAGGTTGATAAGAGACAACAATGTGAAAATGATAATGTTTTCATAACAACCCTGTTAAAGGTTTCTTCTTAATTTCGGATGAAACTGGTTCACTTTCGCCGACAACCGAACATCCCATACAAACTTGGAGATCACATCCTGCAAGCAGTCACCCAGGAGCGCAACCTTGGGCTACTAGTTCAGGCTGATCTGAGCTGCTCGGAACAATCTGAGAAGGCGTCAAAGATTGGGAACCAATGCGTTTTGGGCGGTTTGATCCATCCGTCTGTTCGCAGTTGGTTAACACCTACGTTCAGCCTCATGTGGAATAAGCGATCCATGAGTGGCAGCCCTGGTACAAAAAAGTACTTGCAGCTCTCCAGACTCCATAGCGACGAGCCACGAAGCACGTCAAAGGGTTGTCCAATCTTTCTTATTAACTTAGAGCGAGGACCCTAAAATTATACAGTGGCAGGTACCGGTGCCTACGTGGCAAACTTATTACGGCCTATCAGTTTCTAAGAAACCCCAACCACATCTGCTGTTACCTAAAACAACTGAGCCACAACACGAATTTGAGGGGCCACCAGTCCAAGTTAGCCACGCCATACAGTCGGTTAGAATGTCGACGGAACTTTTAATCTCTTCATGTGAGTCAGCCTTGGAATGCCCTCCCAAATTGCGTTGTTTCCGCCCCCAGTTTACCAGTGCATTGATGTTGCCCTAACCCAGCTACATTACGAGAGAGCCTGTGTGTTTCGGCAGACGATATAATGCGACGAACATGGCACAACCAGAATTAATCTAAACAACTCTGGTTGGCTTTCTGCGTGCCTCTGTGTTAACGCTGGTGAGTCCACCAAGACGATCAGAATATTACCCCTTTGTTTTCTATTCAGCATGTTGTGGATCGCTTGTTCGCCATCCTATGGGGCTTGTTAAGCATCCGCTATTCTGACCGTACTATACTATTGTTCCATTTTTCGCAATAGTGTCAAAAGCAAGGAATAATGAAAATAGAAAATATGAACTGGCTTCCATCAGTATGATTCGTCTAAACTATGATGTAAACATTTGCCGAAATGTTTTCGTAAATTGACACCATACGGCGATTAATTGGGTAAACTGTTACTTATCTTTAGCGGCCATGCATTGAAACAGAACTCGAGTGCGTGTTGGGAAGATACGATGCCATCAAAAGATTCGTGGTAAGTAGATAGCGTTGGTCGGTGTCACTTAAACACTAGTTCTCTCGGGGGTTATTGAATCACAGGGGAAAATATCACAAAGGGAGGTGAGAGAGATGGTTAGTATGGTGCGCGGCTTATAAAACATGCGTTTGGGTAAGGGATACAATGTGAAAAATAATTTCAGAAGAGAAACAGGTTGTTTTCAAACCTATCTGAAATCATCATTTCACGATCAGGTTCAAACAGCATTTAAGATTTACATGCACATTTGCACTTGTGAAAGGACACGCTATACGTGTGAAGGAACAGTCCCTAAGCTCTGGTGTTAGTGAAGGTGGATGTTACTGTGGACAGCTTATGCCATTTAACTGGGGTGTGTGAGCTAAACGATTGACTGAAATGATGGTCTCAACAAATATAAAGTAGGGACAAAGATAGGTAACTGGAATTTAAGGCTACCTCATAAATGAGGAGTAACGGAGATAAAAGGACTTTTGTGTGCTCACTCACTTCAATATATTGGTAAGTCCTAATTACACATCTATATAGTATCTTAAATTTAGTACCACCGACATTGTTACTGTGAACAGTTTTGACCAAAAGACATTATCCTCATGATTACAAATAGGTTCGACCAATGGGTTATTATGATTCTTCACACGGAAAATGTTCATATTACACAAACGTTGACGTGCATGCTAATAGTTTTGACACAGGTATGATGGCTCCGTGTTCACAATTGATCTAAATGCGTAACGAGACTATTTCTAGGCCTAGCCATAAACCAGAAAGAAAATGTGTCCTGCACGACAAGATTGAGCCGCTAAATTCCAAAAACAAGTAGCTTAACTGCGAGGCAATTGTTTACTTTATCTTGCTAGCACTGCACCTCAAAGTGCAATTAAAATAAGGACGACATCTTTTTAAATCTCTCGATGGCAGAGCAGTTAAACCGGTTCAAAATCTGGGAAGAATCACACGATAATAATGTGACTTCTTTGCAGGGTCACTATAGAATAAGGGGGAAGGAAACTGAATTAATTAACATGATGATTCTAATTTATCTCCCTCGCCAGTTGGATGAAGTTTGGGATTTAATTGGTTCATTGAAATTAAAATGCTAGCCAGGAAATTTATCACCTATCGGGGAAGCCCCCGGACGATTGTTGCCTCTTCTTGGGCTCATCAGTAGCGCGAAATTTAATTGATTGTTTGCACAGAATGTATAGCTAATGAAGCAGCTTCTGTATTGGATGGCGTGCACCCCTATATGTCCATTTCTTGTTACACTTCGTGGCTAGTTTCAGCCTTGGTTAAAATATCTCTACTTCCATTAGCGAAATGTGGATTGATGTCGCAGCACAAACGCATGAGTTTCATTAGAATCACACACGAAACTAATTCAGAACTCGTCTTTTACTCAAAACTGAGGAACGCTGATCCGGTCCACAGCACTTTCAATTATTCCATTAAGTTGGCGTGCATGAAAAGTTTGTGAGGCTTAGATAAGTGTAGATCCACTTGGTCGATATATAGTGTGCGAAAACGGAAACACGCTACTTTTGACAATATTCAAATGCACAGCTTTTAAATGATTCGACCAACAATCAAGTTATGTCCGAATTAGTTAAACACACGATCCTCACTGGACCGCTTTGCGCATTTACAAATTCATCTTCCATGATGGTGCGAGAGGTAAATACATCTGGAATACTGACTTTCTTCTAATGGCTACTTAGTAAAATGCATACAGCTGAGCTTGCGGTAAGCTTGTGGTTACATTATGCTCTGCCTTATTTCTAGGACTGCATGGCGTCTTTCTTTCAACGCTTCTCTTCTAGAAGTTGAACTAAGAATTCTAGAAGTTATGAAAAGCTAGCACACACTAACAAAAGTTGTTTCACCCCACAGAAATTGTACTACAGTTTACTGCCTAGGTGCTTTGAGTTGTGGTGATTTCTAAGCGCAAAGCCGGCACTAGAATTTGACTGTCACATGTGCTAACAAAAGAATTGTTAACTACGGTATACCTCATGATACGATGTTTCATTTTTATGTGTTCAGCCACTAGCAATTCCTTCAGTTCACTCATGATGCAAGGGTATAAATGCAGCGGCTAGTTGTTAATCGGCCTCTGCTACTCTAAGAGCTAAACGCGCTTCCTTGCTACAGGAGCTTTCCTGCACCTTAGTGGTCTACTGTTTTGAGCAGGGGCAGACCTGTGCCCAAATGCTGGAAGACGGTGGCAGTGTAACTGTTTCATGAGTCAACACGTCGTGATACCTACATATTTCTAACTCGTTATTCTTTTGCGTGTGAGTGGTAAAACTGGTCTTTCTCACACCAAGCTTCTGCTACAGGCAATGCGAATGTCATAAGCCTGAGCTTGCGTCACATTTCTCCTCAACCTGCCTACACAGTTTAAAGATGCTGTAGCGTGACCCCAGGTGTACGCGCGTGCGCAAGTGTTTAAACAACTGCCTCACCCGTTTTCTACGCCTAGACAAAACTGGAAATATGGCGTCAAACGAAGTTTAATGCAGAAGGATGCCCAGCCAGTCACAGATGAACAGAGATTGCAGCTGCAGGAAAACTGTTCGAAATGGTATTTTGTGCTCTGGATACAGCATTTACTAGCAGGTAAATTGTGCTCAGTTGCCTGCGAGGAAATGAAAGAGCTGGACAATAAGGGAAACCGCTTTTGCTTCTGCAGTGATTATGAGGCTATCCCACATGTCAGCTGCATAGATATTTTGGCGCCTAAATGCGATAACCTAACGGCGATGGTCCAGGGATCCAGACTTAGTAAATGTTCCCTCTCGGACACAACCACAAACCCAAGGTTCGCCAGCGGAATATGGTGGCCGAACCAGACGTAAGGATAAAACCGTGAGGCTGGATATACGAACAACTCCAAGCCGAAACCAGGCAGACAACGTAGTTCCACCTACTACGGTGAATCGCATCCTGGCCCAAGCGATGTTGCATGAACCTAACTTCGTGAACAAACTGTATCGACGTGACGGCACATATCCCTTACTGCTGAAGTCATGGCTACATACGCGCCCATTGCCGCTGCCCAAGAACTAGCAGTGGTTTAGATAAATCTACCTGACGCGATCACACAGAACTCCAGAATTGCCACACGTGCCTTCAACACTCCGCGAAAGCTAGGACAATATTCCTTTTCAAACATTTACCTCACGACTATTTCACGATTGGATAACCATCGTATGTTTTATTGTTCCTGAATATAACACGAACTTCATGAAAGATAACTTGTCAGACGACCAAAAACAATGGGACATATTATTTCTAAAGCTAAACATTTACATCAAATTGGCTAGCATTATATGCATCGCAAGGCAGCCAAAGTCGACCCACTGCGGAGAAACACGGCTGTTACGAGTGAAGCTACAATCAACAAAGGATGCTGAAGCGGTGCTTCTATCAGGCATTGGCCTCCGGACAGACTTGGGTAGCATTCGCATTTTCCTCAAAATCTCTTGGAGAGGGCACTGGCAAATAAAACAGAACCTGCTAACTACCAACATCTGATGAAGAACTAATCAATCTTGATCCCTAGCGTGCCGGATCTTCGAGACTCTGATCAACGTGAATCTTAAACCTATGGTTTTGAGGAATGGCGCTGGCTTCGGCAGACGATGTCACCCTACAACGGCGTCGCCAAGTCAATCACAAAACTACTCTCATCATCATAACACAAAGGGTGTGGCCTCAACTTAATGAAAGCATTGTTTCAGTCCTAACACGTGGAAGAACGCGCACTCGAAACGTCAAGTAAGCGGCGTAGGAAGCTAGCGTTAGAGATACACTTAAGGGCTTTTGAATCCAGACCTCATTTGTCCGACAGAGAGCAAATTCACCGATGTCTAAGGTTAAATCTCACAAGTATTACTTTCGCAATGGACCACTGCGAGGCACAGACAAGTATTGACTGAGCAGCGACTATCCCAATACTTATTGAGATCAGAACTTTACAAGGTGAACACAATGTCATACAATATAAGCTGACTCAAAGTTCAATGTGAGCAGTTACGGACATCAAATGGGCCAGAAAAATCTTTCGCCTGCCACTCGTACCCTCAGCCACATCTCTTGTACTCGAGCCACTCTATTGTTTATTTATACCAATGCTCAGTACCTCTTTAGCAAATTATATGAACCCGTCTCGTCAAACCTTGATGTCCATGTACCTAATAATGATAACGGTGATCGGGTTGCACGACGGAGTCACCGATGCCGATATTCCTCTACGCGTCCATGTTTCTTCTACGTTGAGATCGACCTAGTAGGAGTGGTTGCGTACTTTTTTACTAGTGTAGTGACCCACAGCTCCAAAGCGTTGACGACCTAGAGATTCAAGTTGTGGGCTCATCCTGCTGCAGCCTGCAACTAAGACGTGACGACACATGTTCAGTTGCCTTGGGATACCTCAATCCTATGTAGACCTATGAAGTGGATAGCCATCACGCTTTAGATCAGAAAACCGCTCTGGCTCCGCATAACATTCACCTTCTACTAGTAAGAGACATCAAGTTGCACGCGGTAGAGGTTCTCGCCAGCAATACTCCGGCCATAGTCTACGAGCACATTGTCACGTCACGTCCGGTACAAGACTTACAGAGACGAATAAACCGAGCACTCTGGACCTCGTGTTTAGTAATGAGGAATTTACGATAGACACATTAACAGTAGACAGCCCTATAGGGCGCAGGGATCATGGACAACTCCTTTTTCGCTATGTCTGTTACGCAAAACTCTTCATCGAGAGCATCGAGATAGTTATCCGACCTTGTACAGGTCACTGATTGGTCCTTTCTATATCAACAGTCACCAGAGATCGATTGGGGGGTGGGGGTGGAATTCGTCAACCAGTTCGGCAAGTTAGTATCAAACGCATCAGAAAATACTAGCTTTTCAGCTTCAAACATGTAAACTCCACCCTATGGAGTAAGACACGGAAACAGAAATCTCGAGAGCTTCATTTTGAAAGGCACGCAAAGTCAATCCACAAACAATTTGAAATACCAACAGCATTCAGTGGATAAGTTTTGTCCCACTTCTAAGCTGCCTTGCAGGTACGCTAAGTAAGTGCAAAGTGCAGTGAAACAGCCACTTCCGTAACTTCGCATGTGGGCAAGCGCAAACTACGCAAGGAGCAGCTATTACACTGAGACATCAATTCGCTTATACTATCCAGAGCGCATCACCATCCCTTACCATTCTCACACAGATCACGTCAACAAAAAAATGTCATATATACTTCACTGCCGCGAATGCGCTGAAGCGTATGATATCCTCATGTGGATACGGCTTCATTGGTTTGTATGGCACTTGCACAAATACGTTGAAATTGGCTCCGATTAATTCCGCTCTACCGTTAGCGAATATATTTTGACGATGACTTTTGAAGTGCAGTTTTACATACTGTGAATGCATCACTTCCATCTAAATGAGGGGCAACCCTGCAGAACCAGCGGATTATCGCCCCATATCACAACTTCCATTGACCACCATGACCATGGAGTCCATTGTATTTGTGACGGTCGTGCGGTAACTAAAGTGTAACAAAATTCTCGTTCCGGAGGAACACGGATTCCACAAAAATTAGCTGTGTACTAATAGCTTACTGATGGTTCCTACACGTCGGAAGATATCTGTGGATGCTGGTGTGGAAGTTGATGTTGCCTATATGGAATTCTCAGAGATATTCGACCGTCTGTGTTGTATAAGAAAGGCAACAGAAAAAAGCGGGATATGTATTCGCACTAAACACACAACCTATTCAATTTTAACAGTTCGGATTTTACACAAGCAATGTAAACTGAGTTGCTGTGTTTCAGCCAGCCAATGAAATGCGAGCAGATTGGACATCGTAATGAATCGGCCACAATAGTCTAACTGGCCGCATTTTACTGCACAGGCTTCAGACTTGTGAAATTGGCGATTCCGTTCTGGGTTGGACATTCAAGTTTCTCCTTCAACGTCACGTAAATGTGAAGCTTCACAGTACCCGGATTGACCCGGTGCGGTGTAACTCGAGACACGATAGCCTGGCTTCGCCTGTCCTGGTCCGCATAAATGACATCACGAGGGTTCTGGCTGTAAATTAGCTAATTTTCGCCAAAGATATAATGGTATTGCGCGCTATAACTACAATGGAGGAACACACAACCTTGCAAGATGAACTAGACGAAGTTTACACATGGTTTATGGAGACGTTGCTACAGTCCATGGTCGCCAAATGCAGGGTTTTGAGCACACACCATCAAAGTACTCAGGACTATCGGATACGTCTACAAATTCCACATTGTGTTTCTCGTGAGTTCGGTATAAGAGTGACCTTTTAAGGTGACCTGCATTTTTTCAAACAGTCTGAATAAACAATAAAATCAAACCGAAATTTCAGCTTCCTTCGTAGGACGTTTCATTCATTCCGTGAGTGCTTGGCGCGTACGTGAGGCCGCAAGTGGAATATGCTATCCATACGTGGTAACTCTGGCAGAAATTCCACCTCACCGTACTCGAGAATGCACAACACAAGACGACGAAGATAGTATGTTGCACCTTTCCTACCAACACAAGCTGAAATCCCTAAAAATGTACAGCGGACGTTATAGGCGTCTACCGGGCGATCTCATAATGAATTAAGGAAACCTAAAAAACCCTAAGCACACTTGTTAGCGTCATTCGAAACTGGATCAGAACGCATGTCTGAAGGAGCCATAAGTTTGAGGTGGCCACGCAATTCAGCCAGAGGGAAGGTCAACAAAACATTTCCCATCTCGGATGGTCGCAGCTCTGGAACTCCCTTCCAGGGCATGCAGTGGTTGTTCCCGCAATATCCCCAACCAAAAAAACGAGTTGACAACATATTGATACCCGTAAACTAAATGACATAGCCCGTGCCCATTAGACGATGATATCATTGCAGAATAATGAGTGGTCGGTAGCAAATTCCTTTTAAAATGCAGGCAGGTATACTCCCACGTGTGCCAGTGCAAACCTGTTGCTAAGTCAAGTATCTTGCACGCTGTAATATCGACACAGTGTTTTAACTTGTAGTTAGCATTATAACCAAACTACGCTTTGCTATCCGTTATAAATCTTCGTTCCATTGCTGTATTTCAAGCGTTCATTCTGTATAGATTCGGATCCCGTGGGGTTTGACGCTGGTACGCTGGAAATCAAAATGCTTATTGAACGTAGTACCTGAATAAATTTTTCGTTTGATGTGTATAGTCTAAAAGCATGGAGGTGCGAGCCATTGAGACAAGCTTTACGATATCTCCAACATACTATGTTTACTGATTTGGTTTCCTCTTGCTCAGTTTAGCGTAAGTGCTAAAAGTACATCGTTTGAGACTTTTTCATTGTTAAGCTGTATATTTCAATGTTACCCCCACTGGACCACTCGAAGACATACTTTGTTGCTAGCTTGATGAATCTATGCCTGTTAGGATTAAAAACATACTAAGGCAACCTAGGAAAAAGCAAATGATAAGCGTAAACATCACGAAGTCCACAGATATGTAGCAAGTTCGTATTCGATTATTTTGGGTCCGTCAAGGAAAGTATACATTGGAGTTAAGCAATAGTGTGCTAAGAAAATTTTTCACTAAACATTTACCCGCTGAAAAGGACGCCTTTAGCAGATTTATTGTCAAATGTACCTCGCAGTGGCAATGAGCGTTTATGTAATGGATATATAATATATATAATTTACAAACGCTGGTAACTCTTCAAAACCGTGAAATGTATGAACAATCACACTCAGCAACCAAACCATTCTTTCTCTTTGTACTAAAGTACATCTGCTTTCTAGGTAAAACGAGGTAATTGTTATTTCGACTAACAGATTTCCATTCTAGATAAGGTCCGAACTACGACTGTTGTAACACACTGTTGCTCCTGTCATATTGAAATGGGTGACCAATTACACGTGTAACGCCCCAGGGAAGACCGGCTGAACCCATGCGTAAACAACGAGTCACGTCAAAGACTATAATTGTATCACACCTACGATTACATTTGCCTAAGCCCGTTACTTCGCAACTAGTAATTTCCCGAGTACAATTTACATTGAGATGACGAAGGTGATTCGCCGGAGGCATTTAGATAATGACAGTAACATTCGTACCCACTTCATTCATGACCAATGAAAAATAATGTGGCTATCATGTACTAATAAATTTTATTTGTTTCGGACATACCAGCTGTTTTACCGAAACCAGCTTGTATTTCACACTGCGAAACGAACGCCCTAACCACTCCCATGGGGTATGTTGTTCTGTAATTAGTAGAGCAAAATATTGCAAATGACATCGTAGTCCACAGTTGTCGGCCCGGTACCGTTTGAAACGTATGTTTGTGCTTACAATACCCTAGCCGTAAGATTAACTGTTGACTTTTTCTACCAACCTTCTACACTTATATGCAGGCTGATAACCTGTATTCTAGGGGTATTGTACCAGCATAAAGACAATTCGCAATTCCTATGGACACCGCTTACTATAAGCTGAATATAGTTGACATATTTTTTTCTTGTCCATCTCTCCTTGTACTAGTTTACTTACCCGTTAATTTGTTGCACTAGATTTTTTGTCCAGCTTACACTACAGCTTTGTCGAATAAGTTCTGCCATGACTGATTAGACTCACTTTCCCATCTCAACCCATGAGTGCATGTCAAAAGCCTTAGTGGACAGTCCTGTAAGACAGAACGCGGACAAATTAATGTGCAAAGAAAAACTGACAAATAAGATTAATGTTTACATAAAGTCCCGAAAGTAAGCAATAAAGGATATACTTAGCGGCTTTTAATAGATTCGCATTAGATGGATTTGGTACAGTTTTAAAGAACGTAAAAACAAAAGCCATGCGGAAATAATGCATCGGAACAAGCAACGAATGGCTGTTTCGTTTTGTCGTGGACTAACATGCAAACATTAGTCGTTACCACTATATTTGAACCAGGAATACTTTATACCACATCTTAAGAATCAGATTCGTCGGTGTCCTGTGATTCAATTTGCTGCTAATAGGTCCAGATTGATTTATCATTTATCTGGGATAAGACGGTTGCTCACAAGTACTAGAACCCCAAGCAGTCGTAAAATGCTAGTTGTGCTATGCGACACAGCCACAGTGGGTCCTGGCTACTCCTTAGTCCAGTAATCATAATAAAATTGAGCAGTGGTAGCGTGCTTATTGAATCGGTATAGCTTCCCTCGTGGTAAAGGGAATGTGTATTGAAGAAGACCGTAAAAACTACAAGGCTGTGTGTATCCTCTAGGATAGCTGTGAGCAATAAATATAGAACAATTTCCAAAATATTTCCACGTGCCTGGACTTTGCAAGATTTGTAATCTTCCTTTTTTGCTTGTTTTTTAGCTGTATCCATCAGTTGTGTCCAACAACGTGTTCAAAATGCACCCTCTGAAGTCTGGCATTATCTATCTTGCTAGTCTTTCAACGGCAACAGCGAAACAGTACTTCTCGATCTCCTTGCAAGAGTGTCTTGCCACAAACCAACACTTTGACAATAGTACCACTCTCTGTGATGTCGCTAAAGATGTGTTCCCTATCAAATGTACCATTCTATTTTTATACAGCCTAATCACGTTTGTCGGTCTTGTGGGTAACTTTTTGGTTGTTTGGGTTGTGGCGCGCACCAAATCCATTCAAACGATCACAAACATTTTCATCGCCAACCTTGCTGTTTCGGATATTCTAATGTGTACCGTAGCCACTCCATTCACCCCGCTTTCATTGTACATGAAAACATGGACGTTGCCGGAAATTGTGTGCAAACTGTTACCAATCACCATGGGTGTCTCCGTCTACGTGTCCACACTGACATCCACTGCCATCGCTCTGGATCGCTTTTTCGTCATCGTGCATCCATTCCTACCCCGAATGCGTGTCTGGTTGTGTTTCGTAATAATAGTAACCATCTGGATTATATCGATCCTAATCTCCATGCCACTGGCTGTTTATCATCAAAAAAGACAAGATAAGGAGAAGCAAATTTGGGCTTGCCAAGAGAATTGGCCAAAAGAATCTTCTCGTGAGGTATTCACCATTGTGAGTTTCATACTTCAGTTCGTCGTTCCGTGCAGTATCATCACGGTGTGCTATTTCCGCATCAGCCTGATTCTTCGCATGCGACTTCGAAGCAAAATTGGCAGTGGGACCAAGAGCCGTTCGCAAGATGTGAACGAGATCAGGCGAAAGCGTCGTACGAATTCCATTCTAATCGCCATGGTGGTGATTTTTGTGATTTGTTGGATACCACTGAACATGTTACTCATTTCCACTGACGTGCTTTCCGAAAGCCACGCCAAGATAATCAACAACTCTTCCTATTTCAGCTTAATTTTTCTTGTCTGTCATTTGATCGCAATGAGCAGTGCAGTGTATAATCCTTTTCTATACGCCTGGATGAATGAAAATTTCAAGAAAGAGGTGCGGCGCATGCTTCCTGGTATTTGTCGAGGTTCGTCAAATGAAAACCACCGAACGACATTTCAAACATTTGCTGGTGAGTACAGTGCACTTCCAACCAACGAACGGCAATTATTCGCGAACAACGCACTCATTCCTTTGAAAGTAGTCAATGCGGAATTGAAAAGGGAGGAAGACGAAGCGGCGAAAGCAATACCAGAACATCCAGAGAGACCATTAAATGTGGAGTCAAACTGCGTCAAATCAAAAAATGATGCACCATTAGAAGAGTTGAATCTGCCGCAACCCAACGACGGCTTACAAAGGGAAGAATATTCGATGTCAAACATCCCAAGCCATTGTTTTCATCCGGCTAAGCTTTAATAATGCATCTCATTAGAGACGTGATCCGTGGTATCGTTACATGCGTCTGCGGCACACTCGAGATGGGCGAACGGATACCAATTCTCCACCCAAATTCATTTGGTGGTTTCAATTCTTCGCCAAACATGAAGCACAAAAACTCGCATATTACTCATGTACATTAGGTGTTTTGAATGTTGATTTGCTTTGTATGCTGCACATGTTTACCTTGGAAAACCCGTATTGTATAGTGAAGTTGGGCTAGTTTTATTCGTAGGAGAATATGGCTGGGTTACCAGAGTAGAAAGAAAGGGTTTTAGTTGAAAGCTGGTGATAAGCAGTACAACGAGAGCGGGTTTACTCATTGACACAGGATATCATATTTGGCTAAAATTTGAGGCAAATTCGCAACAGTAGATAGCTGGTATATATATTTATATAATGGTCTGTACGAGTTACATACCAAATAGTTGGACTAATCACTTAGTGCAACTTAATCTCAGTGACTACAAGATATCAAAGTAAAGATCTTCAAACCTTCCCAGAGCCCAAAAAATGTAACTGTGGGATTTACTCTCACTGCCTGTTTAGATTGAACGAAAAACGAATTCATTATTCTCGTGCACATCCGCACGCCTATAAAAATATTCGTTACAATTCAATTGCCAGGATCTTGTCAAGAATGGTATTCAGATGATCAAAAAGATTGGTGATATTAGTCCCTCAGTCGCATCCTAAAAATCATGGTTAGGCAAATTTGGGTCACTCGTTTCCTGCAGCAAGTAAATGACTTGTGTGCAGAGTACGCCAAGATACAATGTAGGTTAAGGATTTAATAGAAGAAGTTGCTTCCGCACTCAGGACTGGCGAGTAGATTGCTTCAGCGCATGGAAGAAGCAGGCCTGAAACATCGTGGTAATCCACGATAAGTGAAAGTAGAAACAAATGCTACGAATGCATGGTTGTCTTTTAAATAGCTGTCTTAAAAATGTGATAAAGTGCCTTCGGAATCCTTGTGTTCATGTTTTTAACAAAAGTATACAAGCGGTAGCTTCAGCTTCTATCTAGCCACCCGGGATAGGTTCAATTGGAAATGCACAAAGTGTTCACAATGTGTTTTCTCTTACTGTATTTACGACAGGCAAATGAACTTGAATGAAAACTAAGTACAGTCCAACCTTCGATGCTCACCATCTGTCTATGGTGACTAGTCGAAAACACCCGTTTTCTCCTAGAAGTCATCTCCCTATGCATGAACTTGTTCATCGCGACCACTTGTCCAACGCGACCGCCATTTATCGGTCTCTTGAGTGGTCGCCTTAGACAGTTTTGACTATATCAACATTAAGAGTGTGAATATCCATTTGCCTCGCTTTGACTAAGTTAAATCGAGAGCACACGAGGAGTAATGTCATTAATTCCATGGCATCCACAGCACGTAACAGCCGTGCACTGTAATATTTAGCCGCGAAACATTCTTTGAAGCTAAGTTCCGTAAAGTGTTGGTCGAAGAATATCGTAAATTCCGAGTATTATTTCCTCTCTACAATTGTCCTTGGAAAACTGTTCCAATATTTCATCATGCAACGCTCGCATTGTATATGCCTAGTAATACCAGTACGTATCAGTGCTATTAAGTGATTCTTAGTGAGCGCATGTGGAGTAGCCACCTCAGCATAGGGAAGCCATTCAAAATTAATATCCAGTTAGTTCCCATGAGGTCAACTAAAGTCCGACGATACGACAAGGTGGACAGACCCAGTTTTCTGCAACTGTTTTGGTACGGCCCTCTTCCCTACTGTAAACTGAAGATGTGCGTGGTAGAGATAAGTTAAATCCGTTCAGGTTTCGCCACGGGTAATCTGGAAATAAATGAGCGAGCAAAGCTCGAGCATTGGCCTCATGATGGACAAGAAGAGCAGAGTGGTAATCTGTTTAGACCCACTGAAGAGGCTGCGTTTGAGCGCCGACAACATTCGTAGTCCGTTCCCGTATGGACTTTTCGTGTTGTCTATGGTTCCCAAATCGTGTGAACTGCTTCTGTGTCCGCTTCTCAAAACTGGCCAAACTTAGAGCAATTCCATGTGCAATGCAAACGACATTTCATAACCATCGTATGCTCATCGAGACGTGAAGCATATACTATCTATTTCCGTGGGTTAATTTCAGCTAGCGGCCCCCAAACTGTGTTATGCTTGGGCATCGGCAGATGGTAGCATGTACCATTCTAGTCTTTCAGAATGCATTATGGTAGTGTCTAGCCAACCCCCAATCCTCTCGTAATACGCATTGAGCAAATACTTTCCAAAATCTACTATTGCAAAATTGTCATACAGCAGCCGAGATTTCGGGCGGACAACACGCAATATCGACCAGCTTCATCATCTACGGTCCCAATAGTCGCATTGCCTAATATACACTTCAAGATGGATCCTGGTCAATATTGAGATTGCAAGTGGCAATCCAACCGTCCGCTTGATAAGCGCCTCCCGCAGTATGGTCCCATATAGTGTACAGCTTTAGTGTTGCATGCTTACTAGCTTACACATAGTTGTACTGCTGGGTCGGCTGCATAAGAACAATATTTCACTACTTTATTTGTCCTGTGTGTTTTGCAGTTGGAACGCGGGATCATAGATTCAGTAATTGCTGAAGGTGATGCCAAGTCATCTCGTCTACTTAAACCGTATCCGAGGTGCCGATCATCCTACTTTGGCAAATTGTTTCAAGTCCTGCTCACATTTTGGTTGTGCCTACATATAGAATGGAGAAATGGAATCCAAAACCATGAATTAGAGATCGCCGGCAGATGCACTGCTGGCTATCTCAAGTAGATTCGCGCGCAAAACGTATCGATGCGGATGAACCCATTCATAGCGTTTGGCAGCACCCGTCTTGCGGATAGGTTGGGATATGATTTCAGTTTAGATGGTTATCTACTTTAAGCTAATGTTCAGACAGTTTAGTCTTTAAGACAACATGCGAATCAAATGCTTGCCAGATAGCACGCGTACTCAATACAGCACTCCAAGGGCGGCTTCGGTCTTGTTCGATATTCTGATGCAAAACACTTGAAGGACAAACATCATCGTCGAGCATATAACTCCTAGTGCAACAGCTACTCGCTCATTATAAGTTTTCACTACTCATTCAGTAAACGAACAGATTCATGCCATGACACACTGAACCTTGCTTTAATTTATAGCGCTCTGCAGAATGTCTTTCCTAACATCGATCTCATTATAGGCTGGAAGATTCTCGAGGATAATGAAGGCGACGGCTGCACTTGAAAACTGACTAACGTTTCGCTTGGGCTATTGATGAGAAACATACAAGGAGCCACAACTGGGAGCTTAGACGCCGCGGTCCCTTTAAGCATCCATAATACTCCGTTATCGATTGTCTCTTAGACAAAATATTGACTGCGCTTCCATAATATGTTAAATGATAAACAGGGACTTATTTAAAGGTTGTAGGCCTAGTACAGCAGCTGTTATCCATTTCGCTAACTTCCGTGTTGAGGGCAGGTGCGCAGAAAAGTCGTACGGTGCAAAGTATACAGCCATCCTAAATCCACGTGGCAACAAAACCAACCCAATGAACCCTTTGTAACAATAGTGTGTAAAATGTTGTACCAAAAATATTTACTTTCGTGTTGCAAGGGCATAAGGACACATTGTTGTTCACTACAGAGGAGAATTTGGAAGAGTTGAATGGGTTCAAGCAGAAATTCAGTACATTTAGACTTAGTCAGACAGCCAGCAATGGATAACTGTTACATGCTGGCTAGTCAAACAACAATTTCATCACTTTTTACAGCTTATCTGTTGTTTAAATCATAGGAGTTCGGCGAAACAAAGTTCGAACCAATGAGTGGTCGTTAAGCATCAGTGACTGAACTTTTCTTTGAAACATCTGGCTCTCTCGTGAGCAGAGTATATCAAAGTAGTACGGGAGACTAATGTAATGCAAAGCTTCGCATGTCACAGAGAGATTTGGATGCACATTATTGAACCCTTTGGCTACAAGTGCAATGTTTGCAACCGAATTCATGACCAATAGTATGTCATTAACATGCTGTTTATATGAAGTTACGGATTTCATGATTTCTACTTTCTCTTCAGTCATGATCATAACTACGTACGTCAACATGAGGCAAATGGTCAATGGTGTATTGTGCATAAAAGCCAAAGTCTAAATTGTCGCGCAGAATGGCTGGTAGACTTAACGAAAGCAAAAGAGAAGACAGTAAACAGCGAAATAAAAAACAGGGAACTTGCCGGGCAAATTGTGTCCGTTTGAGTCATTCACCCATGGTTTTATGCAAGTTGAAGTGACTACCTTTTATTTTCCCGGAAAACAGGCCGTGAGTTGATGTGATTTCGTCTTAACTACGCCTATGATCCATATGTGTTATATCAGGCGGAGTAACACGGCCAGGGCATTGTCGACACGATGTTTAAATACAACAATCGTAGGGGCAGTAAATTATAGATGTAGCATTGAACCATGATGTAGGATGTTCTGGGTAGACATTATGCAATCCAGGTAATGTGAGTCGTGTACCCATCGTCTACCGAGCTATATGCCTTGATACATTACGTTAGTGTAATTCATAGATTGCATGCAAGCATACAGAAGCACGTGGGATGCAGTGCTCATCGACGTTAAGCGAGAGTTAACAAATAAGGACCCTCTCTCATGTGCCGCCTCAACAAGTCCACTTGATACATAAATCTGATAGAATGGCATGATTAAGGTAATCCACAATGTTACACTTAAGGTAGCGTAGTGATGGGTGCTAAGTGCAACATCCAACCCTTTAGTATGTCCAAAGTATGGGTGGTTACAATTGTGTTTGGGCGAGATTTCCAAGGTTGGCAAACCCGAAGAGAAACGTAATTCCGTCGAGTC
The DNA here is from genome assembly GCA_944474145.2 of Dicrocoelium dendriticum. Classification (NCBI taxonomy): domain Eukaryota; kingdom Metazoa; phylum Platyhelminthes; class Trematoda; order Plagiorchiida; family Dicrocoeliidae; genus Dicrocoelium; species Dicrocoelium dendriticum. The sequence goes on from OX104063.1 coordinate 170,634,646, forward strand.
TCTAAACGGCCGTTTTGATCCTTCAATTTCAAACAGTGACCTCTTAGCTTGTTGTGACGGTTCCAGTAAATGGTGACATATGTGGTAGCGGTCATGCAATGTGTGATACTCTAATACGAAATCGTCACGTAGCCTTCGATAGCGTTCGCTGAAAATCCCCAGCAACTACAACATTCGCTATTGCGGGTGATCGTGTACACCTTTGACAATATTTGCTGCTGTACTTTGTGGTGTATTTAGCACCTCCAGGTCGCGCCTCAACCAAGATTGCCAAGCTTGGATGGTGCACTCCACGTAACGGTGCGCGTAGGAATTGTGCACCATTTGTAATGTTGATGGGTCAGATCTCCCGAATGTCCTTCGCAGCATACCGGAGTTCTGGTTGCTTCTTTGCGCAGCTGCCTCAGACTGTTTTGCACAGCTGAAGTCACCTTGTATAAGCACACTGGTCACGTTCCCGGAAGCTGGTAAACAAACTATGTCTGCCGCCAATACGTGTTGTCATGTCTGCGGCGTACTTGAACAACATGATATTTGTCTACTCTGCATGGTAGGGCATTCTGAACTGACCAGTTCGAAATCGTGTTATAATCTTACTGGAGTCCTTGGTGGTCGTCCGGTCCAATGATCGCTCGCCATGGCTTAATTTTACCTGCGAAGAATAGGAAATCTGAACCATTTAATCTCGCTAAATCATTCACGAAAAGTAAGAGCAGTCGAGGCCCTAACAACGAATCTTGTGGTACGCCACAATCCAGATCTTTCGCATCGGACAGAGATTCTCGGACTCACAAGAAACCGAGGTTGGTGTAGAAAATTGTTTATAATACCCGGGATTGGGTCACCAGTGCTACAGTTCCAAAGCTTATGAAGGGGAATACGATAATCTAAGGGATTAGTCGCTTTTGAGAAGTCCGGGTAGATGACATCGACGGCTGCACCACCATCAACTGCTTTGGTCCAGCTATTGCCTTCAATTAATAGGTTAGTAGTACCTGAGCACTTTTGACGGAATCCATGTTGCTCCGGGGCTATTGAGGTATACTTTTCCGGATACTACATTAACACATCTGCCATGACTGATTCCATACATTTGGACCGCACAGAAAGCAGCCTTTTGGGACAGTAATTAGTAGGGTCAGTGCGACTACTTCCCTTATGAATAGGAATGATGATTTCTCGCTTCAATCCTGGGGAATTTATCTCTCGTCTGGAAATTGCCGACGGAAAATAACCAGTAGGTCTACTATGTCATTAGCTACTGCCTGCAGAGCCTTCGTTTGAATGTTATCTAGTCCAGGAGAACGATTGATACGCAGGTATAACAAGTTCTTCAACCCGGATTCTGCTGTGTAGGTGCTGTTGTATAAACCTGACGGTGGATTAAGATAAAGGAGGAGCAATTTGTGCTCTTTGCCAGCTAGAAAGTGTGGGAGCAATGAAGCTGTAAGAGGTCAGCCGCTTCCATTGCTGACTGCGTGCAAGCATCAGCAGTGACAAGTGCTGGGATTCTGCGTTTTACCCTACAAAGATCATTAAAGTGCCTCTATAGGAGCTTGCGATTCGCACAGAATCGCTTCATCAACTCCTGCTAATGAGTTACCTTGTGCTCGCAGATCAATGTCACCTAAGAGTTACGCTGTGCCGTCTACAGTCCATGTTTTGGCATTCGGGCAGTCACTGTGAGCTCGCCATACCGAGTCACTTATAGACATAGATCTGTGTGTTGAGTGAGTGAATGTATATTTTGCGACTGCGATTTTCGTTCAAACTACTTGGACTGATCATTTGGTAAAGCATGATCTCAATGTGCAGATATTATTTTAAAGTTTCTAGAACAGTTCCCGATCAGGTTCTTAGGATGTCCAGTCGGTAGAAATGGTCAATAGAAGGATTACTTTATGGTAGAATGAAAGTGGTGATTGATTAAAGTATAATATACTTACTACGTCTATTAGTAGAAACGACTTTTGTGGACTTGCTTCCATGCGGAGTAATCCCCCAAAAGTTTTATTCGCACGTGCACTTCCCATTTGGCTCTGTGTCGGCATGGCGTAACAGCAAGTGAGCCATCACCATATTAACTTATTTGTATGGCCGTTGTTGGATATAACGAGTAATAAGCACGCAAAGATGAATAAGCACACTGTTTTCATTTAGTATGCTCTTTTAATCCATTCAGCTCTTTTCGTTATCTGACGCTTTATAGCCTTACATATTTTCTACTCGACAAAGGTGTGTTAATCTGACTTGAGTTAGCATACATTTTCGTACTATTTGGGCTGTGACAATTCGCCCCATGTGGATGCATTAAATAATCTAGAAGTTTCATTCAGTCACCTCAGAATTTCGGCCCAATAGTGGCCAAACATGGAAAGTAGGAGTATAGAACGTGGAAAAATACAAATGTAGACAATGGAGTAGTATATATTCGACAAGTTCTGCTTCAGGTAGTAAATAAGGATGACATAGAAAAAATAAAAAGGATAAAGAAAGAATGGCTCTGTACATGATGTTGTGGTCGATACAGCGAAGCCAGGTAATCGAGTTGCAGACGAATTGGTATAGCAAGTGGACTTCACAGAGCATCACAAATTGCCACAGGTAGTCGAGTAGTTCTTTTCCGGGAAAGAAGCGATAACACTTAGCAGTGCGCAGCAAATATAAAGAGAGAACGGAACGTCAGCCTTCCGTGGGGGAAAACGAGATACCATGAAGTTGAAATGTGAATAAGCTTTATGGATTTATTAACAGATGAAAATATTATTCGGAAAGCTTTTACATATTATCTTGCAGTTGTCACTGTGTACTTATACTTCAACCCATTCTCCATACATTGTGTCTAGTCTGCATTCCGGTTTCATAAGTTCTTTAACCTGCATCCCAGTGAAATAGGTAACCGAAATTTTTCCAACTGATTGTTTAGACTCACATAGTCGCAACACAGTAGGTAATTCGTTCCAGATATCCGCGTACTTCGTCAGGTGAAACATTCTGCTTATGGCTGTTTTAGTCCTATATGTGGGGAACGAATTCCACTTATCCCTGACATCCTACCTTTTATTCTGAATGAAGCGTATCCTGCTGTATGAGGCAAATATCGCTTTGTGCACTGAGTTGAACAAAAACGATGCTCCCACTTTCAATCACCGTTGCCACAATGGATCTAATTGGAGCAGAATATGGCGCTCTGAATGGCTTGGTGTCGAGGATTCGGCAAATAAGGCTTTGGTGAATCGATACTGCACAGTACCCAGTCGTAGGCGATTACATTCGCTACAACTGGCAAATATCACCGAACAGCATTTTAGACGACGACGCAAACAGAACTTGAACATAAGCAGCTTGGAATCATGTAACGCCAACAATTTGTAGGTTAGTCACTCTGGTTGGCGGGCTTTGGCTGCTTTGACTAATATATGCTCTCCGAAATTGAGGATGCTTTAATAATAACTACCCTTCTCTCTTATTGTGTTGAAAGCAAATTGGCTTTCCAAAGTGGCATGAAGTGTCTATATCTCTTCTGCATCGAAAACCTAAGATACTGAATTTATCCGCAGCGAATTGCATTTGCGAGTTGTTATTCTATTTTTTGAGAGCTACTAAGATTCTCTGTATCTTATCCTAAGTAGGTTTCAGATTTCTAGAAATAAACGTGCACAGCATCTTAATATCATCAAGGAAGAGTTAGTGTGTACAATTTTTATACTTTCCTTTGTCATTAATGTGCATCTAGAGAAGTAATGGACCAAAGACACTCCCTTGGATCACACTACTAGGAATCAACCGCGAGAATGACCTATGGATGCTTATTAAAACTTGTTAAAGGCGATCAGTAAGTTATGATCTAAACCAAAGATGCAATGGGATCAATGCTGACAAATTGCGACTTTGTCCCTATAAAGTGGCGACGCGAAAATCTATAGAATACTTTTTGCATACCATAGAAAATGATAGCTGCATGGTCATTATCCACAGAGCTCGCTAAACAACACGGGAATTCCGTGGTATGTTTGACATTACAATGTTTGTGTAAAACGTTGCTGAATCTGATTAATCACCTTTCGTGAGAGCAATTTGTTATTGTTCTCCCTTTGACTATGCGCTTCATTGCTCTCGCAACAGTAGGTGGGTGGATAACCAAGTGGTAATTTCTGATTTTTGTTTTGGCACATTTTTGTGCCCAGACCTAACTAGCTGGAGTTTCCATCAGCTTGGAAAAATGCCCGGCTCCATCGATCCGGTCAACAAGTTTAGGAGTGAGTGATAAGTCATTTCCACCTTGTTTTAGCAAGGAATCTCGTAGATCGTCTGGGTCGGGATAACAGGACGGCCACAGTCGGTCTTTGTGGTGTTGAATATCTCTGCAGTTGAAAGTCAATGTGTTCAGTTTAACATCGCTAATAGGTGTAATGGACTAAGCTAAGTCACTTGGAACATTGAAGGAGAAGGTAACGTGCCTATTTGGGTTATTTGCCATTATGTAGTGATCTAAACTCAGCGCAAAACGAGCTAACTTTTTCACTGCACTAAGATTGTGCACAACTCTCAATGCTGCAATCCAATTCCCTCTTGTTCTATCGGTCGGTGTGTACGTGGTCGCATTCAGCTCGTGGTGCTGATTGGCTTTCAAGTGCACTGACTGCGCGTCTGGCTAGTTCGCCTAACGCCAACTGCAATCACATGAGTCACCAACGCTCTTCACTTCGCGCGTTGTTCCTGGTGAGTTGGGTTACTTAGGAGGCACCACTAGAGGTGACGGTGAAAGCTGTGTTGACCAATATGCCCTTGGTACCAAAGATGGACATAAGGGTGTCGCTCCTACTGTGTTTATCGAGACGATTCGTACATACATTACTCCCATTTTCTGCACTGGATTGCCTCCGGCTCTGAGCTGCAGGTCTCATGACCGTATAATTAGAGAAGCTTCTAGGACTGGAATAATAGCGGGCAGGTCAAATGTGACTTGTTCGATCAAGGGCTTATGATGTGTCAGAGTAAGTAGCGCAGTACTGTAGGACGATTAGCTAGACGGACCTTATTCTTTGACCCAGAAACAAAACTCAGAACAGCTTGCTGACAGGCAGGATCCGTGTTTTTCGATTTCATTGACAAATCACTGAGACCTGCCATCTGCTAAACTGCTTCAGTTAAATCTTTACACCTTTTCATGAGCACTACCATAGTTGACACTTGGAATAACTCTGCATTCCAGACAAACCCAGAGTGAATCATTCACATCGTTCAGCCACATTAATTCTACTTTACCTACGCCTTCACACATAGCGTGGAAGGCGAAGATACTATTAGAGAAGGTCAGGTCTCTCCTGACCACGCGGGTGCGTTTTGATTCCCACATTTACCGCTAAGTTGGATCGTTTACAGCTACTTCTATTGTTGCAACCCAACACTGCACTTCTGCAGTCACGTGTTGTAGAGGGTGAGTGCCCCATTAACACAATCGGTCACTCCAGGGCCCAACGACGGAAACTCATCGGGTGATCGTAAGTGAGCTCCTTTTTTGTACAGATGCAGTAAACACAAGGTTAAATAGCCGGAAAGGTGGCTAGCACAGAAAATTGGAGGGTTGTCGTAGCAAACACTTGATCGGTAAGTTACTTGCTCATTATTGCACGATATGGTCGCTACGTGTTGTAAATATCGCCAGATGTGTGGAAGTGTAATAACATTCAGTCAGTGGTGCTGAGAAAGGTTAATGTGGCTAAGTTATTAATACAGGGAGTAAATTCTGTGGAAACTGGGCGTTCGATTAGGGACAGGTACCATTTTTCGCGGAGAGCGCCCAATATGTGACACGTTTTTTACCGCTCGGCAAGTCATCGGGCGCTCATCCGTCACCCATCGGACACTCACCGTGTGTTAGCCGGGCACTGATGCCGATAGGGTGATTCTCAAGTGCGTTGTCACTCTCGTGCAATTGATCTCGCTTTTCCTGCTTGAGGTTGCAAGGAGAACGACACACAGGCACGTGCATTTTTGATTCTTTATAGATTGGCGTTGGTTCGTGTAAGGTAATGCTCTCCTACGCATCATGCAATAGGTGCATACAAGCTGCTGAGTCACACCGATAGGATAATATAGTCAAAATTCACAAAAAAAAGAAATTTCTAGTAAGAATACCATTAAAACCACCGGATAGCACGTGGAAGAATTTATCAGAATCAATTCCGCCGCGGTGAGATTTGTTACAAAACCTTGAAAATATTTTAAGAGCGCCAAATGTTGGATACCTTTTCTGATGCAGCCACAGGGTGTGTCGTGCAACAAAGCTCTTCGTAGATCAATACACGAAGGTCTTACCTTCGCGAACATTGCTGGAAATCCGGGTTGCACGGCTTATAGGTGGGGGCCATTTAATATAACAGATGAAGTAGTCAATATTTAAACACACTGAACTGAAGATGCTTTTCGACTGAACGTTCATAAACTTGCTAAAACGTTTTGGAATTCGTATGCGCATTTCTAGCGTTTTGATGGACCGCTAAGCTTTGAGGTCGTCAGCGTAAAGCAGTCAGTGTGAAATGATTAAGCTCATTGGTTGGTAATGAAAAACAACAGACGGGCCCCAGTATCGGATAGTTTGACACCGCCTTTCTCTCGCATAGGATTCGAGCTGTTAGTGCCTGTTGACATGCAGCTTTGTCCTCTTGTTTAAGTTGTATGCAATGGCTACGGTCGCCAACGTAATTATTCCAGGTGTTCCAGCTTGGGTCGGTTTTGTAAGCATGTCAGGCCGCGTTTCGAATCGCCATGAATTTTCGTGTCCTAATCCATAGGGATGAAACCATGCTGCTTGAACGGCTTTCCTTAGTTTCCGATTAATCAGCAACGATTGTATCAAATTTGCTGACAAAACTTTCCCCAAGCAATCTCCTTGTCTACTTAGTTCTAGGTTGTCATTTCATCTAGCCCCGCCAATTTGTCGCAGCGTTCTATGGTCTGCGTCATCTGCATATTCTCCCTGGTGTATTCTGCATAGCAGTGTCACCTGTAGAGCAAGTTTGCATGATTATTGTGGCCCACAGGAGTACCCAAGCTTGCTGTCGCGAGCATGAGTTGGGCGTCTGTAAATATCTCATCTAGCATAGAAGGCCTGTCCGCTTCTTTGAACCTGCTGGGAGTTCTGAGTTGAAAATAAAGCGAAAAACGCGATAAGCTTTGGTAGATATGCTTCGAACTGTTCTCCTGTGGTCGCTTGGGATTCCCGTGCGTGGATGTTATAAACGTCAGTAATAAGAATTTGGCTGTCCTTCTTCTTTAGCACCCAGCACTTTGCAGATGCCAGATTGTACTCCAACTAGGGTGTGTAAGTTGCAGTGTGGTAGACGACAGCTACCGTGCAAACCTCTTCGCCTATCAAGCATGGAAGGTACGTGGTTGTACGCAAACAGAGATCCTTCACTGTATTGATCAGATCCTCCTTGGATTCACATCAGAGGTCACTGCAAAATAACAGCCACTTCACGCTCTTTACTGGGTCGGTCGGACTGAACATTACACATCTGACTGCGCGATTTCCATGTCACATGTCAAGACATAACCATGCTCCGCTTTAGCGATGGGGTTGCAAGCCTTAGATTTCTGATAAGTTTGCAGTTCGGAATGTTTGCTGAGTGGGCGCTTCGTATTCGTGTACACACAAGATAGCTTCTAACACGTTAGAGGCGCTTGATATGGAGCGTATGAATAGAGTGAAGATAGTCAGACTCACGATAGGCTGGCACCTAATATATTTTGGGTAATTCTCCGGAGAACAATGCAACGCTAACTCACAAAAAGATTGAAATTCGTTCTCCTTGACTATAGGTCTGAGCACCTGGTTTTTTGACACGTTACTGTGGTTTCATTTGGTTTCGGGTTATTTGGTTTTCTCGATGACGTCAAACCGTAGTGCTTCTCTTATTGTTGTTTTAACCATGGTTCCGAAGAGGGCGTGTTGTACAGTTTAGGCCAGATACACAACAAAATGGCCGTATGTTCTACGTTTCACAGTTGTTGAGGGTATTGTGATAGATCACTCTCTGTCGGATTTGCTGGCTGAAGATGACCCGCCATTTCCCAACGACCCTCGGCCGCCGGTAGGGTCGAGGTCAGAAGTCTGACTCGTACCATATAACGTGTTGAGCCTGTGTGTTATACTAGCGTGATAATACAGCTAGTGTATGTCGGTGGTGCAGGTTTGTTTGCTTGGTCGCATCAACTGCAGTGGAGAACGACGAGAGTTGTTGGGCTACTGGCTTAGAGTGTTTTACAGTGGGGACATAGCTTGTGCTGCAGCTGCCACCCATAGTACTGAAATAGGACAGATGAGAACTTGTCGTACATCAGAGAATCTCTCTATCTAATTAACCAAGTTCCGGCATTAGTGCGCGTAATATCGAAAAACTCTGCGCATGAGCAATGGAGAAAATCTGTTGTGCCGAAAGTTTCCGGCAAGAATCATCATAGTAACAATGGCTCCCCAAAAAGTGACGAAAAGTGTTGTAGGACTAGTTAATACTAGTCCGAGACGGTGCGCGAAAGTAAGCGCGGATATCAGAAGGCAATGGGAGTCGGACACAGCGGATTGTATTCGATGGGCTACAATAAGAAGCGGACGGATGAAGCGAGGCGAGAGCGTACACGTGAGCGCGGGAACTTACAAGGCAGTTGTGTGTCGAGCCGGTTGTAAGGACGATTAAAACAAGAAGGAGTAATGTACAATCGGTCAACAATTAAATTGTACATGAAAGATAGCAGTTATCTTTTAGGGCGCTACAGAGCTCCCCCCTAGAAGGCTGAACATAGAAAGCCTTCGAAATCGAAAAGGACTGTTGAAACGAGGTTCGTAAGGTAAAATCGTGCCAAGGAAAAATGAGGGAGCGTTCGTGTAAATAGGGGTTCGCCGGAAGTCGGAGTCCGCTGTGCCGTTTGTGATTTGTTATTTATTGATTGCAGGGCAGGGTGCATTTCGGCGAGCCGTTGGAGCGGGCTTGTCGGACTACAAAAAACTGGCTAGCCCAGAAAAAGCCGACAGGACCTCAACCTCCGCTGCTGCCAAACGGTGCGCTTGGGAGTGGTCTCTCCCCCCGCCGCACCCCGCCCCGCGCCAAAACGACCCTTGTCCCACGAAGAAACGACGCTCGTCCCGCGGAGAAACGACAACCGTTCCGTGGCGAAACGGAACTCGTCGCGCGGAGAAGCAACCAGCATTCGCGCCAGAATCCTCGAAAACATTCCTCGTGTGGGCCAGTAGATCGAAAGGGAGGGTTTGGGGCACGTAGAGACGAGAAAATAGAAAAAAGCGCAGAAAACGCCAAAAAGAACAAACGAGTGATCTGTGTGTTTAAATATTTTGGTTTTTGAATATTTTTTTGAAAAAGGTTTTTCGGAGGTTTTGGCTATTTTTTGTTTTCAAAACGTTAATCGACTAAAAATGGGGCAAATATATACAATATCTACAAAGTCAAAAGCATTTACACTGTAAATAGTCGGAGAAACGAACGGGCTTACGCACCTCCCGACCACGGCGATTGGTCGCGTGAGGCGGCGGGCTAGATTCGGGAGATGTCGGGACGACTGAAGCTTGTAGACCGAGATCGTGGTCTGGTTGAACTGCACTAGCGTGCTGTAAGTTGGTGCGGTGAGTTGTGACGTCGCACGAAGCACTACTAGACGAAGTAGGCGAGGGGTTTTCTTCCATAAAGGCGGGTTTTAGACGGTCGATGGTGACGACTTCGTGTCGACCACCGCGGTCAATAGTGTACGCCTTACTCGCACGATGTAGCACCTTGAAAGGTCCTATGTACGGCGACTGAAGAGGCTGTCGAACACCGTCTGCGCGAAGGAAAACGTGTGAACACGTAGACAGCTTCTCGGGCACGTACACTGGTGTCTTCTGCGCTCGAGGAGCGGGTGGACGTAGCTCACGCATCTGGTGAGCCAATCGATCAGTGTAACTTCCGTAGTCAAAAGTGGAAGTACATTGGGTTGGCGCTACCAGCTGTCCGGGCAACCGCAGCGTGCAACCGTAGACTAGCTGCACTGGTGTGGCATCGAAATCGGTTTTAACCGTGTTTCTTAAGCCTAGGAGAACGAGGGGAAGCGTTTCAGACCATGAAGGATCTGCGTGCGCACGTAGCGCTGCCTTCAACTGGCGGTGAAAACGCTCCACCATGCCGTTAGCGGCCGGATGATACGCTGTCGTCTGAACGTTACGATAGCCTAAATCCTTAAGCAACGTGGCAAATGTTGACGAGAAATGTGACCCTCGATGGGTGGTCACAATGGCGGGACAGCCGTATTGAGCTACCCAGCGCTCCATAAAAACGTTCGCTACCGCTTCCGAGGAGCAATTTGGGATAGGGACGACCGCAAACCATCTAGTAAATCGATCGACACAGGTCAGCAGATACACACAGCCTTTCGAAGGCGGCACAGGACCTACGAGATCGACGTGCACGTGATGAAAACGTGCGTCTGGTGCGGAAACTTTCCTAGTGGGCTTCTCCTGTGCTTGTGCACCTTCGCGCGTTGACAGAGAAGGCAAACAGCTGCCCAAGTACAGACGTCCCGATTAACATTGCGCCAAACGAATCGTGCGGTTATAAGTTCAACCGATGCACGAACGCCTGGATGAGACAAGCCGTGCAACCTGTCGAACACGGTCTGCCGAAACTCGCGTGGGACGACTGGGCGCGGCGTGCCCAGAGATAAATCGCAGAGTATAGTTCCGTCTGCTGATGTCAGCGGAACGGGTCGTATGTCCAAGGAGGGAGACCTGCGTAGTAGATCAACCTCAGGACCGTTGAGTTGCGCTGTGGCCGTGGCTGCCAGGTCGATAGCAGTGCCGGCGTCAGCGGAGATAGCTTGGATGCGGAAAGTGCATCGGCGACGGCGTTGTGCACACCTGAGATATGTCGTATATCGGTCGTAAACTGAGCGATATAGTCAAGGTGGCGCGACTCTCTAGGAGAGTATCGGTCGGTAGTCGAACCGAGCACGTAAGTCAGGGGTTTGTGGTCGGTGAAGACGACAAAGGAGCGGCCTTCTAGGACGTGTCGAAAGTGACGTATCGCTAGATATACGGCTAGTAGTTCTCTACCGAACGTGCTGTAGCGAGATTCGGGAGGTTGTAGGCGTTTGGAGAAAAACGCTAAGGGCTGCCACGTGTCGGCTACTCGTTGCTGCAAAACAGCGCCGACTGCCACGTCCGAGGTGTCAGTACTGAGGGACAGTGGGGCGGCCGGATCTTGATGCGCTATGGAAGCTATGTTGGCGATAGCCTCTTTCAGCGACTTAAAAGCAGCGCGTGCTGCGTCAGGAAATTCGAATTCTTGAGTTTCCCTCGGAGAAGGTCCGTGAGGGGTTGCATCAGCGAGGCGCAGTTGAGTATAAATCGTCGGTAAAAGTTGACAAGACCATCGAAACGCCTGAGCTGTTTGAAAGAATGAGGCTCGGGGTAGTTGATGATGGCTTGAGTTTTCTTCTGCAGTGGCACGACGCCTGCAGAAGAGGTACGATGGCCGAGGGAATTGACTGAATCGACATCAAATGAACACTTTTCTGCGTTGATCGTCACCCCGTGTTGAGATAAACGATCAAAGGGTGTTTGTACATGGCGTATATGCTCTTCTCGTGAAAAGCTTACGATTAAAATGTCATCAAGATACGCGTAAGCGAAGTCTAAACCGCGACAAACTTGGTCGATGAAGCTCTGAAAAGTTTGCGCGGCATTCTTAAGGCCAAATGGCATGCGCAGAAACTCGAACAAACCAAATGGAGTCGTCACGGCAGTTTTAGTGATGTCCGCTTCGGCGACCGGAATTTGGTTGTATGCGCGTACCAAGTCGATTTTGCTGAAGATACTTTTACCTGCCAGACTGGCGGTGAGATCCACTATGTGTGGGATCGGATAGCGATCGGGCTTGCTAACCGTATTCAAGGATCGATAGTCGCCGCAAGGACGCCAGTCCCCCATGACCTTCTTCGGGACAATGTGCAGATTCGACGCCCATGGGCTGTTGGACGGTCTGACGATACCAAGTTGAAGCGTGTGGTCAAATTCGGCTCGTGCTGCCCGTAGTTTGTCTGGAGCAAGCCGTCTTGGTCGTGCGTTAACTGGCTGACCACGCGTGACTATGTGATGAGCGACCTCTGTCGTGACTGGCGGAAGCTCTGCAGCTGGTCGTACCAGTCGCGGGTACTCAGACAGTAGGTTCGCATAACCTGATGGTACATCGGCGATTCGAAAAACGGGACTGATTATCGGGGCGTCCGTAAGAACGCCTTCAACCCCTAGTTTAGTACGGTCGTCTAAAAGTCTGTGGCGACCAGCATCAACAAGCAACCCAAAATGGCGGAGGAAGTCGATACCGATAATTGCGAAGGGTACAGACGCAACCATGAAGACCCACTGAAAATCTCGGCGAAGATTGAGGTCCAGGTTCATCATGCGCTGACCGAATGAAGCTATCGGAGAACCGTTGGCCGCACGCAAATTGTACGTAGGCTCTGAGTGCTTGTCGTTAGCGGTCGCTGGGATGACGCTGACTTCCGCTCCAGTATCGATGAGGAATGTGATGGAAGAACGTCGATCCTTAACGTAAAACAGTCGGTTTGCTTGGTTATTGAAGGATACATTTGTCGTGCTAGTATGCGGGCTATTCGATTTCCTTGAAGCAGCTGGGTCGTGCCTGATGCAGGGAGACCGACAACGTCTAGCTCTTCCGCCGTATTGGCGGTGATACCAACATACTTCTTCGACGTGTTTGACGTTATCTGACTGAGAACTTGTAGGAAAAATGTTGCGCTTTCGTGCGGAACGTGACGTACTTGGTGCAGACACAGACGAGCGGCAGTGAACGGTAGCCAAAACGTGGTCAGCAATTGACCGTGGCACCCGATGCTTCGAAGCCTTCATTGTTGCTATCTTGCTGCGAAGTAGCGCAATTTCCTCATCTTTAGAGTCAGATCGGACTAACGACTGGGAGCAAACATGAGATTCGGTTTTCATCGGTGAGAATACGTCACCGGAGCTACTGGTCGTCTGCTGCGGAAGACGTTCAAACGCAGCGTCTGCCTTAGTAGCTAATTCTTTCAGGGGTGTATCTATAAACATGGACAGCATTACCGGCAATGGCTCTGGGAGACGTGCAAACCACAGCTCCTTTATCCCTTCTTCGCTCAAGAATAAGGGACCAGCGATGCGCTGAAGTTCGCGGAGCAACGCCGACGGCTTGCGATCTCCAAGCTTGAGACCATTGAGCTGCTCAAATCGAGTTCGTGCGCTGGGCCTTAACTCTTTTAAAATCGCTTGCTTCATCGTTTCATACTTTGCCTCATTCGATGGGCAGAGTAGAATGTCCTCAATCAGCGTCACAACCGACGAAGGAAGGCGTGGGACGAGCTGATTGTACCTCGGACGGTCCGCCGTAATGCCCTTATTTTCTAGTTCGATCTCGAATATCTTAAACCAAACTTCTGGACTGTGTTCCATGAAACTTGGAACAGCCAAAGTAAGCATGTTTACGCTGTGAAACGACTCAGATGCCACTCTCGAAATGTGAGTCGAAAGATAAAGAATGAACAAAATACGATGAAAGTACTAAAATTACGCAAGTAACAAAGGAATACAGGTATATAATCGAGAAAAAGGAACGAACTCACCAAAAAATACAAACGTGAATTCGCACGTGCGAATCGGGGTCACCAATTTGTAGGACTAGTTAATACTAGTCCGAGACGGTGCGCGGAAGTAAGCGCGGATATCAGAAGGCAATGGGAGTCGAACACAGCGGATTGTATTCGATGGGCTACAATAAGAAGCGGACGGATGAAGCGAGGCGAGAGCGTACACGTGAGCGCGGGAACTTACAAGGCAGTTGTGTGTCGAGCAGGTTGTAAGATTAAGATAAGAAGGAGTAATGTACAATCGGTCAACAATTAAATTGTACATGAAAGCTAGCAGTTATCTTTTAGGGCGCTACGGTGTAAATCCAACAGTGTTTAAGCATATGTTGCGGAGTAAATCCGGAAATGATGAAGAACATCAATTGACGCGCCTGTCAGGCACGTGAGTTGGATTAATTGTCTGCCCATAGCCACAAGACCCATACACCATGAGTCAATGCTTCAGTTTCCGTGGATTGCCCAGCCATCCTTTTATTGACCACTGAAGTTTTCCAGTGCGTCACGTAACCAACGGCTGATAGCCGCTTTGATCACAATTGCAGCAATACAGTAGCTTCAAGTTTCGGTCTGTAACTATTTATTAATCTGGATAAATCATGCAATTGTCCTCTACAATAAGTTTACAAACATTTCATGTCTTAGTCCATTCCCAGTTGTCCGTCATTGAAGTCATATCGCAGTATAAGATGAAATGCTATTTTTGCATCCAAAGCATGCGAGAAGTAGTAATTGGTCCGTTATTAACTTGTGTTGCCACCCGTGTAACTACAGTACCTTTCAAGTACAGTAAGGTCTCGAGCCGCTTTATCACAGTATTTCCCGAGCCATCCGGAGACTGATAGGATGTGAACACCACAATTCAGTTGTTTCATGAATCGGCGGCCACGAGAATTGCCAACTTCCGGGTTGCTGTGAGCAAGCAGTGGGTTTCCTTTGATCATTAGGTGCAATCTTTTAGTGTTTACTTAAGCTGCTCGGACCAATCACATTCAGCATTGTTCATCAGCCGTGATATGAGCAATTTCGTGTAGTATGGACATTTTTATTGTATGTTGCACGAAAGGACGCAAGATGTACGCTGAAAGCGAACGAGTTTTTTCAATTTATTCATCATCAGGCTTGGTACATAATATCCGTTGCTAGACGGTACGAAGTAACGATGGTGGCTCTCCATCCCAAGCACGATATAAGTGTCGGGATATACGGATCTGGTTTGCTGCCATACTAATCAAACAAGACATGTAGAGAATTTGTGGATTTCTTGAAAAGTTCCACCTATCCAAACGCAAATGGGATCCAAATTCGTTAACATTTGACATCCTAACATTCAGCTACTGAATAGGTCTTATTTTTTGTTCGCCATTTTGCTGATGTCATGCAACTGGGCTGCAGCTTCAGGAACATTAATCAGCATGGTAACCAGGCATTGCGGTAGAACGTCAGCTGCTGTTTTGACTTCAAACGGTAAGCAGCTACATTGGCATAGCCCACCTTGAATATGTATCGCAAAGAACATCTTTCTTTCATATTTCACTGCTGGGTAAAGGTAAGCATCTGGGAGGTCCAGGGTATCTAAGCGCTTGCTTCCGTTTAATTGACGGCATAGCCGGTTAAGTGCTGACGTGCTAACGGCCTACTTAAATCTGCAAGATCAAGTCAAATGCACCGCTGTCTAATGCAGCCCAGTAGTAAAAACTTGGAAGATCACTCTATGAAACAAGCAATACAATACAGCAGTTTGGAGTGTCACAGAAATTCATTTTCTACTCGTGTAGAATGCTCACCGCATATCAATTGTTTCTGCACCCACACTAGCCATATTTGCAAGCCGGTCAAACGACGCACTCAGCCGATTATAATTAGCTATTTTGCAATATATCTTCATCTTACTTCACGGAAATAACTAGGATTTACCGTTTATGACATTGTGTCGCTTGGAAACGGCGAAACATACTATCCTAACTAATTACAAAAGATCAGGCCTTTTGTTTTGACAGTATTATCCCCAGTTGCTTTTTAATAATCCCACAGGAGTACCAAAGTACCCGTAAAGCAGTGCTTATTAATTTGCAGAAGGTCATCGCTTTTGTGCAAGGAGTGAAACTGGGTGCTGCCAATGCTGTTGCGCAGCGTTCAACTCTGCAAATAAATCTACTCGAACGCGACTATTGCCATTTGGTTCCATGATCAAAATTATGGGAGCAGCTAAAGGCGGGAAATTGATGCGTTCGGTCACCTCAGCTTATTGTACTCGATTAAGGTCCTTCTCAACATATCTCTGTAAAACATTATGGACCGGACGCCCTGGTCGAAATACTGGTGTTGCAACGGGATGCGAAGTAAGCTTTGTTTACATTTCTGTGCAGTGTCCAAGGTTTGATTGACAGACATAACATAATTTCTCTAAAGTTGTTCAGAATTGTTTTGACTGAGATCAGTCAGCACAGCAGTTTGGTTAACCATGACTCTGCATTCGAAACACACGTTTTAACGATGCATTTTGTATGTTTAGCCTTTTATCCAACCCATACAGAGACGTTGATTTTCGGTGCATAAAACTCGAGGGATCGTTCCATACAGCTGCAGATCTTTAAATTTGGTTCATAATCACTCTCACCGTCTAGCCTCAGCTGATCTCTTGACAAATTCTGAGCTTTTAGCTTTACATGCGTGCTTCACAATCCAGCAAGAACTAACCGCGTGGACCGAGAAATTATTGGTTTAGTAGATGCTGTATCTAGCTAAAATGATGCCGGAACATCATCAAACTTCATGGTCAAGTACGTTCGCTTGCCGAAGATTAAGCACGGGATGCCGTCACGATCACATTTGTCTTCGCTTCTCGCCCTTCTAAAATTGGATCCTGAGTACAGTGTTGAGCAGATGCGTCTGAAGTCACAAGCAGAAGGGTAGTGTGTTTCTTCATAACCATACCGTGTGTAATTTTAACATTGACGCTTTTTGCACTTGCATGTTCTGAGAGAATGCCACTCTGCACAGTTTAAACCTGAGCAAATGGCGTCTAGTTTGGCGAACTATGGTTCAGTATTTATCCACAAACACGTATGCAAGATACTTGGAAATCTCTTCGGGACTGAGCATGTTGGCGGTGTGCCTCAAACTGACCAAACTTTTATAAACAACTTTACTCCCCGGTAGCATCAGTTGAGGTTCGTGCTCCAACTTATACCGAAAGGGTGGGTGAACATTGGGATCAGGTTATCAGTGAGCATTGTATATAACAGCAAAGTCTTCACTATTTCTTCAGAGGTGAAATAGCTATGATGTGTGGGTAAAACAAAGTTTGTGTGACGTTTATTTTCCACTGAGGCAAGATTTGGGAACTACAGCAGAAACATTCAAGCATCATCTTGATTGAATAACTCCTCACGGAAAATGTCTCCATATTTCTCTAACCACAAGTTAAACGTCAAGCCTGTCGGTCTACTGAAAGTAAATTTAGCTTGATGTTGCAATGTGCCTAAGGGACGCCGTGTTGCTGAGCCTAGGGGCTCCATTTATCCGTTCGACTTATGTGGAAATAATTCTGTCATTTACTGCTGTGACATTGCAGACTGCATATGCTGCTGTTAATGACGAATTTGAATGTGTTCTGATGTAACAGCTATGGTTTCTTGCCAACACTGTCGCTGGTCATCTTGGTATTATCTACAACTCTTCTAACCCACCTCGGTAACGAGCACAGCAATAGGATCAGGAATAATAGATTCTTCTTCAGCGTAGGCTAAGCAAGACACTGGAAAACCGGACTGAGGAGTCCAATAAAAGAGTTGTCATACAAAGCATCAATGAGATGCATCCAAAGTGAGGCAATTAATGGTGTCACTTTCAGGGGTAACGATGATTGGTCAAAATAAGCAGTAATGACAAATGGCTAATAAGCATGCCAAAAGCATGCATGAAAATAAACTTCAAGATTCCAGCAACTGAAATGAAGGCTTGATGATACGAATCGTTGAGCAAAATGCATCACAATTGAACGTCTCCCCTGGCAGTGTCTTGATAGAAGGCGGACATTCAAATGAGGACCTATGGGAAGAAGCCATGCTCAACTGACCTCATACGACCTTAAAACTCCGTCACACCATTTAGTATAGCCAATTTCTTCTCTATTAAGCCGCGCTTATGTTACCTGTAGTTAAGTCATGCGTACGCAAACCTCCTGAATAATTGGTTCTCCGAACTGATCAATGTGTTTGCGGGCGTTTCACCACTAATCTAATTGGCATCTCCAGTGCGTTTTTACAAGTAGCTCGTTGACATTTACTGAGATTTGAGAGCATCCAGAGACGGATATGGATCCGTTACATTTGCCAGATTCTCAGTTCCAACCAATAAGCCACATGCCATTATACACTGAAGATGCCACCTCAACCAGTGGCGAAGTGCTTACAACGAAACAGCTGGGCTCAGAGAATCAATCAATAATTTAACAAATAAAGTTCATTTATCAAATTTGACGATGCGGTGTTTTAGCTAACCCTTGAGGAAAATATTTACCAAAAGCTTTTGGTAATTGGTGATTAATCTATTGAATCTCTGCTTAAAATTAGGCCCACCTACTCGGAGTGGATGTTTACACCAGTATAAAAGTAGTAGGCGTCGAAAAGCTACACTCGGTGACTTTTCACACTTAGTACAAGATTAGTCTAAGGTTGTCGACTGAAGGGGATAATCTTCCTCAACAACGGAGCTGTAATTCTTTTGTAAGGCCTTGGATCTTCAATTACTGCAAGGAGACCAAATCTGCACTAGGTGAAACGCATGTTGCTGTTACTAATTTCCTTTAATACAATCTGTCCACATTAGGATACGCTTCTATATGTGTTTTGTGGAAACTGTTCAAACTAAAGGGACACGTGAGCGATAGCGCATTCACCACACTGGGCGTGAGGCATATATCCTCTAATGTTCGTCACAGAGCAACTATAGCATGCGAACATATTGTGGGATGTAAGAAACGTGTTAGAATTTACGTGCCGTAGTTTTTGGATGACGTTATCAGTCGGATGCAGCTAAATTTAGCAAATGAGTTACTGTGTATCACGAGAACCAGTGAGAACAGATATGAACACTGCAGTTTGATAAGAATACTATGAGCAGCGCATTAAAATGCAATTAACTCCAGTTGGTTTTTTTCTTTAGTCACTGCAAGTACACGTAATCCGTAGATTGTAAGACTGTCGAATAAATTGTGAGTAGCTTATTATAACTAGCTGACGTTTCACACCAATTCCCAATAACTGTTATCGTTGAAGTAACTAGTAATGTTTCCGAAGTTGACGTTGTGAGTATGGTAGAAGTAATTCATCCTGTTCTTTTTGACACTTCTCGGTCCTGCCACAACCGACAACACAGCTTATTAAAAGCATAAATAGGATGTGGGTAGCGTCATTATCCTTCGATACAAAACTATTCCAATTAAGTTAAACATTATGTAAATAGAAAGTTACCTTTGCAGAAGTTTACAGCATCACTTGAAGATGGACTGAACGGGAAAATCATAAATGCAAAATGTACGTATGGATAAACAAAAGTGAAGAGGATGCGCCCATGTCACACAAACAAGCGGGTCTGTTTTTCCGAGAAACAACGCTTATTGCAGAACAGAATAGTCAGGATTTGAAACTAGTCATGTCATCATAAGTAGTTTCAATTTGTCTGAACATCCGGGGATAAAAGCAACAAACCGCGAATTGTGCATAGAATCTTGTATGTTTTAGGTATAAATGAGTACAGTAGATTTAAGGAATAATCTGATGAAAGAAATTATCAAAATTTTAAATCCAAACCGCTAAATATACATAGAGGTAAATTGCTGATGGTATGAAAATAGCAATGACAGATTTAAGAGCAGGGACACCAAACTACGAACAACTCCTTATAATAGTTATACATAGGAATTTCGTTGAATGCTAATAATTCCAAAATGTTATGTCGGATATTAATTGTTGGAACTAAGCTTGGTTTTGGAATAATACGTGAAGTTGACTACTGTTGATAACAACAACTGCTAATGCCTGTACCCGAGAACTGACCTGCAACATGTAGCTTTTAAGTGCACTTATATGCACGCATTAAGTGGACTGTCTTTTCTACCCTATCGGGGTAAATCGACGCATCTTCTAATTGTACAAAACTGATATATTTATGCGCGTCTTGTCGGAGCTGTTGGAAAAGGTTCGTGGGTGCAAAATGTCAAGTACAATGAAGCAATACGTTCTAATAATTTCGGCAACGCTTCAACGCCATCCGATAGTGTTCATGGTTGGCAGCGCTTCGCTTTGAATATAAAACCTTCAGACCGGGTGAACTAGTATATAGTTTGTGTAGCTTTTATAAAAATCTGGGAGGATTATCACAGTATGTTGCAGCCGGGATACTAAAATGAGTTTGGATGTGAATATGCGCGTTACTCAGGGGCAATGCTTTTAGTCACATATATTTAATAACCCTGCTGAAGGATCGATGTGACGCTAGACAAATTTGTCGGTTAGCCACAGCACAATGTACTTTGATGAGAAACGAAGAGTTCCGACTAGTTATGCTGTCAAAAATAACCAAAAGACATCTACGAGTGTCATTTAGGCTGAAGTGGTTTGCGGTGTCAATTTGAGAAAGGGACCACCAATAGATCAAGTGGATAAAAGATCTGCAACATCCCAAATTTAGCTAATTGTCAAATGGAATCACAGGACACATAACTAAAATTAAACTAGGTGTAGGCGCTCAATTTATGGTCCTAACTTGTTGTTCCAACTTCGTTGCCATTGATTGTGGTTAGGCCTACTTAACCAAGGGTAAAAATGCCACGATAGGGTAAAATAATGCATTTTGATCGTTGACTCTTTTGAGCGCACACACCTTATAATGTACAGAGAATACTAACCTAAAACCTAGCTAGAAGCGCGGCCCGGTGTATCAGAGGGAGATAGAGAGTGCAACGCTTAAGACGCAGATATGCATGACCTAGAGACAGTTTTTATGAAGCTCGTTAGGTTTCCTAAACGCCAACTAATTGCTGTCTAACCGCTCTCATTTGTTACAAAGTTCCTCTAGCCTAACATTTTGGTTGCGAAGTTTCATTCAAAACGTACTCGAATTAAAACTCTTCACGTGAGTGCCGTTTTGAAGTAAATCCATGTATTATGTTGCTAAAATATTATCATACACAATTGTAACACTGCTGGTAAGAGCTGCATGTTGGTGCATTACACACGAAAAACAGCTTCATTAAATGTTCCCATGTGTTTTATTCCAATCCATCCAAATATATAAATTTGTAAAGCACGGAAAGAAGACGAAGGCTGGTAGATACATGCATTTCGTATTGTCTCCTCAGTACCATTAACAATAACCGATAAGCATAGATCCAGCTAACAGTGGGTGCCACCAGACAAGTTTAAGGGGCAAAACGAATGACGGAAGTTCGCACCTACGTCCAAGGCAGCTTTAGGCTGACAAATAATTGTTTCTGAACACACAAGGCTGGCTTAATCCGGATAATTGCGACAGCCTCGGCAAACCGAAGGAAGCGGGGATTAGCGTGACGTAACACAACTTTAAACGCTGAGCCCAGCTCTAATTGGTGACCCAAGTCTAATAGGTGTTTGCCTATAGAGGAAGCCGGCGGTCTGCGCGAAGTGGTGCCACTCAGGCCAATCCTTTCAGTGATGAACGCGCCCCAGCACAAACTCGCTCGTTGGTTAGTGAAGTTGCTAGCTCCTTTGAAACTACAGTTCAATCCGTGCAGTCTTAAAGACTCGTTTCAACTCTTTGATGATCTGGATGAACTCAACCTGTCAGACAAAGTTATACGTTCCTTGGATGTAGAATCCTTATTTACATACGTGCCGCTACATCAGACGGTTGATTAAGTGTGCGAATTAGCTGAAAACGGTGGCTGTTCGCTACCAATTCCGAGTGAATTGCTAAGAGAATCTCTACTATTGTGCACGGAGAATGTGGATTTTCACTTTCGGAATACACCATACCATCAGATTGACGGCGTGGCAATGGGTAGCCCATTAGGTACTGTGCTCGCTGCTTTCTTCAGATTGATGGTAGAAAGAAGCATTTCTACAGAAATAGCCCAAGTGTCATACTACAAAAGATATGTAGATGATATCTTGGCTTTCTGCTCGTCGGAGCAGCAGCTCACACATTTGGTAGAACGGCTCAATGATGCTCATGCTAACTTACGGGTTACATGGGAACTAGAACAAAACAATTGTCTACCATACCTGGACATACTCATAACTCGCAGGGAGGATGGATTGATTAAGAGGTCCATTTACCGACAATCGACTTGGTCCGGTCAGTACCTGCACTTCACCAGCTTCACACCAGTGCGGTACAAACGGACACTTGTGAAGACTAGTTAGTCGTGCCAGACGAATTTGTTCGGCCGACTGTCTGGACGATGAGCTAGTGTTAATTACAGCAACACTAATGGCGAATGGCTACCCTCGAAGGTTTATCGAGAAACACAGCCAACCGCGAAGACCAACGGACTTGGTGCACACGACAGCCAAGCTGAAAGTGTATATCGAGTTACCTTTCAAAGGTGACTTAGCGACGCTGAAGACAACTAAGCGCATAATTTCGGCTACACAAGGAAGTTGCTATGCTGCACAAGTTGTCGTTATCAAGCGAACCCGAAATTTGCCCATACCTCCAACGAAGGACACTCAGCCTATTGGGGCCAACTCACACTGTGTATACCAATTTGTATGTGACTGCGGAAAAAGTTACATAGGCAGAACCAATGGAACGCTGACTTCTCGAATAAAGAAACATGTGCCAAGATGTGTTCAAAGTGTAGTTGCTCAGATTGCCTACCCTCGTCAGATTCCATGTTTGCGCAGACCGCCGGCTTCCTCTATAGGCAAACACCTATTAGACTTGGGTCACCAATTAGAGATGGGCTCAGGGTTTAAAGTTGTGTTACGTCACGCTAATCCCCGCTTCCTTCGGTTTGCCGAGGCTGTCGCAATTATCCGGATTAAGCCAGCCTTGTGTGTTCAGAAACAATTATTTGTCAGCCTAAAGCTGCCTTGGACGTAGGTGCGAACTTCCGTCATTCGTTTTGCCCCTTAAACTTGTCTGGTGGCACCCACTGTTAGCTGGATCTATGCTTATCGGTTATTGTTAATGGTACTGAGGAGACAATACGAAATGCATGTATTTACCAGCCTTCATCTTCTCTTCGTGCTTTTCAAATTGTTGAAGGGAATTAACTGCTTTAAATATAAATTTGTGCTGGAAACATAGGGCACGCAGCTTAATCCGATTCATCTTCGGATGATGACTGGTTCACTTTCACACTGGCCGGAAGTTCATCCGACCCTACAATCAGGAGAGGTAATCTAACATTATGGGCACAAATACTAACGGTCATTTCATCAGATACGAGGGATAAGTTGCTTAAAGTTTTGGATTGTTATCGGCTCTACAATTTCATGGGGTCACTAAGACGTCTCTGCATGTTGTTGAAAGTCTACGCTTTGCTGAGTCGAACAATACCTACTAAGTTGTAATACTAATGACAACAAAATTATATTTCACTGCAAGTGCAAGCTGTATGCATATCTGGTACAGGTCGTTTATATATACATGCAATACCACGCTTTTTTATGGGTAATATTAGGTGGTGTTTTTATTTTTCTCGGTGTTTCTTGCAATGTGATTACCTTACATGCTTAGGTTTTGCGCGAAGGTGAGAGGCACTGATGCACTGTAGTTGACTTATCAATGAAGCCATGCTGGCAGCTACCTAACAAATTCAGTGAGCAAATGAAATTCCGCACATTATTTTTATCCAGTTGTTCAAATAACCTGGAAACATAAGTGTAATATACTGGATTTTAGTTGTCAGTCTTCTGTTTTCGGCCGTTCTTGTGGCGAGGGTTGTTAAACGAAGCTTATCGCCGATCTGGCAGGAGGCTTGATTCCACTAAAATGGTGAAAATATGCAGAAGAAATAATGGCATGTCAGACACTTAGTTTTATAATGGATATGGGAATGCCCTCGGCGTCCAGATTGCAGGAGGGTTGAATAGAATTACTTATCTAGTAGATATTACGAGACGAAATATCTATTCCAGATAGAGCCTTAGTCATTTTTTCACCGGTGTGCATTTATGGGATCAGTGTCCAGGTCCATGGAGGTGGCAACGAACGAGCTTACTGCTTCAAAGATAACGGCGGATTCTTAAATTGAGTGGTATAGCCAATAGACTAGTTCAGTGGTCATGGTCATGGTTGTGCTCCGTAGAATTTTGCCAAGCCTTTTTACTTTACATGGTGTCTATAGGGTTGTTTGCTCTTCATGTGTTCTCCACATCAACTGGGTGTTATTGACTTAAGTGATGAATCGGTGCATCCGCTAGATCTGTACAAAGAATCTACAAAGTTGTGGAAAATAGTCGCTTTCATTTCTTCGAGTTCGCTATGAAAAGACTTGTTAGGGTTACACAACAGTGTTGCATGTATAGGAAAGATACGTGGAACGGGTAGTATAAAAGTTCTACAGCTTTGTGCCACTAATGTCTAAACGGAACTTGAAAAATACCCTAGTGAACCAAACTGTACGCATCTGCTCAAACAACATGATTCAGAAGGAATTGGAGAACCTTCTCTTAGTGGTAGGAAGCAACAGCCTGTAGTTTTGACCATAGAACGCAAATCAGCCTTCTTACAACTTGCATACAAGAGCAGGGTCCCAAAGGAAGTTCTACCGCGTCATCTTTTGGTTGTATTCAGGCGCACCTTTCAAGGTGCACAGATGAAAATCCAGTTCATCAACACTTGGAAGGTGACAACAAATTCAAAGGATAAGAGGCCTGTCCACATTCCAATAGGTGTTTACTCATTTGCATGCTCCTGTGGAGCGGAATACATTAGTCGTACGACAAGGCATCTATCTGAGAAAGTGGGTAAATAGCACTCGGTCGGGCTAAGAATTGGAAACAGAAAAACGACCAGCTCTTCAATTGCCACGTCTTTAACAGACACAGGGCATGCCACGAAGTCAGCTGATTCTTTCGGATTTATCTATCAGGCTACGACTAATCGATCGAACTATGTCCCCAAGCTGACGAAAGAATCCCCATAGATGTGATTTACTTGGATTTTTCTAAAGCATTCTCCAGGATCAATCCCTTCGTTCTCTTCCAAAAAACTTGCTGTCTACAGTATCAACGGTTTCCTGCTCACCTGGTTGAAATACTACTTACACAGTAGAGCAATCAAGGTACTAGTAGCCGACATTCACATAGAAAGCCTGTGCTTCTCCAGTGGTGTACCGTAAGGACCCGTCCTCGGCCGGCAACTGTATTTAGTCTGCATTAATGACCTTCCAGCAGACATTTTATCTCTGATTCAAATATTTGCAGATGATGCTAAAATATGGAGAGCCAATCGGTTAGCATCCGACAGTGTCCATCATCAGAATGATCTGGCTTGGATTAACGAATATGCAGTAACGAACCAGTTCCCACTGAACCCTGCAAAACGCCACTGGCTGATGGTGAGCAGCAGCTTCGTCAACACATTTCTCTTTGAGGCAATACGTCCTGCAACACATGACTAGTGAACGTGACTTAGGATAATCGTGCAAGAAGGTTTTGACAATTAGCTCCAAGGTTCGAAAACAGTAAGTGTGGCGAACTTGAAATGAGGCTTTTATGGCGAGTTCGCGGCACCTTTGAACGACCGTTATTACCAATGTTGATTAACTCCTGTATTCGTCCTCAGGTTGAATATGGGATTCAAGCCTGATGTCCATGGTTAAAAGGAGACATTCGCCTATTGAAACAACCTCAAAGGATAGCCACAAAGACAAAACGTGGACTATCCAGTCTAAGTTACGAACTGTGGCTTCTTGTACTGGGTGCGTTCGCATTATAATAGCGACGGCTACGCGAAGGTCTTATTCTCACATATCGGATACTAATTGAAAGCGAGCATCTATGTACAATACTGTTGACCCTAGCCACTTAAACACAATGCCGATGCAACCATCTGAAACTAATGACGCAATAGTCCCGTTGGAATTGTAGAAAGTATTTTACTTCACAGAACCTGTGCTCATTGGAATGCTTTACCAAGAGATGTAGTGAACACACCAGACATGACATTCGAATGGCTCTTAGACTTTCATCTTAATGCTAAAGGCTACAACCTTTTGATAAAGTGCAATGGTTTAACCAGTGATACTTCACATTCCTGTTAGAACATTTCGGATGTAATTTTCTTTTGCGTATTCCTACTGTAAGTCTTGTAAAGTTATGCTTTTTATCCCATCATAGACTATTTAACTGCTGCAGGCGATGATTAGAGGCCTCGGAGGCAATTACGACCCTGCTGTATGAAACGAAGCGTTGTTCGGAAGAATCTAACGAGAGAGTTGCGACTATCCTGCTGGTGACTGCTGATGACGTCTGATTCGCGAGGTCATACGTCATCGGTTGTCGTATATACACAGAGAGAACTGCCAACCTCTAAATAACTCACTCTAGGAGTAACAAACTTTAATTTCGGCCTGCACGGTTTTGTTTGCATGTAATTATGTAAGCCTAAAGACGTGATATCGAAAAGTAATTGTGAGTTCGTCGTAGTACGTCCCAACTCAGATAGTAGTCCACATGCCCGGATTGTTGTTGTTGCCATTTCCAGGGGAGACGAGTTCGCTCAAGGTTTCTCAGCACTTTTTCGCTCACACTAGTTGTGGATATTTAAGAAATTCTGCTGTTGATGTGTGTAGGTAAACCAAGCATCATCCGCCTTTTCTTTTACAGTAATCTTTTCGAAAAAGGTGCTAATTTAGAATCAACAGAGCAGAGTCTAGTGTGGCGAAGCAGCACCACGTTTCGGCAACGAGGATTGCTTAGAACTCGTTGGTTTGTGCAAGCATGATTGTGAAATACAGTTACTTGTTAATAGATTTGGCATTAATTAAAATTGCTGAAAATATGATACGAAGGGAGACGTCTGTGTTCTTTGGGTTACTGCTTTATGTATACTTGCACGTAAATGCTAATAAATCCATGTTATAAAAAGCTTTCACAATGAACCGTCAAAACGGAGCATAAGAGATTGTTTGAAAACCGCGTAAGGTGGATAAACAATCCGCATTTAAAGCGTATCAGAGAGGGATAGCCTACCAGCGCAGTTATGAACTCTGTCCAGCTTGAGAGAAAATATTCCATGGGCTCCGCTCTGGTACTTAGTTAAAAGTCGATTTCTCAGACGGCTTACAGAGTACAACTACTCGTGCTAAGCTGTGTATATAGCTCAGACAACATTTCTGACTTGCTACATATGTGAAGCTGTTCACAGGAAATTCACTGCAGTCTGCAGTGTTACGCACGTACAGATGCATGAATCTGTGCCGCAGCAATCGTCCTTGTCAAGGAGAATGAAAGGGAATCAACGTAGGTACTACAAAACAACCTTCAGATTGTGATAGAACGATTATGCTAGACAGTACCTGAAGTATTATACTTTTCCCGACTCATTGATTCAAATGATGTCAGTGCTATTTCGGCTGGTGTGCTGCATACATGTGTAAGTAGTATATGGTATATTCTGTGTCGGAAGTCCAAGTGCTGATGGGGGAATTCAAGCACTCGGCAAATGCTCTCAGTCAACAGTCCGAACCAGATTAGGCGCCGGTGATTTTCACCATGCCAGCACGCTCGAAATCACAATTCGTTGCGTTACAGCAAAGTTTCGGTATGTAGTTCTGGCCTTGTCGACGCAAACGTTAAACCTAATCCAAGCTAACTCCCGTTCCGATTCCTATATAGAAAGCTACACCTTTTTCAGTAATTAAAACCCCGTGATGCATGTGGCAAAGCTACCATAATTTTAGTAGTTTGTTTCAATGACATATCAAAATGCAACCCGTAAATTAGTGATAAGCGCAAAGCACACTTTGCTAGAAACAATATTAATGACCAGACAAACAAAAGATAAATTCACTAATTTGCAACATATTTTGCGCTTTTATAAACCTGATATCACTGTGCACCAGTTACATGGTTCAACCTAGTTAAATTTTTAAGAATTAAGCACATCAGAATAAATCAGTTGGAATCATGCAAATTTTGCAAACAGGCTGTCAATAGTTTGATCTGCCACAACTTGGCTGAAAATTAGGGCGTTGAAACTGTAGCACCAGAGACGTTGGGAACTGAGTTGACCTGGTAACCAATGGTGATGGATCCCACATTTCTCGTTTTCCGGCACGTAACATGGTGAGGACGGAGTAGCGCAACTTACCTCAAACGCTGAGCAGATGCTTTCAACGACTAACACGTGAGGATAATGGAACTTCTTGCTAACTGACAGTATAAGAAATAACCTTGTTTTTAGCCAGAGGTTGGAATATAACAATCGCATTATGAACATTGTAGAGGTAACCTTGCCTTAAACAAAAGCACAAAAACTGCAAATTTACGGTTATTTATTCAATTGTCTTGGTACTATACGTACACTAAAGTTTGTCTAATTTTTGCTAAACATATCACGTAGCCTGGTTCTTTGTCGCTATACAAAACAATTAATGAATTTGACGGGGACCACTTCACGCAGTTCACATTCAGTGCCTGCTCAAACAGAAGGATGAGATTTCACCCATATATATATATATATATATATATATATATATATATATACATGGAACGTATTGATGATGAGCAAAATTGGTTAGACTTTTCGCCAACATTGAAACTTGCAAGTTCCTGATTTACGTTAATGAACATGAGTAATGATTGCATGTCGATAAAGGTTTAAAACATACATTTTAACCCAGTCCATTTATGCAGAAGTAGGTTAGAAGAAGATATGCAAAAGTGGGAACGATATGTTGCAAACTAGAAGGGTAATAACGAAGACCGATTAGAAAATGCGTTTCTCAAGTGAACAATATTTTGATATTAACTTAACGATAAAAGAGAAATTCACTGGTCTGTTGTTGAAACAATGAAGAATTCTTGACCTTACAAATGTCCAAGGAACTCAAGTGTTTGCGATTAGTTACTGCTTGGCTGTTGCGATGTTCGAGGCCAAATTTTAATTTGGTCAAGCAAAACTTACCGTTTTTGTGTGTTTGCGCTCGAATGAATGCCTTAGAAAAGCGTTTGAAAGCAAGGTAAAAAACTCGTTTATGTTCAAAAGATGCACGAGTGTGAATACTTGTATGCGCCTGCTGTGCAACAAGCGTGTAGTAACCCATTGCGCTTTTCCCCAAATTGATTGGCTCGAAGCATATATGAATGAGAGACGCAGCGACCATCGGATGACCGCTTGAATAATGGCAACTGAAAATCTTCGAATACTCTTGGTATCACCTGGAGAAACTTCTGTCGATCGATGACAGGGTCGAAATTAAATTGTCCACTATCGAGTCAACTTGAGAGTTGTAGTTTTAATTGGATCTTACAAAAGGTATGGTTTAAATTAAGTTGTCGTTTGGTAGTGGAATTCAACGCAGTTTGTAAACCTAATATCGTTCCAAAGGAGAGGAATTGAAGGTTTACGGTAGATTCCGGCTGTGTCTATTTGTCTTGTTGCGCTGAAATTGTTTTAAGGCGT
This sequence comes from Dicrocoelium dendriticum, assembly GCA_944474145.2. NCBI lineage: Eukaryota > Metazoa > Platyhelminthes > Trematoda > Plagiorchiida > Dicrocoeliidae > Dicrocoelium > Dicrocoelium dendriticum. The sequence goes on from OX104063.1 coordinate 170,663,959, forward strand.
CCCCCGGAATCTTCAACTTGTGACGTGTGATAATGAGTTTTGCAACAGCTGGGGATTTCCTGAAGAAAATAGCAATATGGGAACCAAACATAATTACTCTGTTCCAGACGGTTGTTCAGTGGTATTAGTATTGAGTAACGAGACGCAGTTTATCCCAGTTATTCACGTGAATTACCACCGTTGCTCGTGGTCCAGCAACATAAGCCTAGGTTACAAGTTCGAGTAAAGTAAAAATAAGCATTATGCACCCGGATGGGTGCATTTACAACATTTTAGATTATTTAGCAAAAACGTGATAAAAGGGCATCAGTGAATATGATAAGTTTGCAAGTTTAAGGACAGAAAGGCAAAAGGACGCATATATGTCGCTTGAGTACACAGTCCCGTGTATTGATAGAAAGAAGTATAAGATTCTTTATCCGTTTGACGAAGCGAAATTGCATTAGGCCGTTTTTTATCAACTTGTTTCAGTTGGGTGGGACTAGCAAACTGGCTGCTATGCACAGTGCCTCGGATATCTTTTCAAAAATTTGGTTAATTTGAGCGATCTCAATGACGTTGCTATTGTTTAGTCAAAGAATTCGTCAACATATTCATAAAATATGTATAGGTTTGTAGTAGCTAGTGCAAAACGATGTTTCGGGGAGGACGTCAACGGCTAATCCAAATATCCCACCCATATCAGTTTAGCTATGAATGCGAAAAGTTGTGGCGATTTCTAATTATAATGTATTCCAGTGGAATGAACTGCTTGCTGATTGCATCTGAGGAAATTTGTCTTTATGAGTGGATGTTGAGGCGGAAAACGGAACCTTACTTACCGGTACCAACAGGCTTACCAATTCCTGATCAGGTTGCTTCATTTGCTTATGTTTGCTTTCCACTGCTCCTCTACAAATATCCACAGCGAAAGCAACCAGGCTAGTAAGAGACTAAATGCGACCTGAAATAATCAAGCATCTATTAGGGCCATCCTGCTCATTTACGTGCTTTTTGATGGTAGTTCTTATTCGCGGGCACTCTGAAGTTTTTTCCATTCCGTTCCGGGTAATGCTTTGTCGGTTATTTTGGTTGCCACTGTCCATTAGATTGTCATATTTGTGTATGCTAATTTCTGTTATCCCAAGCCTAGCTGCGTAGACAACGGTCTATTGTGGGTCCCTGTTCACAGCGCATGTGCTATACAAATGGCAAAGTCATCATAAACTTCTAACTATTAGCTTCATATACGATGTGGTAACCCGTCGCAATGAGGCTGGAACTTACCGTGGTGCGATGGTTTGTGTGCGTCAGCGATCCATTGAGCTACGCTGGGTGGTGCTTTTGCACCTTCAGAGGCACTCTTACCAGATTGGTCAATGATTAGAGGCCAGACAAACTCAGCCTCCTGCTCTTCCAGGTTGGGGGTTGGAATAAGGGTGGCACCTTATTCCCTAAAACGGGCTCCTTTTAGCCCAACGCCAAACCCGCTGCCTTGCGGACAGGTTTTTGAACCAAAAGCTTTGGTTGAGAACCCTAATCATTCTCCTGTCTAGGCCTGGGCAACCTGACAGTATCCTGCAAACGCAATACAATGAATCCTTCGTGAGGATCAGCTAGAAGTCTTTCGGAAATTCAATTACCTGGGAACTTGTATCAGCACCCTTGGGATAGAAGACGAGATCACGAACCGTATAGCAGAAGCTCGAAGTGCTTTTGCTAACCTTCGCCACCTATGGCGTCGACGCGACATTACTCTCGCCCTGAAGTGTAGAGTGGACAACGCAGCGGTACGTTTGACCCTACTGTACGGTTGAGAAACCTGGCCCCTAAGATCGGCGGATATGAAGAGGCTAGTTACGTTCGATCATCCGTGCCTTCGCAGTTTGACTAACATCTGGTGGGAACACCGCATGAGTAACGAGCATGTTCGACGCCTTGTTTACGGCACAGGAAAAGGATCTGAACCGCTCAGCGCCGTCATTTTACGCACCAGGCTCCGGTGGCTTGGCCACGTGTTACGCATGCCAGCCAATTGACTTCCACGACATGCGTTGTTTGCTCACTGGGGATGTGATGGAAGAAGAGGACGGGTGGCCAAGCGATGAGTTGGTCAAGAGGAATGAAGGCCTTCACTTATGTGCTGGCCTCGGTTGGAGTGTTTCGGCTCCCTGGTTGGGGTCCAAAAGACGATGAACACGTTTAGCTGGATCACTTGCTGACATGGCAAGCAGCCGATCTCAGTGGCGTTCCAGCTGTGAGTTTATTCGTCCCTCTCCATCACTTTTAGCCTCCCCCTCCACCTACGACCTCATTTCGTAGCGTAAAACATAATAGTTTTTTCTTTTTGCCTAGTAGCCGGCTGGTAGCTTACCGGAACGATGCCTATCCGTTGTTAGTAGCGCAACTGGCATGCAACTTTTGTATTTTTTTTCTTTATGTATTGCAGCACAGTAGCTGAGGTGTTTCCCACCTCCAGCTGACGTGTAAAATGATGATGATGCGGTAACATGCGCACTGATGGGGAGCCGTCCAATCAAAAATTGGGCACAAAGTATCACACGTTTAGTTAAAAGTAAATATGAAGGAAAATTTGCTAGATTCGAACTTATTTGATAACCAAGCCTTGGTATTACCGTCTTAGAGAATGAAATTGCTCGACTTGAACAAAATTGCTCATTTTCTCACAGGAAGTTAGGTGCAATCAATGACAGTGTTATCTGTATTGCATATAAGTACTGACTTGGGTAATAAGTTGAAAAAGGAGTTATTGGGCACCTTTTTCTTTTATCTACTACAAGTATGGCTGCAAATTCAGACAATGACTTTGTTTATCATTCTGGACAATGCGGATTAGTAAAGGGCATAGTCCATTTCCTGTTTTTCCTTCCCAATGTTTTCGTCTAAACTTAATGCATTTGTATCTGCAAGAGGGATGACATTTATAGGATGCGTTGCGGCATACCTACATGTACCTACCCGAGCACCAATTTTATATAACGGGTAAGCGACTGGAAGGATCAGAAATGCGGAAGCAGAAGTACACCGGCTCAAAATACGGGCTTCCGTGCTAATCGCGCACTTGTGCACTCCTTCTTTTTTGGCTGTTGCTCAACACCATTTTGTCAGACATTTGGCTCTAAATCATGGTCCCATTATTTCCAGAACACTCCAGTGTCCCCTACATTTAACCTGAATTCTAAATTTCATCCAGTCTTTCGTCGATATCCAAGCGTTTAATGTTGCGTAACTCCACCCTTCTGTGACCTAATTTGATCTCACTCTGTAGAGCATTTCAAGAGCTTTCGAACGGATATTTACGAGTTTAAATCCAAAATTGCTTGAAGTAGCTACAGGGGATTTTACACTTCTCCGCAGCAAACCCCACTCATTCTCTCGGCAAATTCTCCTGAGGTTATATATATGCTTAACAAGCAAATTTCCTGTCAGACTCTCGTATAACCTGCTCCAAGTTCGCACTGAAGCTTTCCATTGGCACACCCGAGGGGACAGTCTGCCAGTCCACAACTACGAAGTAAACGCTGTGACCTCGGCGTTAACGTCAGAAACAGAACAACCGTTTATCATCGGGGGTGCGTCATTCTAATGGTCCGTAACATTTGGTCAATAAGCGCGAAGTAAGCATGCCACAGTCTAAAGACCCATTAGGATCAGCTGCCAAATTTGTTAAGGAGAGTACCAAGGGTCGTAAGTGTGACAAGAATTTGCAGGCGAGGTGCGTCGGAGTTAAACCTATTCAGGCCAACTTAATTAACCAACCAGCTTCTCTATGGTTCTGCGTGGAATGCACAGCTATCTCACTGGTAAAAAGTGTGCTCATAGTATAACAGAAGTGCGACCAGCTACAAGCCAACTCAGATTAAGTGGTGACTACTAAAACCACCACAGTTGGACTAATCAAACGGACTGTGCAACCCAAGCTTCTCCAGTAAATGTCGCTCCATTCCTGAGCAGAACGGTTGATAACACTGTAAACCAACCAACACAAAGTGTCTAGTTAATTTACTGCTGTTCCAACACAACAACTGGCTTACATTCGACTAATATGGTTTTCAGTTCGATCGGATTAACTACACAAAAGGATAGGTCTAGTCTCCCGACAGTGTATAACAAAAGAGCAAGCCAGTACTAGCAAAGTTGGGTCATGATTGCTTCCAAGGAAAGCTAAAATTTAAAATTAGCAACATTCCCAACCGCATCGGAAACTGAGGTGCGAAGCGGAGTTCTTCTAGTGTAAGCACCCCCGGTTTCCTGCGCTACATCACCGGGTATTTCAATCGCTACGCACGGAACGTCGAAAGATGCAAAGAGACAACTACCAGTACTGAGCATACTCTGTTCCACTGCCCCAGAACCAAAGTAGACATGAACAAAAAGCAGGCAGCTGGACGACCTCAACCAGTTAAACCTTATTAATCAACCAATCGGAGTAGCACTGAAAGCTGCACACTTAGTGCGCAGCACGCGGTAACCAAAATTTAATTATTACGGAGACTCAGGGACTCTGCGCTTCGTGTTGAACTCCATCACCGAAGTAGGATCAGTTCTACTGTCGACGGGTAGACTCAGAACTGAACACTGCGCCATCCGTGTCTTTCCAGACATTCCATGGGACGAGGGTTATCGAATTTACCTCACCTTAGAGAACTACTAGAAGGAAACACTAACCAGAACCATTCTTGTTCACGATGTCCCTGAGACTGAAACGCGCAAGGAGCATGAAATAACAATACATGATAAAAATAATGTTAAATTCATGAAACGGTCTCCATAGATGACGTGCTAGCAAAATCAAGGTCACGGCTGCACACCTCACCGAACATAAGTGATGTGGCCCGAGAGTGTTGAACCTGGTCCTACAGTCAAAAGTTATGGTGGTTGGGCTGCTAAAAGGCTGGTACGTGTTTTGTTGCAGGCTGCCTTCTGGGCTTTGGTTGAAGGCAGTCAGTGATATGCCTCATAGAGATGATACCTCACTCAAAGAACCAAACGCGATGGGATCTATAAAAGAACAACGCACCGGTAGCCTGTCTGATGAACTCTTGCCACGTGTTGAAGAAGACAGTGACCAGAAACCTTATGCTGTATGTAGAAGAGTAGACTTGGAACTAATTACGCATGAAGAAGACGTCGAACCAATCGCCAAGTATGCACCGAAAAATTATTAGTCGCCGACCACTCACTACTCGGCGAAAGTTCACGTATGAATTGCACATTCTCCAATACATTACTGAAAGCTGAGGAACTTTCATGTATGTAAACTAATGCCCAAGCGCTCCTCAGTAAACTTACCGGACTTCGATCAAATCAGGTCGCGAAGGCTTAGGACTTAATTGACGTTACTAAAAATTGATTGCACCAAGAAGTAGCTGATGCTGGGAGTGAGATAGTAGAAATGCTGCTCTTCCGGAACGACCGCCTTAACAGAGGAGGTGGGGTCATTTTCTACAGCCGCATTGATCCGCAGTGCCATAGTTGACCTGGAAACTCATGCTACCGACTCAGTCTGGTGCCGTCTGCGACTAAGACACAACGAGGCATGTCCCGTAACTGTCGATTACCGCTCCCAAGCTTTACTCTAGAAAACGATTCCCGCTTGAAACGTGCCTTGACCAGCGTAACACCCAGTATGTGCAGCCACATTATCATCTCAGGGGAATTCAGTGTACACGATTTGGAGATATCGGCACCACCCAATAAACCATCCAAAGCAGACTTGCATGAAATTATCGCTAATATTCCCCTGTATAATCATATCACCACACCAACTCGATTCTGGGCAACAAACAAACCGTCCATGTTGGACCCTGTGCCCACGAACGAAGAGCTCATAACTGACAAGTTATTGGTGGCGATGCCATTGGGTCTCAGCGACCATGTACTTAAAACGTTTAACTATGTTTGTTATGCAGAGTATTCATCTGAACATTCAGAGCTAAGTCATACAATCACATACTATCACATCTGGAAAGAACTCATCGAGGCATCCGCTAGGAAATCCTCGAGCAATACTTACCTTGACAACGTTTGGGCACTACTCGCTGGAAGGCTCAATGACATGGTCAGCAGAGCATCAGAGACCAAGACCCTTCGTTCTGCAAAAGTGCTGTCAGTTCTAAGGTGCACGACCTGAATATGTATGGCTACAAGGGTTGCAGCGTGGCTTGCTTACAAGATTACCTCTGACTCAGAGACCTGGGGCAATTTCCTGACCCATTGCAATCATTCCACTACACTTGTTCGTGAGGATAAAGCAACAAAAAGATTTCTGTCAAATAACGAGCTACTGTATAGGTGTGTCAACAGCCATCGTAATGTAACGCATAGAATCCTTCCACTTTTCACAACAAGCGGTAAAACACAAGGCGCTGAAGAAGCAGCAAATATCCTGCCGCTACAATACGTCCCAATTTTCGAACTCGCATCCTCCACCTCTCAAATAATATCAAGCGCAGTACCGACTCCATGGCTTGCACATGTTATTTACAGCTTATCAATTATGTAAAGAGATTAATCTCACTGTGAGCTCACAGGTCTCTAGGAGAAAGCAACATCCACCTAAAACACTGAAGGCTGCGACCACCGAGCAAGCTGAAATACTGTCACAATTTTTCCAAGAATGCTTCGATGAACAGCCAGTCCCCACTATGTGGAAGCGTGGAGTATTACCCCAATTTTTAATGTCGGTAACCATTCAGATCCTACACACTGTTGCCCAGTGACTCTCCTCCTTGTGCTCGCAAAGGTGATGGAAGCGGTCGTCGCAGAGACTCGAATAAACTACCAAGAAAAATGCAACATCTTGGCACCGGAGCAGCGTGGCATCCGTCATCACCGATCATGCACCACTAACTTGCTGAGGGCAGGAGGTAGGAAGTGTCTGATGTTGGGGCCGGAGTAAACCTCATCTACCTAGATTTCTCTAAAGCATTCGACCACCTGGATCACCGCAGCCTAGTTCACAGTCTACAGAGCTACGAAATTGGAGATCCTGTTCTTGGCTGGATTGACAAATTGCTTTACTAACAAAGGCTTCAAGTGTGTGTTGTTGGATCACTCTGTAACCCGGATGAGATAGAATGTGGTGTCCCACAGTGCTCAGTGCTGGCACCTTGCCTATCCCTGGTATTTCTCAACCACCTGGCCGGAGTTAGCTCCTCAAATTTCTTGCATTCCGCCAATGATGTAAATAGAAGGCGGGCGATTAAGGAACAAGGAACAATAAAGTTATGCGGGTTAGGAAGCAATGCTTTACATGTCTCGTTCCGCAAAACAAAAAAGCGTTGGGTTATTTACGTTTAGAGAAGGGACTTACCGTTGTTTTGCTGTAGTCCTACGATCCGTGTAGTTTCACATCACAAACGTAACAGTAAATAAATCAGAAGTTTATTCTAAGAGTGGATGGAGATGTAGTACTAGATAAAAAAGTGCAGGTATTTGAGTCATTCAAACGTCTTTTACATATGGATAGTGATGATGTAGAAATGGCCGATTCTGGAAGAGCATTTCATGGGTGACACACGCGGATGGAAAAGAAATGCTTGCTACAATCCACGCGGCTGTACTATTCTGTCAGATTGAGTGAGTGACCTCTCAACTGTCAAGCACGCAGGTCCGAGAATGTCACCCTTGGCGTAGTGGCATTGGCTGCTAGCATCCTGAAGTCCTGTGGGCGGAACCCGGTAGAGGTCCGCTGGGAGGCGCACCACTGACGAGACCCAGAAGGTCAAAACGCCAGTGTGTGGTGGTTTGATATACCAGTCTAAGCATGTTGATTGGGAGCGACTATGATGAATTGACTGGATTATACAAAAACTCCTCATTACTACTCCTCGGTACTAGGTATTGTGCCGAATTCGAAAATGAACTTCATAGTTGTATTGATGTTACGCTCCTGGAAACGTTAAAATTCGTTTGTTTTGCAATTATCCATGCCTTAGATATGCGCTGTGTATTTAGACAGAAATCATCCTACCCAGCAACTCTGAGGTACCCAGATTTCATTCGCTACATTTTCATGCCAAACGGTATGAGCATTATGGTGTTAATATCAGCTTTATTCTACAGCTCCGGCACAGCACCAAGCCAGCAATTACTTTGCTAAGATGACATTCCAGGTTTGGTTAATCTGCTTGTGTTCTGAGTCAAATGATGTTAGACTTCACACGAAGAGTATGCGTGGGCAGTTCATACAATTGTTAGTCCGCCTTAATCGATATGTAACCACCGGTAAATGAAACGTGGGGACTGACAGTGCAAGCATTTATCCCACTTTGTCTACTATTTGAACAAATAACTGTGCACATACAATGTCAATAACACCGGTACATATATGGGTGGTGGCATCCGGTTCCAGTTTTCCCATAACCGTGGCCTCCGTAGGTAAACCACAAGACACCTGCTCCTATAGGGGATCATAGGTGGACCCCGCATCATCAATCACAGCTCCATCCACACCAAGACATATCCAGGGTAGAGTCGACGGAATGAAATCAGGAGGCATGTGGATGGGAGCCGGAAATACGTTGTGGCTGTCTGTACTCATCTCCTTGTTGAAAAAACAGTCTTATGTGGCCTGTCGGTCCATCCTTCACCAGCTTACGCTTACACTCAGCTGAGTCCTGCACTAAATCACTTGTCTGCCGAGAATTCCAGACGTCCTCAACACTAAGGGGAGAGAGCACTTCAGGTTTCTGCACGCGCAGTAGGCATTGTACGAACATTAGATGGATATTGGATGGTGGGGGCAACAACCGAAAATGACCGGCGTTCACCATAAACGCGCCACGGTAGCTATATGAACCGCGCTTTCCATTCTGGAAGACGAGCACTGGCCTTCTGCTCTCAAGCTAACTGTATATTTTTGAAGTTGGTGAAAGAGCTAGTCGAACCAGTGACAGAAATATGTGTGTGAGAATTGGTGCGTTCGTCCTGTCAATCACTTACGTTTATGGTGTACACAGAAGTGATCTAATTGAGCGTACTGATTACCACAAATACTAAGAGTTATTAACTGCAAACTCCTCTCCATGCATGCGTAGAGGTTAGATTCTGTTGGAGAGTCATTTTAGAGTATGCATAGTGTAGATGGATTTCGACGCGCGGTCTGATTGTGCACCGCGTTTCACATTGAAGTGAAACTTGGCCAAAAATTTTTGTCTTCTGTTATTTGCTAATGGTACGTTTTGGTAAGTTACCAGTACTCCGTGAAACCTCTCAAACATTGCTTAGGATTTCCGGAGAATTTCAACACCGAACAGGATTATCCTTTTTAAGCGGGTATGAACATGTGCATTCAGGGTATGATCAGGGTACTGGAACTCAAAGTCAGTTGATCGGTGCGAATGCCTTGGGCTGATCAAGAGTGCGATTGCCTAGGTGCAGCAGAAATTACTGTTACTTGCAGTGGAGAAACACCGGGTACAGAAGCGACAAGCGCCGATGGAGTCTTTTGCATTGACGTCAATGGCATGGTACTGTAGCACTTGCGTTCACGAGTGTGCGAGCCAAGCGAGCTTGTAAGCCACCAGCGTGACCACGTAGGGCCGGCATCTAGAAAGGATGAATCTACTGTTTATCTAGGCATAATCAGCGCAACAAATGGTAGGTGCGCCACATCCGCATCCATTCGACTAACAAACTACGGCCAATATGGCGACTGATGTGGTACTTATGCTACATGATCGTAGTAGTTGCTCTGTACGTCTTCCTGCATGTGGTTTTCATGCATTTCTGAGGTTGATTATTGATTGACATTCCAGGTGGGGCTAGGCTTTATGTAAATGTTGACAAGGTGCCTGCCTGCCTATTACCCACTACCTCGTATATACTGGAGTCAAGATACAGTAGGTCTGTGCTAGAAGTGATGGTGCTAGGCTCAAATGCTTTATTCCATTCACACACTGTGGAACTAGTTCTGTTCCATCCACCGCCTTGTGTCAATGGGTTACTCACGATTTTCTAAGTAAGCATGAATGCTTTTGCTGTACATGTTGAAGGATTGTGAGCCGGCTCCGTTGATGCAATGTAGCTCCCACCTGCATGCCAGCAAGCCATATTCCTTCGGATTTACATTGCAAATATATGTATGTGGATGAAGCTGTGGGTTTTGCTGCGGAATCCCCCATAGTCCCTCTCTGTCCTTTGGAGGCAACCGTGATGAAGAAATCCATACACTATGCCGCCGATCCATCCAAATTGGTCAGTCCCGTTGTTTTCCAGGTCTAGGGTGTGCACTAACCGACATGACAATAACATCTTGAAACATGATGGAGAAGGTCGCGTTAAGTTGCAGTGCAACATTAGAAGAATTATACCCAGTGCAAGAGAGCTTATATAGTTAGTCATTTAATCTAATTCAGGCTCTTTATAAAGTATGCGACGAACTATGTACAAATTGAAATAGCGTACCCGATACTGAGGTCGATATTTTATTTGGGCTAACTTTGGTTACAAAAGTTGCTGGACACTTGAAGCTGCGGAACAGTATAGCATGTTGTTTCCTTGCAAACAGATCAGTGTTTCAGAATGGTTCCGCAGCTAGTTAAATTACATGCGGAGCAAACAATAGAATTGTTATAAACCACATGTATTTATCATATGCAAAAGAGAGAATCAGCTTAACTTATGAAACAAACTTACTATGCGAACTTGCTAAAGCAAGTGGCTAAGACAGGAAAAAGTCCAATAAGCGAAGGTTAAAAGCTGACTCTCCTGAGGCTTACTAATGTGTTTTGTGTAAAAGATTCGTCAAGTATTGACAGTAGCAAAATACATATGCACTAGGAAATGTGATGGAAGAATTGCTTCTCCCAATGAAACACTACCACGATAAGATTATTGCACAAATCATTGAACAAAGTACAATGCTTTATCACGGGTAAAAAGCATGTGCTTGACAAGTACCGTAGGATGGATGGAATTAAAATTAAAATTTGAAGGATCATCGAATAAGTAAATGGTTATTTCAAGCCTCACCGTGTTATATGCCCTACTGTATAACGATATTTTAACGGGGAGGGGAATGTGCACGCGCAATATTTTATGAAGAAGCGTGACAAATCAGTAAGTGCGTGAGAAATGAAAAGGCAAACGACAATGCTCACTCGATTTTTTCTTCCTTTGACAAATGTGATTGTTTAATCCAATCTGTCTACATCCAGGCTAATCAAATTGATACTACTACATGTATTCTCACCGCCACGTTGAGGATAGTTCCGTTAAGCACATGGTTATTTTTGCTTTGTCTCGTCCTCCATGTGGAACGGACTAAAACAAGTAATGCAAGTTTGAAAGCGTTTCATCATGGCTTTTTTAAAGCGTTAATGTAGGGGCAAGGATGACGTGAGCCGGAGGGAGGTTCAGTCACTGGACACACGGAGGGAAAAAACGTTTCTTTGTCAATCAAATCGACTGTATTGCGTAGCCAGTTTGAACTGATGACCTCTCAGGTTGATACTTCAGCTCCGCTGCAACAGATTGCGACTTGGGTGAGTTGGGTTCGTCAATATTAAGTAAACCAGGATTAGATCTCCTAGCTGACGACGATATTCACTACTCTACAATCTCAGGAACTGAAGTCTGTATTGACAGGGGTGATGAAGCAATCCTCCAACGAGTTTGATCGCTCTACCATGCGGAGCTACAAGTGCGCCGACTTCGCGCCTGCGCCATGGATGCAAAGCCTGGATCGCATATTCCACGTGAGACCTCACGCTGGCGTTCAGCATTTGCAGAAACATTAATGGCACAAAATTCCCGAAAGTCCTCCGTAAGATTCCAAGATGTTGACTGGCACTTCCTCATGCCATTTCAGCCTGTCTCGAGCAACCAAGATCGTACTGAAAGATCACCCCGAGGTCGTTTTCTTGGGAAGCACTTTGTAACTGCTGGTCCCCAAGTCGATATTCATAGATAAACTGATGGCCTATGCTTACGACTTTGCACTTCGGCACGTTGAACTGGAACTGGTTGTCGGAAAACCACGCAGAAGCCCTATCGAGATCGCCCTACAATGCCATGTAACCATCCGATGTCCTGATATCCTGCCAAATTTTGATATAATCTACAAATATTAAAATATTCGACTGCCGTACACTGCCAAGATGCTTAATGAACGTGAGGAATAAACGTGGCTCCAGTATCGATAATTGGGGCACGCCAAACTGGACGTCAATTGGGTCGGAAATGGAGTTGCGGGCTCTCACATTCAGCTGACGTTGAGCGAGAAAGTTTCCGATCCAACCGAGTATAAGGTCAACGATTCCATAGCTTCAAAGTTTGTGTAGGAGAATGCGGTGGTCCAATCGATCGAACGCTTTCAAGAAGTCAAGGTAGAAAACGTCGACTCCCACCCTGGCCTCGACTTACTCTGTCCAGCTTGCGCTGGCTAGCAGCAGGTTTGTAGTGCATGATCGACTTCGGCGGAATCCGTGTTGCTGTGACACTAGGATGCTGTTGCACTCAAGATATCCCATGAGCGCCTCTGCAATTATACGTTCCGTTACTTTGGGTAAAACTGGGAGGAGAGTGATTGGACGGTATTTCGAGGGCTCCGAACGACTACCACTTTTATAAACAGAAGTGACTAGTCCACGTTTTCACATTGTCCGAACCTGCATTTCGTCGAGACAACGATGAAAGAACCGAGCTAATGGTTCGGCAAGATAAATGGCCGCTGTCTTCAAGGCCTTCGTTTTGATGTCCTCCACGCCAGATGAGCTGTGCATGCGTAAAGACATTAGTGTTTTCATCACATTGGCTGCCGTGAAAGATAAGTGGTTTAACCGTGGTAGTGATGGAAGCTGTGTCTAAAGAGGATGGAATGATGATTCACTCCGGAAACTATGGATGAAGTGTTGGCGAAGCACGTTGGCTGCACCTTGTGCAGTTTGCGCAAGACCATTTGTTGCACGTAAAACTGGGATCCCGCGCTTCACTCTGCGGAGTTTGTTGACGTGCCTATACAGCAACTTGGGCTTTGTACTGAATTTTGCCGCTAAGTTCTGTTGGTGCTACAGTTTATCATCGCGGATCAACTTGACGCAGTGGTTTCGTTGAGTTGTGTAAGCACCCCAGGTCAAGTTACTTGGACAGGTTTTGTAAGCGCGCCAGGCTGATTCCCTTAAGGCCATGCATTTTCTAGTACGGCTCCACAGAAACGAATTCACTTGCTTTGGGTGAAGGAATTTGCTTTCTGACGCACTTGCCACTAGCGCAGTGAACTGGGTGACGAACAAGATCCAGGCAACATTTGGCGGCTTCTCGGTCAGGAAGGACCAGTCGGTTTCTTGAACGAAGTTGCACTGGATATCGTAATGTGTAACGACATATGTTTCTAGGTTGTTCTCACCGATGGACTCCGAGTAACAGATGTGACGAAAGAGCAAATTAGCGTGATCGTTACGGCCAAGTGGTGCATCTATGGTCACGGGGTCGACCATTAATATCTTATTGGTGAGCACAAGGTCCAAAACGGAGGATGTGTCACCCATTTGGAAACGCGGGGGCGTAGTGCCATGGTGTACAGAGGTACATCGTCGATCACCACTTGCAAATCCGCCTTGAATTCTTCGCAGTGCGATGCTGTAACTTCGATTGCGTGCAGGTTGAAGTCCCCCACCAGAAGGACGTGACTGTATGTTCGTGCCAGGACTCGTTTCATCGCAGAAGCTAAGCATTGATCCATTTCCAAAGTGGACATTGGAGGACGGTAAGCTAGTATTAGTGAACATACATCACCACGTCTTAGGTGCATACGACACCAAAGTGAATCGACGACTTGTGTTTCTGGGTCCGCAGTAACATCAACATGCAGGTCGGATCGATAATACAGGAGCACTCCCCCTCCTCTGCTAGGTCGATCGTTTCGTATGGAATTCATGCCGAGTAGTGCAATCTCAACATCCGTGATCTCAGTGTTCAATCATGTTTCGGTTATCATAACTAGGTTCCAAGGCTTGGAGACTTGACACATGCGTAGTTCGGTTAGCTTACTGAGAAGACTTGGTGCATTGGTATACAAGCAGGTGAGGGCATCGGTAGTCAGAGCCCTCTTTGCGAATGCTGGTTTCCCCTGAGGGTCTATCCTGACCCGTGCGGGGTCGGCTGCCGGTCGTTTTTTATAGGACTCAAGACGTAGGTCATTGGGCCAGTTCAGGTTATTGTATAGAGCTCTCAGCCTCAACAAGTGGATGACCATCCTGTCCTCCTTCAGCTGCCGGTGTGTTTTCGCATGGTTTCCGTTCTGAGCTACATGGTGACAGAATTATATTAGTAAGTTGCATGCGCAATGTTACATGTCTAGAAGCTGGAGTTAGCGTAAATTGTTGTACTCAGTGGTTCACCATCATGCTAATCGTTCATGACAGTAGAGACTAGAATAGGCAGGAAGACTACTAGAAAAGTCGGTGGCTTGAACGGCGCAAGCGACAGGTTCAAGCAGGGAGAAATGGCTTGTTCGCCACTATAAGTTAAGTGGGCGTGACCGATGTAGACCGTCAGCCTGAAGATTATTTCGAACAAATGACATTTGTTTGCACGGCCAGGTGGCGATCGAGCTTGGCGTCAACAGCAGGTGGCATCTGATAGCTCGTGTGCAAAATTAGGGTAGGTGGGGAGGAAAAGTCAGGTTAGTTGAACTGGGGGTTGAAAGGTACCGGAAGTGACAATTCCTACGCGTTATCTTCTTCTTCACACCATTATAGCAACGAGCTGTGCAGTACTATCGATGTATAACAAGCAATCACCTGTTTGCTTTCTAATATACGTCGTTTGCCATAGAAAAGTTAAAAATGCAACGTTTAATCTGTGACAGCAGTATCATGTCTTTGAGCAACCGATCCAAGACAGCTGCCTAGGCGGAACTTAGGCTAAACGAGGCCGCTAAGTATGTTCAGGTAGTGGCAGTGGTAGCGATTCAGGCGGCCAGTTCTGTCACTGAGCTGCCTTTAACAATTAAAGTTGTATTGGTGTATACTCCCGGGATATTTTATCAGGTGAAACAGACCAAGCATCTCCCTGTGCTTAAAGGGCTTAACCAGTACGTTAAGTTCCATACGAAACTTGCAGCAGCGAATGCAACTGTTCGGTTCTTTGAAGAGTGTATTTAGTGTTCCGAATATCCGAGGCATTTTTGGAAAATACTCAGACAGAATAGGATTAATTCTACTAATAGTTAACTGAAGCGTTATGCATTAAAGGAACGTGTTACGGTTGCCTATATACTTGATGATTTGCAGCGTAATCAGTGCGTTTACTCTCTCATGCTGAGCAGTTAAGATTGACAGACGCCTCTGATAAGAATTTGAGCCGGATACGATTGCCTCTGGCACGGTTTAAGCACGCCTTCCATAACAGGTTGGAAACGCTGGCCTATCGAACGTATTTGCGCTGACGTGATGGCATTAGCTTAGCCCGGGGTACGAGCTGATGGTTCGGCAAGTCGTATTAGATTTAAAACGCTCCTAGCCACAGGTATTCTGGTAGACGCTGAACCCTCGTAACGGAAGAGGCTACGCACACGAGAGGGGGTGACGGTAGACGCGCTAGTGGCTTAGATGCAAACGTGACCGAACCGACTCTCAACTGACGGCGAAGAGAAAGAAGCCAAGCGGTCCTCTGAAGGCTCTTTTACGACCAACAAATGGCGAATCACGGCCAATAGTATGGGTCATTAAGTTAATGAAAAAAGCTACCGCGACGGGGTGGTAGTTTGTAAAAAAGCGTTATCAACATGTGAGCAGTTGTGTTGCTTCTGGGAGTAACTGAATGATGCTACGTTGGAGGGAGGAATTGAACTCCGCTTACCACTGCCATTAAGCCGGGGTTTGTGGTGTGCGTTTGCGGGGATATTTGACGGGGCCGCAACCTGGGATATCTGAATGCGGAGGATCTCACGCGATTCAAAGCACTTGTCCAACTTGTAGTCATAAAACAAGTTGACGGATGACTAATGTCAATGCGTCAGCAGATTGGCTCCACTAAAGCTAAAACGCTGTTCCCATCTGACCCGGAAAGGTAGGGCCACAGTTTTTCCTCTTTACACCTGGATAAAACACTACTTGAGGCACGTTTGATAGGTTCGAAACTTTCTTGTCCTCGTTGTAATACCAGTCAGCTATAACTAAAAGTCCATTTTGAAAATGCACATTCGAAAGTAGCTATGGTTGCACCCTTGTCAGCGTTAGCTGCTGAGCATTTTAAATCCGCCATGGTCAATGTATGCTATCAGTACCTGAAGCACACAACTAAAGTCAGGTAGTTACTGTGGGAAGCGCACTTAGACATCCTCAACGCGCTTAAACAGAACGAGAATGTGCTGCTCTCTAGGCCGGATAAAGGAGCAAGAATGGTCCTTATGGATAAATCTGACTATTTCGCTAAGATGAATGCCATCCGCAAAGATTGTGCAACATTCCGGATGATGATGAAAGTGAAAGACAAAACGGCCTCGATCGTAAAGACAGTCACAAAACTACTACGCTGTCTGAAGCCACAGATTGCGATTGACTCGGTGGTGTTTGGGTACCCACTTCCCTCCAGGACAGTGATTCCATGTCCTTATGTCTTACCCAAAGTGCATAAAAAAGGACTTCCATTGAGGACAATATTTAATAAATAAATAAATAAATAAAGCTTTTATTCTTCACAAGGCGAGGCACGCGTTTACAGGCATGATCACTTTGACATAACAATGTGTGATCAATAATGTGGAAAAATCCGATATGTTTGCCGTTACAATGCATGTTTGTGTAGGGGGGTAGGTAGGAATGTAATTGTGTGTGCACGTAGCTGTGTAGCTTGTACTCGTAATTATGCTGCTCCATTCTTGAATGTTTGATATCGTCAGCAATGTGCGAGTAGAAGATTGGTGTACATGACTTGGAAAATTCTATCCGGATATCCACGAGGCGGTGTCTTTATTTAGTGACGATTCAAGACCGCCACGTCGCATTGTTGTTAGACGGACCTTTGTGGCTTTTTCTAGGGCGAACGAATTCCAGGCGAAACCCCACCACGTCCTGGAACACTGCCGCCGAACTATTTGCTGGCATCAGGAAGAGGTTGTTCGGGTAGCCAGCCACATGTGTGATTCTCCGTATCACTGAACAGCGAAATTGCTCACTAAGCTTCCAGAACCGATCAGCGTAGTCCGATTCAAACACAGTCACAGACCCATTCAGCTTCGTAGACTCCAGAAGCCATGCGCAATTAACCGGAAGCTAAATGTATTCTCTAGATGTAGTGTCACTCTTCACCAATGTTCTGCTGGAGGAGATCATAGACTACCAATCCGATGCTGTTTGATTGCACCATGTGGATGTCGGCCTCTCGAACGAGTAATTTAAAAAGTTGCTTCTGATGTATACTAGGAACGTCCAATTCATGTTCTACGGGAAGATCTACAGACAGAAGGACGGAGTCGCAATGTGCTCTCCGTTAGGACCGTAGTTAGCAGAGGTACTTAAAAGTTAGAGAACATGTATCTGAACGGAGTTATCGACACATTAGTCTACTACGGATGGCACGTGGAGGATATATTCTGCATCTCATATAGTCATCTTTGCACCGAAGAATTAGTGAGCCAATTTAACTCAGCCCTCGCAAACATAAGCTTCACTCTTGAATTTGAGTGCAACCATTCCATGTCGTACTTAGATGTTCAGATTAGCCAATCTGATGGGTCCATCCAGCGAAGTGTCTATGGAATGACAACGTGGAAAGGGGAATATACTCATTTTGCCAGCATCGTTCCGCTCAGCCGGAAATGGAAACCTTTTCTGTGCCTAACCTAGCGAACAAAAAGGATATGTAGCGAGGACAGGTTTCCGGATGAGCTAAACTTTGTACGAAGCCTATTCGATAGAAATGGCTATCCAGAGAGGTTTGCTCGGAGAAACTTGGAGGTACGTGAAGCGAAAGCAAAACTGCTTTCAGTAGGAAAGTAACGGATCTACTTCTCGTTTCCGCTCAAGCTGGACTTGATAGCCAAATCAACGTCTAGAAGGCTTTCTGACGCTATCGCGCAAACGGGTACGGCTAAGCTGCTACTCAGTGCTGACCCTGAATTAACAACAAGGACAGAATTCCAGGGTCAACGACTTTTTCTGCGTATATTCTTTCTCGTGCTCGTGTCGATCAAGCTATATCGAAGAAGACTGTCCGAGAGAGCCATGAAACACTGTCCAGCTTACTTAACTAGCGGCGTGACTAGATCAGAGGCAAGCGTAGCGTCTACACACCTGGTCGATTCGGGCCACCAGGTCAGAGCGCATAAGGCGTTCCAGCCCATCTACCGCGTACCCAGATGCCATGCAAGAGCGGTCAGATGTCGTCTACTGGCGGCTGCCGAGGCAATAGCCATCAGGCTTCATGACTCTGACCTATGTGAGCACAAGAAATTCGTCTAGGCACTAACTCTACCCTGGTTCCATGTAACACGGACACAGTGTGGACAAAGCCACGCACACAGACACAGTTGATCGCCGTGGGACCAATCACCTAGTTTGATCACTCAGACCATCTGAGTTTTGCTCCTGTACCTTTATCTGATCTTTACGTTCATGTCATTCATTTGTGGTGTATTAGCCGGATGAGGAACCACTGGAAACCAGATTGTTCGCTACCATTTGTGATGATGTCTAATCCCGGGTTAATTTAGCTGTTAAATGTTAGGTGTGTTGGGTGTTTTCTGCGAAAAGGTGTTTCCATTTTATTACTTGCAGCCACATTTTCATGTATATCAATGTGATAATTATGCATTTTACTTGATCTCTTCAGATAAATCAGCTTGACTAAAACGCATATCCCATTAACACGCTACTCACTGCCGCTGGTTGGAACTTAACTAACGAGGATAATATCGTTACAATTTTCCTCCCTGTTCTATCTCTGTCGTATTGACCCATCCGAATTCCTACAGCTCGGACGCTTGAAAATACCTAAATGCTTTTACGATTTAATCAGATAGAAAACTTACTTTAATATGTGCATTGTTAATGTCAACCGGTAATCCATCGCTGCACACCCAATTCTCTTGGGACTGCATTTAGTTATGTAAGAAAATTTACCCAAAAGTCTCTAATTGGACAGTTGCCACAAAGACGGGCTTTGTTATTGCGGTCGAACATAAATGGTTGTTACTTTGTACGTTTGTATCCAAAGAGCATTAAGAAGATAAATTGCGATAGGATATACCCCTTAAAAGATGTTGCTATAAGCTCAGTGAGTCATTTTATAAGTTGTAATTCCCGCCCAGCATGCGTTTTAATGGATTTTAGAAGAGCAAACTGCATATTTCTGTTATAGTATCAACTTACAGCAATTCTGAGAGGGGAAACAATTGTCTGTACCAAGTTCAGTTACAGTTAGTGAACCAGTGTTTTTAAACCTACCTTATTGTACCGGATGCACAACAGTTCCGTGGTGTTAGGAAACTAATTTTCTAAAGTAATTTACTGCCTGGTAGCTTATGCAAAATGCTGATGAACTCCATATGGCAAAGTATTTGTTTAGTTTTGCATGAAATATTTAACCAAAACCATCAAAATAAAAGTCTAGTCACATCAAATCTGTGCTGATACCAACCTAGTTTATCTTAGCACAAGTACCGTGAGTAATGCTTTGTGCACTCGGTGTGCCCGTTACCAGTTGTAGTAAAACATTGTCATACTAAATCTCGTAATACCAGGAAGCTATGATAGTTTCAGTTCAACAATGAACAATGATTTATCACTGGATAAAAGCAAGTGCTTGACACGTCCCGTAGGATGGTTGGGGTGAATATGATGAAATCAAAATATATCTGGGTCATCTACCGAACGTCTGCCTAGATGAATACTTTGATAAATTACATCAGTGTAAAATTTAAAATATCGAGCGTAAACGTTCAAAAAGACACTGGGGTGC
The DNA here is from genome assembly GCA_944474145.2 of Dicrocoelium dendriticum. NCBI lineage: Eukaryota > Metazoa > Platyhelminthes > Trematoda > Plagiorchiida > Dicrocoeliidae > Dicrocoelium > Dicrocoelium dendriticum. The sequence continues at coordinate 170,683,867 of OX104063.1, forward strand.
TGTGATGGTTGATGTAAGGCGTTAGGAACGGAAAATATGGTGGCTCATTTGGGCTCATTTGATACAAAAATCCTATTGAAAAGCATGCTTGGCGTAATCCAAAGTAGAGGAGTTTAGGTAACAAAATGCTGGGAGCTAAGAGCAACATCCAGTCGCTTTTTGAAAACTTCCAATGTAGGAGAGGATACAACTCAGTCTGGGAGTGCGTTCCAGGGTTGACGAACCCGAAGGGAAAAGTAATTCCGGTCGACACTCTAGACGGCTATAATGTTCCTTTAATTTTAAGCAGTTAACCCTGAGCTGCATGTTGTGGTTAAGTTTCAGCAAACGGCGGCATATGTGCTGGAGTCACACAGTATCTGATACGCTAATAGATCACCGCGCAGCCTTGGATATCGTCCGCTAGAAATTCCTAGCAAATTCAGCCTTCGGTGATAAGTGCAAAAGCACAGGTCCTTTACATTCTTTCTTGCTCTTCTTTGTGGTGCCTCTATCGCTTCTAGGTCGCGTTTCAACCAAGGTTGCCAAGCTTGGATTGGTATTGAACATGCGGACGCACGTAGGAATTATGCATCATTGGGAAGATTGATGGGTCAAATCTCCCGAATGCCCTTCGCAGCACGCCGATGTGCTGGTTGCCTCTTTTCGCAGCTAGCTCAGCCTGTTTCGAACAGTTGAGATCACTCTGTAGGAGCACACCAAGGTCACGTTCCTGGGAGCTATTCTGCAATCCGTTTGTCCTAACTAAATAGGTGTGGTTATGTCTATGGCGTAGTTGTACAACGCGACATTTGTCTATGTTGAATGGTAGGGCGTTTTGAACTGACCAATTCGACACTGTGTTAAGATCGCATTGGAGCCGTTCGTGGTCGTTCTGTCCTCTGATCCTTCACCATATCTTGATATCATCAGTGAAAAATAGGAAATCGGAAGCAATTGATCGCATCAAATCGTTAATGAACACCAATAATAGACGAGATCCAGGAACCGAGCCTTGTGATACACCACACGCCACATCGATTGCATCAGACAATGATTCTCGGCCTCTCAACATTAGCTGTGGTTCTTGTGGCAAATCCCTAATTTTACTCAGGATTGGTTGGCTAATGCCGTAGTTCCGAAGATTCTGAAGGAGAATTTGATGGTCTAAGCGATCAAAAGCTCTTGAAAAGTCCAGGTTGATGACATCGACTACTACTCCATCATCAAGAGCTTCAATCCGGCTATTCCATGCAATTAATAGGTTAGTATTACACGAACGCTTTTGACGAAAGCCATGTTGCTCTGGAGCTATTAAGTTGTGGCTTTCCAGGTATTGCATCAGTGCATCTGCAATGATTGATTCCACCACTTTGGATAGTACGGGAAGTTGTGTTATTGGACGGTAGTTGGTGGGGTCAGTACGGCTACCTCCTTTATGGATAGGAGTGATGACCCTTTGTTTCCACACTGGTGGAATACGGTTCTCCTCTAGACGTCGCTGATAGAAAACAGCTAGTGGTTCTGCTAGATCACTAGCTACCGTCTGCAGAGCCTTTGGTCGGATGTTGTCGACTATAGGATAACTGTGGACACGCAAAATAACAACTTCTTCAACACAGCTTCCGCAGTGAAAGTGATGTTGTCTAAACCCGATGGTGGAGTATTAATAATGAGGAGAATTTTTGGGCTCGTTAAATGCTGGAAAGTTTGGGAGTAATGAGGCCGTAAGAGATCGGCTGCTTCCATTGCTGATCGCGTGCACCCATCAGCCGTGACGGGTGGTGGAAGCCCCCGCTTCACCTTTCGAAGGCCGTTAACGTGTCTTTACAGAAGTTTGCGGTTAGTGCAGAATCGCTTCCTTAACTCCTGCTGATGAGTGACCTTCTTCGCGGATCAGTTTTACACAAAGTTACGATGTGTCACGTATGCAGTCCAGGTTTCGGCACTCGAGCAGAACTGGTGATCGCGCCATGCCAAATCCCTCCGGGACGTAAATATACGTGTTATAAATAAATAAATATGTTATTCTTGACTATGCGAGGCACTCCCATGAATGCATGATCAGATATATACAAATGTACAGATATTTTATGACAACTGTAACAGTGACAGTAGAAAATTGTTCATATGTCCATGATTGGAACTGTACTGATGAAAATACGAAACAATAATTTGGCTCTCGTGAGATCGGGACCTCGGCTAATAGTAGATTGAGGATCTTGAATGATCCATAGGAAGATAATTGAAGAGCACGCTCAAGAGATATGACAACACAGTGAGTTCGTGCATAAGTAACGCAAAGGTCAACAGTGATATCGTGGAAAGCAAAAAGACGAGAGTATATGCAGATGTAGAAGTTCCAGTGTAACGAATCTATCTAGAATGGTGACGCTAGTTGACCTGCCAGAGTGAAGTTATGGCCTGTGACTTTATTCGGTGGCGAGTCACATTCGCCACGTTGCAGTGTTGTTAAACGGACAGTTGTAGCTTTTTATAAAGAGAACGCTTGCCAGGCGAAAACCCACCACCTCCTGAAACACTGCCACCAATCCATTGAATGGCAAGTTGTAACTGGCTATGTTTCTGGTTGAACGTTTGTTTGCTCGGTTATTCGCAGTCAGGTCGCGTCCCATTTTTCTGCCGGCTGATGCGTTAGCCGGCTGCCTATTGCGTTCCTGGGTCCTGTGCTGTGCCCGATTGGTAGGCCGGGAACTAAACATTCTTTTAGAATATGCTGTGTTGATCCTCTGCGAAACTACCTGAATTCTCCGAGGGATATACATTGAAATATGTTGGGTTGTTGTTGAAGTCTTGAAGAATAGAATATGGCTCCGAAGAAAGAATCGCCGATCCCCCGGGGTATGTTGTAAAATCGATTAGAAATATAAGAAACCACAGCCAATTGAGCGGTCAACGCGGATTGAAGAGCTTATAATAACCAATTGATCTGGCTTTGTATCGCAGGAGAATGTGCCTTCCGAAGTCAAAAGTAGTTATCCATGCAAGAGTTATGTGGAAGAGATAGTGACTTGTGCTCGTTTTTGTCTTGGAAGAACTTCTGTTCAGATGCGTGCCCCACGAGTGTGCTAAACATCCTTGAAAAATTTCCAGGCAACGTCTTGGAAGAATTCAGTTAAGAAAGTCCAAGATGTATCCTTAACATGCGTAGCTAACACATTATAGTGCGTGAGAGTATGCACTTTATCCTCCTCCTTCTCAGAATACACCGCATAGAATATACAGTCAAAGAGTAGACTAACATGATCACTACGACCCAGTTGTGTGCTTGCACCTATCCAGTCAACCATGAGTTCTTTGTTAGTTAGCACAAGATCCAGTATCGACGGCTTGTTAGCAGTTCGAAATCTGGTGGGAGAGGTTACGTCGTTGTACAGGGGGTGGCTAGCAGTAAGCTCTTGCAAGCAGGTTTTAAACAGCATACCGTCGGTTGCCGGCGTTTCTATGTCGTGCAGGTTAAAGTCTCCAGCGATAAGAATGTGGGTGTAGGACTTGTTCGAAGCAAACTGAAAAACGGGGTCCAGTTTGGCGTCCATTTCCGACTTTGAATTTAGTGGGCGATAAATCACGGCTAGTAGACATGTGTCCTTGTTTCGCAACCGTAGTCGGCACCAAAGCGAATCAGGAGCTCGGATTTCCGGGTGATCGGGAACTTCAGATCGGAGGCTTGTATTATGGTAAAGAACCATACCGCCATCCCATCCGGTTCTATCGGTCCGAAGCAGCGAAATACCGGGTAAATTAATCTCAGAATCGGTTATCTCAGCGTTTAACCATGTCTCTGTAATCATGACGAGGTCCCGCGCTTGTGAGGCATGGAGTTCTCTAAGTTCGGCCAACATGCCTAGAAGGACTTAAGCGTTTGTGTAAATGCAAGATAGGGCTTTTGTTGTTAGGGCTGCTTTGACGGATGTCAACTTTGTGTTGGTTTTTAAGCCGGTCGTTAGGTGGCCGGCCATTAATCGTTTTTTGATTTATGTATTTCAGTCATGTTGCATGGCATTATTGAGCGTTCCTGAACAGACGTTTCATTCGTCCTGTGTTCTGTCCTGTTGTGTGCCGTGGATGCTGTTGTGTCGGTCTCTCCGCAGGACTGTGCAAATAAAGAATTTTTGGCCTTTGCAAGTTCCATCGAATTGCTTCCGACTTTTGGTCGTTCGGCTGCTGCCTTTAGCCGGATCTCTGTCGGCAACCTAGCTCGCAACTTTAACCAGATATCCAACAGAACGTGTGTCATTCCCTCGGAGTGTAGTATTAGTTTCATTAGTCTTGGACCGCAACCATTGTAGTTAGGTGATGACGGAAATCTTTTCAGGGATTTGGCAATAACATGGTCAACAGAGAGTTGGGAATAATATAACTTTTGTCAATCACACTGATAATCATCTGGTTGCCAAAACCTTGGATGAGTTATGTTAGCGGTGAATATACCAAGCGATTCGCAAGATAGATAACATGATTTAAATCTGGACTCTTACCACCTATTTGTTCACCCAATCTATGTTTCGTGGCTCCAAGGCAAAGAACCTGACTTTTACGCAATTCGCAAGACGCCTGTCGGGATTCCACTTTGAATGACGAAACCGGTCGCCTGCTTATCTGATGACCGCCTGCCTGCTGATCGCGTATCAACGTTGCCATGGATTTACTTCAATTCTCACTATGGAAACTGTTCATTATCACAATGTACAACCAGTCCAGACCGCACACACACACCTCAGACTTGAATCATCCTCCTGCCGGAGGAGCACACACCTCCTGGCTCCTCCTCACCCCCTCCATTTGACTGAGGTCCGAAGCTACCCTAAGAGCCCAATTCATCGCGTATCCCTTCATACGCTGTATTGCAGACCAGTAAGCCAAGGGTTAGCGAAACTATTAAAAGAAAGGATGTACAATAAACAATAAATTTACATGGGTTAAGTAGGGTTGCTTTACAAGTCCAGTTGGACAGTTTATGGGGATATCAAAATAATACTGGTATTGATAGTATTAATAAGAATCATAGTAAAACAGTTAGTACTTTAAATATTAAAATAAGAACTTAGCGGTTGCTTCGCTGTAGTCTTGCAATCAGCTTAGATTCACAGCACCCACAGGTTACGTCAACTAAATCCATGATAAACTCCAGGTGTAGAATGGAGACATTGAGCTAAGTGACAAAGTGTTAGTGGATGAGTGCGTCATCCAAATGTCCTTTAAATACAGTTAGTGTCGGTACAGAGAAGACCGATTCTGGGAGACTATCCCAGGGGTTACAAATACGAATGGTAAAGAAATTTCTGCAGCACTCCAGACGGCTTTACTTTTCTGCGAGTTTCAATGAGTGGCCCCTCAGCGTTGTATTGGTGTTAAGTTGTAGTACAGGGCAGCACACATGATGAGAGTCTCGCAGCATTAAGTGTGCCATAATCAGGTCGCCTCATAGTCTGCTATACCGTCTGCTGGATACTTCCAATCGTTCCAGCCTCTCCTCGCATGAAAGATTGCGCATTTCAATTATGTTCTTGGATGCCCGACGTTTTGGCTGCTCCAATGCGTTGAGGTCGTGTTTTAACCATGGATGCCTGGGTTAAATTGCGCGTTCGACATGGGGCGAACATGCGCACTGAGCATTTGTCGAAATATGGAGCTGTTTATTTGTTCAAAAGAGAGTCACAACAACCCGACGTGTTGGTTTTCAGTATTCGAGGTCTTTCTGTTTGCGTGGAGCAACCCAAGGCCTTTTGAACCAGGGGGCCCAACTCAAGTCGGACAGCTGATTGTTGCAGTACATTCATTCCGGGCCGGTATGAGTAGCTGCTCTGATGTCGGATGGAAAGCACCTTGCATGTACTGACGTTTGAATTGTACTAAGTTTTGGGTTGACCATTGATACACCGTATCTAGGCCACTTTGAAGCGCGTGTTAGTCGGCGTTCGCCTGTGTCCTGCGCCTGATCTTGATGTCGTCAGCAACCATTAGGAAGTTTGCAGCGATTTCCTGTGCAATGTCATTATTAAACACCAAAGACAAACGTGGACCTAGTACTGAGCCTGGTGGTACACCACGCTGGACTTGTATAGGGTCAGATAAAGAGCTCCGAACTCTGACCACTAAGCGCTGTTGAAGTAGAAAGCTGTCAATCCAGCTTAAAAAAGGGTCGCTGCTCCTGTAGTGCTGGAGCTTAGAGAGCAGTATCCGGTGATCTAGATGATGGAAAGCCATCGAAAAGTGTAGGTACATCATATCAATACCTTTTCCAGCGTCAGCTGACTCGTTCTAACTACTGCGTGTGATTGGTAACTTCGTTGTACATGACCGATCGCGCACTCTATGTTGTGTGACTCCTGATATACGGTGGAAGGTACAGCATGATTCTGTTTGGACATTATGATGACCGGGTATAGTCGAAGTATGTGCATGTTATATTTTGATTCCTATTTTTAAAGAACCGTAGGTACCGTCTCGACGTACTTTCCAGTTTGGACCAGGAGACTTTACGCGTCACTCGAACCCCAAGCCAATTTGTCGCTTACAAATTGCTTCGTTGAATGACTTACCGCAAGCCATTTTACATCCAAACTGCAGCAATGTGACCAAAGTACTGAAAATATTAGTGGAGAACTCACAAGCAAAATTGCTTTCCGCAGTTCATGAAGGTGTTAACTGAACCGGTGCGCGCAACGTTTCGCCACAACACACGAACAATGATTACCCGAAAGTCAGAGCAATCACTTTGGACCTGACGAATATTAGGAGTTGCATGCAATTTGCACTGCCCTACACGAGAGTTTTCGTACTTGCTGTATTCATCAGACAGAAGCAGCAAGACTGCGACTTGAACCCGTGATCTTTAGAATGTCAGACGAACCCTACACGGTTAAACCACTTAATCGCGACTATTAACTATGGTCACAGTGACTATTGTATTACTTGTTGCAATTCAGTTATATCACGAGCATTTCAAAGTGACCCTTCCAACGAACATTGCAAACTTGCGTAAGAAAGTGTGCTTAGGACAAGGTTGTTGTACTCGGACTGCATTATACAAACAAAACTATATAGCAATGAGCTTCAAACATAACACGATACAGTCCTCAGCGATCCAGGCTGTTAAAATCTAGAATATTCAGCCTTCAGATCACTTTCTAAACGAAACCTATCGTCATATTACATTTTTTTGTCTGGTATATAAAACGATACTTTCTTCGCCTGAGCCCAGTCTAAGGAAGCAACCTATTCCGGAATAAATGTAAACAATATAAACGTAAAAACAGTAAATGCAAAATTTTCAGTGCAGTGGTATGCAATGGCGGCGGACATCGCTTTCACATTTAACTATCGTCCTCTTCAGTTTTCGGATTTGATTCCTCGATAATATAAGTATGATTGCGGTTTTGTTTAATAATATCCGTGCATTTGTCCGCCCAAAGTGTTTTCTTACCTCCACATAGATGCCAGCTATTGATACGTTAAACACATGAAGTCCGACTGACCGAGAGAGGCATTCAAATCCTGTTAACCTGCACGGTCTACAGACGCTTGCGTCAATGTTAGCATGCGTTTAATCTCTGGATGCGGCGGTCAAATGGAGCCAGGGGTGTACTCCGATTAAACTGTGGATGAATACTATTTCAGTATTCGCGATAATAAATCCAGAAACTGACCCCGAATCTACACTTCACAGCCTCTGCCTTCTGGCCTGAAGCTGCGATATACTACATAAACTCACGAAGACGCATTATTGGTGATACATCTTTCTTCAAATTGTCTTCCCCCATCACATACAAAGATGCGCTCCAAATTCTTAGTGAAGGCGAATAGTAAGGGAGAACAAGGGAAACTCTAGATAGTGTAGCGCACAAAAAGATAACTCTTATCTTTCGTGTACAATTTACTTGTTGACCGATTGTACATTACTCCTTCTTGTTTTAATCTTACAACCGGCTCGACACACAACTGCCTTGTAAGTTCCCGCGCTCACGTGTACGCTCTTGCCTCGCTTCATCCGTCCGCTTCTTGTTGTAGCCCATCGAATACAGTCCGCTGTGTCCGACTCCAATTGCCTTCTGATATCCGCGCTTAATTCCGCGCATCGTCTCGGACTAGTATTAACTAGTCCTACAAATTGGTGACCCCGATTCGCACGCGCGAATTCAACCTTTTTCTCGTTTGTATTTTTTGGTGAGTTCGTTCCTTTTTCTCGATTATATACCTATATTCATTTGTTTCTTGCGTAATTTTAGTACTTTATCGTATTTTGTTCGTTCTTTATCTTTCGACTCACATTTCGAGAGCGGCATCTGAGTCGTTTCACAGCGTAACCATGCTTACTTTGGCTGTTCCAAGTTTCATGGAACACAGTCCAGAAGTTTGGTTTAAGATATTCGAGATCGAGCTAGAAAATAAGGGCATAACGGCGGACCGTCCAAGGTACAATCAGCTCGTCCCACGCCTTCCTCCGTCGGTAGTGACGCTGATTGAGGACATTCTACTCTGCCCATCGAATGAGGCAAAGTATGAAACGATGAAGCAAGCGATATTGAAAGAGTTACGACCCAGCGCACGAGCACGATTTGAGCAGCTCAATGGTCTCAAGCTTGGAGATCGCAAGCCGTCGGCATTGCTCCGCGAACTTCAGCGCATCGCTGGTCCCTTATTCTTGAGCGAAGAAGGGATAAAGGAGCTGTGGTTTGCACGTCTCCCAGAGCCATTGCCGGTAATGCTGTCCATGTTTATAGATGCATCCCTGAAAGACTTAGCTACCAAGGCAGACGCTGCGTTCGAACGTTTTCCGCAGCAGGCGACCAGTAACTCCGGTGACGTATTCTCACCGATGAAAACCGAATCCCATGTTTGTTTCCAGTCGCTAGACCGATCTGACTCTAAAGACGAGGAAATTGCGCTACTTCGCAGCAGGATAGCGGCAATGAAGGCTTCGAAGCAGCGTGTGCCACGGTCAAATGCTGACCACGTTTTGGCTACCGTTCATTGCGGCTCGTCTGTGCCTGCACCGAGTACGTCACGTTCGGCACGAAAGCGCAACATTTTCCTTACAAGTTCTCAGTCAGATAGTGTCAAACCCGTCGAAGAAGTATGTTGGTATCACCGCCAATACGGTGGAAGAGCTAGACGTTGTCGGGCTCCCTGCATTAGGCACGACCCAGGGAAAACGATTAGCCCGCATACTAGCACTACAAACGTATCATTCAATAGCCAAGCAAACCGACTGTTTTACGTTAAGGATCGACGTTCTTCCATCACGTTCCTCATCGACACGGGAGCGGAAGTCAGCGTCATCCCAGCGACCGCTAGCGACAAGCACTCGAAGCCTATGTACAATTTGCGTGCGGCCAACGGTTCTCCGATAGCTTCATTCGGTCAGCGCATGATGAACCTAGACCTCAATCTTCGCCGAGATTTTCAGTGGGTCTTCATGGTTGCGTCTGTACCCTTCGCAATTATCGGTATCGACTTCCTCCGACATTTTGGGTTGCTTGTTGATGCTGGTCGCCACAGACTTTTAGACGACCGTACGAAACTAGGTGTTGATGGTGTCCTTTCAGATGCCCCGGTAATCAGCCCTGTATTTCGGATCGCAGACGCACCGTCCGACTACTTGAGCCTCCTCTCCGAATACCCGCGACTGGTTCGACCGGCTGCAGAGCTTCCACCAGTCACGACAGAGGTCGCTCACCACATAGTTACGCGCGGTCAACCAGTTAGCGCACGACCAAGACGGCTTGCTCCAGACAAACTACGGGCAGCACGAGCCGAATTTGACCACATGCTTCAACTTGGTATCGTCAGACCGTCCAACAGCCCATGGGCGTCGCCTCTGCACATGGTCCCGAAAGAAGGTTGTGGGGGACTGGCGTCCTTGCGGCGACTATCGATCCTTGAATACGGTAACCACGCCTGATCGCTATCCGATCCCACACATAGTGGATCTCACCGCCAGTCTGGCGAGTAAAAATATCTTCAGCAAAATCGACTTGGTACGCGCATACAACCAAATTCCGGTAGCCGAGGCGGACATCGCTAAAACTGCCGTGACGACTCCATTTGGTTTGTTCGAGTTTCTGCGCATGCCATTCGGTCTAAAGAACGCCGCGCAAACTTTTCAGCGTTTCATCGACCAAGTTTGTCGCGGTTTAGACTTTGCTTACGCGTATCTTGACGACATTTTAATCGCAAGCTCTTCACGAGAAGAGCACATACGCCACGTGCGAACACTTTTTGATCGTTTATCTCAACACGGGGTGACGATCAACGCAGAAAAGTGTTCGTTTGGTGTCGATTCAGTCAATTTCCTGGGCCATCGTATCTCTTCTGCAGGCGTCGTGCCACTGCAGGATAAAATTCAAGCCATCATCGACTACCCCGAGCCTCATTCTTTCAAACAGCTCAGGCGTTTTGATGGCCTTGTCAACTTTTACCGACGATTTATACCCAACTGCGCCTCTCTGATGCAACCCCTCACGGACCTTCTCCGAGGGAAACTCAAGAAATTCGAATTTCCTGCCGCAGCTAGCGCTGCTTTTAAGTCGCTGAAAGAGGCTATCGCCAACATAGCTTCTATAGCGCACCACGATCCGGCCGCCCCACTGTCCCTCAGTACTGACGCCTCGGACGTGGCAGTCGGCGCTGTTTTGCAGCAACGCGTAGCCGACACGTGGCAACCCTTAGCCTTTTTCTCCAAACGTCTACAACCTACCGAATCTCGCTACAGCACGTTCGGTAGGGAACTACTTGCCGTATATCTAGCGATACGTCACTTTCGACACGTCCTAGAAGGCCGCTCCTTTGTCGTCTTCACCGACCACAAACCCCTAACTTACGTGCTCGGCTCGACTACCGACCGATACTCTCCTAGAGAGTCGCGCCACCTTGACTATATCGCTCAGTTTACGACCGATATACGGCATGTCTCAGGTGTGCACAAGGCCGTCGCCGATGCACTTAACCAAATTCAAGCCATCTCCGCTGACGCCGGCACTGCTATCGACTTGGCAGCCATGGCCACAGCGCAACTCAAGGACCCTGAGGTTGATCTACTACGCAGGTCTCCGTCACTGGACATACGACCCGTTCCGCTGACATCATCAGACGGCACCATACTCTGCGATCTATCTCTGGGCACGCCGCACCCAGTCGTCCCACGTGAGTTTCGGCAGACCGTGTTCGACGCATTGCACGGCTTGTCTCATCCAGGCGTTCGTGCATCGGTTAAACTCGTAACCGCACGATTCGTTTGGCGCAATGTTAATCGGGACGTCCGTACGTGGGCAGCTGCTTGCCTTCCGTGTCAACGCGCGAAGGTGCACAAGCACACGAGAAGCCCATTAGGCACTTTCCCGACGCCAGACGCACGCTTTCATCACGTGCACGTCGACCTCGTAGGTCCTCTGCCGCCTTCCAAAGGCTCGGTATATCTACTGACCTGCATCGATCGATTTACTAGATGGCCTGAGGCCGTCCCCATCCCAAATTGCTCCTCGGAAACGGTAGCGAAAGCTTTTATGGAGCGCTGGGTAGCTCAATACGGCTGTCCCGCCATCGTGACCACCGATCGAGGGTCACATTTCTCGTCGACCTTTGCCACGTTGCTTAAGGATTTAGGCTGTCGCCACGTCCAGACGACAGGCGTATCATCCGGCCGCTAACGGCATGGTGGAGCGTTTTCACCGCCAGTTGAAGGCAGCGCTACGTGCGCACGCAGATCCTTCATGGTCTGAAACGCTTCCCCTCGTTCTCCTAGGCTTAAGAAACACGGTTAAGACTGACTTCGACGCCACACCAGCGCAGCTAGTCTACGGTTGCACGCTGCGGTTGCCCGGACAGCTGGTAGCACCAGCCCCATGTACTTCCACTTTTGACTACGGAAGTTACACTGACCGATTGGCTCACCAGATGCGTGAGCTACGTCCACCCGCTCCTCGATCGCAGAAGACACCAGTGTACGTGCCCGAGAAGCTGTCTACGTGTTCACACGTCCTTCTTCGCGCAGACGGTGTTCGACAGCCTTTTCAGTCGCCGTACATAGGACCCTTCAAGGTGCTGCATCGTGCGAGTAAGGCGTACACTATTGACCGCGGTGGTCGACACGAAGTCGTCACCATCGACCGTCTAAAACCCGCCTTTATGGAAGAAAACCCCTCGCCTACTTCGTCTAGTAGTGCTTCGTGCGACGTTGCAACTCATCGCACCAACTTACATCATCCTAGTCCAGTTCAACCAGACCACGATCTCGGTCTGCAAGCCGTCCCAACCTCTCCCGAATCTAGCCCGCCGCCTCCCACGACCAATCGCCGTGGTCGGGAGGTGCGTAAGCCCGTCCGCTTCTCCGACTATGTACAGTGTAAATACTTTTAACTTTGTAGATATTGTATATATTTGCCTCGTTTTTGGTCGATTAACGTTTTGAAAACACAAAAATATAAAAAAACCCCGAAAAACCTTTTTCAAAAAAAATTATCAAAAACCAAAAAACATTTAAACACGCAGCTTATTCGTTTGTTCTTTTTGGCGTTTTCTGCGCGTTTTTCTATTTTCTCGTCTTTACATGCCCCAACCCTCCCCTTCGATCGACTGGCCCACACGAGGAATCTTTTCGAGGACCCTGACGCGAACACTGGTCGCTTCTCCGCGGGACGAGGATCGCTTCTCCGTGAGACGAGGGTCGCTTCTCCGCGGGACGAGGATCGCTTCTCCGCGAGACGAGGGTCGCTTCTCCGTGGGACCATGGTCGTTTTCTTCGTGGGACGAGGGTCGTTATGGCGCGGGGCGGGGTGCGGCGGGGGGAGAGACCACTCCCAAGCGCACCGTTTGGCAGCAGCGGAGGTTGAGGTCCTGTCGGCCTTTTTCTGGGCTAGCCAGTTTTTTGTAGTCCGACAAGCCCGCTCCAACGGCTCGCCGAAATGCACCCTGCCCTGCATTCAATAAATAACGAATCATAAACGGCACAGCGGACTCCGACTTCCGACGAACCCCCATTCACACGAACGCTCATTCATTTTTACTTGGCACGATTTCGCCTTACGAACCTCGTTTCGACATTCCTTTTCGATTTCGAAGGCTTTCTATGTTCAGCCTTCTAGGGGGGGAGCTCTGTAGCGCCCAAAAAGATAACTCTTATCTTTCGTGTACAATTTACTTGTTGACCGATTGTACATTACTCCTTCTTGTTTTAATCTTACAACCGGCTCGACACTCAACTGCCTTGTAAGTTCCCGCGCTCACGTGTACGCTCTTGCCTCGCTTCATCCGTCCGCTTATTGTTGTAGCCCATCGAATACAGTCCGCTGTGTCCGACTCCAATTGCCTTCTGATATCCGCGCTTAATTCCGCGCATCGTCTCGGACTAGTATTAACTAGTCCTACAATAGTAAAGATCAATGGGGAGACCTCGTATAATTCAAGTTTATAGAATCATGGCTATACCTTAAAAATCGAATCGGCGATTGTACACCGCTCATAGCGTTTCTTCTTACGTTCCGATAATAAAACTCATAACCTTATACAGTATCTCTACTTCAGTAGCCCAATTGCCCAACCATTTACCACAAGCTCATAATCTAAGTACAAACAATCTCACCACTTCTAACTTGCTCACCTATCTCAAGGATAATGACCAACGATATGGAATGGAAAGACATGACTTACAGATCGCCGAACTGCTGTCACCTAGATGGGTCAATACGCAATTTACGGTGAAATAGATGCTGGAGGCTTATCGAGTAAGATATCCAGCGGAAATTATGGTGACAGTGCTATGCACTGCAAGTCGTATTTATAATGATACCATGCATTTTTCATTGAATTCGAGATCACAAGTATACCCAATGATTTGAAAGAGGTGCTTTTAAACTGCGCATACGGATTAAAAGCATTGGTGGAGTGACCTGAAGAGTCTCCTGTGTTATTCCTTTATGACTTCAAAATATTCCAGTAGTAAACATTTGGTGATGACTGGGTAAGGTTGACAGCTTCCTTGTATGGACACTTACTGTGTTTTCTCAGTCAATTAGTTGATTTAACCAACTTAGCGCCGTGAAATCCCATGCTATCAGCTATGGTCAAGCAAATTAGTGCATACTCTGTGGTTTTAGTGCATATCAAGCGAGTTGAGGTTGGGAGAATGCATTGATTAGCCTTTCACCAGCCAGTTGGTTTATCCTTGTCCTACCACTATGGTTGACAAATTGTTGCTTATCCCAGTGTACATCCAATGCTGGACCATCCAGATGCTTTGCCCAGTTAGCTCTGTAAATAGACCCGAGTGACTATCAACGGAATCTGCGCTAAGATCCCGACGTCGCCGAAATGGGAAAGACCTATGCACTAGGTAAGAGATTACGTTTAAACTGTTTCTAATTTATGCGTTGCACAGCTGACAGGCATTGTGCCATTTGTTCTTTTTACCTAAGAGTACTAGATAAGATGTCTTGTCCTACTGCAACATATAACACAGCAGACATAACCACTACCCAATGCGCTATAATAGGCGGTCTTTTTCAGCTTCTTGCCCTTCTTCTGTGATGGCAAGGAAAGGAAATTCTGAAAGAAGATCCAAAAGTGCTGTTTTAGCAGGGCCCAAATACAGTTTGCGTGTCAATGTTTTTCCATCGTGCCACACACTGACGTGTACTCTCACTTGGGGTGCACCGCTTTGCTAATCAAGCGACAACAGACACGAGTAGACGGTTTATATTAGCACACCTACCAAATGCATTTCCCTTTATTGATCAATAACTGCGCGTAATGATATCGGATTGTTTATGCATTGTGTTGTTGTAATTCTAATTAAGAGAATGTAATTGCATGCCTTCGGGGTGCTTCATAAGCGGTTGCTAAAACTACTCATGCACGACGCTAGCTACTGGCTTGGTCATCTTCCTATAAAGTGTTTTCGCTCAGCGTAACACTTTGTTTGGTCAATTTCTTCTCCCCATCTTACTCCTGGTGGCCTGGTACAAAGGAAACACTCTAACTTCTGTACAGTTTCTATCCCCATCTATTGGACAAAACCGGCCATCGTCATTCATCGACCAGTGTACAACTATTTCTAAGCGTTGACGAGAAAAGTACCAGAGTAAGTTTTGCCTGTGCGAGATGACAGACATAAATTACAAAATTGTCCTCAAGCAGACTCAACATTAGGTAAATTATTCAACGCACGTTGTCCTCATCCGATTCCCGGTGAATCTATCAAATGTCGAAACTTACATAATTGTGGCTGGCTGTTAATTTTCAGTCTGGAAATCGGTAATATTTCACGTTCAACCTTCCTGGGCACCTGTTAGTGGCCAGACTCATGATGGTTAATATATCTAGCAGCACGCATGCACTTTCTGCCAGAGCCAAAGTCCTAAAAGTCTCGCAGTTCATTCTCAACAGCTAGGCATAAATTATGGCAGCGTAGAGCAGAAAAACGGATCTGCCATAAAAGAGTATAGAAAACGATTACGAAACCGGTTTAAAAGCGCCTCTGCCGACAACTATTGAGAAGATTGTCATCAGCTAAAAACTACTTGTCTTAGTACTTGTTTATTAACGTTTTACGTAGTTATTTTAAAAAACACTGATTGATGAATTTCATCGCATGACACATTATTTGATGTACCTTGAATGGCCAACACTAGAAATGCCACTTAATTCACTAGCACCATTGCAGGATAGATTGCACCTTATCGAACATAATCTTTCCTACAAATTTCCTCACATGCTAGACCATGCGAAGAAATGATTAGGCTCCTTAGGTTAGAGTACAGTTACTGCCACATGATGATGAATAAGACCATGTTTCATGGGGAACTTCTCATGACGAACTATTGGAAGATGGACAGAAAGGTCCAACTAGTTAGATCAGGTAATACATGCACCAATTAAGCGCTCCTGGCTAGTGCCGGATGCAAAACATCGTTATCCACCTGGTCCAAAATTAATAAGTATAATGTGAATTAAAATAGCGATTGAGATGCAAACACATTCAAACTGAGAGAAGTTGGGCACTTTTACATTAGTCTCTATGACTTTTAGCGAGGTGAGCTTGGTGGCCAGAGTACTTCATTACGCATGAACAATATATAGTTGCGCGCTAATTACCCTACAAGAGTATCAAACAGAAGGAGGAAGTGCAAGGTGACGCTGGCTGGAATAATTTAAACTAGCTGATACAAAAATGAGGCTTTTTCACAATGATCTAAAGGATTCGGCAAGAGCCTAAGTTTGTGAATACTTCTCTTAACCAACTCATTTCGAAATCGCTCTACTGAACAGAACAGCAGTGCCATGAAGTTTGCACCCGCCTGACGTGTGCAACCCAGTATGATAAATTTTCCTGTATATGCTACTCAGCAAAAGGCTGTTTTCCCTAGAGTTTGAAGCGTAAGTCGTCCACAAGAAACTGTCTATATAACAGTAAATTTTAAGCATTTGTTTGAACTGTGAGTGAAAGGACCTGGATCCAGTTAGGAAACTGCTATTAATCAGAGGTAAAACAGACAGATATTTCGTTTTACGTTTGTTATCAGTAGTTTACTGTTAGCCGAACACGGGACTGGAGACAATAGCTTCTCACTGAGGATATAGAATTCGCTCAGATGATGAGTACCTTCCATGATATCTGAAGTTTAATTGCAATAAATAACATTCAACCATCGTGTGTGCGCTTCACCACCGTTTTACGTTATGATAAATGATATGTTGGATATGGTATTCACGTTATGTTCATGTCAATGCACAAAATTAATGGGAAGCATATTTCTTAACTCCATATTTTGTGGAGGTGACGCAACACTGTCCCATTCTCCCTAACTGTGTGCGGAGCACCAGTTGTTTCTTAGTAGCACTGATTTAGAAACAGTGGACGCCAAAATGCCACTTGGAGACCTCTCGCAACTGTCCAGCAATTTGACCACATTGCTATAAGTTACAGTGTCATGGTTCCACCCTTGATTGTTGCTCGTACTGAAATACCTGCGTCGATTCTCATCAAGCCTTGGTACGCTGTCCTTTCTCCATGAACTTTACCGGGAGGCGCACCAAGCATCTCCTCTGATTGGCAGCTGAGAAGTCGTCTCATCCTTTGGTCAGGCCAGCCTATCAAGACGCCCTGCGTACCGAAGTTTCGTTGTCTTGTCATAATGACACTGTGCTTCAGTGGAATAGGAGCACGGCCGCCATGCATGACGCAGGAGCACCTGCTTGTGGCACTAGTAATCGTCACCAGACCAGTCCCTCGCTATGCAAGAGGTCATTGAACCTGTTGAAATCCAGAAGAAACCTCGCGGCTGGCTCTGAGAACAATGTACCCAAACTGGCTATTAGCTGCAAAAGAACGCAGAGTCTACGTGCTGACAAGGAGGCCTGGTGGCCCTGTCGGGCACACGAAATGGAGGAGGCAGGAGCAGTAAGCAATTACTGTAACCTCTTCTAGCTAATTCACCCCACTGGTCCCAGGAAAGTAGGCGTCCGTGAGACAAGCAGAGAGAGAGAGAGAGAGAGCTGGTGCACTGGTACACAATAAGAAGCGCCGGATGTCTCCTCCGGCGAAACACTTTCAAGGTCGATACACCTAGCCCCTCCTCCCGGACTACTTTCTACTCAGGTGATGCAGGATAAGCCACGGACAATTTGTTTAGAGCCTCTGGGGGAGGCCGAGGTCCGAAACGTGATCGCAGCCCATAAACGTTTTCGTGCCCCGCTCCCGGACTCACTCCCACTTTCAATATTTAAGGATGGTGGTGAGGTCCACTACAAAGCACTGACCTACCTATTGGAACGTATCTGGAAGGGTGTTCCGGCTAACTGGAGTAAACAGCTTACAGTGACAGTATACAAGAAGGACAGTCGTACCTACTGTGCTAACCACAGAGGTGTTAGCCTAACGTCATTTGTGACGAAATTACTGGCTTCGTTTTTCTTTCCTCGCCTCACTGTAGAACGGGACTCTCGGATTAGGGAAGAGTTGGCAGAGTTCCTCCCAGGAGGTGCCTGCATAGACCATATATTCACGCTGCGGCAGATGCTAGAACAGCGCCAAGCATACCGCAGACCGACGATAGCTGTGTTCCTCGATTTCAAGTGTGCGTTTGATTCAGTCGATCGATCCATTCCGTTCGAAATATTTGTTTAGAAATGTGTTCCCGCAAATTATGTGAACATCCTACGTGCTCTATACTCAAAAACTACAGGCCGCGGCAGGGTCTACAGTGACCTTTCGGATAACTTTCCGACCAGAAATGGCATTTGCCAGAGTTATCTGAGTTCCCATTTTTGTTCAATTTCGTCGTGGATTCTATCATGGAGTGTTCCTTTGCGGAATCAAACAATGCAGATGTTGAGGTCCTGCCTGGTGAAAGGTTGCTTGATCTTGAGTATGCAGTCGATTACGACTTGCTGTTTAACGATGTTGGGATGGCACAAGCAACCATGAATAGCCTGTCTAGAGTGCTACCATTAATTGGTTTGCACTTCGCAACTACAAAGTGTTATTGCGGGACCACCAGCCGAGTTATAACCCCTTGACCCTTGCTAGCGTGTAACTCGAGCTTGTTGACCAATTCACTTACCTTGGCAACTGCATCAGCAACAACAGGCGCATAGAAACTGAAGGCAGTTCACGCATTGCAAATCCCAGGACTGCCTCCTTGAACCTGCGGCTTCTTTGGCGACAGGGAATTTCCCTCCGTCTCAAAGGCAGTGTACAGAAAGCCACAATGAGGGCCGCCCTGCTCTATGGCAGTGAAACTTGGCCTCTTCAATCCAAAGTTCAGAGGCGCTTTCAAGTCTTTTCGCATGGTTGTCTGAGAAGCATTGCTGATGTAGGATGGAACCAGCGTGTCCGCAACGAGGATGTGTGTAGGCGAGTACTAGGTAGTGACAATAATGCTAGCTCCCTAGAACGACAGGAAGCACTGAATAAATTGCGTTCCCTAGAGCACCTACTAGGTATGCCCGATCACCGCTCACCGAGTAAAGACTTGTTTTGTTTGCCAGATGTCGGGTGGTGCAAGATCCGTAGTAGACAAGAATTGACTTAGCAAAGGGAAATGAAGCCACTGACGACTAACCTCTGTGCAGCAGGTCAGTCTCGCCTTCCAGACTGGGGTCCACGTGACTCACCTTGTGCTTGGCTCGAGACTTTACAGGACATGGCTCGCAACCGACACCAGTGGCGCGTCTGCTACCATCTCCTAGTCGGATTGCCTAGTTAAAGTGTGTTTGGTGCTGAGTTATCTGCGGGGAAATGGCTGATTGTGACGCGGGACGGTATAAGCTGAAAGGTAGCTGTCTCGCCGATGATTGCTCATTTTTGCGTGATAGCCAGGCGTTGAGACGGTATGTTGTCTACACAAGGTGTAGGCGCCTTAACCCTGCATGTTTGTTTAGGGCACTAAGTTTTGCAGGTAAGCCCCTCTTCTCTCCCTCTTGTTATTCTTTATTTCATAGGTCATCATAGTTGTATGGCAGCGAACCATCAATTCAAATGGCTGATGTACTGCTTTTGGTGATTGAATTTGATTGTGGGTGAATCTTGTAAATGACAAAATTATGACCTAGTTGATTCGGTATTGTGCACTGCTTTTCTATTAAAAAGGTGTCAACACAATACACTGCGCAACATATCAGTGAGGAAGACTGATTTATGACAAATAATATGGCTAACACGGATAATTACCAGTGAACAGGAACGTGGAGTTGAGTGTATTCAGTTGCAACCAATGGCAAACAGCACTTTCATGACAAATAATGCGCCAGCCTTTAGGTGTGCTAGTGCAAAGAGTAAAATTCAAAGCTAACAATTGAAAACCATTTTCTAAAGGCCGCAGCAGAAAATCACATGAAACCGTTGTAGGATGGCATGGTGTATGGTGATCTCGATTATAAGGGGAATTCAGCGTTGCAACCACCTTCTAACTAAAGTTCCTCAAATCAACTTTGGTAAGCGAACAGGTCCGCGTATCTTTGTTTCAAAAGTTTTGCGCCAATGATTACAAGCAAGGTATGGAAATCTAATCCGTGTGTCCAAACTAATGACACTCAGCATTTTTTGTCTCATGCGTCGGAAACTGTGAGTGCGGATAAGGCTGTACCTAGTAAATGTAGCAACTTCAAAATAAAAGTTTTCACACAGGTTATCGAATGACACACTGGAATATTCCTTTACAAATGCATTTGCATCGAAGTAATGGTTTCCATTCCAACTGGGCTCTGCAAATGAACCATTCTGAGCAGCGTTCGCTTCAAATACAGATATTAAGGACAGAAGTTCTAGCCCAACAATCTCAAAGCGGAAGGTAACTGCAAGTATGAATGAGGACTGAATTAATTTGTCCATCTTAGTTTTATGGATAGGCACGGAAGTCCAACAACAACGATAATAATTGCAGATTTAGTTATTACATTAGTGGCATTATTGAACGAGGCTAGAAAAATCACAGTTAACCCGAAATTATCAGTAATTCCATAACTCAATATTTTAGAAAATAGTTGTGATTAATGTGGAGGAAAGATTTCAAAACAAGTCTGTCCACAAAGGAACAGTAGTCGATCCGTTTTTCAGATGAGCTTAGTTACATAATGGCAAACATGTGTGCTTCGTGCTGAATGAATTTCTAACCCGTAGTAAATAAAATGTTTTCATATCGGCAGCCGTGTGTCCCATAATAACGAGGCATATGCTCTCGATATAGCATGCTTGACTTAGTATCTGAAGCCGAAGGAATTTTGCGGGATAATCGTTATGGACAAGTCCCACTAAACAAAATCGGCCAGCTAGCAGATTTCCGAAAGTATGATACCTGTGCAGCCAAATCCGGTGTTGATAAATCTTCGGACCTTTTCCAAATCTTATAAGTTAAACTGCCCATATTTTTGTCCAACTCAGTCTGTGCAATATGGCAGCGCGAAAAATAACACCAAATCAGTTGAAAGTGAATAGCTGACAGCGACCTTCACCTTTTAGTCTTTGAAGACCATGGTGAAATAGAAAATTGTGTTTTCTTCAAATCACTTCATCTTGGCAATCTCATGTTAATCAACGGACACTCTAAGTCTGAAAAATGCATTCCTAACTGCTGCATGGAAAGATTATTCGCTGGTTATAAAAGTCAATGACTTTACTGCTTTCCAGTGATTTCGATGCTCCGTTCATGATCTATGGTTTCGAAAAATCTATTCACTCTATTTGACTAAAGATGTGACCAGCGAGGAAGTGCAGTCACTGGATGGAAATGCCAAGCTTCTCCCTATAATTATACTACTAGATTTTAACTTGGCATAGCTTCTGCTCTGGGGTACATCACAATCCAAACTAGGTTGCAAAACCTACATTTTTACTAGTTTAAGTGAATGTTTTCTCAAAAAGTTCCTTCAGCACACTATGCAAATGTTTCTGACGAAAGTCACAAATTGGCTACAGTCATCAAGCCGGACGATCGTCAGTTATTGTATTCTATAAATAGACCGATTCATTTGTCAAACATGGAGGAAGCTAGTACATAATTCCGATAGATTTTGACGTAAATGAAACAAGCGTTGCCTATTAACAAACAGCCACATCATGCTTGCAGCTAGTTTGGAAAAACAACTTATAGTTGAAACAAAAATCGCGTTAGCTTTTTTATCTATAGTCCTCCTTTGGGCCAAAGAAAAGTAAATTCACCTCACACCTGCAACTTAGTTAATTAATTTAGAAAAGCATCCGAACAACGATCTGCAAGGCTTTCTCTCATTACGCAGCAACCTTTAGAGCAGTTCACAGTATTGAGATAAGTATACAAAAAATCATACTATCAGTCCGCGCCACCGCACTGTTTACCTCAGTCAACATAAAACTGTGTTGTCTGTACCCACGGAAGCCACGAATTTTCGTTTTACCGTGCTGTATTCTACTTTGGCTTTGGGAATACTGTGTTATATGTGTTTGTCTGAATTGCACACCAATACTTTGCTTTTGGTGTATTTTTTCATCTGTGCGAATTTGGTGGATATACTCCGGCTGCTGTCGGAGATCTCACTGATTGGCCCAACTGCCGGCTGTGTCCGCCATCTTGGATTTGTTCTACAGCAATCTAACCGGTGTCTGCCAGACTACCAGCTAGACCGACAATGTTTGGATTCAGCCTACCAGTGTAGACGCTGCAACCAACGACTTTTCAGACCTGAGAGTCATAATGGCACGTACTACTTGCCCACGGAAAGCTAAGCCCAAAGCTTCCGAAATAAACCTTAGTTGTGGCGTAGACATCTGTGTAAATCTCGTGCGATTTGAAGTAGAATGGACAAACTGCCGAAAATACTTCCATTCTTGATGTGCTCGCCTTAGTCTCAGCCAGAGAAAAAAGATTCGTAGTATGACCGATTCTCTCTAGTTCTGCACTAGGTGTACGTCTCTTCCACTCGTCAGATGTATATTTGTGTTGGCGCAGAAGTGCGATAGGCTGCCAAAGATTGTAGAGCAGGCAGCAGCCTTGAAAGCTGTCCCACATGAACCAGACTAATCAGTGCCTCGAACTCGATGCTCATCATCAAGCTCCAATACAGAACAGTGTAAGAATAACGATCCAGAGTTAGTCACCTCGACACTAGCGGTTGCTCGTAAAGATGTGTTCGCTACATATTATTCAGAAGAGTTTTGTGCCACACTGAGCTCTGTTAAAGGCCCGACAACCTACGCGTCCGTTGTTACTACCCGTATGACGCAGGCACCTCCCATTACAACCCTGCACACTGCCAAACGAGTTACTACTGCCAATACCACCACGGGACCCAAGACCCCATCACTTGTCCAACCGAAGAAAGCAGGCATTGGTCCCCCCAAAAACGAGAAGATGAAACATGACCATAACTCTCTAACTGTTATATGCTCGAATGTGACTGCATCCGGGGTGTACTCCATAAGCGATGAGATATTAGATGAAAAGTACAGTGGGACTCTCTGTGTCAACTAATAGGAGTTCAAGCTAGACCAATCAATACGATGCGCCTCGGCCGTCACCCCGAACTCCGTACACTACGCTGAACCGTGGTTACTCCAGGTAACACTTCAATCTAGTAATGATGCAAAGACAGTTCTCTTGTCAGCCGCTCGCCTATGTGCCATCACATGTACCGTTTGAATTTTTCCAGATATTCCTTGCATGGAACGCTGGAAACGCAAAAATCCGGATGACTTCCGTAAACAACAAGACGCAAAATCTATCTTTATTCACAGTGTCTCCGAGCTCCAGACATTAAACGAGCTAAAGGCCAAAGCGCATGACTGCGATGAATGGCTTTTTTATTTGTGAAGTGCACTCACTTGGAAATGTTATTGTTAATTCGACATTTAGTTTCCCCTTTTCTCCTCACTAAAAACGGTGTGATCGCCAAGTGATAAAGGTATCATTCTGTAGGTTTCTCGCAGCTAAACGCAGGCAGCCATCCAGCACACTTCTGGAAAAGCGCTAGATGGCCGTTTCGTCCTATTGGGACTCGTCAATAGAGTGCACGTACCGTATCCTGCTGGATTCGAACCCATGACCTTACTCTTGGGAGACAGCGACTTACGTCACTGAGCCACGGGCGACGGCAGCGGACCGCTATGACTCCTATCTAACTTGTAACTATCGCGGCTCATCCTCCACTGTCGTGCATGTCATGAATGCGCAGAGGACAGGGCTGGCTCGCAGAGCAACGACTTCCAGTGCAAGCCGCCACCAATTGCAGTGGCAGGTAAGCTGCTAAGGTGACTACTGATTATTTGTAAGTAGTAGGGATATGTTAAGTTTTTGGATAGGTCCGTCGCAGTGGGACGCAGATAGACAGCCAGCACACATCCAGGAAAGCGCTAGATGGCCATTTCGCCCTATTAGGACTCGTCAGTAGAGCGCACGCACCGAATCTTGCTGCATTTGAACCAACGAACTTACCCTTGCGAGTCAGCGACTTATGCCACTGAGCCATGGGCGACGGCAGCCGGCCGTTATGACTGATATCTAACTGGGATATGGCGCGGCTCATCCTCCACTGACTTGAATGTTATGTATGTGCAGAGGACAGGGCTAATCCACAGAGCAACCACTTCCTTTGCAGTCCGCCATTGAGGAGTCCCAATAGGACTAAACGGACGTCTAGCGCGTTCCTGGATGTGTGGTGGCTGTCTGCCTGCATCTCGCTGAGACAAACCTACACAAAAGCCTAATAAATCCTCTACTAATTACAACTAAGAGTGTCATTTCACTCCAAACTGATGGCAGAATGTGTGCTCAAAGTGTGGCACAAAAATCGTAAAATGCTGCCATCCGAAGTACGTATAAAGGCGATAGGCGCTGCGCCACAGATAGACATGTAACATTTAGCAAACAACTTACTAATACAATTCTGACACCGTGTAGCTCAGAACAGAAACCATGCCAAAACACATCGGAAGCTGAAGGAGGACAGGATGGTCATCCTCATGTTGTGGCTGAGAACTATACAACAACCTGAACTGCCCCCATTGATCTACGTCATGAGTCCTACAAAAAACGACCGGCAGCCGACCCCGCGAGGGTCAGGATAGACCCTCAGGGGAAACCAGCATTCACAAAGACGATTCTGACTACCGATGCCCTCACCTGCTTGTATACCAATGCACCAAGTCATCTCAGCAACCTAAACGAAATTTATATTTGTCAGGTCTTTACGCCTTGAAACCTAGTTATGGTCACCGAAACATGGTTGAGCACGGAGATCACGGATGTTGAGATTACACTACCCGGCATGAATTCCATACGAAACGATCGACCTAGCAGAGGAGGAGGAGTGCTCCTGTACTATCGATCCGACCTGCATGTTGATGTTATTGCGGACACAGAAACGCAAGTCGTCCATTCACCTTGGTGTCGCATGCACCTAAGATGTGGTGGTTTATGTTCAAGAATGATAGCTTACCGTCTTCCAACGTCCACTTTGGAAATGGATCAATGCCTAGCTTCTGCGATGAAACGAGTCCTCACACGACCATACAGTCACGTCCTTCTGGTGGGGGACTTCAACCTGCACGCAATCAAAGTTCCAGCATCGCACTGCGAAGAATTCAAGGCGGATTTGCAAGTGGTGATCGACGATGTACCTCTGTACACCATGGTACTACGCCCCCGCGTTTCCAAATGGGTGACACATCCTCCGTTTTGGACCTTGTGCTCACCAATAAGATATTAATGGTCGACCCCGTGACCATAGATGCACCACTTGGCCGTAACGATCACGCTAATTTGCTCTTTCGTCACATCTGTTACTCGGAGTCCATCGGTGAGAACAACCTAGAAACATATGTCGTTACACATTACGATATCCAGTGCAACTTCGTTCAAGAAACCGACTGGTCCTTCCTGGCCGAGAAGCTGCCC
The DNA here is from genome assembly GCA_944474145.2 of Dicrocoelium dendriticum. Taxonomy (NCBI): domain Eukaryota; kingdom Metazoa; phylum Platyhelminthes; class Trematoda; order Plagiorchiida; family Dicrocoeliidae; genus Dicrocoelium; species Dicrocoelium dendriticum. The sequence continues at coordinate 170,709,228 of OX104063.1, forward strand.
AATGTTGCCTGGATCTTGTTCGTCACCCAGTTCACTGAGCTAGTGGCAAGTGCGTCAGAAAGCAAATTCCTTCACCCAAAGCAAGTGAATTTGTTTCTGTTGAGCCGTACTAGAAAATGCATGGGCACAATGGATTCAACCTGGCGCGGTTACAAAGCCTGCCCAAATAACTTGACCTGGGGTGCTTACACAACCCAACGAAACCACTGTGTCAAGTTGATCCGCGATGATAAACTGTAGCACCAACAGAACTTAGCGCCAAAATTCAGTACAAAGCCCAAGTTGCTGTATAGGCACGTCAACAACTTCCGCAGAGTGAAGCGCGGGATCCCGGTTTTACGTGCAACAAATGGTCTTGCGCAAACTGCACAAGAAGCAGCCAACTTGCTCCGCCAACACTTCCTCCATAGTTTCCGGAGTGAATCATCATTCCATCCTCTTTAGACACAGCTTCCATCGCTATCACGGTTAAACCACTTATCTATCACGGCAGCCAATGTGATGAAAACACTAATGTCATTACGCGTGCTCAGATCATCTGGCGTGGAGGATATCAAAACGAAGGCCTTGAAGACATCGGCCATGAACCTTGCCCAACTATTAGCTCGGTTCTTTCAACGTTGTCTCGACGAAATGCAGGTTCGGACAATGTGGAAACATGGACTAGTCACTCCTATTTACAAAAGTGGTAGTCGTTCGGAGCCCTCGAACTACCTTCCAGTCAGTCTGCTCCCAGTTTTATCCAAAGTAACGGAACGTATAATTGCCGAGGCGCTCATGGGATCTCTTGGGTGCAACAACATCTTAGTGTCCGCCGAAATCGATCCTGCACTACAAACCTGCTGCTAGCCCGAGCAAGCTGTACGGAGTCAGCCGATGCCAGAGTGGGATTCGACGTTGTCTACTTTGACTTCTCGAAAGCGTACGATCGATTGCACCACCGCATTCTCCTGCACAATCTTTGAAGCTATGGAATCGGTGACCCTATACTCGGTTTTGTCGGCAACTTCCTCGCTCAAAGTCAGCTGAATGTGAGAGTCCGCAGCTCCATTTCCGACCCAATTGACGTCCAGTTTGGCGTGCCCCAATAATCGGTACTGGGGCCACGTTTATTCCTCACATTCATTAGGGATCTTGGCACTATACTGCATTCGAATATCTTATTATTTACGGATAATGTCAAATTGTGCATGATATCAAGACATCGTGTGATTACATGGCATTGTAGTGCGATATCGACAGAGCTTATGCGTGGTCATCCGACCACCAGTTCCAGTTTAACGTGTTGGAGTACGAAGTCGTAAGCATAGGCCATCAGTTTATCTATGAATATCGATTTGGGGACAAGCAATTACTACATGTTTCCCAAGAAAATGACCTCAGGGTGATTGTGCAGTACGATCTTGGTTGCTCGAGACAGGCTGAAATGGCATGAAGAAGTGCCAGTCAACATCTTGGAATCTTACTGAGGACTCTCTGGAATTTTGTGCCAGTAATGTATCCGCAAATGCTGTACGCCTACGTGAGACCTCAAGTGGAATACGCGATCCAAGTCTGGCGCTGCTGACACAAGCGCGACTTCTATGCACTTGAAGCTCCGCATGGTAAAGCAAGCAAACTCGTTAGAGGATGGTTTCATCACTCCTATCAATACAGACTTCGGTCCCTGAGATTGTACAGTGGTGAATATCGACGTCAGCGAGGAGACCTAATCCTGGTTTATTTAATATTGACGAACTCAACTCACCCATGTCAGAATCTGTTGCATCTAAGCCAAAATACCAACCTGAGAGGTCATCAGCTCAAACTGGTTATGCACTACAGTTAAGTTGATTGTCGACGCCCCGCCCCCCCCGTGTGTCCCCTGCATGGAATGCCTTTCTGACTAAAATTATCCTTGCCCCCACGTTAACGCTTTTTCAAAACCCTTTGATGAAGCGCTTTCAAACTTGTATCACTTGACACAGTCCATTCTACTTGAAGGACGAAATAACTCAAACCTAACAATGTGCTTAACGGCCCTCGCCGCAACGTGGATTTGGGGATCCATGCCGTAGTGTCCATGCGAGTAGCCTGGATCTATCTAAACGGGATTAACCTACCACATCTGTCAAATGTAACAACACGCAAATGAACGTCGTCGTTTCCTTTTTTCGTTCCCACATGCTTACTGAACTATAACGTCATTTTATGCTATTTGCTCCTTTAACATTTAATTTTCACTCAATCCTATGGAAATTCCAAAGCACATGCTTTTTTATCAGTTTTAAATCATTGTTCGTTTTTCAGAAAAGATCATAAAAAGCGCCTGAAACCGGGCAATCAAATGACTAGGATCGGGCTTGTGTGACTTATATATGGCTACCTAGTACAAATCCAAAGGAGTGTTCCAATATCAACAGTAAAAAACCTTATCGGGACCTTTGTAGCTTGGCTCGGTTCTGATAGGGAATGATCCGAACTCAAAGCAATAACCCGAGATTGTTGATCAAAATTTTGACGAAACGTGATTATACGCATGGTTGTGATACACAAGCTCAGACAGCTGAAAGTTGCACATGTCTTACTGAACACTGCAAGCGTGAAAATTTGCATATCCAAAGAATCAGATACGTAACTTGGTCATTATGATTAACCAGATAGTGGACTCAGAACTATCAGAATATCCGAGACATATTAGAGGAAAGGCAGTTACAGGGACTAAATAGCAAACTGACATAACAATAATCAGTGTCATAAGTACGCGGCATTTGGACTTTATTTTACTGGATTTAATCATATTACAGCACTGCGAAAACCGTGTTCACGTCTTTATTGCGCAACTAGCATCCGGACATAACTTCGTCTAAATCAAAAGAAAGAGAGGAAGCACAGTGGTCGCGGAACTGTTTATATAGGATATTGCGTTAAAAATACAAAAAGCTGCACACCAAACCGGTGAGGAAATTGACTACAGGCATACAGGAGAATAAACATGGCCAACAATTAATTGCTACTCATTAAAGTTGATCGTTCCGATTAGTTGTACGTACGTCGCCAGTCTGTAAATGTGCATTTATTTATTCGATCTTGACATTGGCCTATGATAGTTAAGAAGTACACTAATTTGTATGGGCAAAATCCGAGCTTCCTGCACGTGAACACATAAGAAAATTCAGTGAATTCTCTGGGATCAAATACCGGAAAACTAAAATTATCTACTTGAAACCGCACCAAGAGCTCGTACTTTTTGTCAACACCTTTACTCTGCTGTCGGAAGAGTGTACAAAGTGGCAACGCTGATAGCAATATCTATGGTTTTTCCACGGTATGTGAATTCACCTGTACGAATTCTTCTATTGTTACCGAAGAAAAATTAGTTTTAAAATAAAAAAGCTACGATTCACAAAACCAAATAGCAAATATATTTCAGCCTTTTATCTCCGCATTTCTTGTGAGGCCCGTACAGCCTATTCAATGTAGTGATTTCACAGGATCATAAGTGCCAGAGCCCGATTAGATGTTTAGTTCATTTTACCAGTCACGCACACACTGCTTGGACTAAAGGTTTTTAGCTGCCAAACATTGGGGTGTTTACTTATCCAAACTTAATAACATATATTCCTACCAGTAAATCGATGTTGAGCCAGTACTATCAGCGCATATTGTAAACCCACAAAATTCGAGAAATTGGTCTGCCACATAACTCATCTGTATCGATGAATTTCGAAATATCCGCTGTTCTTATCAATCATAAGAGGACTTTAATAAACACCTAATTTGCTGAATCTGACAAACTTCTACTCACCTGGTTTATGATAGCGTTAAGCTTACTTTATATACCAACCTCATTCCACAGTTAAATGAATATTTTCAAAGATTTTGTTGGGAGGTGGATAACTATGTCAACGTAGTGTCCGAGTACTATATTTCCATGCATGTCGAAAGACTCACACGCAACAGAGCACATGTGAGAGTGAATAAGCATGTTTGTCAAAATGAATTCTAACAACAAATATCAGCATGATTGGTTCTCTTCGAAATCCTTAATTAAGGACCACGGCACAGTTTGCATAGCAGTTATTAACTACGCCGCGAATAATGCTGGCAGGTTGCATCCGCTTTCACACTAGAACACTCACGCCAAGGTTGCATTTAAAACTTATCCCGTGTTATGTTGATACACAGGGGGAGTAAAGTCGAAGTGTCAATTGAGCCGCCAGTATGCATTATTCAGTGTAAAAACGCATTGTGACCCGCAAATTATACCTATAAAAATGCCAGAACGCATTTGCAAAGAATAGCCTTTTCGACAAAACTCTGCAGACATCTACAATTATGAAATGGAATGTCAGAACACACAAAACTTAGGAAGCAAATAATGAGTTAGTGGAATCACTACAGTCAGAAACTTAAATGTTTTGGTCGGTAGCGTCGTCGATCCTCTCAGGTGACATTGCACGTACTGTTTGATCAGTGGAACGTCAAGCGCATCATCCGATCGCTGTCAGCACAAAAAAGTTAGCTGTTTGGAAACTGATTGCAACCAAGATAGAAGAAAGGCTTTCAACAAATCCCTCTGTTTCCATAGTTCCGGTTGTGTTATATTAATTGCGATCGCTACGGCCTTCCGTAAGATTTGTTTCTTAAGGCCTTCTGGATACCATTCGGTACAGTAAAAAGTACTTTGACAATATCAGCAGACTCAAGTTGGTGTTTGCTTCCGACCAGATAGTTTAGGGTGGAACTGTTGTTGCGACTGACGGGGAATTTACATAAATTAGCTGGGCTTTGCTCTGCTGTCCTTTTGTCACACGTCATACCACAGGTTCAATGAACTGATATCTAATCTAGGATTGGGACGGGACCGGAAGCCTGTCTTTCAGACGTTAGGCAACAAAGCAAGCGGTTTCTGCGAGGACATGTGAATAGGCAGCTGGGACGGTTAGTGTCACTGGAGTGGAAATTGTTCTGCTCAGCAGATCAAAGAGAATATCGCCTCTGAAATGAATTGATATGAACACGTCCTACTAGAAGTTGTAATCACTTCAGGGCAGTCGGAGATCTCTGCGTGCTCATGGGTGAATGGCACTGGACAACCGTACTCTTGCAGCGTTTGGATAGTACAAATCGTTTCAAACTTCAGCGCGTCGTGTTTGCTGCTTGTACTTTCGTAGCACAAAATACAACCGGCGAAGAATACTAGTTTTGTGCCTTAAAGTGTACAATGCTTAAAATCGCGACTGCTGGTCTACCCAGGTAGTCTTTTGGAGTACTCTTTTTTCTAATAAACTTCATTTTTTCGACGCAAGAATGACTCCATTTTGATAGTGAACTTCAACAATCAATGAACACTGTTTAACAAATTTAACAGGTTAGAAAAATCAGTGTTTGTATTTCCGACCATAAGTGTGTCATCCATGTAAGGAAAACAGCATTTAAACGAAGCGATGATGGGCCGTATATATTAACGTCCAATCATAGAGAAAATGTTAATAAGAGGCGACCCAAGGAGGACCGCATCGCCAAGCCATCGACTTGTTTGTAGTAGACTCCAACAAATAAAAATTGCCTATTAAAATGCATCGTAAAATTAATTCCGTTAATTTCCTCACCGGAATACCCACATCAATGTTCTATTCGTTTGAGTAATCAAATACAAAATTGGCAGTTTCCTTTAGAGAAAGTTTCGCGGAAAGTGACTTATCTTCCAGAAAGGGCCATTCTTTATTCATTTACTTCATGCATTCTAGTCGTGTCACAAATTTAAACCACTTTCCAGGTTTAGGTGCATAACTCCTTGCGTACTGATCTGAGCAATCCTACAAGCCATTTCTCAATCCAGTGCGTATCGAGGCTGACATATCAATTATCAGACTCTGAGGGAATTGTGGCAGTCCGTAAAGACGTATAGGATAGGAACCCACTGTGGATAGCTGTTCCAGCACTGCGCTATATAAATGGTTTATAAGCATCAACTTCTTCAACATGTGCGCGGTTTTAAGATCTAGCTGCGCGGTTTTATCCTTCGGGACTGCTTTATAAAAGTTCGTACTCTTGTTTTGAAGAATGGACTGTATTTCGGAAACCTTATCTTATCAATCTTTGTTGGGTCTAGAAAGCATCAAATCAAGCTTCGATCTTAGTTCGTCGACGGCTTCCTTGCGTTCCTTTAGAAGATTTGGCTTTGTAACTCATCTACTGCAGCGAAAGATGAACCAAAGTGGTGCTGAAAGTAGCTTTGGTAGGTAATGGCTGGGTGTTAGCTCGTTTAATTGTCGCACCAATTATTCAAACTGGGTCTGAAGTAGGCTTGTCCACAATGCTGACAGAAGCAAAAGCTTGGTTCGAGTGGCGGTTCTTAAAGTGGAAAATGATTCAGCACCAGACTGGATAGATTGTGGTCATATTTTTCGGGAAATGGTGATAACTTACGTTCCGGTGGAGTTGGCTTTAAAACTTTAAGCATTTTTGCGTACTTCTCCACTTCTCGGAAATATTGCCTTAAAGCTTCGCGCTGTACTGCATCAAGCTTTTTCACGTGAACGTACTCAGTGTAGCGCAGGGACTCTTGACTCAACTCTTTCCAGTACGTTGTGTGTATGGGTTTGACTTACTTGTAGGAGGTACAGGATATCCCTTGCGTACTTTCCTATAAGCCACTGGATAATTATTACGGTGTGAACAATCTCGTACTAATCGGTTTTCGCATCTGCCAGCCTGGTGTTGAACTTCAGGCATTTACTAAAGGCACTGAACACTGAGTTGCTTGAATTATGTTAACTAGATTCTCTAAAATGGGAAAGATTTCGTCCCATTTGTAGAGCGCCATAACTTATTGGCAAAGAGTGCGACGTCACAGCCGTGTCATGCTCCTATGTCTTCAAAATATGAAATCTATAGGGTCAACTTCAATTCCAAGAAATAGATTAGAGGCAAAGCTTTGTTCAGATGTCCGATATTGCACACGGTCTGGGTCTGCGAAATTACCTTTTACTCGAAAAACAAGCTTAATTAATCTGTATGGACCATGGATGAGTTACGGTAGCGAGAGATAACAACTAGTACGTCTAGTGTAATTCCTTGAAGATACATCAAGCGCAGAACGCATGACATTGACACATGCTGAAAACAACTTTGGGGAGAGTGGTAGTGTTCGCATTCAAGGTTCATGATATCTGGCCGATTGGAAAGTTCACTAAAGCTTTCTAATGGCTGGTCACGCACATTGATAGGGAGTGTTGTACTGATGTATAGAAAAATTGAGAAAGATTCCGCACGGAAAACTTAATATTTGTAGGACAACGTTGATGCAGGTACACATACGAATGGATAAAGCTCTACTTGTGAATCTGTTGGACCAACTCGAGTAGGTCCATACAAAATAGAGCAGATCTCGCACGTTGTACTACTACGCGTTAATCGAGCGTCCTGCCACCAGAAGTTACGGTGCTCACACTTATAAAAAGAGAAGGTATGCATTTTCTAAATGTTTAGTTATATATTACCATCCAAGTTTTTGATAACGAATGAGATAAAACAGGTATAATGAAACTACTGCTAAGTTTCAGAAGGTGGCGTTAGGCGTAAGCAATATTTTAAAACTCCTGGGACGCCAAATTGAGTGGCCCCGTAGGCAGCGCTAAATTCTGTTGTACGTCCCTAGGGACTTGCGTCGGTGATGATATGGCGGGTTGGACAACTTCTCAACCTTTCTGGTTGCTTTTCGATGTGAGGTATCCAGTGCAGTTAGGTCGTGTTTTAGACATGGTTGTGAGGCATGGATCGCGCACTCTACATGGGACCTTACACACGCATTGAGCTTTTGAGTAATGGTGGATTGTTTAAACCGCGGGAAGCGCTACATTTTAGACCAACATGTTGGTTCGGGGTTTTGTACGTCCACAAGCACTGAGCTGAGCAGCCAAGATCGTTTTGTATCACTATCCAAAGGACGCAGTCTTGTGAGGCAGTCTTCAATATGCGGTCTCTAAGCTTATACTTGTTATTGGGATTTGGGCGCCTGGGCACAGTTATGCACTCGTGCTTGTTGAACGGAAGTAGATTTCCGTTTGAGCCTTCAAAAGCACAGGTATGGTTCCAAATTCCATTTGCTTGCAGCTTTTGGAGAACGACAGGCATATATAAGCGCTCAAAGGCTGTAGGTTAGTCCAGTTCACTGACATAAAGGCCAAACCAACTATCGGCTGTTTCGGTCCAACTGCGACACGCAATTATTGATTGGTGGTATATGACCGATGCTGACGGAATACGTCTTACTATGATGTTAAGCTCTACTAAATTGTCTGTTAGTGAGTCAGCTGTGATAGACCCCATCACCTATGAGAGCGACGGAAGAAGAATCGCTGGACGATAATTAGCAGGTTCCGAGCGGCTAGTCTGCGAAAAATAGGGGTAGTGATGCGCTGCTTTCACGTGTTAGGGATCTACCGTTCATCCATGCATATTTGGAAAAATGGATTAATGGTCCTTAGCTGCAGTGCTTTCGGATGAATGTTGACAACTCCGGGGAACATTGTGTGCGCCTTACTAGCACCTTCATCAAAACGTTCGCTGTACTCAAAGCTACGTGGGTACATATTGGCATCTGTGGGAATCCTACAACTATGTGACATGTTGATGGCACGTCGAAATATCGGAGCAAATGGTAGCCACAGGATCTTGGCTGCATTCTCGGCGGACTGAGCACATGAAACTGCAGATATTAGTAAGTGAACAACAAGCTTCCCGTTTCGGAGGCTATTTACAAGTCTGTACAGAAGCTTGTTGTTAGCACAAAATGTTTTCGTTAGGCTCTGTTGCCGCAGTAATTTGTCCTCAAGGACCGGTGTGTTGCAGTGATTCTGCTGCACTATATCGTCGCTCCAGTTGTTAGGACTAGGGGTTACTCGGTACACACGCCAAGGTTAGTCTCTTACTGCTACGTGTTTTCTGGTTCTATTATGAATGAATGTTGGTGCTCTTGCAGAACGAGTTGGGCTGTTTTCCAACGCGGGTATATTCAGAGCATTGGACCTACCAGCAAAATCCGTCCAGGCAGTACCAATGGAATAGATAACCCCAAAATGCTCAGATAGTATCTCTAAGGAGTTCTGTTAGTGTGTCGTAGCGTGTGATCGTCCGAAACAATACAATATGTTCTTATAGCTACTCCGCATAACACATAGACATAAATAATGGTTACGTGATATCTTAGCTTTATAGGACTCTCCATCGTTAGTTTATCAATTATGAGATCTTTGTTCGTGAGCACTAAATAAGGTATATTTCTCCCAGTATCGGGTGGGAAAACTGACGGAATGCTTGCAATTAGTGCTTGCTGGTTGGAAATGAACTGCTCTTCGGGTGGTGCCGGCAATTGCGGATGCCGAATATTGAATTCATCTGATATGAGAACATTTATGTTTCGCCGTTAACAGGGTCATCCCAATTGCCACTGTCAAGCGGGAGTCCATCTCTGGGGTGAATATTGTGTGATGATAAACAACTGCCACATACAACTGTCTGCTTCTTTGCAGTTGCAAACAGTACCAGGATGAGCTAATGATAGGCCTTTCGGGATCGCACAATGGTTCACACTGCAAGTCTCTGAGGTAGTATGAAAATGCCCCACTGTCTTTGCTGAGGCAATCGTTACGTGCAGGTGACATACTATGTATCACGACTTCAGCGTCCGTAATTTCTGCATACATTCAAGTTTCCTTTGCGAATATGGGGTCCCAGGACTATGATGCTCGACACAACAACATTTAGGCTAACTTGTTCAACCGAACTGGGGCGTTGGTGTACATGCAGGAAAGTTTCTTTGATCACGGTAGTGAGCCCGGGGACGTGTGTTTTCGTTGTAATGTTGTGCGGACCGGTGTAAGGTCGGCCGCTAACAGTCATTGTGGTGCGACGGTGGCAGATCCAAGGATCCTTCCCTTACATCACTGCTTATATTATTGTACGTAACCTACGTGGTGTTTTCGCCACTTTCGTTGATTAGCTAAGTGAAATTATCTGAACGTTGACCATAAGTGCTTGATTAGGTTGATGCTCCTGTGTGTTTACCTGGCGGAAGTTACTTTCAAGTTAAGTCAAAGTATGCTAAATGAACCCATAGGGGAATTATTTCAGCATTTTATACTAGCAACCTGAGATGCAGTGAATTATAAGGCTGGCGGGAAGTTGCTGTCAAAGCGTACAAAACAAAACTGTGCATGCAGGTCACTCAAGTCAACGTTCACTTGTGGAGCTGTTTTTGGAGTCCACGTGAACATGTGAGAAAGAAGTTAGAGCTACTGCAGTGTGCGAGGAAATAAACCTTAGAACTAGAGCAGGTAGATGAACAGGACATACTCTATGATAAATCAGCGTGAGTGGGGATGAAACTAGTAATTTAAAACTTTTAATGAAATGCTGTCACATGCATCAAAATGATGAAGATAACAAGAGACACTCTGGGCAATTCACTTTCTCCCGAAACGAGCTTATAGGAAAGCACGAGCAGTGGAAATTCCTTCTATAGAAGAAAAGGAAAAGTGAGAGGTAAGAAAGACAGTTAATAAGGATGATTACAGACAGTCAAGAATTTGTGAACTTAAGGGCAGTGCACAGAAATTCCTTTGAATGTTGGGGCAAAAAATAGTAATTTTCTCATCGTTGCTTTTTCAGGTTGTGTTGACCAAGATCGCTTATAAGATAGACATGCACCCAGGCACTAAATGAACTAAGCAGGTTGTGGTTGCGTACAATCAATGGCGGGAGGAGTTTGCCAAAATCAGAGATTGTCAGTTTGGAGAAAAGATCAGGTTATGTCTCCGCAGTTCGAAACGTTGCTATTAAGTGCTCGGAATGACAACCACTGCCGAAGTTTATCCAACTGGATTTAGAGAACCGTTAGTGATTCAGCAGTTAGAGGAATGATGCATAGAACTACATAGTTAGCTACTTACATCTAATGAATTTGTGGAGATTTAAACATCTCATTATTTAAAGGGAATAGAAGAAGTTAGAGGATCTCTCCTATCAAAACGCGTCAGTTAGCCCGTAGAGTAGGTAATCGTGTAGCGTTTAGTTCGGTACAATTAGATCGATTTACTACATAGTTGCTCATCAGACAGCCCACTGCTGGTTGCACACCATTGGCAGACAGCTGACGCATCCATTGATACCCACAAAAGCGTTGGTTTTATCAAGAAACAGGAGCAGTACATTTTTGCAATTTGCGTCCAATGAAGATATTATTGATTGAATAAAGTTTGCCGCGGATTCCAACGTGGAATGTCAGGGTCAGTAGGCAAACTGATATGCGTTCACGGTTGCAGTACATTTTGGGATCCAAGGCACAAGTAATCAATCAAAGAACTTAGCATGACAGACGTACAGGCGGCCGTAGGGCATTTTATAAAAGCCTTCCTCAGCATGCGGGTTATTCTGAAAGACTTCTAAATATCGGAATTAATATCGCTGTACGGATCCCGTCTAAAATTATATGTCAAGGGTATGGTAATGCATTAACACACTCTCAAAAGATAAAATGTGGGAGAGAGTATCGAGTTAACTAGTCTATTTTGAGTTCAGGTTCCTCAGTTCAAGAGGGACTTCAATATGGTACAATGCATTATTAGACCACAGCCAGAGTGTAAATGCAAAGCGAAGGAGAGTAGGAGCATGTTTCTTGTAAACAAGAAAAGAACATACAATTGAGTATCTTGAGCTCCACAGATCCAATGCACGTACTGGAAATTTAGCCGCATATCTGTTTTAAAAGTGTCCACAGGTTTGGATAGTTGTAGTAACATAATACGGCTTCAATGTATAAATTATTCAGTTGTGAACAATTTTTAATCGGTAAAGAGATGTGTTTGAAATAAACAGTCATTTTACACTTATCTGCAAGTACTATTTTCCTTCTAAGTTGCTTGTGTTCCGGTTTCTATCAAGTAGCGAGGATGAAAGAAAAATTCAAGATGATCAGTAAGATGATAACACTGAACAGGCATTTCTACGATACAGAAAACGGTAAAACTAGTGGTAGTCAGCTTTTCATAATGTAATATTTAATGCTGAACAATCGCTTAGAATCACAGTCCGGGAGGGTTTATTATGCAATGGACCGGAGTGAATCATACCATAAGGAAAGCGGCAAACTTTTATGGGACAATGACCGAAGATATGAAGAGCGGCGAGTTTTCGCGAAGCAAACGGCCAAACATGATTTCCGAAGATGAAATCTATACCTTTTCCAAGTCATTTGATTTCATCCCGGAATCTAGCTCCTCCTTAAGCAAATCATGTTCCTCCATTAGAATACTCAACAAACCACAAACACCTCAGTTTGAATCTAGTGGCGCAAACGCACAATTGAGTGCCAATTGCCTTGACCAACGGCAAATCACTGCACAAGTAATCCGAACACCTGCATCGGTGGGTGCAGCGGTTAGACTTTGCGCTCAGCCAAAAACCCAAGTGATTCACACAGGGACGTCAAAAACAACACATGAGCTCAAGCACTCACTTTTGCGACATCAAGACAAAGAACACAGAATTGCGGAGCCGGAGATATTCCATAAACGTTCACAGTGCTCACTTGCGTGCAGACGAACGGACACGACACGTGCTCCACAATGAGATGGTATCGAGTGCGTTAACTAAGAGTAGCTGAATGCAAGCAAGCAGAACAGGTTCTGGCCTGAAGAAGCTCTTGTCAAAGGCAAACCGTTGCCACAATAAAACCCTAACAAAACCGATTTGTATTCAGACCTTCTGAAATCATGAAATCCCAGTCGGTTCCAAGCATACTCCGAGATATTGCACCTATTTTGTTGCACCATCTTACATGACCCATTACCCGTGGATAAACACAAGTGTCTGTAAGAGGATTCACTGGCGGTCAAATCCTAGATTTCGTTTCACGTTGTGCACCTCCTGCATGTGTACACCAGAAGGAGACACGATTTTCAGCAACATCAAATTTGTCGTCGTTTCTCATGGATTTCTATTGGATTTACAGTCTGTACTAGTATACTTCAGTGAGTTCACTGTGTAAACCCTGTTTTGCTAACAATTTTTTGTATATTTTGAATTTGCACCACAACCATCCTACGGGACATGTTAAGCCTTAGCTAATTTACCCGTATAGAACCATTGTTCCATTGTCCATACAGGGATCATTTGTGAGATGATTCTTCCAGTAGGTGCATTAGTCCCAGGGAGACGGAAAATAAATTCAATAAGTTTTTGTATTTGTTCATATGGGACCGAGTTGGTCTGGAAATGGGAAAACACTTCTACCCACCGTACATCAACCTATATTTGTTTACAGTTCTAACTGAAAATTTTGTCCGCTGATGCAAGCCTACATACGATTTCATCTTCGTCAACCAGCTCGTTGTCCTTGATTTCCAGGTCTGGGAGTGTAAATCCAAAAAGAATGACGCTTGCTTCCACTTTCTCCCAGCACGGTGGTTGGTCCAATGCCATCCAGTTAAAGTCATTCAGTTCTTGAAATCGGTTCATTCTTTCCTGTAAATAATAGACGCAATTGTCGTAGAAACTCGTGCCAATATTCATCAAAATTGTGTTGCTGATTAGAGCCGCTTGTTCGAGTTCGCCAATTCGAATCTTTACCTCGTTTGGAAGAAAGCTGTTTCTGCTCTTGTCCCTGCAATTCTGCAGGAGTTGGTGCATTGCAGACAACACTTCCGGCACTGAAATAATTTGTTTAACAGTACAGTTTATCAGTACAGTAGCGTGGAAAGTGACAAATGTTGTGCAGATAGAAGGGTCACAGCTCGGGGTAGGCATTTTCAACAAAATATGATACTAATATAGAACACTTCTGTTGAGACGTAAATAGGAGCTCAACGCTGAAAAGAACTTCTGGATTATCTCCACTGCTGGCATAAGTGAAAGCCATCTGGTTTTCTCGTATTCTAGAATGCGTTGGTATTCTACCATTGTAGAGTCACAGCATTCCTTTAGTTCTTCAACACGAACAGTGTAAATGCAAAAGTAACAATATACTTTCACTACAACCGTTTCAACATCAATGGGACGACAGTCATCTGGCATTTGCAACGTATTGTGAACGATGTGAGCCACGGAACCAATTCCAGCAAGTGTTTCTTTAATAGAACATTTCAATTTCGCAAATACACTATTTTGTCTTCTTCTCTGAACGCCACCGAAATTTGTGTTGGTGTCGTCAGCACAAATCCCACAATTTTCAGCTTAGATTATTTTGTTCAAACACATTCTTTATAAATTGACAAATGGGTTCCGACGTGTTAGAACTAAGTGAGTACAGATGTAATAATTTGACCTCAATACCCATTGATGGCAAAAAATATCTCACAAGGTGTGCGAACACTATCACTTACTTGAGACTTGAGACATCTGTGAATACTGACACGAATTTTAGTTTCTTCAGTTTTTCATGAAGTTTATCTGGCAAATAGATACAGGATATTAGTTATTATTATTGTTATTAGTAGTGTTATTAGTAGTGTTATTGCCTCACATTTTTTGCGGCACAAGCAAACTTCCGCTCAAACACTTTCGCTACGAACTTTCTGATGCAATTCACGGAGTGGTAGCCGTGATTATAAAATACAGAGCGATAAGAGAAAGTATTTTCTGATGCTGCTAAATTTGATTCTGTGTCCCCAACGTTGTTCATCACAAATAGTTATTTCAGGGACGGAAACTGCTGCAGCAGACACCACTGCCTTAGAACTAGCCAATGTCCGTGCTTCATGATATCTGCTCTGCCATCGTGAGCCATAGAAAATTCGTATGTGCATTTGTCACACAGAACCTGCGAGTAGCCATTGCCTGTTATCTTCTTAATGAATGGAAAATCGCCCTCCAATTGTGTACTCCTCTTACACGTTCGTTTAGGCATAGTTTTCTTAACAATCTAGATAAAATGCAGGCATTTTCCATTAAAATTCCAAAAATATCATAATCGCTTTTCTTCGTTCTTTGCATATTGTGGTTGTCCACCCACGCAGTCGACTTGCCCGCCAAACCCACGCCGGCCGACTTATTTTGGTATATTGTAGCAAGACTGGCGCGCCCAATTCCACGACCGGATTCGGGTAAATCACATGCATTCAAGGTGTTCATGCGTCCAGCTTTAGGCAAACAGTCCTGTATTTCGTGCTGCTGTCCCTCTTTTTAGAAATACCTTTTGGGATGCCCTACTGTACTGCTTTGAGGTCGCACACACCAGTATGTCCCGCTTTGAGCACGTAGAATGTAGGTGAAAATCCCAGAACCAAACAGTGGCGGTGCGGGCACACCGTAATGCAGGGAGTCAGGAGGCAATGATTACCCGGAAGACAAAAAGGCCAGTAAAGTGGAGGTGGACGGAAACGGGAACTGGCGCAGTGTGGGAGAGCAGACGGAGCAATACTGGCTTGACGGAACGAGACGTGAACGGGGCACGGGCGACGTACGGTAGTGAGACTGAACCAGGCAGAACGGAGAGGGTGTTGTTCGAGAAAGCAATAAATAATACAAAACCGCCGTTATTGTAGCGTCCCGGATCAGCCGCAAGCACTGTGTGTTGCATTCACGTTCACGTGTAAATCAAGACCTATCGAACAACACTCGGGCCTGTCAAAATGGGAGGCGTGGAAGCGGAGATACGAGGGCGTAACGGGGAGGGAATACCCCCGTCACGAGGCTCCCAAAGTGCATGGTGTCACGAGCAGAAGCCCGGAGAGGTGGTGCGTCGTGTGAAGGAAACGTGACTTATAAATCCACTTCTGCGTGGGTGATGATATAGTTTGTGCTAGCGGCAATAAAATTTTTCCTTCATGATTGCGCCTTACTTGCTACAATAAGACCAAAATAAGTGGGCCGGCGTGGGTTTGGCGGGCAAGTCGACTGCGTGGGTGGACAACGCGGAAAGGAAACATTTTACCACAATATGCAAAGAACGAAGAAAAGCGATTATGATATTTTTGGAATTTTAATGGAAAATGCCTGCATTTTATCTAGATTGTTAAGAAAACTATGCCTAAACGAACGTGTAAGAGGAGTACACAATTGGAGGGCGATTTTCCATTCATTAAGAAGACAACACGCAATGGCTACTCGCAGGTTCTGTGTGACAAATGCACATACGAATTTTCTATGGCTCACGATGGCAGAGCAGATATCATGAAGCACGGACATTGGCTAGTTCTAAGGCAGTGGTGTCTGCTGCAGCAGTTTCCGTCCCTGAAATAACTATTTGTGATGAACAACGTTGGGGACACAGAATCAAATTTAGCAGCATCAGAAAATACTTTCTCTTATCGCTCTGTATTTTATAATCACGGCTACCACTCCGTGAATTGCATCAGAAAGTTCGTAGCGAAAGTGTTTGAGCGGAAGTTTGCTTGTGCCGCAAAAAATGTGAGGCAATAACACTACTAATAACACTACTAATAACAATAATAATAACTAATATCCTGTATCTATTTGCCAGACAAACTTCATGAAAAACTGAAGAAACTAAAATTCGTGTCAGTATTCACAGATGTCTCAAGTCTCAAGTAAGTGATAGTGTTCGCACACCTTGTGAGATATTTTTTACCATCATTGGGTATTGAAGTCAAATTATTGGATCTGTACTCATTTAGTTATAACACTTCGGACACCAGTTGTCAATTTATAAAGAATGTGTTTGAACAAAATAATCTAAGCTGAAAATTGTGGGATTTGTGCTGACGACACCAACACAAATTTCGGTGGCGTTCAGAGAAGAGGACAAAATAATGTATTTGCGAACTGAAATCTTCTATTGAAGAAACACTTGCGGGAATTGGTTGCGTGGCTCACATCATTCACAATACGTTGCAAATGCCAGATGACTGTCGTCCCATTGATGTTGAAACGTTTGTGGTGAAAACATATTGTTGCTTTTGCATTTACATTGTTCGCATTGAAGAACTAAAGCAATTCTGTGACTCTACGAAGGTAGAATACCAACGCATTCTAGAATACGAGAAAACCAGATGGCTTTCACTTATGCCAGCAGTGGAGATAATCCAGAAGTTCTTTTTCAGCGTTGAGCTCCTATTTACGTCTCAACAGCTCACAGACTGGTGAGGCAAGTTTGCCCCACATTCATTCCATTTGTACACATATGAACTCTCTACAAGGCATGGCAGAATCAGTTCATCCGAGTGGGCGGACTGGTAAATCTGTGGCGGGGAAATAGAACCCGGGTAATGTGATGGGTGAAGTTTACTGGACTAAGAATATTGGCTGTGAGCATATAGCCAGATGGTTGGACACGTGGGTCTCGATATATAATATTTAAGCACCACTAATAGTACGTTATCTGATGACGAATGTTCCGGCCGTGTTAGGTATTGCCTCGATATTCTCTGTCTATGCATCAATTGCTTATTGCTTGGTTACTGATGTTACTGTGTGGTACAAATTACGTGGATACTATATGTGGGGGAGACCTGCGTAATACATGGGTCTTGGGGGGCGGCGAGTTTGTGGGGCGGCATTAGGGCCCATCCTTAAGAATAGTATTAACTGCGGCAGTGGGGTAGGAGCTGGGTGGGGTATCGGGTGGTGTGTTGGCCAGTTGCTGGGTAGAGGTGTGTGTGGTGTGTGTGGATTGTGTGGGTGGTCGGTACGGCCTCAAATGGCGGAGGACTTTATTGGCATCCGGTACCTTGCATCTTCCAGCGTTCGGGCTATATTCCGTAGTCTATACGGCGTTACCAACGACTGTATGGCCGGACATCCGCATGGTTGTTGGCAAACTGAAGGCAATTCCACGGCGCGCCGGGGCGTATGATTAGCGCGGGGGATTTAATAGATTTTCGTGGCGGCGAACCAGGGACTCGGTTACGTTGCAGTATGCTATGTAAATTTTGACGGTTACCAGGGATTGGCAACTTGAGACCATTAATGTCAACAAAACTACCGGATTTTGCTACACAGAATCGAAAACAGCTTTGGAGTAGCTTGAGACGTCTTAGGACGCCTGCGAGTGGCTGCGGGCTGGTGCATAGGGGTGCGTTGCGTTGTGTCCCCCTTATAACATGGGAGGGAGCATATAAGAGCGAACTCCTGGTGATAATACGCCGGGCGACATAACAGTAGAACCGTATAGTGTTTGGTGCATTTGCCATCTATTGGGCCGGCGTACGAGTGGGGTTTCGGCATCGGGCTGGCTTTCGTCTCCCGGGTCGTGCCTTAATAAGTGTACCTGTCTGTTGTTGTAACCCCGTTGTCAGCACTCACCCGCGCCTGCTTAACGTTATTGAGGCGCGGGTGGTGCTCATGGTCACTCGGTGTCGTCCGACAGGGTCCCAGCGCCTGGGGCCTACTCAGTGGCGCCCACTCTGATATGGTCCTGATATCTGCATCCTAAGGTGCTGGCATGAATGGGTAAGGGTGGTCTGGCTCGGACACTTCATATGTTTACTTTAAGGTGACATCACCACAGTATGTATCAGGTATTTGTCTGCATGCTAGTTCCTAACGGCTGGCATGTTATCATACTGGAGGACTCCCAACCAAATGCCTTTAGCTGATACCCCATCTAGGCAATGAAATATGGAATGCATAGAAAAACCCACCGTTTATTGCGCACATAACTACTGACAAAATTCTTCAGTAGAATGTCCTGAGTGAGTATATTCAACGTGAAGAGACTTGCGAGATCACGATAAAGGCTTATATCCAGCAAAACAAACATTCCATGTCAGTGCAAAAATCGGGACGAAATGAATTTTGATTTAATAATACCTTTGATTAAACTCTTCTCGGATCCGAACGTTGACATGGCAGAGATTAGGTACTGATAACGTCAAATTGGGCTGGGAAAGTTATTCCTAGCAATGGATGTTAGGCTAAGTAGAAAAAAGAAAAATACTACAAAATTCTCGACAATACTAGATAATGAGCTCAGGAAACGGCCAAAAGATTTGGTAACATTTTCCGACGGCCAAGGTAGTAGTAACAGACGCGTGTGCCGCTTTTGCACACGTAATTCTGGCTAGAAGTGATGCATGTAGATAGCATCGGTAATGGGTAGGAGGTACTTGCGGAAGCCTTGCGTGAAAGTGTAGGTACTATGACTTTAAACTTATCCCCAAATGCTGTATGACCAAAGGCAAGTAAGTCGGACGACAGTGTTGTTTCCGTATCGCAGGTCGCCTTTATTGAACTAGGCAGGAGTTCGCTTACACCTCATATAGCGACCCCAATTATGGTACGCCACAGGAGCACGAGTACTGACAAACTAGCTCATAGTAGGGAAAGATAACAGAGAAGAGTCGAAGAAATAGCTAACTGGCTGTTTCAGGCAAATGATGTATGCAAACGTTAACTTATAGAAGGAATGTTAAAAGCTAAAGCTTTCAGGTGGACACAAGGTAACGTGGTTCACAAGGAAATCGCCTCAATGCTTTTAGTTTTTGTAGTAAATCTGCAACCGTTACGCTATATGCTTTTCAGTTATTGCCTGAGAAGTACTTTTGAATTTACTGAGATGATGAACAAGTTTAAGACTATCCTTAAAAGAATGCTAACATTTGACACTCGGTCAATCTTTACAAAACTTCCGCTGTTCGAATCTGTAGAGTATGTAAGCAAACCGGCTAGGAAAATGCCTATTTACACAAGTTTCAGTAAAGTTTTTCCAAATAAATATTACTTCGGTGTACGCGAAACTTTCAGTTCAGCTTCAGTGGAGAAGTGTACCGTCATATTGATAGAGTGGCAATAGAATCGCTTTTGGGGATCCTGCTGCCCAATATTCTTATGGCGCAACTGGAACACTGGTTGCTTAGAAGGTACACAGGCAAGATTGAATGTATGTTCGTTATGTCGATGACATCTTCGTACCTTGTTAATCGGAACACATATGGAGCAGTCACTAAAAGCATTAACGGACGCTGATGAGAATCGCCACTTTGTTTGTGCTCATGAGTTTGGAAGCCGGACGCTTTCCTGGATGTTGACTTTATCCGTAACTCTGACGGATCTCTAGACAGAAAGTTGCGCAGAAAGCATCCGTGGACTTGACAATACCAGAACGTCGACCGTGTAGTGCCATTACAGTTGAAGAGAAGTTCGGTTCCATCTATTGACTTCAGTGCGCGTAGTATTTACGCACCGGTTATCGTCAATGAAGAATCAGCGGCTTCCTGAGAGAAACTGGCTATCGACATTTGGGAGAGTAAAAGCCAGGACTGGGGGCGAGGTCGGATATTGGGAAAAGACTGTAATTACCATTAGGGCTGGATCCGTATTTCTCTATGCGGAACACAGGATCCAAAGTGTTTTGTATCAGCGAAGAGGGCAATGCATCTATAGTTAGGGTTAGAGTTAAGGTTAAACTTGGACCTTACCATTATTAGTTACTCATTCGTGCAGCGCATTATATCAACGGCCAAAATAACTACTAAAACGCGAAAGATGGACTGCAAAACAGCTAAGTAAGGGACACTGTATCAGTGTATGTTAGGACTAACATAAACTAGGAACTATCTGTGTGGTATTCACAAATGGACCTGAAGCAGGTTAAGCAAATTTCAAATTCCCGCCACCCGCGAACTTGGATATCCCGTGGCTTTAGTTTGGCAATGTCGTTCTGACGGTTTTCGCGGGTTATGAGACACAGTCTCATCTACGGTCGCTGTCTACAACTTAACCTACCAAATAATAAAGTAAGGTTTGCTTTTCGTAATGCAGTTGACAACGGGAGTACAACATTTTTATTGCAAACATACTGACAATGAGTTACGGCCTAGCTGTTGTTTCGACTCCGGTGCAAGTGTGTAGCTTAAAACTTCCAAGCCATTTTTGTCGCTTGCATCCTATGTTTGGCATTCAATTGGATGGTAGTAGCAAAGTAACTTTTCAGTTTACGTTAAATTTGTATTTTGTCATGTTGACATCCCAGTAACATTGCCTACAGATAACATAATGTGGAGTCTGTTCAGTTTTGAAAGGCGACTAAAAGCAATGACCCCTTCTGAGCTTTAATGTTTTCCGCGCTTTATGTTGGGGTGTGTCAGTGCCGAATAAAATAAGGTATTCCATTATCTTTTAAATGTAGCGATGAAGATGCCGGATGGGTTAGCGACCCTCTCATGCAGGATGGGTAGAACAATGCTTTCTTTTGGAGGACGCCCTTCAGTTGTTAACACTGCTTTGAGATTAGACTGTTCGAGAAACTTAGTTTGCATTACTACCAAAATAATCAATGAAATAAGTTACCATCTCTCGATAAGATTAATAGTCTTCTAACTGCTGAGTTGCTTAACCTATCCAGTACATCAAACGTCATTATTTTTGCCTCTTTCTCGGTCCACCCTAGGTACAGGTCCACTTTCCGTAAACGGGTGGCGGAGTACATCGAGAATTAAAAACGTGCACTATTATACACACTCTGGTGCTATGTAGGCGTACTCAGCTTTGCATGGTTAATATGGCACCAAGAAAGTACCAGCACTAATGCACGTTACTACAGGTTGTAATGACGTTTTGGGAGATGACAACATAATATAAAAGTGCAGCTCTCCACCCTCAATCCTCTTCCCATTAGTTTATTTTAATGCATAGTGCAAATGTAACATTTGCAAAATCCAACAAGAAAGTGACTACAATATT
Source organism: Dicrocoelium dendriticum (assembly GCA_944474145.2). NCBI lineage: Eukaryota > Metazoa > Platyhelminthes > Trematoda > Plagiorchiida > Dicrocoeliidae > Dicrocoelium > Dicrocoelium dendriticum. The sequence goes on from OX104063.1 coordinate 170,730,852, forward strand.
CTAATCGAAGCTACCTGTAACTAACGACAATAAATGCTTCTAAACCCTCCAATCTTTGTTATCACCGAAAATCTTGCGGTTAATACTATTATACCAAAGGATCACTGACTACCAACGGGTGGAGGCGATCTCCCTCAGGATTAAGTTTAACTGCAAAACTGCAACCACATAAGTTTCAGTGAAGACTGAGCTTTGTTTTACAGTCAGTAACATGTGTATTTAGACCACCGCGGCTGTACTTGAACAGCAAATGTAGACTGCAATCGGATTATGAACCCAGGTCGTATTTTAAGGATTTCCATGCAAAATGCAAACCTGTCCTGTTCCACTAGGATAAGAAGACCGTGTAGAATGATTTCGGGTATAGGATTATTGGGTGGCGCTTGTAAATGTAACAAGCCAAATGGAAATCTAAACCTAACGCTGCAGATTTCTTGACTATAAAAATGGCGGTTCCCTAAGGGTCAAAATTCACTGGATTCCAATTTATTCTTGTTTGTGTCCATCCACAGAGAGTGATCGAATAAAAGAAAACGATATTTTGTGTTGTCAAGCGCAAGCGATTGTGCAATTGTACATGCATTAATCGCAGGTACCATGCGAGACTGTAGGTTTTGCTTTTCAAACAAAAATCCTTTTTTAATAGTGGTATGCGTTGCTACAGTTACTCAGCCGCATCTCTGAACCTTAAAGGCGACATCTTAGTCGTTGAGAAAATCTCCCCCATTGGGTAACTTCCCTCGCCATTAAGGCGTTTGCCAGCGGCCACCAGACACAGTTTTCAAGTTTTAGCTCAAATTACCGCCACAAAGAAGGCAGTGAAAAGGTGCACCGAGTGGGTACGGAAGATAGAAATAACCTTACTTTGAATGGGGATGCAGTTCATCCAGCAAAATTGGTCTTGCTCCGAATCCGCACAATTTAACAACCTATACAATCAAGTAAATGCATTTTCTGATTCTTTTCTTCCGAGTTTGCCCTGTAACTTTGGAGAGCATTGGATGCATATATACATATATATTCTTTATCTAGACTTCCATAGCTGTTAAAATAACGACTTATTTATCCCCCATTTTCCAATGAGATGTTGTGTGTGGGATGTTAGTACCAGGCAATAGTTAACAATGCATTCATCAGCAATATTCAGCACATCTGGTGCCTTCGGTTTAATATAATGTTTTGACTGTTTTTTTCGGAGAAACACTGGGTGTAAATGTCAGCAAGACTACCATCACACATGACTGCCGCTGTTCCAATCAACTTCACTCACAACACACACTCAGTGAGACGTGAAATGAAGGTAAGATAATGAGATATGTGGAAGTTAACACTACTCAGTTTATTAACACCACAGATGTCTAACTACACATCAAACTGATGCCATTCTACTGCATGTGCGTTGCACACAAAATACTACGCGGGTGTAACAGTGATAACGGTGACCTCAGCGACAGACTCTACGCCAGCGTCACTTAGTTGCCACGCATATCTGATGGTAGGTACACAGTATGCTGATACATTGTGTGTGCCAATTCACAAGATAACCTAACGAATTCCAATTTCTATATGAATGCCTTTTGGTTAAGTAATGGAATGCAGTCAGTCAACTGATGTATTGGGATAGCGCGACCTGACTACTTCCCCTTAGAACATAGAGAAGCCATAGTGACAAATCATCCTCTTTAATGGGCTAATGAGAAGCTACCACTGTGCCCAAATTTTTAACACTGAATAAATAATTCGTTCTAACAAAATCTTAGCCTTCATTCTATTTGGGTATTCAAAGGTGATGCGTCTGTAACGCATTAACTCTCTGGGAGAATTGAGCGCGAATTGTTTAAGCTACCAATGATGGAAAGGCGAATTAAATTTGTCAACTCGTAAATAATGCCCATAGACGACAGTCAGATTAATAACTTAAAGTTGCGAAGAGATCACTTTTCGATACTTCTCATCAAGCAAATAAATCGTAAGAGTGAAAAAGCTACACAAAGCAGTAAGTCAGTGAATGCCGTCGGACTGCGAATAGGTGAGCCGGGAGCAATTAAACCATACTGACATATTCGATCCACAGCTTTGTCAACTACCTGAAGACAGGCGTTGCAGCAGCCCATGACGAGAAGTTAATCGCATTTGACCACCGACATTGTCCGACGCTAAGCACTTGGCGGTTGGTCAAGGCAAGGAAAGCACTTGCACAAGGGCCCTTTGCTTGCCAATATTTTTCTATGGCGTAAATATGGACAATATTATCGTGTTTAGCCCTGCGAATTTTGTGACATATATGACTACTCGTTTTTTGGAACGTGCAACTGCACGCGATGCTTCCAACACACTTCCTTCGGCTGACTGTTGATTGACTTAGTGGATCACGTCATACTAAATGAACCAGATGACTGTTGCTGCCAATAAACAATAGGTTTTGCGTCAGCCGCAGGGTTAATGTGTCTTACCAATGTTATTATCGTGAAAAATATGCATTCATAAATCACCTCTAGGTCAGTAATGTTTGCGCGTTGTACATTTGTTTGGAGATCGACGAAGTGTCTGCCGCATAAAATATCTCTCCTGTGATATGGGCTTGACAACAAAATGCAATCTGTTTTGTATTTAGTGAAACTCTACATAGCTGAACTAGCTGGACACAAATATTACACCTTCCCTTAGCCGATGCTAAAGAACTACCTCAGTAATATAACGCATTTATTCGCTTTTCCTATTAAGGGCTGAATAATCTTACAATACGGTATACATATATTTTCAGCTTCTTACAAGTCTTCTGTGGCTAAGAATTTGCACTAATGTTTATGATATCAATACATGGACGTGTTTATCGGACTTACTCTCATGCGCACTGTAGCAGTTTTGTTAACATGCGCTAGTGCCTTGCTTACTTAAGCCAACGGTCTCTCTGACTTAGGTAATAATCCCGTTTCTCTTGCTAAGCCATCGAAAGGAAGTTGTTTTAGTAAGATGCTGCTTATGAAATCCTTCACACTCCTGTGCAAAGATATACTGAGTGGAAATGTTATCACCTGTTTGCGTAGCCTCATCAGTTGTCGTGTTAAACATTTTCAAGTTCTCTTTGTGGATGATGCATATTACAGTGTCACAGTGTATGAAAATGATTGTGTTTTATGGATGCATAACGCGAACTATATTAGTGTTCTTAGCGTGGGCGCTTAAAGATGTAAGTGAATGTATTCGAACACGATAATTGCACCTTGAGTTTATTTCTTCAGAGGATATTTTTTGGGTATTTACATATGAACAAACAAGCGCTTGAGTGTATACACATAGCCCCCTGACAATACTTATAAAGCTGCTCGCATACGTAGATTTGTTATTTTCTAGATAATCACACTATTATAATGTAATACACTAAACAAAACAGATTGCGGGTTTTTATGAGATCGGAAGTAGAAGTTAATAATTGATGGTAAGTGAGTACGGTAGGGGTAACTGTTCCAGTATACATGAAACTGAGAACTCCATGTTTGCATGAGTGTTGTAAACAGTTTTAAATAATTTGCTGGCGTTAAAAATGTGGACATCAATATACATCTTAGTAGGTGAAGGTAGGTGATAATATCCTTTTCGTTATTAAATAGCTCATGTCATGCCGCACATTGATTCTGCATGGTGGGGTCCAACATTTTGGCCGGGATCACTGAGAAGCTACGTTACAGCAAGTAAACTTTCTTACACTTGAACTTGCTACATTGTGCAGAACAAACCTGATAAACATGTAGCCAACACTCTGTTCAGTGATACTTAGGTGAATTCGTTAGACTAACCGAAGTAAGTACATTCGAGCAAGTAGGCATGTTTTTCACGCAGCAGTCTCTGCTTTCCAGATTTGTTTTTTGCAGCACGTCTAGCTTGCCGGAACTTCAATTACACGAAGCTTTTTCTTGATTGAGATATATGGACGGATTCGTCTAACTTTCCAATATACACCAATTTCTGTAAAGTTGGAAGCTTCCTGCTAGATGACACGTTACAAGTGAAAACTCTGCTCGAAGCACACTTTCCATTTGCAAACGAGAATTGATTTGACTTACGAATAATGAACAATATTCGTTAGATGCTATAGAATAACCGGAATGACATTATCAGTTGCTTTATATCAGTGATGAAAATGTAAACATCTCACACAAATTTACCCACACTGACCAACTAGAGTAATTAGGTAGGTGTACTTTTCACCAGAAAGGAGATGACAGGTAATAATGTCGGGGGGGGGGTATGAAAACGCGATTTAGAAGCAGGCGAATAGCTAGTTGCAGAATTAAGAACACAATCTCGCAGGTCAACTATAAAACTGGTAAAAATTATTTGGAGTCACACCACATTTGGTGTGACTCCAAAAATGTAGCCAATGCGCATAGTTAAGCTGCTTGTCAGGTAATTGTGACAAACGAAGACTTTAGCTATATCTCTAACTGACTAAACTTTCCTGTAGTTAGTATAACCCGATTTCGTCTCCCAGTAGCAAATGTTTTCTCACGCTGTTGCTTCCTAAAGCCCATCTACATTTTTGCTTTAGCATTGTACTATCGTACACTTAATGATTTCAAAAGGTTTTGAAGACAAATCGGTTTTCTTAGGTTTTTATTATGATAAGGTTTCGCTTTTGACACAAGAGCTTCTTTAAACCAGGCGGAGCGGTACACATTTGGCTCAGCTTTTTTAAACTCGTACAGTGCCTTATGCAAACGGAATGACACACTCAGCCATCACTGTCTCTTAGTATCTTCCCCTCACCAGTAGATTGAACTCGGTTGGCCTTATGAATTAAAATCAATGCGGATGATATTCGCCCCGAAAATATTTAAATTACCGGTTGGTATGTCGACATTTCTCAGAGCAACGCCAAGCAAAATGTAATCCAGTGCAGATACGATTTATTCAACTTGATAATTAGATAGATGTATATAAGGTAGATACATCGCTTGGAGAGATTTCGGTCTGACAAGGGATCAGACCCATTACAACCATTAACTCATGTTTTCATATGAATAAATCGGTAGTAAATCAAATATGGGGCCAACATTGCACGTGTTCAATTTTTGTGTTTAGATATCCGGTCCAAATAGCACCCACATTAGTCAACATAATCAAAATCACTCATTTGTTTGTGACACAAGATGGTTTCGCTGTAGCAATTTTCTAGTCGAAGTTTTCACATGCGGATGATTTGACTGACCCAAATACTGCGGAGTTTTCAATAGTTCAGGAAAATGACAGAGCAAAGAAAATATTTATTCAACGAGGTAATTAATAAATGTTTTTTAGAAGTGCGAAATGTCAGCGCTGACTTCAGTCGTTGAACACAGCGAGCTAATACGGCATTTTATCCACTTGCTAACAAACTGGCCAAAATGAAATATTACACATTTGCAGTCGTAGCATAATACTACACCGCAATATAAAATATGAGGTCATCTTGGAACATACAACGCAGTTAGCTCTTTCGCTTTTTTAAACTTGGTGTTAAACCAGTTAAAATATATTAAATCCAGCACTAGGATCGTCTACACTGCCGTTTCCTTGGGTTGGATTTACCTGCGGAACCTAGGTTAACGGGAAGATTTGAGTATCTGAAAAATAGCGGAATACCTGTAGCTCAGGTTGTCCGTTCAGGTTTAGGTTTGTTCTCCGAGTCGAACTATTTCGTTTCAGACTTTTCATCACTAATGGAGGTAAGTTCATCAGTGCGTACTAAGCAAAACTTGACCCATGCGAGAGTGATGTTTAAACTCGGCCACTTCGATTCACGTCCCATGACCACTGCTAGTTTGCACTTTAATCGCCGCCTCTTTTTGAGTCATGTGGTTTCTTTTTGCAGTCGATGGTACATCGAGTGTAAGTCAATGCTCAGGTTTATCGAGTTCTGCGTAGAGAACCATGCTTCGACATATTCTCTTCCTCTTCTTTTCTCTCCTGGCGCTGAGACCATATTCTTCTCCCAATCAAAGTTGGACCTTACTCCGTCAACGTGTGTCGAGACCAGTGATGATGAATAATGTTTTGACAGACTCGCTTGTGTTTTCGTAACCTTGTAAATAACTTTTCCTGTTTGGCCCACTTAGTGGTTAATACGATTTTTACACTGCATCCAGTAGACAACATTCGATGTTCATGTGCTTCCGTCTTCCTGTTGGGTCTAGATATGTTTCTTTCAGAGTAGCAGTTGGTATGTGAGCTAACAACAGCTGGTAAAGCTTGAGGGGTCGAGCAGTCATTTCCGCTACTTTGTTGATGTACGGTAAAGCGTTCAGTTTCGTTGTTGTTGGTTCTGGTGTGGAGTTTGTAGGCTTGCAGGTTATGTAACTTTGGACGAAATTGCATGGATAAGCATTGCACATGTGTTCTTATTCTCGTCTTGCTTCCTCAGAATTACCTTGTGATACTATGGCGCGAAATAACGTTCGTTTGCAGCTGACTTTATGACATTTTGAATGCTTGCTTTTAAAATTTAGGATTTGATCTGTGTGCGTGTCTTTCTTGTGAACTGATGTTCGTAGTGCACCTTCCGCTGTTCTAGTTACCAGTACGTCCAAGAAAGATAGTTTGTTTTCCATTTCTGACTATACGGTGAAGTGAATGCCGTCCATTACATCGTTCAGCAAGCCTTATGCAACCTGCAACTGGCTGCATTTGCGTATCACGAACGTGTTGTCAACATATCTGACCCACAATTTCTGGTTCAAGACTGGGAGCAGATTTTCCCCTAACATTTGCACGATGATCTCTGCAATAAATCCACATATAGGGGACCCCATTATGGTTCCTTTCACTTGTTCATCGGATGCTCCATCGAACTTAAAGTTCGTCTTGAGACACAGATCGAGAAGCGCGCATTTACTCTCGGTCGTCAGATTCCCAATTACTCCTCTGCCAACATGTAGGCATTCTCTGAGGTTTTCTTTCGCCACGTGCAACTTGGCAGAAGTGGACAGTGCAGTAACGTCGAAGGACACCATTATTTCTTCATGATCGATTCGCAGTCCGTGGAGCGTCTCAGAAAACTGTTGAGTGTTGTTGACGGAATACGGCCATCTACTACTCAGGTGTTTAAAGCGTCTCCATAGTTCTTCAGCCAAGTTGTAGGTGGGCGTACCAGGGAGTGACGCGATTGGCCGATGTAGTACACCAGTGTTGTGCACCTTCTGAAGTCCGTAGAATAGGGTGATGTTTGAGTTATAAACTTTTCTTCTATCGTGTTCTCCTGTGTGAATTGCTTCGAAGGTTTGGGTCTTTTCAGGGTCTTATTTATTTTATTTGTTGAGTGCAGTGTTGGATCTGTTTCCAAGCAGCGGTGCGTTGTACTGTCGTTCACGAATTTTCTTGTCTTTTCTACCTTTTCTGTCTGATCCATTGTCACAGTCATACGCCCTTTGTCCGCTGGCAGGATCAGGACAGTTTCATCAGCCTTTAAGGATCACATTGCATTCTTGACGTGTTATGATAAACAATTTTGTGGCCAATGGTGAGTTTGGATTGGGACAACGGTGTGTCATAATTGTGTTTTCCTCTCTTCGTCAAAGTCATTGGATTGCAAAACCTTCTCGAATCCGAAAAGGACTTCCGTTGACCTGGCGTCCTTGAAGTTATAGTTTAACCCACTGCTCCGCACTTGCTGTTCAGTATCACAGAGCGTTTGGCTGGACAAGTTCTTGACCCAGCTATCATTGGCACTTTCGCATTTGTAGCCGGTAAATTTAATCAACTTGTTTTTCAAAGCAGCCTGCTTTTTCGCTCTAAATTTGACGTGTTGTGTTCGATCGCTGTGCTTAGTTATTCTGTCAGATATTGTCCAAGGGTGTGTAAACAAGCAGCTCCGTGTTCTTTCAGGCGACTTTCATATTTCTTGATGCAATTGTGAGCGTCCACAATCATCATTCGTATCATGCGTTTTCCAAACTGTCTTGTAATGGACCATGCGTAAGGGTGATTGATTGTCAGCTTGTAGTTGACACTTCGAAAAAGAACATTATTTCGCATGCAATCTTGAGGGAAAGTAAGTTGCTGCCGGGTTGCGGCATGTATACAAGCGTAATCCTCCCATCCGCGGGCAGTGCGAAGCGTTGAAAGGCCATAATCACTAACGCTAAAGCGGAATATCTGTAGCTCGGGTTGTCTGTTCAGGATTAGGTTTGTTCTCCGAGTCAACCTATTTCGTTGCAGACGTTTCATCACCAAGCGAAGTGGATTTGTCAGTGCGTACTAAGCATTGTCTTAGACCCGATCTACTATCAACTGCAAGAAAAGAACGCAAAGCGGGTCATTCACCACATGAATCTAAAAAGGCGACGATCGAACTGCAAACTAGCAAAGGTCACGGGACGTGAATCGAAGTGAAGTTATAGCACTACTTTCTCATGGGTCAATTTTTGCTTAGTACGCACTGACGAAGTCACGTCGATTGGTGATGAAAAGTCTGTAACACAATAGTTCGGTTCGAAGAACATACCCAAACCTGATTTGATTTTGCGTTTTGCGCTCAGTTTTGTACGGTCACGTAGATGGTATTTGTTTCCAACGACCGGATAAGTGACTTTGTTTTGTACATGAAAAATGCGATGGAATTGCTCAGTGTATGTTGGTCTCAAAGCTATGAGTTGTTGTCTAGTACACTTTTGTGAGGGCATTTTTGATTGACGATAACCACAATTAAGATAAATGGCATTTTCAAATTGTGTCACCTTCCGGACTGCAAACATTTATGCGTTTAACGAAGCGTTTAGGGTTTAAATCTTCTGTTCCAATGTCTTTCTATTCATCCACATAGTGCCATTTTAGACATACTGATTATTTCAAACATCACTCGAAACGTCTGAACGGTATTTGTGCCACAGAGCACGAGGTTGATGCTTCGTTACAACCACACACTAGTATTTCAACCTCAGAATGCTTTTCGGTAAGATCGATAAATATGCAAATTCCAAGAAATGACTACTTAAACCTGACGTGAACCATTGTGCCTGAATGTAGGAAAACCCCTGCCACATCGTCTTCTGTGATCGCCAATGATCAAAGCTCGGTTACAAATTTCGACTGAGTAGTGTAGCTTCCAATTATGAGCAGTATAACATGTCCATCCTTGTGGAGGTTTCACAATGAAAATTAGGTTGGCACCGGATGGAAAGATTTTCATTTGCAAGCTTAATAATCTGCAAAAAAATTGGTGTTTACTATATGTCGCAGCTTTCTTTTCACGCAAAGAGGCCAATAAATGCGGAGACGTATTAAAAGAATAGCCGCATAAATTAGCTCAAGATACCAATATCTCCACCATGGGTATATTAATATATACGGAGCGATGAAGAATCGGAAGTTTTATCCAAGTTGCCGGATTACAGCATATCAGAGTAGCAATACTTGAAGATAATTATAAATTTAGAAACGTGTCACAATATTTTTATAGTGTATTCCTCATGTGTTAGTTTTGCGGCTTGAAATAAAGCATTACGTTTTTAGTCATCAAGTATGTTGGCTCCCGCATTGCGCGCATTCGCTACACATCTCTCATCGGCTTGGGACCACCACCCAAAAGGTCATTCGTAACTCAATAGCATCGTGCTTTCAATAACATACCTATAGTTGGCTACTGCGCATTAACATTCAACGCAGTCATACATACGACAGCGGTTCCTTGCTGCTTGCCGGTCGAATAACTGAGAGCCATTTATTGCCAATATTTTGAATGTTTTACGTCTTTCACCATGCCTGTTGTTCATAATGCATGAATTATGAGCAGATAAATCCTTGGTGACTAGCAGCCTAGCAGTTCATATACACACGGCCATACTTAACGTACCCAAGTTAGGAGCTATAAATAAGTGACAGTTAGCCCATCACTTGCCTGTTTTAGCAATATGCACGTTTTATTTGCCTACTGCATCGAAAGGTTGCTTAAAAAATGCTAATCTCTTCTACCCCTTTTCTAACCGGATATCATGTATTAGAATTCGCTTGCCCTGGTGACCATTTTGCTTGTGTCCACCGACCAAACAAATGCATGTCTAGTACATTCCATTTCCTGACACGGGGAACACATTTCGGTGGGAAACACGGCAGTGCATCAGTGCATACAACGGAGTCGTCCTGCATGGTTTCTGTTGCGCCAATTACAATTTCCGCTACTCATGAACTCGAATAAAGCAAATGGAAACATGTGGAGGGAAAAATACGATCGTCGATTGATCCTGAGTTGATATAAATCGTTTCTGAATCTTGGCCACTTTACTTTAAGCCATGAGATGCGAAGTCCTGTCACAAAGTCCACCCATGACCATTCGGTGTGTTATTGTTTTAGGGTTGGGATTCATATATTATGACCTGAGTAAATTCAAGACAACTGTTTTAGTTTATACCAAACGTAATGTACACTGACAACTTTCTGTATAAAATTGAACTGAAAACCTTGGTTTCCCTAGTCATCCAGAACATCAAGAGGTACAGATCTACCTCTGTCGATGAGGTGTCTTTGTGTATTAATCTCTGAACCCAGCTGATCTGATATCCTAAGTAACAGTGAACTTTATTAGGTTCTCCAAACTCAACGCAAGATCATGCTTTGTTAGCCAATTGGCAAACGCAGTTGAAATAGTTACATTATCCTGGGAAGTTTATATTACGTGAGGAAGGTGTCCAAGTAGTTTACAATTACGGCACGGCTCACGCAGGCGATGAGACCCGAAAGAACACTGACATCGTAGAAGTTTGAAAATGTTTTTCCCAACTGCCTCACATGAACAATATCCTCAATGTTAGCCTGTCTGAAATGTGTCAAGTACGGCACGTTATGCTTCTTTATCTCAAGTCATCATCCTGCTTCTTTCTAGCCAAGCTAACTTTCAGTTGCATCTTTAAAAATACATCTATATCTCAAACTATCCTTTCTTCACGCGACAGCAGGTTTTGAGTCAAAAATGGCCCAACTTGTCGGCCTGAACATTTAAATGTAATGACAACCATTTTCAACTAGCCATTCGGGAAAATCCCATGAATCATCGCAATGCAGTGAAGAAGACGCTGTGTTCCGGATCCTTTAAATGGAGACATTCACACCCTTGTTCTTGCGAGATAATTAATAGTATGCATGCGAGTACTGGGAACTTGATTGCGCAAAATACCACTATTTTGACGTACTGTGTTTTATGGGTGCAGCGCATTAATGCAAGCAATCGAGTGGACATTATCGTAACGTCTGAACCCAAAATACTACAACGGCCTCGTTAGAACGGATGTCAAGATTTTGTTGAACGACGTGAATATATATAGCATTTGTTTGAATAAGTGGCACCTGATTACGTGGCACAGTTGATGTGGAAAAATAAATAAGTCAACCAAATTCGCCGGAATATTAATGAGATGTAAAACACGTTATCGTTCCCATGAGAATCATTCACTGACCATGGATAGACTAGTGTAACCCAAGAACAATTAACCTGGATTTCTCCCAAACTCTGCCATCTCCGTTTACCATGATAATTTGTTTTGGAGGCATTCCCAAAGGAGTAAGCAATATAAAATTTTGAGGGTTAGTTAAGTGAATGGCGTTTTATTTTAATGAGGTCTGTAAGGGAAAACGATGATAAGACATGGTAAGAACATCTCCAGAGGGATAGATGAGGTAATAATATGTGCAATAATCACTGTGCTTTGTGCGAAATAGGTGCAAGCGTGCGACACCGTCAAGTAAAGCGTTCTTACATTTCGCAGGATCCATCTTTGTATGGTGTATATATGTCACACGAGCAGGCAAGTCCGTGGTTATGATACACGGATCATGTAAAAACGAATGATTATTTCAAAGTGGCTTTAAATCAGAAAAACTTTTGTTGATCCTTAATAATATTTCTAGATCCCGCCATAAAGTGAGATGATTTCGGAACCCCGGAGAAAGAATAGAAATCAAGTCATGTGGGGACACCTCCGTATTTAATATATCACTTGAGTAGATGCATCTAATGTTCATACATGCTGTCAACAAAACAACTTATCATTAGGATGTTTTCGTAAGATCATCGTGACGCATAAGTCAAGGCATTCGGCTGTAGTGGACGAGTTGTGTATAATCGGCATTCAACCTTGCCATCGATACGCAATTTATGCATAGCGCGCTCTCGTATTATTAATTATTCGAATTGCTAACTATCTAAGTTGGATTGCGGACGATAATAACTCGATTTTTCGAAACATCCTACTGCATGCTATGTGACATTTAACCAGATGTTCCGTTCTAAATTCCGATGAGCTTACCACACAGAAATTATGCAAATCTGACGTTACATAAATAAAAAGTTGCTTTTGAATATTGAGAGAAATAGTTGATGAGTCTAGCAGTTAGTGTGTTTCCGACTAATATGTCTCTCCAATTCGATCAAGAATTGGTGTCTTTTCCGTACTTATGATATGTGTACTAACTTAAACAATACAACACTATTGCAAGTTTTACAGCTTTGTTCAGTGACTTTCTGTCTGCTAAGTGGGATTTATGGTAAATTGGGCGATTGTAGTGTTTGTACAATGGAGCAACTATTTATGATGGATACAAGAGCTGGTGGTTAGCACTACTGGTATTATAGTCAGGCTGAAAATTACAAGCTAAAGCAAGTGTGAGTAAAAGATCATCCAAGCTAAATGCTGACCTCTCAGTTAGTTTTTATGACTGAATTTCAGTAAAGGTCGGTATGATTGGTTACGTTTCATTAGGATTTGGTACACCAGTGTGACATCAGCTCGCGGGGTGAAATTATTCACTGAAATGTTTTAGAGTGTTTAATTAAATATAGTAAGGAATTTGGATAAAACAAAATATGTTTGTCGCCTCCGTGTTCCATGTTCACAAGAAAAGCTTGAAATTATACACAAGCTGGATCCAGTCTAGGTGGTGATTATTGACATTCGATGGTACTTATTCCCACCATCACAATGTTGAATCGAGTGAGAAATCCATGCGGTAGTCGCACTAAGAAATGCAAAGTTGAGCCACGTGTATATGACCATGTAACAATGTTATAATCCGGAGATAAATCCAAGGCTTGGCAAGCCCCGATTGACGGATTGTGTGCAATACATAAGTTTGAGAAATAAGAGACACTAATGTGAAGCGCGCATCTGTTGACTCACCGTTAACGCACAGGTAGATCTGACTACCTCGAGTACTTGGAGGTTGGTAAGCACAAAGTTTTTCTGCTGACTGTGGTCGCACAGTGACAAAAATTCATATCAAGTAATGAGGGCGATATATTGCCTTATCTTGTCGATTAGTAAAAATGTGTGGCGTGCACGCATAAATGACAATATCCGCAACAGCGTCCCACGGTTGACAAATACGAAGCGAAAAATAATTCCTGCGGCATTCCAGCCGACTGTATTGGCTGGCTTGTTTCTGGTGTTGAACCCTCAATTTTGTTTACGGCTAGGTTACAGGAGGAGACAGTAGGCGCGACCCCTGTTTTACAACAGCTGGTATGCCATGATGCGGTCGCTTGTAGACTGCGCTAACAGTCGCTCTACACTCCTAAAGCTCTCATTCGCATGTAGAACGGTCCTCTCATATTTTGGTCCCCTTCGCTATGGGCTGTTCAGTGTAACCAGATCACAAAGCAGCCATGATTGCCGGGCCTGGATGGCGTACGCTACGTGTGACCTCACATATGCATTGGGCATTTGGGAGAAGAAGGACGGGTTGTAACTCCCGAACGCACTCCCTAAGAAATCAACGTGATAGTCCTCGGTTTTGGACCGTTTCAATGACTGCGCCCAACCGCCTAGAACATCTTGCGTTACCAATCCAAAGTCTTGTTTCTGTGAGACAGTCTGCAACATGTGCTCTCCAAGCTTCTATGCGTAAGTGAACATGTGGCGTGCACGTACAATGCTGCACTTATCCGCGTTATACGGAATTAGATTTGCCTTGGACCATTCAGATGAGAGGTCTAAGTCTTGTTGAGGTTTATATTAGATATTTTTGACTAGCGGTCGTCCGTCAAATCATAATAACATCGGCAAAAGCAGAAACGTTAGCTCGAACACATTGGCGAGGTTCTTAATGAAGACCAAGAACATACGCGGCTCCAACACTTATTAAGGCCGAACACTGCAATTCACAATAATCGCATCAGAAACTGTGCCCGGAACACAAAATTGATAGCACCGTTGATGGAGGAAATTTCGGATACTTCCAAAACCAGGTTTCCGGATACCGTTCTCTTGCAGCTTTTGAAGAAGTATTCCGTGATCTTATCGGTGTAAGATATGAAGCATCGAGATGGATGGCATCAGTGTTCGTCCTAATGTCGGCTATTTAATTTCAGCTGCCAACCGCAGTAAGTAGACTGGTAGTATATGGTTGGTGCTGACGGAATTTGTGTCGCTCCGGTGTTGTGATATTAGATCTTACAAGGAAGCTCATTAATGCCTCAGCTGTTATTGAGTCCATCACCTAAGACATCACCGATAAGTGAAAATCTGTGTGACAGTTGAGGAACTCTGAATAACCACGGCCCATAAAACTCGGAATAATGAGACCCTGCTTCCACATGTTGGTGAGCTGCGGTTCCTACACGCCTCTATGAACAATCTGGGTTAATGTCTCTGCTATCCTGGTAGCTACCTGCTGCAGAGAATTCGGGATAATGTCCATTTCGAGAAAGCTGTTATCACGCAAAAATAGCTGCTTTTTCAAGGTGTTCGCTGAACTGAAAAGGACGTGTGTACATACTGGCATATGGGAGAACGGGAGAGGTATGTGATCGGTGCTGGTAACGCGTCAGCATATTGGTGCGTATTGTAGCAGTAGAACGTTGGCTCCATCTTCGGAGGTTCGTGTCCAGCCATCTGCTGATATTAGTAAGGAGAAAACAATGCCACACATTTTCAAGGATGTGCACATGATTGTAGAGATGTTTGTTCTTAGCACAAAACCATTCTGCTAGGCTCTCTTGGTCCACTTAGCTGCCCTCATGAATAGGCGTGTTAGTGTGATTATGATGCACTAACTGGTTGGTTCAGTTGTCAGCACTACGGTTGGCTTCGTACATATGCCACGTTGCGTCTGTTACTGGAATGTGTTTTCGAATACTGCCTCGAATGAATGGTTGTGCCTTAACGTAACAAAGGGGCTTGTTTACCTAGGCGGATTTAACCCGTTCATTGAAGGTGCTAACAAACTCCTTCTAAACAACATCAGTAGAATCTTCGTCTGAAAATCCAAATTGGCATCTCCAACAAATTTTGTTAGTATCTTTAGTGTGTGATTATGCGAAACAAGTCCTTATGTTCTTGTGAATATTCCGCATAACACACAAGACCTTAAAGTTTAGTTACGTGATCACTTCGATCTAGTGGGCTGTACATCGTTAGCATCCCAACCATTATCTCCATGTTCGTGAGCAATAAATCTAACAACAGATGGTTTAGATCGTGTTCTAATTCTGGTCGGCGAGCTGACATGGATGAAGAGCGTAATGCTTGCAAGATGCACTTGTAGGTAGGCTTTAAATTATTAGCTGGGAGATGCCGAAACTTCCTGCTCGTAAATCTTGAAATCGAATTAGATGAGAATATGACTGTACCGTTACTGTAGGACCTATCCCAAACCTAATGTAAAACAGGAGTCCATCTCCCTGGGGGACATTATTCGACAATGAACAGCTGCCATATGACATTTGTCGTTTCATATCAGTTGTGGACTTCACCAGAGTTACTACATTATCCTTGATTCCTGATTATCCTCCGGTACGCAATGCGGATAGCTATTGTAAGATAAAATAACCCCACCGTCATAACTAATGTGTTCGTTATAAAGCAGGGACACACCACCTAGCACGACCTTGGTATCGGTAAGTATTGAGTGCGACCAAGTTTTCGTCAGAAATATGAGGTCACAGGCAAAGGTAGTTTAACGTTGCCACAGTTAGATAACCCTGTACAAGAGAACTTGTGCACTGATGTACATGCAACAAAGTTTTTCTGTTCTTAGCAGTGGATCGATGGATATGTTTTTTGTGTATAATATTGTGCCGGCCAGTGAAAGGTTGTCCACAAATACATTTTTGGTGGGGCGATATCGAACGTAGCTGTGTCACATCCAGGGATCCCGTCATTACCTCTTCCCTCCTCTTTGTTATAACGCATGGGATGTGTGTTTGCCAGCCTCTTTGTCTGGCTGCGTGAAGTGAGCCGAACAGTAGTAGGGATGTGCCTGCTGTCGTGTGTTTGATTAAGGAATGCTTCTTTCAAAGGAGGGCTGCTGCGGCCAGTATGCGAGCAATCCATCAGCCTTATTGACTTCTGTCTAGATTGAATCACCACGTTAATCTCCTTGGGTCACATTCGTTGCAATTTGCAGTTATTCAGGAGTAGTGTCACTTATCGCCATACGCAGCCTGAATTCAACATTTTGCGAGTACTTGAATACCTGAACAGTCAACTTCAGCTCGCGGCATTTGTAGTGATTACTACTACTTGCATAAACTCACTAAAGTAAGCAATAGTTGGTTATCATTTATAGACTGTCTCCTGCCTGGTAAGCTCAAATGCACTACGTGAGTACAATGATGTAGACGTTATCATGGTGACTACCAATTGTAATGATAAAATATCCTGCTGACAGCAGTTGCGATCTTAACATCCTTTATGCGTAAATGTGAAGAATAACTTAACAGGATCTTGTGTCAGCTGACTGTGTGCGATAATCCACTTGAGGTGTCTATGATCCTGAATGTTACAAGGGAGAGTGTCAGCATTCTGCTCAAACGTTTAACAATGACACAACTTGAAGTTTCTAATAACCGAAGTAATGAACGTTCAGGCAACTGAACCCTACCTAAAGAGGTTATTTTGTTTGCACCTGAGCGTGCAGCTGAGAACACAGAAACGTGTATCTAGTACTAAAGGGTCACTCAAACAGTAGCTTTAAGTGGTGTCACCACAGCAATCCTCCTTTTTTAAACGTCGCATTGGGGTTGACCACCAGCTTAGTGGCTACCCAAACACCTAAATGTTGAAAGACAAAACTCGACTGTGCACATACGTAGTACATCATATTATCGCAAATAAATGCATAGTCGAGACCAGCAAGATAAAGTGGTAGTAGAAAATAATATATGTTTTACTTTGGCGACGTATTTCTCGCAGAATAATTTGAAAGCAATTTAAAACGCCCATGCTTTACTTCCCTCGATCTGATCAGGCTTAGATGGTTGCGTTTAGTGCACTCCAGTATTTAATTTTTATAAACACTGAGAAGAAGACACGAATTGCGCTCATCCGCCAATCGTTGTTTGTCTTCTCCAGCGTTCTCATCAGTCTAGTGGCATCAAGTGAATGGAAAGGTCCACTTGTGTCAGTATGAAAGTGTCGTGGACAAATTTGATTTCAAGTGACCACCACGCTGCTGATTTTCATCGTTGCCTTCCATTCGAGTTGTTTTTCGTCCTCCGTTAACATTTAAACGCTGATATGTGTCTGTGCAAACCGACCTCTGTTAAGGCATGGATAAATGAAGGAAATCCCAAGATTCGGACGAATCTGCATCCGCGCTTCCTCGATCACCTCGTGAGGATGTCGAGTTGCAGTGGGCGAATGATATGTGTGTCGCCCGATTTTGACCAAGCAACCCCATAAATCAGAAGTCATACCGTCCCAATGTTATCAAACTACCATAATCTCCCTAGATAATTTAACCAACATTACATTCCTCGTGACCATACTCGGGGCAGGATCACGCGAAATTATTAAAAGCGGAGGAAAAATTATAAATGTATATACAAAATACAAAATATTTGTCCTTACTGTTTCTAAGTGCTCTGTTGAACGCAGCCGCTAGGTGGAGATTCATGGCTCGCGACCAACCCTGTCCACTCCACAGTATGTAACTAGCATGAGAGCCCGAGATAAGGCCCGCTGTCACCCATACGTACATATTCATACATGCCACCGGTGATCTGGTGGCATAAGCTGCTGGCATCCAGAATTCATGAATCTGAACCCGTCACCGAGCCCAGCAACATGGACCAATGCAGAGGTGCAAAAGATAGAAATGCCCTCTGGCGCGTTTCCTGATGTGTAGGAGCCTGAATGACTGAGTGGTCAGTGCAATAACCTATAACTTAAATTACACATCTGTTCCATTACCACAGAGAGCCACTGTGAATGAGCATGCAGCGTATCCTGAGTTAAGTACCAAGGGTTATCTTGTGCTCTTAAGCGCATGGTATCTTGCACATCTGAGCTGGAGACAAAGTGCACGTTTGTGACTCTCTGTTATCAAATGTAACCTAGGTTACTCAATGTGCTCTGAGGGATTGATGTCACAGCGAAAAGCATTGCGTCTCTGGCACAGTTCTGAAACGTGATTCTAAAAACAAAGCAGATGACATATCCTGACCCAAGTAGATTGAACAAGAAATTTCGCTCGAAATGTATCGTTGACATAATAGGCACCGAGGTAGACATTTGGGATACCTTTGCAAATACGCTCAGTCAATATGGATTCCATGGACGTTTACATCGCTGATGTGATAACCTTAGTATATGTCACATGTAGGACGTAAAACACCAACTCAGTGTGCATAAGCTCCTCTTTGCGTAGACAGCATGTTCCATTCCGCAGAAATTTGTTTCTGCGCGTCGTAACTTTGACTAGGTTTGAAAGCACATCATCTAGCGCTAAGGCTCATTCTCGAAAAGCGTTTGATCATGGTGAACGAATGGTTAACACTTTAACAACGAACGGCGTGAATTGAGGCAGATGCCAAGCTTTTACTTGCTCTTCCATACTTAATTATAGCCCTCAGTTAGACGCAAACTGGGTATTGAATTCCTGCAACATATACCCTTACTCGTGAGTTAAATAGTGTATACCTAAAGGAAATGCTGGCGCTAACATTACACATTGTGTAGACCCATATTCACATTAATAACCGGGATGATCTAACATGATAAGAGGAATCCAAAGTTTTGTCTCTCGTCGGATAATACTGGTAACACAGCCATTTGAAGACATCATACTTTAGCTGGACGTTTCTTGCCAAACGGAGACATATCGTGGATTTTTGACTTGGAGTTTTTTATCAGATGTAAAACCACTACTGTGGCATGAATTGCTATATTTCTAGCACCTACAGTAAAATACATGTTTTCGAGTGAAGACAGGGTTTTACTGAATATTCTGGGAACATTTGCAAAGAATACCGTTCCCAATTGGTCCTAACTCATCTTTTAATTTAATCGCCTAGCAGGTTGTTGAAAGCAATTATTTCAAGTTACGGAGGGTTGAATAAATTCTAAACAAATTCAATATATGGGCGTGTTCTGTAATCGGATAAGACCACGTTCTTCGGAACGGAACATCCCTACACATAGCTGTAGAGCTTTCTCAATTTGCATAGATAGCTATGTGAGCTATTTGTATGTCCAAACACAATTGAAAGTTCCTGCGTTTTGGTGGCTTCGCTTTCTCACCACGTGTGCAATTTTCAACTCCCTACCATTTCCTTATCGACAGCTCTTTCGCTGAGACTTCTAAAAATGGTTGGGTAAAAAGTAATTGGCCTGGAATCAGCTCGAGAAATTTTGGTAAGGAGAACGCCGCAGAGTTACGTGTGTTAAAAATGCTAATTCGTTCAGCAAATGATTGACAAACCTATAAGGAAAAGTATAACATTAAACCGTAAATTTCACGCCATTCCATCCACCTCAATGGTGACGTTAGTTGAATCAGCGTGCAGTGTGAAATGTCCAAGTGGATGATAGCTCAACAAAAACTAATAGTCAGGTCTACAGGGCTGAGTGAAACAAAAGGCTTTGGTGTCAGGTAGGTACACATAGTGTGTGGTCCTCGGTAGTTGGCGAAAACATGAAAATGAAAACGAAATTGTCGACGAAATTACTCATGGAACTATCTATCAATTTCCCCTGACGCTACTATGGCTATTCTGTAACACTTTTCTACATCCGACGACTGCTAGGAAAATTGTATCGGCATGTAGTAGGAGCTTATGCAAAAGTATTTACCATAGTATTTAAATGAGGAAATTAGATTGGAGCTAAAGTTTGACAGCTGCAACCGATGCTTAGAATCATTTGCGTTTACGCTTATCTACTCGGCCTAACTCGGCTAAAGCTTGCAAGAGCAATTGATAATAGGCAAAAAATAAATCCAATTTATTTCACGGGAGTAAAATTGAGAGTAGTGACACTGACAATACGTAAGTGGCTGTGTGTATTGCCCAACCGACTTTTATTAAAACAAGTGTCGCTGCAGTATTGACCGGTACGGAGAGAGCGTTTTGCTGCTTACGCAGGTGAATAAAAAGCAGCTTCCCGCGGCACTCCAGACGGCTGGGCTTCTCTGCGAGTTTCGATGACTGACGACTCAAGCTACTTCCGAGTTTCAGTAAAGAGACGTAGGCATGATTTCCTTTGGGTAAAATCAAGTATACCTTTAGCTAATAGTCTCGTAGGCGATGATAGCGCTCGGAGAGTATTCCAGAACGTTTCAGCCTTTGCTCGTATGGCAGATTTCACATTCCAATGGCGTATTTGGAAGCCCGACATTGAGGCAGGTCCATCGCAGTGAGGTCGTGATTCAGATATGGTTGCCATACATGACTTGTAGATTCAACACGGGGGCGAACATACACACGGTTATCTGTCGGAAACTAGTGGTGTCTAATTGACCGAATGCTTGTCGCAAGAGACAGACTCGTTAGTTATCAGCTTTCGTAGCCTTTCTGAATTGCTTGGATAAACGCAAGTTATCCTTAATAAGCACGCCAAGGTGACGTTCGACGAAAGATGACCGCCAAACTTGTGTTCCTAGTCAGTGTGAGTATATTTTCTGGTGTCTTATGACGGGTACCTTGGATTTACTCACTTTAAACTGCAGTATTTTTAGTATGATCACTGGTGTACCCTATATAGCACTTACTGAAGCAACTTCTGATTGACAGTAATCGAAATCCTGCAGCAAACAGTAGGCAACTTGAAGCGATTGTCTTTGCAAGCTCATTGCTAAATACCAAAACAATCCTAGCCTTAGGATTGATCCCTGGGTTAAACCAGACTCGACTGGTATGGGGTCAGATAAGGAACTCCGGACTTTGACCAATAATTATGGTTGAAGGAGAAAGTTGGCGATCCAGCTCATGAGAGGATCACCGATGCAGCAATACTGGAGCTTGGAAAGGAAAATCCGAGGATCCAAACGATTGAATCCCTTCGACGACTCCAAGTAGAACACGTCATCTTCTTTACCAGCTGACTCAGGCCAACTACTTTGTGCGGTTAAGGAATTCTTTATGCACGGTCGCTATCTACGGATGCCGTGTTTTCGGGAGCAATAATGTTGCAAGTTTCCAGATTGCACACCAACGCATAGGCAACGATGTACAGTACAGGAAGAAGTAATACCGGATGGTGGCTTGAGGAATCAATCCTGCTTCTGTCGTTGTAAATCGGTTGTTATTCCAAGTTACCACATAGCAAGAACTTAGTTCTGTTATAAGCAGCGTTGAAAGAGCCAAGGCGAAGGTTCTGTTGGTTGTCTTTTTACTGCCTCCAGAGCATCTGGGCGAACGGTATCGACAGCACGGGAACTGTGGTTGTGCAAAACGACAGCTTCTGCAATACAAACTCCGCGGTAAGAGTGTTGCAGTTGTGTCCCGGCGGCAAAGAAAGAAATGCTGACTGATCGTCCGATAACACGCAGGTTAGGAAATAATCCTCCGTGTGGAGTAACAAGGACCACCAATCTGGGTGACCTTTAATATCGGGACTAATATTTGTCGCTGGGTTCGCCAGGATACCTGTGCGTTATACCTTTTTCGGAACTGCTATCGCGTCAAACAAATTCTACCCCAACTGTACGCCCTGCTGCAATTACCGGCGTTTATAATTCGAGATTCGACAAGATTAATTTGAAAGCAAGCACATGACTAAAATGAACGCCCTAACAATGACAGCTATTCAAAATAGCATTGGTTCTAAAGCTGCTTTACGAATACTTAATGGCAAACTGTAAGGTTAAGCCTGTTTCGCACGCAATTGAAAGCACCCTTTTATTGGGTTGAATGCACACGCAGTTAAACAGTAGCCCATTAGTAACACAAAAGCTTAAGCTGTTCAACACAACAAGTCAGTACGTTCACTCGTTTGTCAGAGCACCTGTGCGAAAGGGTTCGGAATCGGAGTCGAAAGCATCCATAATTTACATAGCCGTACTCGTCCCTGATACAAGTCACGACACAACTTCTGTGGATGGAATAAAATTTGTTTTAAAACTCCCTGATTGTTGGTTGAAATCCATCCACAGATGTTCCGATTGCGGAAAGTAAAACATTGCATTACTTTGATGCGAAAACTGTAATGTTCCCATTGGATGAGGATTTTAGACTAGGATAATCACACACAAGCCGCATTTGTGATCTAACCGATCAGTAACAATTTAATGCCTCTTACTCTTACCATGTTCATTTTATGTATGCCTAATTCCTGAGTCTGAATTATTTACAAAACTTACGATTAGGCGGCCACTTCTTATTTGGTGACACGGCGTAGGAATATCACATAATGAACAAAGGATTAACTGGTAAATTTTATCGGTGTTCATAACAATACACATAATTTCTTGGATTTTACTCTGATAATTAAGTACGGTATTTAATGATATGATTAAAACTTGAGTGTTACTTCTTATTTCTCAAGTACTTCGTGCGCATATTTCACCTTGCTGGCACGTGATTCCTATGCCGCGCCTATGAATGTTTGCTCGCAAATTTTCCGTTAAGTAGGACTGATTGCCATCAGTATTTGTCAGTATTTATATGTATAGCGATAATTTAAAGCCGATGCTTTTCAGTGTAAGGAATTTAATCCTTATACAGCAGAACTTACCTAAAAATGAAGTGTATATGTCATGTATAAAATTTATGTTACCAACTAAACTATCTCGATAGCATAGTTGATAAAGGTGTAACTTATGCAGCATGCCAAATTAGGCGCGAGAAATATATTTCATCTTTGGAATACTGCTGGAATTTTTTTAGTTTCATTCATTAGTCCGAACACAGCAATTGTGAAGTATTTTAAGGTGAGACCTAGCAAGGATATTTGTGTCATAAGTAACCGCAATTACGCTTAGCAGTGCACCTAAATGTCACTGGGTGGACCCCAGATTGCTGTTTCGAGCAATCCAACTTTTGTGGCGCCACCGACTGTTCGTACCCACGATCGTAAAGAGGACACGAGACAAGCCAGTACCGAGATGTGCACATGAGTGTTATGATCTTACTAGGTAGATCAAGTAAGATGGGTTATCACAGACTGGTGTGCCGTTTTACTGACCGAACACGCACAAATGGCTAAGCTGTGTGTATTGGCAAAGTGAACACAAATCCCGTGTGTGCTAGTCGAAATGTGTGTGATTTTAGAGGAGGCGAGTTGTTCACAAGTGCTGCATGTTGTGTGGTCTAGGCGACAGGAACAATGTTTTGTTACACAAAACAGACATAAGATCCGTAGGTTTTGGTGAAAACATGCTAACCGTGTGTACACCCGGCTCTAGTGATTTGTACACTCGACTCGGAACCTGATGTTGATTGGATTTCTGTTGCACAGTAACAAGTTCGAACGCAAGTTCGTGAAGCCATTTGCCTTTGGTATTCCAAACCCTGGATTTAACTCGGGCTAGGTTGGATGTTAACTTGACAATGAGGATTCTGCTTCGCGCTAATACCATACAGTGGTTGGTGAGGCCAAACTACTGAAACATGTTGGAGCCAACCAACAACATATGAGACACCGAATGATACGGACCGTTGAGAGGCAATACAAGAAAGCAATAATCGAGCGAGTTAAAAGCAGCCGTATAAGCGAAAACGGTTCTATGAGAGTTTACCTAATACAAACGACGTGGGTAGGCCAATAAAAACAACGACACGATGTGCTTAAACAACTTTAAAGGAATAAACGAGGGTGGAACGAAAGCAGCAACAGGGAATTGTAAAATAATTGTGTGTGCGATATGCATCCTCCTAACAATAACAAAGTCAATGGAAATCAGAGGGGACTTGGATGGACGACACAAAGAACCGGGGTCTATTCTCCACTATGCCAAACACGCCCTTAGATGCATGATCATAGATGTACGATAGTGGACATTACGTCCATCATGGGCTGCTCAGATAAATTTGAATGCTGGGCAGTTACTGAAAAGTAAAAGGACACAGTGGGTAGTTAACCGTGCGTGATCCAAGGTTTGAAAAATGCAGTTAGCGAGTTTGCTAAAGGACGCTATAGCAAAGCCGAAATAAATAATTACGACTGAGCTATCATAAGAATTATTATAAGTGCTTTCACATTAGAAGATGGAGTGTACTTGGGAATCCAGTGACCTAGAAATTTCGCCGTCTAATGTGTAAAATATCACCAAATTACACTCTCACTTTGTACCCACAAAAATTATACAGTTTGTTTGTTACACGTTAAATACTTTTGTTTCTATACACATCCGAATCGCGACCCGAACTCCGCCTCCATTGCTCGCGGGAACATCCTCCCTTTCTATACTTAACTAAGATATTTTGAGGGCTATTTAGCCTGGTAGTACTGTACGTTTGGACAATAAATTTGCACCTCACTTAGTTTATTTGCCTTTTTACCTTTACCATTTGACTGGTTGTGCAAACCCTGCGTTCGTCTGTGGAACTCGCAAAGAAACAGCAACTTGTTTCTGAGTGGGAGCAAGCTATTTACGGTTGAATCAAATTCCGACTAGTCGCAGTTTTCAGCTCCCCAGAATTTGGATAATTTCCGTCATGTTGTTATAATGCTTGAGTCTTCGATTGTTGAGCCAATGGGATTTCTTTACAGAAACCTGTCAGTGATTTGACTGATATGTTTTGGGCAGTAAAGGATGAGTTGTTAAATATGCTTGGGCATGCTTTCGACTTGTGAGGTTGGTTTTCGCCGGCTGCATTAACAAGATGCATTTTTGTTGTATTTCTCCCTACGTATGAAATATTTCGCGAAAATTACGATCTCATTCTGTTTTACTTCTGATTCCGAATTTCGAACCTTAGATACCTGTGTGGTCTTTGTTTAATTTCGGAGAACTTATTATCGCTTTGCGCTACACAGTTGGTAACCACCTTGGTGTAGGATTATTCATACTGCCAAAACAATCCAATTGCGTTACCTGTTTTAAGGTCGTCGAAACTCAAACAAATATACTCAGCTGTGTTATGTGTCACATTAAATTTCCCATTTCATGCTGCAGACTATCGACTGAACACTTTCGTCGTTATTCGGCAATCCACCATGATTGCTTTCAAATTTTGTGCACGAATTACCGGAACGAGATATTGTTGGTGGACGCAGAACAAAATCAAAAACCGTCTCACGGATTGAATCATTCCGTTGCGAGAAACTCGGTTTGCTTGGCCGAAAAAGTTAACCCGATGTTTTCCTGCTCGTCTAATGCAAACTCGGTGGCAAAACGTCTCGCTGTTGCGAGCAGCCCAGTTCCATCTGACATGAATCGTTTACCTGTGTTTTAGCCCACGGTCACAGACGTGTCGGTTTGTGAAAGCCTATGTACTGAAGATATTGAAAAGTGCAAAGAAGGAGAATGCAAAAGAATACTAAAGGTTTATCCTATACAAAACAACTGGAGTCCAAACCAGCGTAGCTCAAGATAAACCTCACACGGTAAAACAACTTTGGTCCATCGCAGGCGTTTTAACCTCGTGCGCTTCTACGCATTTGAGAAGAGTGATGCAACTCCCAAGCTGCCTTGCGACCAGGAAGTTGGGTTTTACAGAACTTAGCTAGTAGACACCTAGAAGTGAGTGAGGATGGGTCAAAAGTGTGGGAAATTGTCCTACTTGAGGAGAAATGTGATCAACGAAATCGGTCAATAAGAATCACGTTTGTGGAAGAAGTCAGTGGTTAATCTTACCCTGCATATAGAAGCTGAAAGGTTGGATCGAGAACGGCTCGAGATCGTCATCATTCAGCTAAAAAGATGAAAAGTGTTTGGCAAAAGAATCACCGTATCGTAAGTTTTCGGATTGGTTTCCACGATTCCACGAAACAGACTAAACAAGTTACTCACGCTTCTAACACGCCTGGAGGTCACCGCTGCAGTCTGCGTGTAGCCTTCACCAAAGTTTGCGCTGTGATGAACATGCGGGAGGAAAAGTTTCTTGTCCATATATCTGAGAGGCCAGACTTAGTCAAACTCGCGGAGAGGAGGCAGAACCCTGAGTTGAGTGCATAGAAAATCGAGCTATTTGGTTATTCTTGCTGCCACTGTGATAGACCATGGATTGCCGGCAGTGGCGTCTTGCTGTACATCCGGTCTTCCCTGTGGGAGAGAGTCGTGAGCGTCTACAGAAGCGATGATAATCCGTCTAAGCAGATGTGGTGCTCAATCCACCTCATACAAGGGGAGCTGCTGGTAGTTGCATTTTATCTCAGTCAACTGATGTGTTGTTTGGATTGGCTGCCGCATCTCATGCGTGATTTCCATTTTCCTCAAGTGCACTCGCTTGGAGTTGAACTCGTGTCCAGATATCGCGAGATCAAAGCAAAGTTAGTGGACTTGGTACTTGAAAGTGAAGCAGAGCAACATATATGCCAACCAACACAAATAACGCCGCGCACAACTCCGTCTTGCCTAAACTTTATTTTGACAAGCTTTGGGTCCTGCAATCCCTTGAGAAAGCGGCCATTCAAGGCTCCTAGACGGCACAGATCTACCTTTTCCGTATTCTTGTATCCTGTGGCCAGCTTCCAACTATTGGAAAACTGATTTCGGTGGTAGTAAGAGCTGCAAGCCAAGTGAATCCGTCTCTGCGACTAGCTACATCTGTAATGAATTTCGGACTGCTATAAAAGTGGGAGTGAGCTTGATGTCTTCTTGGTTATTACCATTGAAGTTTTGGAAACACTGAACATTCAAACCACATTGGTTCGACAAGGATCATAACTAAATGGCACGTCAGCAGCGCTTTATAAGATAACATTCATTTCTCCAAGTATTCCGACAACTACAAGGAACATAAAAGGAGGAGCAACAATGGCAACACTGCAAACAACCCAGCCGGCACCGGCATTTCAAGGAGCAGCTAGCAAAGTAGCAAAGCAGCAGCAGAGGTCTTCCGGAAGAGAATCTTTGCGTGGATGAAGCGGCTCCTGAAGTCAGCAAGTGATCTGCAAGTACTGGAGTGCTCGGACGGACTATTCCTAACATACAGCAGTAGGCGTGAATCTACGTTCTCGGCGTACTTGCTTCCGCGTTTGCAAATGACCAAGTGTCTGTCCTGAGTTCGACACATACTGCGCATGCCCACTTATCCTCTTCCGTGTCGGCCGTGGTTCGCAGTTTTTGAATAGTACTTGAGAAGACTGCACGATGGACAACCAACAATATGGAGAAGCCACTTGAAAAAGCCGACGAATCAGTTTGCCTCGGAAGCTTATTCTCTACTCCCTTGTTGGGATTTCAGAGGTATAGAATGTCGTCGGTTGGAGATCGTTGAAGTAATGTCTCAGGACCGACGTAAATGGCGGACATGTATTTCTGCGTGTTGCGGTGTTTTTCCTACTCCAGTAAATTTAACATTAACTTAACCTCAAAAGCTGTGCGTAAAATAGTCAGGGAATAATGTAGCACGTTCGTTTCTTCCAATTCAAGTCCTGTTTTCTGATATTGCCATGGTTCGGATAGCGAAATATCTGCGTCATATATATATATATATATATATATATATATATATATATATGTAGGTTGGCGGCATCCGCTTTCGGATTTGCCTGTCACTGTGGTCAGCGACAGGACGCTTGCGCTTACAGAGGGATCGTGGTTGGCTTGCGTTGCACCACCCACAGCTCCATTCACACACCGCATGTCCAGTGTAAACCAAAACGAATAAGACCAGGAGTCATGTGGATGTGAGCCAGGTTTCATCAACGGAGCCGGCCCACACTCCTTCACAAGCAAACACAAACACGCTATATTGTGAATCAATAACACACAAGGTGGGGTGACTGGAACGTAGTCCGCTCCACACTGAATGCGTGGAAAGACTCTTTGATCATAACACAACCAAAAGGACCGTGCACCGCGCCCCTACAGCAACGACTAAGTGTCTTCTGAATCCAGAATGAACGAGGTAGTGGGTAATAGACTGGTAGGCACCTTGTCAACGTGCATATAAAACACAGTCACACCGGGGATATCAAGCAACAGCCAATTACTTGAAACGACAAGATGAATAAAGTAAATAGCATAATGCATAAATATAAGAAGTCTTCACTAAACCAGCGTATAAAAATGATTACGAACGAATCCGCGATAGGTTCAAGGGATCGGAAAACATATTTTAAGTAAATGCCACATTCATGAAAATGTTACTGAATTTAAGTACATTTAGCTTCA
>OX104063.1:170759400-170782461 GCA_944474145.2 Dicrocoelium dendriticum
TCTACATTTATGAATTGATGCTGTTTACTGGAAGACATGTCGTAATTTCCTGTATTGATGAGAAATGTGTGGTGTGAGATTGCGCTCGAGACACTTGTCTTTCGAAACGTTGCAGCTTTTTCCTATAGGTCTTGATGTGTGAATACAATTGGCTCACCACTGTATTTTGAACCTAAGACTCATGTTCAACATTTTCAGGGGACGTGTAATAGCAACCAAAAATGCATAATCAGCCAGCGAAGTAGCCTTATATAGTTCTGGCGTCTGTATTCCTTGCTTTTTTATAAATCGTCCAGTCTTGTTCTAAGTCAGTAGAATCGATGAAGTGCATTCTCTCAAATGAGACATCTCATATCATTGTGCTGCACAACATCCCTGTATTCTCCTAGATGTGGAGATGAAACTGCTGAAAGTAACAAAGAAACAGGGCTTTTGAGTGAAGGTAATTGATCGCTTCTATCACTGGCTTCATAACATGATCACACCCAGGCTGTTTGGCACAAATAACTTGTTGGTGAATGATGCGGTACAGCTTAATGGCTTTGCACCCCACCTCGCTGCTTTGTTACAGAGTAGTGTTGCTAATCTATGCTGCTAAGCAGTCATGGTTGGAACAGCGTCAGTAATAATTAAGGAGAATTTTTGTCATGATAGTTTAAGGTCATTTATTGCAGAAGAAGCAGAGGCAAATAAATCAGTTGTTCTTGTTTCGTCCTTAAGAATACAGGTCAAATAATTCCTAACTCACAGGCGTCATCGTTAAACTTTTTAAAGATATTGAGAAGCTAAACAGTGTTAGATTCATCAGTGCTTTCATCACAGGCTTTCGAAAAATAGTTAACTTTTGCTCTTTTTGTTTCTAATTTTCCCTTAAATCAGAGGAGATATCTTTAATTCTGCTAGCCACAGTGTTGTATACCAGCTATACATGGGTAAAGTAATATTTTCTCAGGACCGTTATATTCCACAATTTCCATCATACATGCGTTGACAAATTCCTCTACATTAAATGGTTCGCATTGTTTCAGTATTAGTTTTGCCACCTCATAAGTTGCCTATGTCGCATTTTCATTTGGCTGACTGATACTAAAAAAATACTTTGCTGTGAGGTTATTCCAGCTTACAGTACTTTCACTTTCTCAATTCTTTCATTTTCATAGTTAATATGTTTTGTTTGGTAGTGCCACTTCGTAGTGCATCCCTTCGAGGCAGCTACACTCTCCAAAAAAATCAAATGCACACAAACACATGTTCAGTAGTTCAGTGAAAAAGTACTCTAGTCCCCACTTTTCTTGGAAGCTTCGCTATTTATCAACAACAATCCTTCTTTAGTTGCACTCTCCATTCTAGAACAGGAATGACAACCCTGTAAACAAAAGTTCAAGGAATCCCTAGTTGTTAATTTTTGAAGACCAATTAAAACCCCTTTATCATAGTGGTTGTGAAACTAGAGTAGAAACATTTTGCTTTTGTTGTTATAACTAATCCGAAAGATGGAACGGTTATGTCTAATGAAGTACCGTAAAGTACGTGGTAGCACAAAAATTTAGAGACTGAGCTAACCTGAAAATCAAAAAGCCTGTTCTCAGAGCGGACTAGCTTTAGCTAGTCATATACTGGCAACATTATTAGAAACTTATATTCAATCAGTAACTTTTTTCACCTTTCATCACATATCTCGTAAGAGTCAAATGATATGACTGTAAAATGGTTATTTTACCAAGAATAACAGAATAGTAACAGAATAACATAATAATAATAGTAACAACATGGTACCAACAACATAATAACAAAATATAATATAACATAATAACATAATAAATGTATAACATAATAATAGCATAATAACCTAATCTAATTATAAATCGAATAGAATATCATCAAGGTTTGTATTTCGTAACTGATACTATGGCAATTTTCAAGAAGTTATCACGCAAAGGCATAGTATGTAACCTCTTTGTAAATGATGATAAATTGATTAATGTGACGTGTACGGTATTTACGTAAACAGAATGGCTACATTTTTATCATACTTCATTATTTACAGCTGGATGCTATATTTCAGGATTACATTTGTCTGGTTTTGGATCAATTTATAGGTATGTTTAATTACTTTTATTGTTATTTTTCAAGATGACTTCTCAATTAATGACACAACCGTATTGATCGCCAGTTTTTAAATGGTGTTGATATATTAATGGGTAAATTACGTGACCTAACCCCTCGAAAGCGTGAACAAATTAAAATTTTGTTGAAAGATTTTTAAGGCGCAGAAATTGCAACCAAGATTGGTGTCAGCCCAGCGTATGTATGTGGGCTTCGAAAGAAATTGCAACAGAATTCACCCCTTTCCCCTAAACGTTCCGGTAAATGTGGTCGCAGAAGAGAAACAGCAGCTCGAGACCACCCATTTCTACTAAGGGAATGCCTAAAGAATCGCAAAGCATCTAGCAGACAGCTACAAGGGATGCTGGAACAGCATGTTGTTGCAGTTAGTTCGAGAACTGTGGGAAGACGAATTTTTGATCTTGGACTTCGAGGTTGTATGCCTCTGAAGTAGCAAAAGTTGACCAAACAAATGAAAGTAAAACGACAGAAATGGGCCAAACAGCTTCAAAAATGGTCCAAAGTAGCGGTAGTTTTATTTTCGTAAGGGATTTGCAGAAAATTGTGCCTACCTTATATTGCTGTGTTTTCTGCGTTTTGCTGTGTTTCATTTTATGTGGTTTTCAGCGATGAGTGCATCATCCGGTGCTCAGACTAGCTGTCTCTATATGTCTGCCTATTACCTGGCGAACAGATGAGGGAAGACTGCATCATTCAAGGAGTCAAACATCCCACTCAGGTCATGATATGGAGGTCCGTGAGCATCTACGGTACCGGTCGGATCTCCATCGTTCAGGGTAACATGAACCAGCAGCAGTACAAAGAAGTAATGGAGCACCAACTGATCCCTTAGCTGTGTGAACGGTCAAAGGAAAAAGGATTTACAGGGACGGGAACTTCATTTTCATGTATGACAGTGCTCCATGTCACAAGGGGCGTGAATTTACCCGTTTTCTTGAGGGTTGTCATATAAAAGTGTTACCGTGGCCTGGTAATA
The DNA here is from genome assembly GCA_944474145.2 of Dicrocoelium dendriticum. Lineage (NCBI taxonomy): Eukaryota > Metazoa > Platyhelminthes > Trematoda > Plagiorchiida > Dicrocoeliidae > Dicrocoelium > Dicrocoelium dendriticum. The sequence goes on from OX104063.1 coordinate 170,762,504, forward strand.
GCCCTGACATGAACCCAAGAGAGAATTTATGGGTAATTTTAAAGTCACTGATGAAGAAAAAATTGTTACAAACAAGCAACTGTTCACTGAACCATTTGTAGCGACCTGGGTTCTCAGTGAAAGCATGGCTGAACTTTGCAACAAACTCATTCACTCAATGCCTTTGCGTGTTAACTACCTGAAAATAGCCAAAGGGTCATTAACGAAATGTTATCCTTGATAATTTTTCATTCGATATATGTTATTCTTGGTAAAAATAACTGATTTACAGTTATATCACTTGGTTCCTACGAGATATGTGATGAAATATGTAAAGTTTGCTAAATGAAAACAAATTTCTAATAAGTTGGCTAATACTATATATATATATATTTGGTTTGTTTTCTTTAAGGTTCCTTTGGTAAAATCACTAGATTGACTTTCCCAGTTGGTTAAAAATAAACAATACTACAGCATTGCATTTTGGCAGCGTTTCACGCCATTGAATTTTGTACTCATAACCTGCCTAATTTTTGTAGGCTACATACTGGTGTCTATACTGAAAATATCAAACTTGTATTCAGTATAACATTAGGAGGCAGCGGGCCGGTTGACGTGTTAATGCCGGCCGCCTTGAGCCCACTGGCCAGAGTTTTCACATCCTTGATCTAAACCAAACAAGGGACACACTGTTTAGGATACTGTATTACTTAAATAGTTTATTTGTTTCACTGAGTCGTTCCACTGGGTTGCCGGTGGTATTTTCTTAACAGGCAAAATGAATGTTTTCCAACGATTCTTTACATTTTGTATTCCGTCATTTAGTACTTGACATGAATATTCCTGATGTACACAATGAACTTTGGTTAACTGAGCGAAATTGCGGCGGATAACGCGTGTTCGAATCACCTCAAATATTTCGACCAGATTCAGTAAACCACTGGTACGCCTCTGAGCAGAAAATATATAAACACCAGTTGAGAAATACAGATCATCCCACAATTTTCATTGGGTAGTAAAAACCACATTTATCGAAGAATCTTGAATGCCCTATCTTGTGATACGTCTATCCTGCTCAATGATACCCACACTGAGATGCACAGGAACTGCTAGCAAACCATCCACTTCGTACCAACCCAGACTTTGTCTCCTTTGGTTCACAACCTAGATTCAGTGACTCGATGTTAACTCTACTTGCTCCCTGAATATTAGTCTCACCACATTCAATCAACTCAAATGTGGACTTAGTTTCAAGTGCTTAACAAGTTCATACCAGCTGCATATATTAGCTACTCGTTGTCTTGTCGGTCTATGGATTGTTTCAATCTGCATACACATACGCCGTTGGGACACCGACTCATTGACAGTGCTTCTTACATCGACGCGCCTGAGCTCAGCTTATGTTAACTCCCATTGATGTTGACGCCACAATAATGCAGGGGTTCCCAACCTGGGGCTACTTACCTCGAAGTAGTAAGCCAGCATTTTACAACGGTAAAAATTAGCATTAAGATGTAATCAAAAATCAGTCGTAAATAAGCTGATTCACAAAATCAGTTGTATAAAGACCGCCGCTAACTACCTATGGACTTTTGATTAGCCATCAGTGACCAGCCGTTATATACTACAGTTGGAGCTCTCGCATCTACCGGCCTCATGGTCAATCGATATCTTTTGAGACAGGCAGTGGTACGCCGGGTTGAACTATGGAGATGATTGCAAACTAGCAGTTGTTCGAGTAACTTCGTAAGTTTAAGTGAACGTCTGCAGAGTGGTATGCGAGAGGGTAAATCTGAATGCAGAAACCTCGGGTGCATTTGCAGTTATCTCTGGAGTGAAGCAAGGATATGTCATAGGTCCTTCTCTGTTTAATATTTATCTTTATGCAATAATGTCTCGTGCTTTTGATGCAACTTGTGCTTACGGTGTTCGTTTGGAGCACCGTTTTATTTGTGGTTTAATGAACATCCCTCGTTTCGGTGCGAGAAGCCTAGTTTGTGAGAAAACTATCCGTATTTTGCCGTTTGCTGATGACTGTGGGTCGTTTGCACACAGCGCGAATGAGTTGCAGCAAATGACTATTGCTCTGGCTTCGGCAGCGACCAAATTCGGGCTCACCATCAACACAAGCAAAACTGTCTGTCTCTTTCAGCCTTCACCGGAGGTGCAATCATTAATATTGCTGCGAATAAGCATTGGTACTGAAGTAATAGAAACCACCTCCCGCTTCTGCTACCTTGGGAGTGTGATGTCGACTGATCAGCAGCTACACAGGGGGCTTCGTATCTGCGCCTCTAAGGCAGCAGCGGCACTCGTGTGGAACAACCATCAGCTTACGGTTGACAGGAAGTTGATGGCGTACAAATCCAATGTGTTGTCCGTTCTTTTATACGGCAGGTCAAAGTGTACCATGTACCGGCGGGATGTGCGATATCTCGAGCGGTTCCATCAACTGCGTTTGCGACGGATTTTGCGCAACGATCTTTGCGACAGCGTTGCGGACGCAGAAGCACTGGGCCGAACTGGAATGTATGCAGTAGAATGGGTAATTTTGTTGAAAAACTTATTGAATCGGTCATGTGTACCGTATGGATTCGACGCGGATACCGAGAAAACTATTATGTGGTCTGCTGAGTACTGGGAAGCGGCAGGTACAGAAAACAAAGCTTCATTACGAGGACATGATCAATGTGTCATCGCAGTCCCAACCTTAGTTACACGTCATAGGAATCGAAGGCGGTTGATCGATGCGCATGGCGCGATCTGATCAGGAAGGTAGTCGCCGAGGTGCGGGTGAAAGACCTCTTGTATGCGGAGAAGAAGCGGCAAGCCCCGATGGGTTATACCACATTGACGTCAAGGGCATGGTGCTGTAGCACATGTGCTCGCGAGTGCCTGAGTCAGTCAGGCCTAATTAGCCATGGGCGAAGACAATCGGGACCACGACCGAAGCGATGACGCGTCTTGCATAGAAAGTAAACAGTACCGGCGCAGCGTTGGTAGGTAGTCTGCATTCTATTTACTAACCGCGTGCTTGCATACTCAGTCTCTTTATTTCAAGTAGTGGGTTTGATATACTGTCCTAATTCTCTTTTATCTCATCTGAATGTTGACTTGAAATATCTATAAACGCACATATAGCTTTAGCTAATTGTAGTTAACCTCGAAAACATTTTTGCGTTTTTGGCATTACATACTATATAATTCTGACGTGTTGAACTTATCACAGATTTGCTCGTAACTAATTTATTTCATACGCTCACTTAGTGATGAATTACATCACCGTATCCGCATACATTATTCGATTTATTTTATTTGCTGTTATCCTTTCGAGTGATTGGCTGTTGCTTGACATCCCCGGTGTGGCTGCGCTTGATGCGAATGTTGACAAGTTGCCTACCTGTCTATTACTCACTACCTCGTCTATACTGGCGCTATGAAACAATTGGTGATTGATGGATGGGACCGGGTGCATGGTCCTTCTGGTCGTGCTAGGCCTCAAAGAGTGGTTCTATGCATTAAGTGTGGAGCGGACCACCGTCCAGCCACCGCCTTGTGTGCGCTTGGTTCCGCAAATAAAGCGGAAGGAGTGTGAAGGAGTGTGGGCCGACTCTGTTCAAGAAACGTGGATCCCATCTACATCCTTGCGCACATTAATTGAAACAAACTACGATTGTGTCTCTTTTTCTATGAATATCATGTTTTTATACATGAAAGCTGCCGTTTTGCATTTATTTCCTTTATGTTATTTTGGGAATAGATATTTCATCATTGTTTGTGAATCAGACGATGTAATAACTGCGCATGTCTAGTCGTTACATCACCCAAGGTTGCATCATACTTTTTATGGTTAGTAAGGTTTTTGTTTCAACTTCTTGTATTTTGTGATTCAGTCATTGTTTGAGATGGACGTGACTCCCAGAAGGCGCATGAAGATCGTGACCTTGCACGAACACACAGACAAGACCTACAGGGACATAGCAAGAATAGTAGGCGTCAGTCCGGCAACCGTCAGCCGTGTGGTCAAAAAGAAAAAGGAAACGGGATGCATTTCACTAAAACGCAAAGGGAAATGTGGTCTATTTGCAAACAACGCCTTCGTGGCATGGACTGTACGACAAAGGAGTAACTTATTCAAGCTTTAATTCAAGTTTGATACAGGGACCCAAGATGTTGAAATACGCCAGATCCATCAGGAAATGTCTTTTTTAGTTCTGGAACAGCTCTTCTTTGGAGAACGTCTATATATTGTGGAGAGTGCATCATGCCCTGGACTGGATGCAAGGCGCCGACGCCGTAATAACTAAAGCATCCCAAAACATCTGCTTTTGTGGGTGTTTCGCAAAGTGGTTAATGTGGGAATCACGAACGTTTTCTCCCTCTGACCTCCGAACATACTGACTTCTCTGACCATGAAAATAGAAATGGCTTTCATCGCTGAATAGGACTTTTCTCCAATGTTCTTTTTCCAGTTTTTGTATTTTAGTCCCCATTTGTAACGCTTAAGTTGCATTACTTTTGTCAGACGTTGTTTTTTCACAGGCCGTCTGGCTTTCCGACCAACTTCTAGGAGTCGCCTGCGAACCGTTGAAGAACTGATTTCTATTCCTTTCTCCCCCAAATCACGTTTTAATGCGTCACTAGTCTTTCGAGGATCTTTAACACTTTCCCGTATTAGATAACCGACATCCCTGGCAATGGTTTTCTTCTTAGGACCACATTTCCCTTTGCGTTTAAGCGAAATGCATCCCGTTTCCTTTTTCTTTTTGACCACACGGCTGACGGTTGCCGGACTGACGCCTACTATTCTTGCTATGTCCCTGTAGGTCTTGTCTGTGTGTTCGTGCAAGGTCACGATCTTCATGCGCCTTCTGGGAGTCACGTCCATCTCAAACAATGACTGAATCACAAAATACAAGAAGTTGAAACAAAAACCTTACTAACCATAAAAAGCATGATGCAATCTTGTGTGATGTAACGACCAGACATGCGGTTATTACATCGTCCGATTCACAAACAATGATGCAATAGCTATTTCTAAAATAAAATAAAAAATAAATGCAAAACGGCAGCTTTCATGTATAAAAACATGATATTCATAGAAAAAGAGACACAATCGTAGTTTGTTTCAATTAATTTGCACAAGGATGTACATGCTTCCCGGTCTTATTCATTCGGGTTTACACTGGATATGGGGTGTGTGGTTGGAGCTGTGTGTGGTGAAGCACAAGGCACTCATGGTCCCTCTGTAAGCGCAGGCGTCCTGTGGCTGGCCACATTGACAGGCAAATCCGAAATCAGACGCCGACATCCAACTTGTAAACAATTGCGTGCTACCTTACCTGGTCGTTTGACCGACGCTCCAATACTATACCTTTTACGAGTCAATTGAATCCATAACGGAATCAAGCTCCTCCTTAAGAATATTTAACCGGATCCACAAACACATCAAGTTGAATCTAAACTGGCGCACACGCACAAATGCTTGCCCATCCCCTTGACCAATTGCAAAGAAATGCACGAGTACTCAGAACACCTGCATCGGTTGGTGCAATGGTTAGACTTTGCGCTCAGCCAACAAACCACGTGATGCATACGCGGACATGAAAACAACACGTGAGATCAGTCACTGTAGGATGCAGTGCGGACTAGCACGAAGCATCTATGGATGTTTGAAGAAGTACTGTAACTCTCACCCACTCACTTGTGCGGCATCAACCCAGAACTAGGGGCCGGGGATATTCCGTCCACGTTCACAGTGCTCACTGCCGCGCGCTGACGACCAGACGTTAAATGTGCCTCACAATAAGACAGATCGATTATGTTCATTGATAGTAGCTGCATGCAAGCTAGCAGACAGGCCCGTCAACTTCACCTGGTTTGACCTATGCTTAGCGGTGTCTATGTGTGATCGATTGTGGGTAATATTGCCTAGGTGAAATAATGCGTGCGGTGCTTCACTACGCGATATCATGGAACCATGCGTTAGTTATTGGTGCGTGAGGCCGAATTACCTGTTAACTGCAGTTGATCGGCCTTAATGATGAGTTTAGCATCAGCATCTGCATAGCAATGCATGATGTACTGCAGTGAGCTTTGCGGAAGGGGACCGCGTTAGTTGTTATAAGGTTAGCGGGTTGACAGCAGTTTGCATTTGCTGGTCTATATGCAATCGTTAGTATATTGCAACCGTTGACAGGGTGAACGAATACGTTTGTAAAAAACCATCATGTGTTCGTGTGAAACGAAAATGAAACGATGATCTATGTTAAGGTTAGTGCACTCCTCACCAAGGTGCCGAAATGCGACGCACTGGATGTGGTAAAACGCTGTTTGACTGAAGAGATTAACCTGAGGAGTGGCCAAAGCATAAAGTGGTTGAAACAACCGACATTTCGCCGTATATTGTTCAAGCTCGGCTTTCAGTCGGAAGTGCGCGCTCAAGAACATGGTATTCGCATTAGATGGTGAATGTACAATATTTTGTACATGATACTGGCACACACCAGTAAAGGACCAAAAGTTGTTGGTATCAAGTGAACGGCACATTTTGAACATAAAAGTGGATAAGAAAAGTTAGTTTTTGAGGAATCTGAAATCACTCACCATGGAGAAGCACATCGCCATTACTTGACTGCTCTGTTTGCAAGAATGGTTAGCTTGCAAACCGATATTTTCTCAACCGGCAAACACAGATGTGACACAGCACCATACTTCCCGTCTCTGTGTTTCACAGATAAGGCCATGTGCACAGAGGAGGAAGTTGGGAACGCTCTTTGAAATGCCGGTGCTGGCTGGGTTGCTTGCAATGTTGCCATTATTTCTCCGCCTTTTATGCGCCTTGTAGTTGTTGGAATACCTGGAGAAATGAATGTTAACTTATAACGCGCCGCTCATGTGCCATTTGTTATGCTCCCTGTCGAACCAATGTAGTTTGACTGGTCAGTGTTTCCAAAACTTCAGTAGTAAAAACCAAGGAGACATCAAGTTCACTCCCACTTTTATAGCAGTCCGAAAGTCATTACAGATCTAGCTAGTGGCAGAAACGGGTTCACTTGGCTTGCAGTTCGTTATGCCGCCGAAATCAGTTTTCCAATAGTTGGAAGCTGGCCCCAAGGTACAAGAATACGGAAGAGGTAGCTCTGTGCGGTCTAGGAGGCTTGAATGGCCGCTTCCTCAAGGGACTCAAGGACCCAAATTTTGTCAAAATAAAGTTTAGGCAAGACGGAGTTGTGCGCGGTGTTTTTTGTGTTGGTTAGCATAGATGTTGCTCTGCTTCACTTTCAAGTACCAAATCCATAACTTTGCATTGACCTCGCGATTTCTGAACACGAGTACAATTTCAAGCGAGTGCACTTGAAGAAAATTGAAATCACCCATGAGATGCGGCAGCCAATCTAAACAACGCCTCAGTTGACTGAGATAAAATGCAACTACGAGCAGCTCCCTTTGCTTGAACTGCATTGAGCACCACATCTGCTTACACGGATTATCATCGCTTCTGTAGACGCTCACAACTCTCTCCCACAGTGAAGACCGGATGTACAGCAAGACACCCCTGCGGGCAGTCGATAGTCTATTAAAGTGGAAGCAAGAATAACCAAATAGCTCTATTTTCTAGGTACTCAACCCAGGGTTCTGCCTCGTCTCCGCGAGTGTGACTAAGTCTGGCCTCTCAGACATAAGGAAAAAACAATTTCCATCGCGCAGTTTCGTGGGAGCGCAAACTTTGGTGAAGGCTACACGCAGGCTGCAGCGGTGACCACCAGGCGTGTTAGAAGCGTGAGTAACTTGTTTAGTCTGCTTCGTGGAACCTTGGAATCCAATCCGAAAATTTACGATAAGGTGCTTCTTCTTCCAAACAACTTTTCATCTTTGTGGCTGAATTAAGACGGTCTCGAGCCGTTCTAGATTCAACGTTCAGCTTTTGTCAGCAGGGCAAGATTAGCCACTGACTGACTTCTTCCACAAAGGTGATTCTTATCGGCCGACTTCTTTGATCACCTTTCTCCCCAAGTAGGGTAATTTCCCACACTTTTGACCCATCCTCAATCACTTCGGGGAGTCTACTAACTAAGCTCTGTAAAACTCAATCTCCTGATCGTGAGGCACCTTGGAAGATGCATCACAATTCTTAAACGCGTAGAAGCACACGAGGTTTAAACTCCTCAAGTGGATCAAACCTGTTTTGCCGTGTGAGTTTTATCTTGAGCGAAGTTCGGTTTGAACTCCAGTTGTCTTATATGGAATAAACGTTTAGTATTCTTCTGCATTTTCCTTCTTTGTACATTTCAATGTCTTCAGTACATATGCTTTCACAAACCGACACGTCTGTGACCGTGGGATATAACACAGGTAAATGATTAATATCAGATGGAACTGGGCTGCTCGCAACAGCGCGACGTTTTGCCACCGAGTTTGCACTAGACGAGCAGGAAAACATCGGGTTAATGTTTTCGGCTAAACAAACCGAGGTGCTCGCAACCCAATGATTCAATCCATGAGACGATTTGTGATTTTGATCTATGTCCGCCGACAGTATCTCGTTCCGGCAATTCTTGCAAAATATTTGAATGCAATCATGGTGGATTGCAGGAAAACGACGAAAGTGTTCAATCTATAGCCTGCAGCATGAAATGTGGAATTTAATGCGACACACAACAGAGCTGAGTACATTTGTTTTAGTTTCGGCGACCTTAAAACAGGTACCGCAAGTTGAGTGCTTTGACAGTATGGATAATCCGACACCAAGGTGGTTATCAATTGTGTAGCACAAAGCGATAGTAAGTTCTCCGAAGTTAAACGGAGACGGCACAGGTATCTATGGTTCAAAATTCGGAGTCAGAAGTAATACAGAGTAAGATCGTAATTTTCGCGAAATATTTCATATGTAGGGAGAAATAAAACAAAAATGCTTCTTGTTAAGGCAGCCCGCAAAGAACCAATCGCACCAGTCGTAAGCGTGCCTAAGCATATTTAACAATTCATCCTTTACTGTCCAAAACAAATCGGCCAATTACCTGACAGGTTTCTGTAAAGTAATCTCCAAGGCTCAGCTATCGAAAAATCAAGCATTACAACAACTTGAAGGAAACTATCAAAATTCTGGGGACCTGAAGACTGCGACTAGTCGGAATTTGATTCAACCGTAAGTAGGCGGCTCCCACTCAGAAGCAAGTTGATGTTTTGCATCGAGTTCCACTGACAGATGCAAGGTTCGCACAACCAGCCAAACGGAAAAAGCAAAAAGGTAAATAAACTAAGTGAGGTGCAATTTTATTGCCCAAACTTACAGTCTTGCTAGGCTGAAAGGCACCCAAGATATCTTGGCTAGGTATAAGAAAGGGAGGATGTTCCTGCGAACAATGGAGGCAGAGGTCGGGTAGCGATTCGGATGTGTATAGAAACAAAAGTATTTAACGCGCAACAAAACAAACTGCATAATTTTTATGGGTACAAAGGGAGAGTGTAATTTGGTCATATTTTACACGTTAGACGGCGAAATCTCTAGGTCACGGGATTCCCAAGTAAGCTCCATCTTCTAATGTGAACTCACAGATTTCGATTGACGTTATTGCTACGAGGATCCATATCGCACACACATTTATTTACATTTCCCTGTTACTACTTTCTTTCCGCCACAGTTTTATCCTTGAAATTTGTTTAAGCACTTCATGTCTTTGCTTTTATTGACCTAACCACGTCGTTTGATTTGGGTATGCTCTCATAGAGCCGTTTCCGCATATACGTCGCTTCTAACTCGCCCGATTCTTTCTTTCTTTTATTGCCTCTCAGCTGTCCGTATCATTTGGTGTCTCATTTGTTTTTAATTGGCTCTAACGTATTTCAGCAGTGTTACCTCATCAGCCAACCTAGCTGAAGTTAAATCCAAAGTTTGGAAAACCAAATGCAAATGGCTTCACGGACTTGTGTTCGAACTTATTACTGTGCAACAGAAAGCGAATCAACTGTAGGTTCCGAGTCGAGTGTACAAATCACTAAAGCCGGGTGTACACACGGTTAGCATGTTTTCACCAAAACCTACGGATCTTATGTCTGTTTTGCGTGAGATAACATTATTCCTGTCGCCTAGACCACACACAATTTTGACAACTCGCCTCCTCTAAAATCACACACGTTTCGACTAGCACACACGGGTTTTGTGTTCACTTTGCCAATGCACACAGCTTATCCATTTTTGCGTGCTCTGTCAATACAACGGCGCACCAGTCTGTGACAATCCATCTTACTTGATCTACCTAGTAAGACCATAACACTCATGTGTACATCTCGGTACTGGCTTGTCTCGTGTCCTCTTTGCGATCGTGGGTACGAACAGTCGGTGGCGCCACAAAAGTTGGATTGCTCGAAACAGCAATCTGGGGTCCACCCAGTGACATTTAGGTGCACTGCTAAGCGTATTTGCGGTTAATTATGACACAAATATCCTTGCTAGGCCACACCTTAAAAATACTTTATTATTACTGCGTACGGACTAATGAATGAAAATAAAAAATTCCAGCAGTATTCCAAAGGCGAAACATATTTTGCGTGCCTAATTTGGCATGCTGCAAACGTGGCAACTGTATCAACTATGCTATCGTGATGGTTTAGTTGGTAACATAAATTTTATACATGAGATATACACATCCGTTTGAGATACATACTTCAGGATTAGGATTAAATTCCTAACCATGAAAGGTCTTTTATTTAAGTTATCGCTATACATATAAATACTGATAAATAGTGATGGCGATCAGTCCTAATTAACGGAAAATATTGTGATCCAACATTCGTAGGTGAGGCATAGGAATCACGTGTCAGCAAGGTGAAATATACGCACGAAATATTTGAGCAATAAGAAGTAACACTCACGTTTTATTGTATCATTAGATGCCGTACTTGATTATCAGAGTAAAATCCAAGAATTTCTTTTCATCGAAATAAACACTGATAAAATTTACCAGTTAATCCATTATTCATTAGGTGATATTCCAACGCCGTGTCACCAAATAAGAAGTGGCCGTCTAATCGTAAGCTTTGGAAATAGTTCAGACTCAGGAATTAGGCATACAGTAAACGAACATGCTAAGAAGACAGTGATAGGCATTAAATTTTTCTGGATTGTTTAGTTCAAGAATGCAGCTTGTATATGATCATCCTAGTCTAAAAACGGAATCCATTTAGAACATTACAGTTTTCGCACCGGAGTAATGCAATGTTTTACTTTCCGCAGTCGGAACTACTGGGGATTGATTTCAACCAGCAATCAGGGAGTTTCCAGACTACTTTTATTGGATGCACCAAAATTTTGTCGTGGCTTGTATCAGGGACGTGTACGGCTATGTAAATTTTGGATGATTTCGACACTGATTCCAAACCCTTTCGCAAAGTTGCTCTGACAAACGAGTGAATGTACTGACTTGTTGTGTTGAACAGCTTAAGCTTTTGTTTTACTAATGGGATACTGTCTAAATTGGTGTGCATTCTACCCAATAAAAGGGTGCTTTCAGGTGCGTTCGAAACAGGCTTCACCTTACAGATTGCCATTAACTATTCGTAAAGCAGCTTTAGAACCAATGCTATTTTGAATAGCTGTCATCGTTAGGGCATTGCTTTAATTCATGTGCTTGCTTTCATCTCATTCTTGTCGAGTCTCGAATCATAAACGTCCGGTAATTGAAGCAGGGCGTACAGTTAAAGTAGAATTCGTTTGACGCAATAACAGTTCCGAATAAGATATAACGCACAGCTATCCTGGCGAACTCAACGACAATTATTAGTCCCGATATTAAAGTTCACCCAGATTGGTGGTCCTTGTTACTCCACACGGTGGCTTATTTCCTTACCTGCGTGTCATCAGACGATCTGCCAGCATTGGTTTGTTTGCCGCCGGGACACAACTGCAATAATCTAGCCGCGGAGTTTGTATTGCAGAAGCTGTCGTTTTGCACAACCATAGTTCCTGTGCTGTCGATACCGTTCGCCCAGAAGCTCTGGAGGCAGTAGAGAGACAACCAGCAGAACTTTTGCCTTGGCTCTTCAGCACTGCTTACACCAGAACTAAGTTCTTGCTATGTGGTAACTTAGAATAACAACCGATTTACAAGGACAGAAGCAGGATTGATTCCTCAAGCCACCGCCCAGTGTTACTTCTTCCTGTACGGTACATCGTTGCCGATGCGTTGGTGTAATATCCGGAAAATTGCAACATTATTGCTCTCGAACAACACGGCGTCTGTAGATAGCGACCGTGCATAACGAATTCCTTAATCACACAAAGTAATTGGCCCGAGTCAGCTGATGCTGGTGAGGAAGCTGACGTGATCTACTTGGAGTCGTCGAAGGCTTTTGATCGTTTGGGTCATCGGATTCTCCTTTCCAAGCTCCAGTATTACTTCATCGATGGCCCTCTCATGAGCTGGATTGCCAACTTCCTGCTTCAAACATAATTATTGGTCAGAGTCCGGAGTTCTTTCTCTGACCCCATACCAGTCGAGTCCGGTTTAACCCAGGGATCAAGTCTAAGGCTAGGATTGTTTTGGTATTTATCAATGACCTTGCACAGACAATCGCTTCAATTTGCCTACTGTTTTCTGCAGGATTCCGATTACTGTCAATCAGAAGTTGCTTCAGTAAGAGCTATATAGGGTACATCACTGAGCATACCAAAAATACAGTAGTTTAAATTGAGTAAATCCCAGGCACCCGTCATAAGACACCAGAAATTATACTCTTACTGACTCGGAACACTAGTTTGGCTGTCATCTTCAGTCGAACTCAACCTTGGCTTACTTCTTAAGGATTACTTGCGTTTTCCCACGCAACTCAGAACAGCGTCGTAAGCTGATGACTAGCAACCCTCTCTCTTGCGACAAACATTCGGACAATTAGACACCACTAGTTTCCGACAGATACCCTTGTGTTTGTTCGCCCCCATGTGGAATATACAAGTCAAGCCTGGCAGCCATATCTGAATCACGACCTGACTGCGGTAGATCTCCCTCAATGTCGGGCTTCCAAATACGCCAATGGAAGGCGAAATCTTATAGGAGCAAAGACTGAAAAGTTATGGAATACTCAGCGAGCGCTATCATCGCCTACGAGACTATTTGTTAAAGGCACACTTGATTTTGCACAAAGAAAATCATGCCTGCTTCCCCTTACTGAAACTCGGAAGTAGCTTTAGTGGTCAGTCATCGAAATTCGCAGAACAGCCTAGCCGTCTAGAGTGCCGCGGGAAGTTGCTTTTTATTCACTTGCGTCAGCCGCGAAACGCTCTCTCCGAACCGGTCATTACTGCAGCGACACTTGTTTTATTAAAAGTCGGTTGGACAATACACACAGCCACTTACATTTTGTTGCTTGTCACTGCTCTCCATTTTACTCCCGTGAAATTACCTGGATTTATTTTGTGTCTATTGTCAAGTGCTTTTGCGAGCTTTAGCCGAGTTAGGCCGAGTATAAGAGCGCAACTGCAAATCATTCTAAGCATCGGTTGCAGCCGTCAACCTCCAGCGCTAAGCTAGTTTCCTCCATTAAATGTTATGATAAGTGCTTTTGCATAATCTTCTACAACATGCCGACACAACCTTCCCAGCAGCCGACGGATGTAGAAAAATTTTTAAAATGAGAAATAGTAGCTCTAGAGGAAATTGATAGATAGTTCCGTGAGTTATTTCGTCGATATTTCCGCCAACTACCGATGACCACATATTATGTGTGCCTGCCTGACACCCAAGATTTTTGTTTCACTCAGCCCTGTAGACCTGAATCTTTCTTTTTATTAAGCCATAATACATTTGGACATTTCATGCTGCACCCTTATTCACCTAACGTCACCATTAAGGTGGATGGAATGGCGTGAAATTTACGGTTCAGTGCTATACTTTCCCTTATAGATTTGTTGATCATTTGCTGAAGGAATTAACATTTTTAACACACGTAACTCTGCAGCGTTCTACTTACCATAATTTCTCGAGCTAATTCAACCCCAATTACTTCTTCCCCAACTATTTTTAGACGTCTCAGAAAAAGAGTTGTCTATAAGAAAATGATAGAGAGCTGAAAATTGCAAACGTGAAGAGGAAGCGAAACCACTAAACGCAAGAACTTTCAATTGTGCTTGGACATCCAAACAGCTCACATAGCTATCTATGCAAATTGAGAAATCTCTACAGCTGTGTGCAGGGATGCTCCGTTCCGAAGAATGAGGTGTCTTATCCGATTAGAGAACATGCCCATATATTGATTTTGTTTAGCTTATTCAACCTACCGCAAATTGAAATACGTGTTTTCAACAATCTGTTAGGCGAGTAACTTAAAATATGGGTTAGGACCAATTGGGAACGTCGTCAATTGCAAATGTTCTCAGAATATAGAGTGAAACCCTACTTTCACTCAAAAACATATATTTTACTGTATGTGCTAGAATTGTAGCAATTCATTCCAGAGTAATGGTTTTACATCTGATAAGAACGTCCAAGTCAAAAATCCACAGTATGTCTCCGTATGGCAAGTAACATCTGGTTAAAGTATGATATCTTCATATGGATGTGATACCAGTACTATCTGACGAGAGACAAATCTGTTGATTCCTCTCATCGTGTTAAATCTTCCCGGTTAATTATGTGAATATGGGTCTACACAATGTTAGCGCGAGCATTCCCTTTAGGTATACACTATTTATCTCACAATTAAGGGTATAGTTTGCAGGAATTCAATACCCTGTTTGTGTCCAACTGAAGCCTATAATTAAGTATGAAAGATCAGGTACAATTGTGGCATTTGTGTCAATTCACGCAGTTCGTTATTGAATTGTTGACCATTCGTTTACCCTGATGGAGCACTTTACGAGAATGAGCCCTAGTGATAGATGATGTGCTTCCAAAACCAGTCAAAATTGCGACGCGCAGAGGCAAATGCCAGCAGATTGTAACATACCGTCTACGCAAATAGGAGCTTATGCAAACTGAGTCGGTGTTTTACGTCCTACATTTGGCATATACTACCGATATCACATCACCGAAGTAAAGTTTCATGGATTCGAAATTGACTGAGCGTATTTGCATAGATATCCTAAACGTTTACCTCGGTGCACCCCTTTCAAAGAAACCTTGTCTCCTGCAGCATATGTGATGGTCTTAATTCCGATACTACGCCGATTGACTTGCTGGTAAATATAATGTCTGTTCGCTGGGCAGGAGTGTTTATCTGATCGACACTAGTTGGCTAGCGGCTGAGACGTGAGCTTTGATCGGCCAAAGCGACACATTTCGCTCCACTGCATAAACTTAAATCTGTGCTGCAGGTTGAGTTGTACCAAGTTGCCTTGGTGTTTGGAGTTTGCGGTAGCGACAGGAGCCGATGGGCTGTACTCCATCGATGTCGAGCGCATGGTGTTGTAGCACATGCAGTCATGAGTGCTTGAGTCAGACAGACCTAGTGAGCCATGAGCGAGGCCACTCGGTATCACCACCGAAGCGACGACGGGTCCTGCTGAGAACCTAAGCAATGCAGGCGCAGCTTTGATAGGTACGCTGCATTCGCTTTACTAACCGCGTGCTTGCATGCTAAGTTCTTTTATTTTAAGTGGTGGATTTCCCATTTTGTTATAATACTTATTTCATTTACCTCACCTTAACATTTACCTGAATAAGCTTGCACATGTCGCCTAAGCTAATTTGGTTAGCTTCGCCAACATTTTCGCGCTTGGGGCATTTTTAAATAAATATATGTATTATATATATACATAAACATATAATTAATGACAGCTTGAACTTTGTATGGATTTGTTGACAGCCAATTTATTCCGTATGTTAATTTAGCGCACATGTATGTCGGCACATCCGTGTGCTTTATTCGCTAAATATTATTTGTTCTCATCAGTTCAAGTGATTGGCTGTTGTTTGACATCCCCGGTTTGGTCGCGTTTGATGCGCATTATGACATGGTGGTGAACTGTCTGTTACCCTTCCCCTCGTCTATACTGGGTCCAGGAGAGAGCTGGTCGTCGCCGGGGGTGGGGGTGCGTGGTCCTCGTGACGGTGTTATAATCGAAGGGTGGATGTATACACCTGGATTGTGTATGAAGCGGACTACGGTTCATCAATCGCCTCGTGTGAGTTTGACTCCCCAAATACAGCGTGCTTGCGTTTGCCTGTGAAGGAGTGTGGACCGGCTCCGTTGATGAAACGTGGCTCCCATCGGAATGCCTACCGGTCCTATTCCTTCGGGTTTACACTGGCTATGGTTTGTGTTGATGGTATTGTGGGTGGTGCAGCGCAAGTCACCCATGGTCCCTCTGTAGGAGCATACGTCCTGTGGCTCCTCAAAGGAGACCGCAGTGGCAGGCAAATCGGGAACCGTATATAGTCCACCATATATGTATATATATATATATATATATATATATCTATATATAGCTACCTATTTTGGTAGTAACCACGTCTACCGGAAAATGTCGGTCCTACATAGTAGCTATCCTGCGTTGGGGCTCCACCAATTTTATCGATCCAATTTTGAGAAGACATAATAAATTTTGTGCAGCGAAGTGCTCCCAGTGGAGATCATGAGATCCAGCAACTTGAATAACCAGTTAGAACAAAGTTATTCTGAGTTAGTGGGAAAAGATACTACATTTCGCAAGCGTAAAGACATTGCGCTAAAAGTTAGCGCATGGACACGTAGGGCTTCTTTTTACAGTTAACTGTAACTGGTCGTGAAACTTCGTACCCCATCGGTCTTCGAATCGCGGGAAACAAGAAACCGCATATTAAAGGAGAGGACCTCATAAAACCTTGCATACAAGAAGTCGCGAAGCTCGTTCTTGGGGTGCAGGATGAGAAAAAGTGAAATATTTCATTACTTTCTAACAACACCAGCAAAAGTCGTATAGAGGACGTGAGCAAGAATATTTTGAACACGGTGGCCAACGAAATGAAGTCAAATTCATTCTTCGTAATAGAGTGAGATGAGCCGACCAACATCTCAATTTGTTCTTGGCTACTTGTCTATGTCCGGTACATAATAGTGATGCATTCAAATAAGTGTAGTTCTTCTCAGAACCATTCAGCGCAACTACACGTGGTGTATGTGTCTCTCGAATAGTGAAGTGTTTCGTTTAGGAAATGGATCAACGTTGGTCGAAATTGGTAGGTGTCTGTACAGACGGCTCATTATTCAGGTTGCGTGTGCGTTCTGGATTCCAAACAGTCAAAAATTGCACCGCACGCTACTTTTAGCTACTTCACGAGAACACATTTTGTTGAAGCGGTAGTCAAACCTTGCAGAAGGCCGAAGCTGTAGTCACTTATCCGAATTTAAACCTAAACAAAGGATAGCTAATGCGGTTATGGTGATATAAAGAATGCTCCACACGTCCCGAGAGATCCTGGGTAAAGAATGGTATATGTAAGTTGGATCACTAGGTCACATCTTATTTTTATGAAAGTGATAAGGATGTCAGCCACTTTGACATCTTTTCACACATCAGCGAGTTTTACACTGTTCCATTCGGACTGATTGCGTATATTCGTGCAAATGTATATATACTCCAGAATATCACAGTACTGTAACTATGATATCCAAACACCTTTGGAAATGTTTGTGTTGAGAGAAAAAGGAGTTGAAACTGACAGAATGATTTATGGTTTACAGACATGAATTGAGACATAATTGCCTGCAATCGGATACAATTAGATATTGCTTCCAACTGTTCATACATTGAATTGACACAGTGACTGGTTTTCTGAAAGTGACTACATAGATACCTGGGCTCACTCACTAATTTTCTCTTAATTATGTGGTCACAAAACGGTCTCCAGTAGCGACCATTGAACACTCCGACTCCATGCAGGCTTTGATGGCTTGAGATTGGAGAATTTTAGAACAACTAGGCGACCATTCCGCCAAGGTGACTCAGCGTAAGCAGCGCGCCAGTTTTAATACGTGTGAAGTATTGCGTGTTAGAGTGGGATGGACGTGGACATGATCCAAATATTTTTAAACATAAACAAACTCTATATTGCCCCTTGTTGAAGTATACTCATATTGAATGGAAAAAACCCATTGATCGATCAGAAGTATGTGTAAGCGAACATATGTTTTCGGCAATTCTTCATCAGGCTTGTACAATTACATGAAATGCAAACATTTTGTATACAGACCCAAAGGGTCGTCAGTTAACCAAATTGATCTTAGTGCGCTGTGACACACCTTCGGTTACGTTACAGTTGTAGTCGTACGTGCGTACAGGTCAACTGCAGTCCGTCCTGGCCAAGGTAGGCTCAATGCGTGAGTGAACCGTTTCTGTGTACACAGTGCTGGTTCGTACAACCGAATGGCAATGGCTTCTGCGGCGTCTAATATCCGCTTACGGAAATACCTTGATCGATTTTCTGGGGCCTGATAGATTAATTTGAACGAGTCAGCCGACTTGGTGGCGTGACCATTATCCGCAAGATGCGTGGCGATGGCAGAGTTGGTGACCTTTCAGCCTCCATTTCCGAGCCAGGCCGGGTGGTGTTCCTTCACCCTTTCGGATAAGCGTCTTGTCGTACGACCAACGTATCCTGTCCCACAGGAACAGGTAAATGAGTATACACACATTGATTTGGTGTGGACAGGCAGCTTATCCTTGAGGTTTAGTCTCACCATTGGACTGCTGGTAAATCGGATTTGCAACCTCGCCGCTGGGAAGGTATTCCTGAGTGTGGATGTGAGACGGCGGGATAGATTCTCGGATACTATTTCCCCTTTGTAAGGCAGTTGTAGGAAAATAGGTTTCCGTTCCGCCGTCAGGACCAAAGGTGCTTCCCTGTTTCGCCCCATCTTCGCATTAATAAAATTCTCTGGGTGGCCATTCTCTTTTAGTGTCGCTCGTATTAGTTGCAACTCTTCGAAAAGAGTATCCTTCGAGCAGATTTTTTCGGCCCGGTTCACGAGACTGAGGACCAAGTTTCTCTTAATCCGAAGCGGCACAAAGCTATGAAAGTTTGTGTACTGTCCATTCCAAGTGCACTTTCGGTAAACGCTACGTTTTATTGCGCCAGCTTCAAGTCTTTGTAGAGCTACATCGAGAAAATGGAAAGCATCGTTTTCTTCTACCTCGTAGGTGAATTGTATAGCCATGTGAGCTTGGTTAAATACGCTAGTGAGCTTCTCCATGTTACCGGAGATGTCAAGTAGGACGAAGATGTCATCTACGTAACGGTGATACAACGTGAGGCTACTGATGACCGCTTTCAATTTACCCTGTTCCAACATACCAATGAAAACATCAGCGAGGAATGGTCCTAGCGGGGAACCCATTGCAACTCCATCGCGCTGTCGGTATATATCCCCGTTGAATAGGAACTGAACATTAAATGTACACCTTAGCAGTAATTCTTTCAGTGCCAGAGTTGGTATGCCAATATCAAGATGGTTCTCCTCAACAAAGTTGCAAATGAACTCAATCGTTTCAAATAAAGGCACATTCGTGAACAGTGAGGTGACATCTAGAGAGCACATGGTTTGGTTCTTGATGTTGACATCACGCATGGCATCTACAAACGCAAAAGTGTCCTTTAGGGTATGTACAGCAACTCGTCTACGCAAAGGCTCAAGAAGTTCTACCAACCAACGAGCGATCGAGTGGTATGGAGAGTTTCTCATGTCCAAAACCGGGCGAAGAGGACAGGTAGGCTTGTGGGTTTTGAGAAGTCCGTAAAGCCTTGGAATAACCGTGCCCACGGGGCGCAGATTTTCATAGAGCGATTCGCTGATATAACCACCATTCCTAAGCTTTTTGAGACAGACACCCAGTTGATTTTCAATCTGCTTTGTTTTGTCTCGCTCCTCACTCATTTTCAAGAATTTCGTATTATCTGCCAGTATTTCACCCATCTTGTTGAGATAGTCTGCTCTGTTTAGGATAACAATGCCGGCGCCTTTGTCTGGACGGGTGAGCAGAATTTGATCGTTCCTTAGTAGTCGCT
>OX104063.1:170782544-170851273 GCA_944474145.2 Dicrocoelium dendriticum
AATGTAGCATTTCATCGCCATGCGCGGCGATCAACCGCCTTAGATTCCCATGACCAGTAACCAAGATTAGAACTGCGATGACACTTTGCTCATGTCCTCGTAATGAAACTTGTATTTCCCTGCCTGCCGCTTACAAATACTCAGCTGACCATATAATAGTTGTCTCCGTATCCGCGTCGAATCCATACGGTACACATGACCGATCGAACTCCGGTGCTTATGCAAAATTACGCATTCCACTGCATACATTCTATTTCGGCGCAACGCTTCCGCGTCCGCAACTCTGTCGCACCAACCGTTGTGCAAAATCCGTCGCAAACACAGTTGATGGAAGCGCTCGAGATATCGCACATCCCGCCGGTACATCGCCATGGTTTCACTACCGTATAGAAGAACGGACAACACATTGGATTTGTACGCCATCAACTTCCTGTCAACCGTAAGCTGATGGTTGTTCCACACGAGTGCCGCCGCTGCCTTAGAGGCGCAGATACGAAGCTCACTGCGTAGCTCCTGGTCATTCAACATCATACTCCCAAGGTAGCAGAAGCGGGAGGTGGTTTCTAATACTTCAGCACCAATGCTGATTCGCGGCACCAATGTAGATTGCACCTCCGGTGAAGGCCGAAAGAGACAGACAGCTTTGCTTATGTTGATGATGAGCCCGAATTTGGCCGCTGTCGGAGCCAGAGCACTAGTCATTTGCTGCAACTCATCTGTGCTGTGTGCAAACAACACAGTCGTCAGCGAACGGCAAAATACGGATAGTTTTCTCACAAACTAGGGTTCTCGCACCGAAATGACGGATGTTCATTAACCCACAATTAAAACGGTGCTCCAAACGGACACCGTAGGCACAAGTTGCATCAAAATCGCGAGACATTATTGCATAAAGATACATATGATACCTGACCTATGATACAGCCTTGCTTCACACCAGAGCTAACTGCAAATGCACCCGAGGTCTCTGCATTCAGCTATGCACTCGCCCGCATAACACTTTGCATACGTTCACCTTAACTTACGATCTTACTCATGCAACTATGCTTACCCAACGCGAGTCACAATACCTCTCGTTTCGCCTTATCACATACATTGGTAAAATTATCAATATGTGAGTACTACGGCTGTTGTCTTTCGCTGCACTTTTCCTGGAACGGACTAGCCGCAAACACTGTATCGATAATGCTGCGACCGGATCGACTTTTTCACTGCTCTTCCGTCATTTTAGTTTCCACAACCTGACTGACGAGGCGACGGAGCATAATTCATGCAGTCACCTTGCAAACACAACTCAGCTGGTTGATGCCACGATAATTCGGCGTCCGCCAGACTAGCCTTCATATCGTACTGCTTATGGTCGTTTAAATGGGCCAATCGATTTCTGAATTTTTGTTCAGGTAACAGTCAAAGTGCTTCCTCCAGATCTGCATTGTGTCTGCAGTATGTGTGCTTGTAGCGCCTGAACTACCATCGATCAGTATACTTAGTGGCTCCAATCTCGTTCCATACACCGCCTTCAAGGAGTCAATGAACTCCTTGTGTTGGCAACGTGGCATTCCATCTGCCTTGCGTTGTTCATCCACCATGCATTTTAATGCCACGGAGCGTTCTGGTCTGTCGCCGTCGTATTATGCGGAACTGACTCCTCTTCTCCAAGTCACTCGGGTCTGCCCCATGTGTACCAGATACTGTGTTCTTCTCCGACATCTATACGGCAATTGTCACATTGTTCTCATCAAGCCAATCAGGCCGCTTACAATTTGGCGCCCTATGATCTCCCAGGCAGCTGCTACCACCTAGTCGCGAATGTAGTGTCACAGGTCGCCCACTGTGGCTATGCATTCCACATCACACAGGCGTGCAGCCATCGCCTTCTCTAGGTCAATACGTTTCGCCACAGTACCGAGGGAGAGAATGTTAAATTTGCTCCGATTCACGGCGGGAGTGCAACACAAAGATTTGCAAAAATAGATGTACAATTTCGTCCTCAGCAATTTGTGATCAGTGCCACACTCAGCTCCAAGCAGTACATGTGTCCTGTACACTTCACGCATATCACGCTGACGTACGGTGACTTAGTCGAGCAGGTGAGCGTGACTGCTCCGTGGGTGCGTCCAAGTTGCCATATCACTCGCACTCAGTGCAAACCGAGTGTTCGTGATCGTCAGGCCGTGAGTGGCACACAGTGAGAGCAGCCTGTCTCTGTTCGCATTCCCTGAAACAATCTCATGCGGACCGATGACACATGTCCGCACTAATACACCACACTCCACAAGTGCGCTGAAATCACCCAGCAGACATTTTCGGTCGCTCCTCGGCACAGACTGTATCACGAAGGATAGCTCAGTGTAGCATTGATCACGCGTATCAGCAGGATAACACATAGTCGGAACGTACGTGCATATAACGGTGGCAAACTTACCACTTCCGAGTCGTAGGCGAACAGTCATCAGTCGCGCGCTGCTGCCTGTTGGTTCACCAACCAGCTGGTCATGGAGACGAACAGATATTGCAAATCCGACTCCATAATCACGTGGTGCTGAGGCGGCGTTGCCCGCCCAGTAGAATGTGTAGCCAGCACCTGCTTCATGAAGCTTAACTTGCCCAGCGAGCTGGATTTCAATGAGCGCCGCAATATCGATGTTGTAGCACTCCAGTTCCATCGCGACGAGTGCAGTGTGTCACTCGGGGCGCTCACTGGAATTCCGGTCCAGGAGTGTGCGTACGTTCCCGCACCCGATGCTGAGTGCTTTGCGCGCAGGCATACGATTGCATTGGTGGGCAATCGCAAGAGAGGTTGCGGTTTTGCTTCGGAGGTTTGCTTGAGGGACTCCACCCGGAGCCTTTGGCTCAATAGCCTGACCCACAAGGCAGTGGGGGAGCAGATGCAGCTGGGGAAGGTGATTACAGAGACAGATTGTGACCTACTTGATGGCCGTCACATGCAACCTTTGAAGTGTTGAAATCATTCACATATGTTTTGCGACCGCGACCAGATGCAATTGGATTTTACGCTTTTGCTCCACTTGGACCAAGGGCTGCCCGGCTTGAGGCGGGCAGTAGCCAACCATTGAACACCCGGAGGTGTCCTCCCACCGTCAGAGACAATGCGTGGCGCTCGTGCTCCTCGCCAATCGAGCTATGAGCTTATAACTCCTAGACCTGTTGTCACCCATGAGAAGGTTTTTGGGGAATAGGTCCAACGACCACTTCCCAAACTTCGAAGAGGAATGACTAGGATACTGGCATGGCGTCCACACTTGACATGAGAACGAATCGGGTCCTCAGCCAAAGCCTTCGATTAAATGCACACCCGAAAGGCAGCGAATCTAGCACATGGTCAGTTCATTGACTCATGCGGATTGGTGTCCTGGGTCTCAGCAGAGAGAAGGGCGTAACTCAACTCCAACCCAACGGTCGCCACGAGTAGGCGTCCAGGACAAGAAACTATGGCACAACGTTAGCAGCGGTGGGTAGACCAACTGTCAAGATCCAGCCACCAACAACTTCAGTGCACCATGCTCTGTCTCGCCTGTTTACAAGTTAGAAGATTCAAAACAGACGATCATTGTTCCCTACTTGTCGATACCGAGTGGTGGTGGGAAGATATCACGCAGGCATGACTTGTAATGGAGGAGTGCATTACATCAGAAGCCACTGACATCTGTTTATGTTGGATCAGTCATCACACACGAAAGGGTCATAAGATGCCTTAAATAGAGATAACTGTATGTCTTTGAAAGTGTACAGAAACTCAGTGTTTATGGTCACAACCAAGACGGAAACAGTAGACTGGAAGCTCGTGTTGTATCAGAATTAGGTCGTTCAACTAGGAGGGGTAGAGTGGGAAGAAGCTTTCTTAACGGCCCTGCTGTCATACAGAATCTGTGAAGGCAGAGCCACAAAGAAAAATCGCTTCATGCATGTTGGTATCGATCAGCTGGCTTTGTTGTACGGCTAGAGTTGCCTAGTTCACGGGATGTGAGTTTCTTTGTCCCACACCATCCCTCTTAGCCGCTTCCTCCAACCACGCTCTCGTTATTTAGCATTTTATAATTCTGCGTAGTAAATTCTTTTTTTGCTGTGTATTAGCCGGCAGGTAGCTTAGGGGAACAATGATCATTCGTTACCGGTAGCTCAGCTGACTTGCACCTGTTGCACTTTATTCTCTTTTTCTTTTAGGTATTGCGACACAGTAGCTGAGGCGTTTCCTATCTCTAGCTAACGTGTATAGTATATGTCTAGTATATATTGTTCACGGGACGGTACAGCCGGTTGGGTCTGAGTTTCACATACATCTTGGTTAGACTGCAAGGAGCAGTATTTGTAACTCCATCCTCGCTGGTTAGCCGGATAATTACCAGTGGTCACGAGAGCCATCCGAGTACTGTCCGAACAAAAAATAATGTCCGACCTTACTGTTGATGGCCACGAATTGCAGCAAGTATTGAAGCATTTATGATGAATTTTCAATCTTTCCGAGTAGCAGATAAAAGTTCTCGGCCTGTTGAGGCTCCCGTGAAACCGATAACATACCCGGGAAGGCCGTGAGTCAAAATTGCAATGGATGTTATGAGCCCCTTCTCCACTTTTGTATCAGAAGAACGTAGATGTAACAAAAGTATAGTAAAGTTCGGGTGAGAATGGAACGATAGGAGAATCCCGTGAGTGTCTCATCTTGAGTGGATGGCTGAGCCAGGAATGGATGAAGTGCACATAGTTATGGATGGATCTAAAAAGTAGAACGTACAACTAACCTGAATGGAAGAAAGCACTCACAGATGTCTGCTACTCGGTCACTCAGCATTGAACGAAGTTCAGGTAACCAGCATGAGTCTAGAGTAACGAATCACAACAGCCAGTGATCTTTAGGTGTAGGGCTAATCACATTCAACTACAGTTGTTTTTGACCAGAAGGCAAGGCAAGTGATTGACTTACTTTGTGTTTCAAAAGTCCCGCCCGTTTTAGTAACCTGAACTGATACTTCGCTACCGTGCAACCACAACGACACTCTGAGTCAAATAGCCTACAACTTGTCACGGACATGCCATTACAAGCAGCAGGCTATCGTGCAAAGATAGAGAGGTATCAGCGAGACAGATTCCTTGAGGTTTTCACTGCCCAACTTCATAATCGGCCATTACCCCGCAGACAACTCAGCACTAAATACGTTAACCAGGCAGCCGATTAGGAAACGGCAGCTGACACGCCACTGGTGTCGGCTTCGAGCCATGTCCTGTAAAGTCTCGAGCCAAGCACAAGGTGGGTCACGTGTACTGCAGCCTGAAAGGCGAGACGGACCGAGGGCACCGAGTATGGTAGTCAGTGAATCCATTTCCTGCTGCGAGGCTAATTTTGATCCTCCACGGGCCTTAGGCCATCTACATCCGGAAAACAAAACAAGACCCTCCTAGGGATGCAGTGACCAGGTATACAAGCTACGTGGCCAAGCCAACGCAACTTAATCATTGCTATCTCTTGCTCTAAGGCAATGGCATGGTTATCACTGCCTAGCACTCGCTTACGCACCTCGTCGTTACGGACATGTTTGTGACATCCGACACTAGCAATGCTTGGTAGAAAAGGATAGTCAGACATGAAGGCGTCGTAGGTCCTCCGATCGAAGGGGTCAAACCTCACTATCATAGATTAAGTCAGCCCTCACTGTGGCTACATAAACACCGTCTTTATGACCGAGGGTAACCCCTTTCTGATACCACAAGTGTCGCTGATTCAAAAAGATAGTTCTAGTGTTTGCACTGCGTAAACTGAATTCAGTCCTTATGCGCCCATGCTTGCCGATGCAACTGCCAAGATGGGTGAAGTAATCAACATCCTCGAGTTCCTCGTCATCAATGGTTAGGGGGTCATCAAGTAGCTGGTCGTCCTGTAACCGTTACATTATACATGTGTGCAACGCATACCAAATAATTTGACTATTCTGGAAAGGTTACTTAAGGTTTATTTGGCTGCTCCATCATCATTAAACAACAAGACTATATCATCTGCACAATTGAGATCAACTAGTCTTTCACTAGTCAGCTCCTCAACACCTGCATCGTGAAATACCGCAAGGGAATCCTGCATGGTTCAATCCATGACGAAGTTGAAATGGGACAACGGACAACGCTAACGAACGCCACTTGTTGTCGGATAGGCCACCGTAGACGCTGACGCGGCCTGCGGCGTTCGAGTACAGAGCACGTAAAATGTTCACATATCTCGTCGATCGACTAAAGCGAACGTACTTCTGAAATCGGGGAACACAGCTATTGTCGGCCTGCGGCACGTGTGACGTTGCTCTAACACCTACCGCAGCGTAAATATGCGGTCTATACAGCCACGTCCAGGGAGGAAACCTGCTTGCTTTTGTCTAATTCGAGCTTCTCGTTCCACATTGAGGTGACAAAAGAGAATTGAGGCCAGTAATGTTGTCACCACCGGCGTTAGGCTAATACTTCTGCCATTGCGGCTGCCCATTTTGTGCATCGCCGTCATGATTTATTTACTCTAGTTACCTGGGATGGCCTCCATCTCTCAGACCTGTTCGAACAGAGAGGTCAGTGCTTTGCAGAGGACTTAACCGCCATCCTTACATAGCGCAGGTGCGAGGTAATCCGTGCCGGCAGAACGAAAACGATTAAGAGCTACCAGCTGACATCAATCCTACAACAAAGGCTATAACCGGCCTACTCCCAACGAGCCATACGGTGCTCCTTAATGTGAATCATAACACACGCACACTGTCTCGCTGACGCCTGGTATTGTGGGACCAGTGGTGCGGATCATTTGAAAAAGCTTGCGACAAGTGCCTACTGTTCTTGCTGCCTCAGTTTCTCGAGCCCTACTAGTTCACCAGGCTTAGTTGTCAACACGCTAGCTCCGCTCTATTTCGCGCTTATTAGTCCGCCTAGTTACATTACGCTCAGAGGCACCCGGCAGTTTTCTGAATTCCCACAATTCCACTGGATACCAACTGGTTCACCTAACTCTCGGATATCCAGTATCTGATGCGGTCATAGTGGATGGTGTCGCAAGCGGATGCTTCTGCATGGCGGCCTAGATCCTATTCCATTGGAGCTCAGTATCATTAGGACATGAGAACAAATGTTCGGTATGCAGTGTATTCTGGTCGGTTTGCCTGACTTTTCATTTTCCAATCGGGTGACGCTTGGAAAACTATAGCTTACCAAGACATGATCAGAGCAAATGCAAGTACTCCAGAAAGCGTGATGACCTACGGTTGAACCATGTCCCTTGTAACTTATGACTACGTGATCTATTTGGTTCCATCGCTGGTTAACTATAGGTGAGCGCCAAGTGTCACGTCGGCGTCCACTGTGTTTAAAAAAGGTGTCAGTAACAAACAACCGTTGCTCCGCACACAGCTGTACCAGACGCTCCCCCTTGTCTATACGGTTTGAGTTAAGTCCACGGTTAATACCTAGCAGACTTCCCGAACTGCTCAGACGGCCTACTTGTGCATTCATATCCCCTGCAAGAACTATGATATCTGAACTGGTAACGCTGAGCAGTAGCGTGTTCAAGTCGTGGTAGAAGGTATCCTTGGCGGCATCAGAACTGCAGTTGGTGTGAGCATAAGCAGAAACCACAAACAAACGTCAAGTGCCACTTCGTGAGTCCACCTTAATTGACGTCACAATGACTGTACACAAACAGGTGTTCACTATTTGTGCTAATCACGAATATCAAAGTTATGCCATAGGCTGTCGTACACTAACTTTTCGTGGTGAAGTAATCCGAATTTTGTATAGTGCAAGCAGTTTGTTATCCAGTATTAACGTTTATATGGTGTATTTTCACTTTGCGGCAGGTGGTGCAGTGGTCTCAAACAGATCGCATACTGTCTGCGTCCGAATGCCTTCTGTCTGATTTCTTTCTCTTAGTGGCCGGAGACGTTCTCTCATTAAATGAGGTGGTAGTGCATATCTTCTGCCGAAACACTGTAATCGCTTCGCGATCATCGGCCACTTTGACATTCGTTCACTGGGTTTTGCCGAGGCGACCGGAAAGCTCACTGCCCGCGCAACACATGAACCCATCTAGCAGTTCGTTAACATACTTTTCCTCCTTTTTGTTCTTTGTACTTATGTTGTGACACTCTGCCAGTTGTTCGTTGACCAAGTGTTAAATGTTTAGATATTGGATTCATCCCCTTCCTTAGCTTATGCCTTATCTTTGGTTCCATTAGTAGGTACTCCTTGTTGGAGTATCACGATGCAGGTGTGGTTTGACCCAACAGAATATGTAGCATGCGTATGATACGCTTTTGCAATTTGTTAATCGCTACTCGCCATAATCGGTACTACCTGAAGCGGCTTCTTCTTTCTATGTACGCTTTGCCCCTTTTTCGTGCAAAAGGGCTGTTTTGCGGTCACCAGTCACTCGATGCTTCCTACAATCTTAAGGGCTAGGGCTTCGCAATAATCCATTATTTCGCCTCTCTTGCTGTCCGCATTGACAGGGACGGTGTGTAAGCCGGAGTCACTTCCATGAATCGGACACGTAGAGCACCAGAGTGGGATCGGTCGGTCTTAAACGCTCTGTAAAAGGGAGCAATGAAGACATCCTGCGTTAGTAAGAATCGCTTTTGAAGCTCTATATGTCACACCCATCTCCGATCATTTTAACATCCCTGCCTCCGGAATGTTCATGAGCTACAGAATTAGTAACGGTAGAGTTTCTCATAAACTTGCAAAATATTTATATCCAAGCTGTTCCCGTAGTTCAAAAAGGACTGAATAAGTTACGCTTCTCCGGGCGCGTGTCACCTTTAACCAGTAAACCCCTGTCAAAGAGACCTTGTCTCCTGCAGCATATGAGATGATTTTAATTCCGATACGACGCTGATTGACTTGGTGGTAAATATAATGTCTGTTTGCTGGGCAGGAGTGTTTATCTGATCGACACTAGTTGGCTAGCGACTGAGATGTGATCCTTGATCGACCACAGTGATACATTTCGCTACACTGCATAAACTAAAATCTGTGCTGCAGGTTGAGTTGTATCAAGTTGTCATGGTATTTGGAGTGTGCGGAAGCTACAGGAGCCGATGGGCTGTACTCCATCGATGTCGAGCGCATGGTGTTGTAGCACATGCAGTCACGAGTGCTTGAGTCAGACAGACCTGGTGAGCCATGAGCGAGGCCACTCGGTATCACCACCGAAGCGACGACGGGTCCTGTTGAGAACGTAAGCAATGCAGGCGCAGCGTTGATAGGTACGCTGCATTCGCTTTACTAACCGCGTGCTTGCATGCTAAGTTGCTTTATTTCAATTGGTGGATTTCCCATTCTGTTATAATGCTTATTTCTTTTACCTCACCTTAACATTTACCTGAATAATCTTGCACACGTCGCTTAAGCTAATTTGGCTAGCTTCGCCAACATTTTCGCTCTTGGGGCATTTTTAGATAAATATATGTTTTGTTTATATACATAAACATATAATTAATGACAGCTTGAACTTTGTATGGATTTGTTGACAGCCAATTTATTCCGTATGCTAATTTAGCGCACATGTATGTCGGCACATCCGTGTGCTTTATTCGCTATACATTATTTGTTATCATCAGTTCAAGTGATTGGCTGTTATTTGACATCCCCGGTGTGGTTGCGTTTGATGCGCATTTTGACAGGGTGGTTAACTGTCTGTTACCCACCACTTCGTCAATACTGGGTCCAGGAGACAGCAGGTCGTCGCCGGGGTGGGGGTGCATGGTCCTCGTGACGGTGTTATGATCGAAGAGTGGATCTATGCGTCTGGATTGTGTATGGAGCGGACTAGGGTCCATCAACCGCCTTGTGTGAGTTTGACTCCCCAAAAACAGCGTGCTTGCGTTTGCCTGTGAAGGAGTGTGGGCCGGCTCCGTTGATGAAACGTGGCGCCCATCGGCAACCCTCTCCGTCCTATTCATTCGGGTTTGCACTGGCTATGGTTTGTGTTGATGGTGTTGTGGGTGGTGCAGCGAAAGTCACCCATGGTCCCTCTGTAGGAGCATACGTCCTGTGGCTGTTCAACGGAGGCCGCAGTGGCAGGCAAATCCGGAACCGTATTACATATATATATGTATATGTAAATATATATATGTAACAAATAGCTACCTATTTATATAGTAACCATGTCTTCTGGAAAATTTCGGTCCTTCAGAGAAGTCATACTGCAATAAGGTTCCACCAATTTTTCGATAAAATTTTGGGAAGACGTAATAAATTTTGTGCAGCAAAGTGCTCCCGGTGGAGATCATGAGATCCAGCAACCTGAAAAACCACTTAGACCAAAGTCATTCTCGGTTAGTGGGAAAAGATACTATACTCCGCAAGCTGAAAGACGTTGCGCTAAAAGTTCGCGCATGGATACGTCGGGCTCCTTTTTACAGTCAATTGTAACTGGTCGTGAAACTTCGTACCGCATCGGTCTTCGAATCGCCAAAAACAAGATACCGCATATTATAGGAGAGGATCTCATAAAGACGTTGCATACTGGAAGTCGCGAAGATCGTTCTTGGTTGTAACATGCGGAAAAGTTAAGTATGGCATTACTTTCTAAAAACACCAGCAAAAGTCGTATAGAGAACGTGAGCAAGAATATTTTGCATACGGTGGCCAACGAAATGAAGTCAAATTCATTCTTCGTAATACAGTGAGATGAGCCGACCAACATCCTAATTTGTTCTTAGCTACTTGTCTATGTCCGGTACATAATAGTGGTGGCTTCAAATAAGTGTAGTTCTTCTCAGAGCCATTCAGCGCAACTACACGTGGTGTATTTGTCTTTCGAATAGTGAAGTATTTCGTCTAGGAAATGGATCTACAGTGGTCGAAGTTGGTAGGTGTCTGTACAGACGGCTCATTATTCAGGTTGCGTGTGCGTGCTGGATTCCAAACAGTCAAAAATTGCTCCGCACGCTACTTGTAGTCACTTCATCATACACCCTTATGCTTTAGCAGTGAAAACTCTTCCACCAGCTTTGCTGGACGCTTTAACCAAGGTAGTGATAATAGTAAATATCATCCAACGATGTACCATCTACATAAGAGGCTCGGAAACGTCGTATATATATATATATATATATATATACAGGTTGGCTTCCCAATTCTTGAACAGTGACGCGATTGTGAACGCTATTAACATCCTAAGCAACGTTATTACGACAACACACCTTGTTGAAGCTGTAGTCAAACCCTGCAGAAGGCCGAAGCTGTAGTCATATAACCGAATATAAGCCTAAACAAAGGATAGCTAACGCGCTTATGGTGATATAAGGAATGCTCCACACGTCCCGAGAGATCCTGCGTAGAGAATGGAACATGTAAGTGGGATCACTATGTCACATCTTATTCTTTTTGAAAGGAATAAGGATGTCAGCCACTTTGACATCCGTTCACACATCTGCGAGTTTTACACTGTCCAATTCGGACTGACTGCGTATATTCGTGTATACGAATATATACTCCAGAATATCACAGTACTGTAACTATGATATCCAAACACCTTTGGAAATGTTCGTGTTGAGAGAAAAAGGATTTGAAACTGACAGAATGATTTATGGTTTACAGACATGAATGGAGACACAATTGCCTGCAATCGTGTGCAATTACATATTGCTTCTAACTGTTCACACATTAAATTGACACAGTGGCTGATTTTTCTGAAAGTGACTACATAGATACCTGGGCTCACTCACTAATTTTCTCTTACTTATGTGGCCACCAAACGGTCTCCAGTAGCGTCCATTGAACACTTCGACTCCATGCAGGCTTTGGTGGCTTGAGAGTTGAGAATTTTAGAACAACTAGGCGACCATTCCGCCAAGGTGACTCAGCGTGAGCAGCGCGCCAGTTGTTAATACGTGTATAGTATTGCGTGTTAAAGTGGGATGAACGTAGACAAGATCCAAATATTTTTAAAACTTAAACGAACTCTCTATTGCCCCTTGTTGAAGTCTACTCATATTGCATTAATTGCTGAGGTCATGGTATAAGAGCACACGGCTATTCATAACCTGAGGTTTGGGATGGCTGCCGTAATCAAGAGAGTGCAGACACACTCGAGACAGCTAACTTCACTGGCACTCTAATTTGAACATGTCGATTTAAGACTATATCAAGGCCATGTGGAAGCATCAGTGCTAGTCTGATATTTGATCTCTAAGTGTTTTGAAATTGTAAGCAACCATTTTAAGGTCTGAGAGGACGGTCGCCACAGCAATACTTTTCTAACCCTCAGTCCAATGTTACCGCACAGTCAAAAATATTTGAACGATTGTGGAGTCTGTAACATGGCATAGAACAGCAACCAGTTACATTACAAATAATTAATCGCTTGAGGATTTGCGCGCGGCAAAATGCTTATTCTTTTTCCACCGGTATTTCCTAATAATATGGAAGACATTCTTTGGCACGCAGATCAAGAAGAATTGCTCTTGGTGTTCATTCGTTCACAAAGGTTGATGGCAAGTATTATTTGCGAGCTCGAGCCGGGTTAGGCCGAGTATATGAGCGCAAACACAAATGTTTCTAAGTATCGGCTGCAGCCGTCAGTCTCTAGCTCTTATCTAATTACCTCCTTTAAATATCATAATAAGTGCTTTTGCATAATCTTCTACAACATGCTGATACAATCTTCCCAACAGCCCTCGGATGTAGAAAATTGTTACAAATGAGCAATAGTAGAGTTGGGGGAAATTGATGGATAGTTCCGTGGGTTGTTTTGTCGACATTTTCGTTTTCATTTTCATTTGGTTCGCCACCTACCGAGGACCACACACAACGTGTGCCCACCTGACACCAAGGCTTATTGTTTCACTCGGCCCTGTAGACCTGACTGTCTCTTTTTATTAAATAATTGACCAATTGGGAACGGCGATCTTTGCAAATGTTCTCAGAATATACTGTAAAACTATCTTCACTCGAGAAAATGTATTTTACTGCAGGTGATAGCATTGCAGCAATTCATGCTAGAGTAATGTTTTTACATCTGATAAGAACGTCCAAGTCAAAAATCCGCATGACAATTAACATCCGGCTAAAGTGTGATGTTGCCATATGGATGTGATATCAGTACTATCCGAGGAGAGACAAATCTGCTGATTCCTCTCATCGTATAAAATCATCCCGGTTACTAATGTGAATATGGGTCTACACAATGTCTACTGTTAGCGACAGCATTCCCTTTATGTATACACTTTGTAACTCACTATTAAGGATATATTTTGCAGGAATTCAATACCCTGTTTTGTCCAAATGAGGAACATAAATAAGCATGAAAAAGCAAATACATGGTGGTATTTGCCTCAATTCACGCCGTTCGTTGTTAACTTGTCGACCATTCCTTCACCCTGATTGAACGCTTCTCGAGAATGAGCCTTAGCTCTAGATGATGTGTTTTCAAACCCAGTCATATTTGCGACGCGCAGAAGCAAATTTCTGCGGAATGGAACATGCTGTCTACGCAAAGAGGAGCTTATGCACACTGAGTTGGTGTTTTACGTCCTACATGTGACATATACTACCGTTATCACATCAGCGAAGTAAACGTCCATGGAATCGATATGGACTGAGCGTATTTACATGGGTATCCCAAACGTTGTGCCTATTATGTCTACGATATATTTCGAGCGAAATTTCTTGTTCAATCTACTTGTGTCAGGATACGTCATCTCCTTTGTTTTTAGGATCACGTTTCAGAACTATACCAGAGACGCAATGCTTCTCATTGTGACATCAATTCCTCAGAGCACATTGACTAACCTAGATTACATCTAATAACTGGGATTCACAAATGTGCATTTTCTCTCCAGCTCAGATGTGCAAGGTACCACGCGCTTAAAAGCACAAGATATCCCTTGGTACTTAACTCGGCAGATGCAGCATGATCATTCACAATGGATGTTCGTCGTTATCGAACAAATCTCTGATCTAAAGTCTAGTTTATTGCACTCATCTCTTAGTTGGTCAGGCTCCCACACTTGTGAAAAGCGCCAGATTGCAGTTTCTATCGTTTGAGCTTCAGCAGTCGTCCACCTTCCCCGGCTCCCTGCCGGGTCCTGGACCCATGACTTCCGGATGTCAGCAGCTTAAGCCACCAAGTCACTGATGACGAAGGCAGATGTGCATGCCTGACAGTTTAATACGATACAGCACGCCTCACCTCCCGCTCTCATGCCGGTTAAGAACTGTGGAGTGGACAGGGGTAGCAGTGAGCCACAAATCTCCACCTGGCGGCTGCGCACAACAGAGCACTTAGAAATTGTAAGGACGGATATTTGAATTATCTCATATGCATTTGTAACTTTTACTCTGTTTTAATTTCACATGATCCAGCCCTGTTCAAGGTCACGAGGGATATGACGATGTTTGATTTATCCAGGGAAATTAGTGTAATGCAATGACTTTTGCAATGTATGACTACAGGTCTAAGGGATTGCTTAAATGAAATCAGGTGATACGCATAACTTTCGTCCTCTTCAACTCGTGATCCTCTCGAGGTGATCGAGGAAGCGCGAATGCAGATTCATCCGGCACTTAGGGTTGGCTTCATGTATCTATGTCTTGACAAACAGAGGCTGCTATGCACAGACACTGATCGGCGTGTATATGTTAAAAGAGGACGGAAAACAACTCAAATGGATTGCATCCATGAAAACTTGCAGCGTGGCGGTCGATTGAAATCACAAATTGATCCATGACATTTGTCATACACAAGTAGGTCTTTCAATTCAGTTGATGCCACTAGAGTGATGAAAACGCTGGAAAGACAGGCAGCGATTGGCGGATGAGAGCAATTCGTCTCGTCTTCTCAGTGTTTATAAAACTTAAATACTACAGTGCACTGAACGCAAGCATCTAAGTCTTATCAGGTCGAGGGAAGTAAAGCATGGGCGTTTCAAATTGCTTGCAACTTATTCTGTGGTCAATATGCTACCACCTTAAAACGTATAATATTTCCTCCTACCAGTTCGTCGAGCTGGTCTTGATTATGCATTAATTGGCGATAATATGGTGTGTTAAGGATGTGTACAGTCGAGTTTTGTCTTTCAACCTTTAGGTGCTTAGTTAGCAACTAAGCTGGTATTCTACCCCAATGCGAAAGTAAAGCAAACATGACTGCCGGGGCGACATCACTTAAAGCTACTTTTCTGAGTGACCCTTTAGTATTTGATACTTGTTTCTGTGTTCACAGCTGCACGCTCAGGTGCAAAATAAATAACCTCTTTTTGTAGGGCTCAATTGTCTGAACGTTCATTACTTCGGTTATAAGTAAACACCCATTCGAGTCGTTGCTAAACGTTTCAGCAGAATGCTGAATTTCTCCCTCAGTATCGTCGACAAGTCAAGTGGATTGTCGCACATAGTCAGCTGGCAGAAGATCCGATTAAATTATTCTTCACTTTTAAGCATGATGGATGTTTAGATAGCAACTGCTGCCAGCGGGATATTTTATTATTACAAATAGTGGTCATCGTCACACAGTCCATATTAATGTACTCACGTAGTGCATTTGAGCATGACTGGCAGGATGCAGCCTAACAAGGATAACCAATATTGCTTACTTTAGTGAGTTTATTCAAGTATTAGTAATTATTCCAAAAACCGCTAGCTGAAGTTGAATGTTCAGATATTCAAGTGACTGCCGCATGTTACATTTAGGTTGCAGACGTTGCAACAAAAGACGAAGTGATATCCTCACTGTATGGCGATAGGTGACACTACTCGCGAATACCCGTGGTTGTACACCATTCGAGTGATCGTAATGGTATATAAGTCGTAATGTTTGCCTATAGTTGCCATATAATTGATCAGATTAGTTACAGATTTTCATAGATGTAGTACCGCGAATTGAGCTGGCTGACAGCAACACCATAATAATAATAGCATCGCGGTGTTTGGGAGATAAGTACTCTGATTTGTTTCGCTGCATACGACGATTTTCCAGTGGTTTACCGAATCGATATCAATGGGCATATTTGAAGAATTTTTAGTACAATTGGGTGAATGACGATCGAGAACATACCCAATATTTTGATCCATTCCTCGTGACCTAGTCCAACCTCAACTGACAAAAATACAAGCAAGCAAGATGGATGCCAATAATATTCTGGGTGTCCGGACTCCATGCAGAAATTGTCTTTCAAATCTGGGGTCAAATCTTTTAATGACAATCGATCCAAATTTTTGTATAGAAGACGTAGACTATGTGATACACAAATCCGCCAAGTACGGACAGTAATCCGGTTGCTCAGCAATATCACCCATGGCACTCAACTCATTATGGAGTCGGAGAAAGATAAAAAATTTTAGTCCTGGAAGCGTTAGTCGCTATGATGCTGGACCGAGACCTGCAACAAATAGTTTTCAGGAGGGCCACAAACACATAAACGGACCAAATCCTAAACTATCAGAGCAATCACCCAAAGTAACTCATAGTATGCTTCCAGACACTCTCCAGCAGAATCGAAACACAGTGTATTCCTATGTAATTAAAGCACAGTGAAACGAAATACTAATTCAACACACTTATAATGAACGGCTATCCACGCAGTCCTGATTATAGTTGTGATCATATAACGCACAACACCGGCAACAAAGCAAGTACTTCAAATCAAGTCAAAATGTACCCCATAAACCTATATTGGCCGGTTGTCAGCATTTACATCATCAATGCGGATACACTAAATGAATGGGACTAATTAAAATTACATAAACACAGGCTGATGAATTAAATAGTTAAAGGTATGTGTAGGTCATTCAAGCAACCGCATGCGTATAACATTTATGACTTACATAGAGTCGAAAATGGAAGCGTGACAACTAAGGCAAGATTGTGTTACAATACGAAGAAGTACGGAAGAATAAAATTCTAAATTTTTAGCCTATGTATGAGACAGATAACTTTTGTGAGAGAGCATTATGTAGCGAATGAGAGAGAGCACTTAGACCTTAGAAGAAAAATTCATGCAAGCGTCGAAATACTTACGAGCTATAATATCCAAAATAGGATCTTCTAGGCAAGCCACCACATCTCGAAATACATTTGATTGATTGTAAGATCAAAACATATTTCTTCTGCAGTAGTCCAGAGAAGCTTACTGGGGAACAGTATAACCAGTGTGGTAGTAAAAATGTAGTTACAAATCTCATAATTATGCTTCATAATACGGCGAACTTCTTAAGTCGGAATGCATAAAAATGATAACGTTGTGAGCTTGTGAAAGGTTTCCAAATCGTGCACGGAGAAAGAGAGGTTTTATGAAAAACAGACACAGCGATATTTGACAGGGGATGAAATAGGAAGGGTTTTGTCCTTCAAAGTTAATTGAAGAGTGACAACTAAAATTACTTGCGATTTATCAGGGCAAAGAAATGAAAATGTTACATCAGTACATTTCAAAGCATTAAGGTTAAGGCACCTGGTTGATGTTCAACTCACAAGTTGTCTAAACCACATTGAAGTATTGACTTCTCAATGGAGGGAGATATGCATCTCAAGACAACGTCATCAGCATATTTACATCCAAAGAAGGTTGACGGTATGCGGAGACTTTCGAAACATAGAGAGAATAATAGGAGTGAGAGGATCTTGTCCTACAAAACACCGCATTCAGCGTGGAGTATAAAGGAGCTTTTATTGTTTCACGGGGTAAAGTGCATACGATCAGTGAAATAATCAGGCCAG
Organism: Dicrocoelium dendriticum; assembly: GCA_944474145.2. Taxonomy (NCBI): domain Eukaryota; kingdom Metazoa; phylum Platyhelminthes; class Trematoda; order Plagiorchiida; family Dicrocoeliidae; genus Dicrocoelium; species Dicrocoelium dendriticum. The sequence goes on from OX104063.1 coordinate 170,800,246, forward strand.
AAGTTACAAATAGCAAGGCGGATTCCGTTCAACTACTGTAGGTTTGGGAGAACTGATCGATCAATACTCCGAAAGACATTCGAATAATCAGGAAAACATAGTCGTACATATCTGCAGTATTTATTTTTCGCAGAAGCTATTGAATACACAAGATAGGAGACGGCATCATGCGTGGAGCACTGGTGGCTAAACGCGAACTGGTAGACGTCATCAGCAGGAGTGGCTGTGGAAATCCGTGGAACTAATAAGTTTTCGAGGACTTGTAAGAGCACAGAAGTACAAGCACTAAGCCGATACTTTGGAGATTCCTTTCTAGGAACTGGCGTTGTTCTGGCTGACCTTTGGATGTCGAGAGTAGCACCGCTCGTACAATACTTGTTCAAATACCAGGCTTGGGTAATTTAAGGGAATCGACGCACGGCTTCAAATCCACGAATAATAAACCAGCAGGGCCAATGGCTTTATTTGTATTTAGATGCTTGAGTACTCTATTGACGTCGGCTTGATCAAATGAGGCGGCTGTGTAAGAGATATTGAAGGAGGGTAATAGAAAAACGCTCGACGAATAGGAACTGAACTCGGTCCTATATGAAGAACATACCTGATATGACAACACGCCTTTACTTTGGCTGACAAGCCAGCTACGACTGTTACGAAACACTGTCAAGTAGACTGGAACCCCACGAATGGCGACAGTTTGTATAGAAGATACAATATCAAACTCACGACAAACGGAATGGGTTAAACAGAAAGAATCTTGTCAACATGAATATGGGAGCGCCAACGAGCCTATAGGAACCTTTGCCTTCAGTCTTTACTTTGTTGCCTATAGACGACCAAGGAAAATAGATCAAGCTGGAATAAAATAGGATACCTGATATAAAGAGAGATAAAAAGGAAACATGTTCCCTCGAATCATGGCACTTAAGGTGAAAGTCTATTAACATGCGCGTTAATAGCAACATATTAAACGAAACAATAGACTGTAAGAAATCAATCGATTGGGAGATCGTCTCGTGTATCCAAACAGAACAACAACCCGCGTAAGAGCTAACCACTGATGATGAGGCTACTGCACCAACAGCGTTGTTGCCCTGGATCCCAAACAAAAGACAACTAACTGATCGCTATATGGTTAACGGCATCCGGTTTCGAATTTGCCTGTCATTTTGACCTCCATAGGGCAGTCACATGATGCCCGTGGCTACTGAGAGTCCATGGGTGGATTGCGTTGTACCACCCACATCTCCACTCACACATCCCATATCCAGTGTAAACTCAAAGGAATAAGACCGAAAGGCATGAGGATGGGAGCCAGGTTTCATCAACGGAACCGGCCCACACTGCTTCAATATGCACAGCAGCAGCGTTCATGTTTGTCTAAATTGGAATCATGCCTACCAGACGTGTGTAAAGTAGTAGCTGGACCGTAGTCGGCTGCATATTAATAGAACCACTTCTTGAGCCTAGCACGGGTCAAGAGGAAACTGCACCTAGTGTTCGCCAGCAGCTACCAACTGTCGCCCAGAGCCAGTCTAATGGATGTGGTGGTTTTTCGATAGGTAGGCACCTTGACAACATTCATACTAAGCGCAGCCACAACATGAATAGCAAACTACAACCACCGAACGTGAGGATATATATATATATATATCTTGCAAATTACTGGATTTTGAACTGCGGTACGAAGGACATTATAACGCAAGCATAACAAATGACTAGGTGCTGAGTCATCTTCAAAAAAGATATTTACACAATGACCACAAATCCAAAGAACATCTCCATTAGTTAAGCTTTTAGTGTTATTTTGCCTTCGTGCGTCTCTATGCCACTAACTGCATTTTTTCTTTTAGCTCTGGAATAAAAGGTTTGATAAAATCCAAATTTTGAAGGCTGTAAACATGAACTCAACGTCTATTGTAAAGATAGTTGTTCATGGTTTGGTTGTACGAAACTAATTGAAATATACCATTTAGAACCAATGGGAAAAGCTTGTTACATAATGTGATTATTATCCATCGTACTAAATTCGTGCAAGCAGGTGTCCAGAGACCCGGACGCTCCAAAGCTGAATGTAGTTTGTAGTATCTTAACCAATTTTACAACTGCGGTTAGGAGACGTTTGAAACTACTAACTGAACAAAGTTAACTGTAAATTTTTAACTTTAATTATCTAGAAGCATAAACTGACAGCAATGTATACCTCAGTCAGTTTTATATTTTGTTGCCAAATACCAGTTTCTGTACCTCATTTGCAAGACGTTTCCCAATAAGTTTTACCCGCATATCCGCTATACTGAAATCATTTGTTCTGGTTCTCACCCATTCCTATTCCTGATTATTAACTTGTATGACAATGGCGGATGAGCTGCTTTATCTCGCAGCCATTGAGATCTGTCGCGCTCATCTTTGGTTTAGTGGCATAAGCTGCTGCCGTCGGGAGGTTATGAGATTGGGTGCTTTTGAAGGCAGCGCGTTACTGACGGTTCCCAGTACAACGAAATGGTCATACAGTACTTTCCGAAGTACCGAAACGCTGACATGCAACTGAATGCCAAGAATTATTTGTAAAATAAACGTATGCCGTACATGTTATCTTGAGACTAACTGCAGGAGCGAAGGCAAGTCCCTTCGAGATCGTAGCGCCTACTTTAGCACACCTGGTTTAACATTTCCAGTTGCTGGTCCAGGCGTATCCGTTGTAGTTGCACATTCACTCCTCTCAAGGGTTAAAAAAACATATTTAACCTAAATTGGTCGAACGCCATACGCGCCGTTCAGGCCCACTTCTCTTGCATTTGTTATATTATAGCTAAAATTATGATATGTAGCTGGTAGCTTGGCATCTATTGTATTGTCAGATTGCCTTGGACTTGCTTTTGACAGTTTAATTGCTGTGCAAAATTTTCCCCATATATAAATTTGTGTCTGCGTTTTTGCTTGTATTATGTTTGCGAATGATGACAACAAGGGAAATGTTAACATATCGCAATCTATGTCTTTTGTCTGCTTTGACGAATGTATACGACGTGTTAAGAGCATTTCATGTTGAATGCAAGTGGGAACTGCAAGTGAAAAATTCTCAGATTTACCCGTACTAATGGTTACAAAAGAGAGAAATAAGCTATAGTTTTGTTTATTGCCTACGTTAGTATTTTGTTGGAAGACATCTGCATACACTAGTCATTCTCGATGCAATGAAAGTAGCAACACTTTGGTGGCGCAGTTTTTTATTCCTTCTGTGCGGATGTTAAATGCACACTCAAACAGCACATCTGCCACATTTTGTCTGCCAGTTGTGCCATTCCGAATAAACTCTAAGCGATACCTAAGGCGAACACAAGGAGAATAAACTGTTAGTGGCTGTAGAACTTGTGAACAACAAGCAGTAAACAAGCAACTAAGTACAACCTTGACCGCAGCTCTGATGAAATATAAGAGATTGCTTATATCCAACAACTGTTACAGCGTCTATAGCTCCATACTGTCAAATGTTTGACGTCCATCTGTTCTTGTTCTCTTTTATTTACATCAGCATAATTAATCCCTGCGTGGGGCCTCTATACCCTCACTGATTTTGTTCACTGGACTCAGTGGCGTTGGATTAAACTACTGGATGGCATCTGATAAATCCTACTTACGATTTCCATAAGTATGACGTGTAGCACATAATTGGAAATACTGCTGAATTCATTGCAGCTATCCGCAATGAAAAAGGTATCATAATTAACTTTGGTGAATAGCTTCTTCCGGAATCAAAATCTATTTAGAAGTCAAGTAGTTCAGAAATATCCTGTAATGAATTCCAGCCCATATTATCAGATCCGTAAAGAAGGTGTCTGCCACAAATACTACTATCTTAGGCACGAAAGATTACTACCTTACCCTGTTAATATGTAGAATTATTGATGAAGACGGTCGCAAACTTGTAGGCTGCAGTCATATGAAACCAACGCAAAGTTAACTGAGCTGCAATGCTGGATATTTTCTTCGTAGGTGATCACAGATCCGAATGTGCTTCATTACTTCGATTAGAACACACACAGTAGGAACTTCAGGGCGTATTTGATGATGTCTGCGAGCCGGTTAAATATGTTACCATGGAAGGTGCCTCAATGTTAATTGCCACACGGACACTATCAGGAGATTGAGATGCGGCTTATAGAAGCAGATTGTGTAGTACCCTTTCCATGGAGACGATTTCGTGATGAAGGCACAAGTTTTCCGTAGGTATTCATAGCTGCCCAAAAAATTGAGATGTGAAATAGCTGTACAATTTTGTCCTCTATGAAATGCGCCTAGGTACTTGGATGCGCTAATAGATGGGCGATATCCCCGGGGTTTTTGAAATCGGATATCCAAGACACTGTGGTGCATTGGTGCTGTTTCTTCTTCTATCTTTAACAAGCATCAATCTCTGACGAATATATATATATACATAAATATATATATATATACTGTAAAATAAGAACGCCCATGCAGTGATTCGTCGAGTCGGTGAATTTGCTTATGGTCAATATAAATGGCTTTAAACACAAGAATAAAATCTCTAGGGTTCATTTAAAACAACACTGATTCTATTTAAACATAACTTTTGTAATCGCGTTAATGGACATGCACACTAGTAAAGCTCAACCAAGAAAAGCTCATCCTCTTTTCGCGTTTCCATGCGAATGGCGCTGGAGATTAACCCTACTAGTATACTATACTTACGGAGCTAGAGGCAGGGTTCGTTCTAGAGGAAGAAGGGTTAACAAACATCATCATCATCATCATTACACGTTAGCTGGAGGTGGAAAACACCTCAGCTATTGTGCCACAATACAAAAGGGGTATTATGCCGCAATACAAAAGTAACAAACAGAGGGCAATGAAACCAGCGCTGCCACTTTAAGCTCAGTATTTTGTACTTTAATGCGTTGCATTGAGAGACACGGATTTATACCACTTTTTATCATGAATAACTAGGTGTTAGTTTTGGAAAAACAGGTAAGACCGACTCCGTACGCATCGTGACAAGCGGACTGCATTCTTTTCCAAGGCAACTGCAGGAATTTAGTCATCGGTGCTTTCGGAAGATTGCAGTTCAGGACTATAAGCTATGAAATCGAGTAAGGCCCCGATGACACTCGTAGTCGCTATGCACACTTAATGACAAAGTACACCCGGTGCAGACTCTGACCATATTAACCATCTAGATGTGTCCTCTTGTAATTTGTGTAGCACACTAATACCCGGTTAAATACTTGATTTAATAAGTATAATATTTTTTATTTATTAAACATAGTAGATCGGATAGTAGGCGTGTGTGTGGTAAGTTTCGTGCCTGTTGTAGTAGACCTGAATATAAGCATTTATTTTTCCACATAAACACCCTTAGTGTGAATACACTTCACTTTCGGTGAAGCGATTGACCAACACAATTCTGAAAGAAGTAACGTACTTGCCGTTCAACCAGATTTCCAAGCTCTCCTCAGTTCTTCTTTCGAGGTAAACTAATTGCTTTTTAAAGAAAATTCAAATTCACAAACAAATGAGTTACACTATATCAGGTCAGCAAAATGGACTGATTGAAGGAGTTCTTACAAGCCGCATCCACAAATAGCAGCTTTTGCTATCCTGGCAGTGTGAGCTGGTGAACTGCCGCTCAGTCAGAACACCAGCCGTCTACGTTCCTCTACATTTTCCTCTAATATAAGTCAGTGTAAAATTCACCCATGATGATCATCTTGGATGGTATACCGTTAAGCAATAGCTACCAACAACATCACGGATGATATTGCACACACCAAGCCGTGCAGACGTAAAATATCTGGCCTTCTTCTGAAACCGGATTTACTGACAAACTTTTCAGCACACACAGTTGTGCTGGCCCTGCTACGATCCTGCCTCAGCAGCACTACCATCGTTTGGATCTAACTTGTAGGTATCGCGTTATATCAAGAGTTAGTAGCTTTGCATCTTTCCCATAGAAACACATTCGAGAAATCTTCCGACCCACGAACCACACAGCAAAAGTGGTGTTCTCAAAGGAAAGCCAACTCCGCGATCCACCCAACGAGTCATCAACCATAGCTTTCGAACGTTAAGCAAAGTAGCTAAGGCAGACTTTGTTTCCGTTTCGCTCAGTCGCATTGTTTACCGAGTGAATGAGCTAACCGCTAATACCCGCCCCGATTAGGCTAGACGCCCCAAATGTGTCGACCTGGAAAATGCCGCACGCAGCTGACTCGCAGCCAAAAGTGAGCGCTCAGTTGTTGACCGCATAGGCACCGATCGACGCACCGATCGACCAATCAAAGCAATTATAACGCAAACATATCGACAGCAGAATGTGACTTTTCTGTATGTCAGCAACATTTAGATACAAGTCTAGTGTGCAATTTGGATCGTCAAGTTTCATGCTAAGTGTTCTAGACTCACAATAATCCAACTGAAGATGCGGAAGAATAGACCATGTTTTCCGTGCTCTTCAGAGTATGACTGTACACAAACTAGCGCCGACTCACAAAAGATTGTTGGCATTGCCTGAAAAAATTAGGAACACCAAACTCGATTAGATGAACAAAGTGCGACAGAGAGCAAAGTCTAGCCTTCCCATTAGACTCCGATTTTAAACTGGGGAAATAGGCTAGGCCACGAGTTAAACACACGTCACCTATTATTTTAGAGGGCAGAAGCAGAAGTTGTCTAACACGGCTTAAAACAACAACCGCTCATCTAATTGGAATGAATGGACTAGGGCACCGTCCACCTTCCAAACCGTACCGAAATTCAGAAAAACTTCGGCACTATTGATGGTTTGATTGTGGTTGCTGCCAAAGCCAACCGGACAACACGGTATTCAGCTATTCCCTCTGATCCTAAATTAAGTAAAAGGAGGCAAAGCTCCCCTGACACAGCCTCCGTCGATTTTATACGGATCAGCTGAAGGATTTAACTCCAGTCGAGCGGCACATGGTATGACATCGGTAATCTCCACCAGGTTTTCAAAATTAATGTCAAGTTTCTTAAAAAGAAAACAACACAATTAAGTTAACTAGTGCAATTTCAAAGGTAACATCATTTTTATTGTAGGTAGTCCGCTATTTTGACAAACGTCACCCAACTTCAATGCACTACGGTAAAACGGAACTCCTCCGAGCTGCGATCGCTTCAGCCGATTAAGTAGATGCCATCCTGTTTTGAACAACTCGCCTCAGGAATGGGTCATGTTCCAACCGCACATACCCGGATACTTCGTGGAGCGCGCTAAAACCGGCGATGCTCTCCTTGGTAGAATAATGGAAGGAATCTGTGATCGGAACCATCTCTGTACGCTGTTATTCCGAGGCTGGGGGTAATGAGGAATGCGAAGCGAACACCAAAGACAAGGCACAATGACGACACGAACGAGAGACACTCGCCATGGAAAACGTCATGACGCAGTCAAACTCGAAGCTGTGTAAATCTTCAAATTGCAAAGAATGTGCCTCGAGGAGTTTAAAATGTTCCTTCAATCCAGACAAAGGTCAATAACGTTGACGGATTGCTCGCATGCTGGCTGCAGCAGTCCTCCTTTCATACTCAGGATGAATGAAGCACCCCCTAAGCAAACACAGGAGAGTAGCCACTTCCCGGCAATAGTTCGGCTCACTTCACTCAGCCAGACAAAGAGGCTGGCAAACACACATCCCATGCGTTATAACAAAGAGGAGGGAAGAGGTAATGACGGGATCCCTGGATGTGACACAGTTACGTTCGATATCGCCCCACCAAAAAAGTATTTGTGGACAACCTTTCACCTGCCGGCACAATATTATACCTAAAACAAATATCCCTCGATTCATTTCTAAAAACAGAGAAACTTTGTTGCATATACACCAATGCACATGTTCTCTTGTACAAGGTTACCTAACTGTGGCAACGTTAGGCAACTTTTGCCTGTGACCTTATATTCCTGATGGAAACTCGGTCGCACTCAATACCATACCCAGATCGCGCTGCATGGTGTGTCCCTTCTTTACAACGAACACACAAGTTATGGCGGTGGAGTGATGTTATGCTACCATGGCGACCCCCGATGATTACCGGTAGACAATGCGGAACCGAGGATTATACACTCAATCTGGTACGTTCCACAACTGAGACACAACGACGATTGCCTTTTGGCAGTTGTTCATTGTCATCCAATGTCCTCCAGGAAGATGGGCTCCCGTTTTAATTTAGCCTTGGGAACGGTCCTACGACAGCGATGCAGTCATCTTCGCGTCTAAATCGAATTCAAAGTTCACGATCTGGAAGTTTCGGCATCTCCCACTAAAGCGTTCTACGCCATCCTGCAAGTACATCTTGCAAGCATTACGCTCTACATCCATGTCAGCACGCTGACCAGAATTAGAGCAGGATCTAAACCAACTGTGACACATTTATTGCTCAGGAAAAAAGAGCTCATGCTCGAGAAACCAGTGATGTAGAGCACACTGGATCGAAGTGATCACGTAACAACACTTCAAGGTCCTGTGTGTTATGCGGAATATTCAAAAGAACATAGTGACTTGTTTCGAATAATCACACAATAAAACATACTAACGGCATTTGTTGGTGAAGCCAATTTGGATTTTTCGGAAGAAGATTTTGCTGATGTTGTTTAGATGGAGCTTGTTGGCCAATTCGGTGATCTGGTTAAATCCGCCTCGGTAAACAAGCCCGTTCGTGTTTTAAGGGCACGATCATTCATTCGAAGCAGTATTCGAAAACACATGCCGGTAACAAACGCAAGGCAGTATCTGTACAATAATAATAATGATGAGATTTAGTATTATTATTATACCTATATTTCTCCTGATGAGAGAAACTGTGTCTATAGCAGCACAGAAAAGTATGTACAGGAGAATCCACGCTCTTGCATTGGTGACATGCTTAGGCGGAGAGTTGGGATATGTGTTTCACGTATTAAAATTCTAGCTGCTGGTTGAGGCCAAAGCTTAGTTATGAAAACTTGGTGTTCATATGTTTTTGGGCCCCTCGGAATAATTCATCGAAGGATTTTCCCATGTATATATATATATATAGAGAGAGAGAGAGCTTAGGGTAGTTAGATCAAGGTAATTGGCGAGTCTGTTTCTAAATGATGCCACGTTCTCACATGACTTGTGTGTTATTGGTAGTTTATTCCACAGATAGCCTCATCTGAGCAAGGAGAAATTAGAGCGGACGTTCGTTCTAGCCTTCGGTATTTTCCGCAAACCGCAGTTCTGACAACTGGACTAACCATTTAGTGCATTAAAATCACACTACCACGTCTATTCATGAGGACAACTTAGTGGACCAAGAGAGCCTAGTAGAAACGTTTTCTGCTAAGAACAAAATTCTCTACAATCATGTGCACACCCTCGAAAATGTGTGGCATTGTTTTCTCCTTACTAATATCAGCAGATGGCTGGACACGAATCTCCGAAGATGGAGCCAACGTTCTACTGCTAAAATACGCACCAATATGCTGACGCGTTACCAGCACCGATCACATACCTCTCCCGTTCTCCCATATGCCAGTATGTACACACGTCCTTTTCAGTTCAGCGAACGCCTTGAAAAAGCAGCTATTTTTGCGTGATAACAGCTTTCTCGAAATGGACATTATCCCGAATTCTCTGCAGCAGGTAGCTACCAGGATAGCAGAGACATTAACCCAGATTTTCCATAGAGGCGTGTAGGAACCGCAGCTCACCAGCATGTGGAAGCAGGGTCTCATTATTCCGAGTTTTATGGGCCGAGGTTATTCAGAGTTCGTCAACTGTCACTCAGATTTTCACTTATCGGTGATGTCTTAGGTGATGGACTCAATAACAGCTGAGGCATTAATGAGCTTCCTTGAAAGATCTAATATCACAACACCGGAGCGACACAAATTCCGTCAGCACCAACCATATACTACCAGTCCACTTACTGCGGTTGGCAGCTGAACTTAAATAGCCGACATTGGGACAAACACTGATGCCACCCATCTCGATGCTTCATATCTTACGCCCGATAAGATCACGGAATACTTCTTCAAAAGCTGCAAGAGAACGGTATCCGGAAACCTGGTTTTGGAAGTATCCGAAATTTCCTCCATCAACGGTGCTATCAATTTTGTGTTCCGGGCACAGTTTCTGATGCGATTATTGTGAATTGCAGTGTTCGGCCTTAATAAGTGTTAGAGCTGCACATGTTCTTGGTCTTCATTAAGAACCTCGCCCATGTGTTCGAGCTAACATTGCTGCTTTTGCCGATGTTATTATGATTTGACGGACGACCGCTAGTCAAAAATATCTAATATAAACCTCAACAAGACTTAGACCTCTCATCTGAATGGTCCAAGGCAAATCTAATTCCGTATAACGCGGATAAGTGCAGCATTGTACGTGCACGCCACATGTTCACTTACGCATAGAAGCTTGGAGAGCACATGTTGCAGACTGTCTCACAGAAACAAGACTTTGGATTGGTAACGCAAGATGTTCTAGGCGGTTGGGCGCAGTCATTGAAACGGTCCAAAACCGAGGACTATCACGTTGATTTCTTAGGGAGTGCGTTCGGGAGTTACAACCCGTCCTTCTTCTCCCAAATGCCCAATGCATATGTGAGGTCACACGTAGCGTACGCCATCCAGTCCCGGCAACCATTGCTGCTTTGTGATCTGGTTACACTGAACAGCCCATAGCGAAGGGGACCAAAATATGATAGGACTGTTCTACATGCGAATGAGAGCTTTAGGAGTGTAGAGCGACTGTTAGCGCAGTCTACAAGCGACCGCATCATGGCATACCAGCTATTAGAAAACTGTTGTCGCGCATACCACCAACTCCTGTAACCTAGCCGTAAACAAAATTGAGGGTTCACCACCAGAAACAAGCCAGCCAATACAGTCAGCTGGAATGCCGCAGGAATTATTTTTCGCTTCGTATTTGTCAACCGTGGGACGCTGTTGCGGATATTGTCATTTATGCGTCCACGCCACACATTTTTACTAATCGACAAGATAAGGCAATATACCGCCCTCATTACTTGATATGAATTTTTTCACTGTGCGACCACAATCAGCAGAAAAACTTTGTGCTTACCAACCTCCAAGTACTCGAGGTAGTCAGATCTACCTGTGCGTTAACTTGGCTAACACGGTGAGTCAACAGATGCGCGCTTCACATTAGTGTCTCTTATTTCTCGAACTTATGTATTGCATACAATCCGTCAATCGGGGCTAGCCAAGCCTTGGATTTATCTCCGGATTATAACATTGTTACATGGTCATATACACGTGGCTCAACTTTGCATTTCTTAGTGCGACTACCGCATGGATTTCTCACTCGATTCAACATTGTGATGGTGGGAATAAGTACCATCGAATGTCAATAATCACCACCTAGACTGGATCCAGCTTGTGTATAATTTCAAGCTTTTCTTGTGAACATGGAACACGGAGGCGACAAACATATTTTGTTTTATCCAAATTCCTTACTATATTTAATTAAACACTCTAAAACCTTTCAGTGAATAATTTCACCCCGCGAGCTGATGTCATACTGGTGTACCAAATCCTAATGAAACGTGACCAATCATACCGACCTATATTGAAATTCAGTCACAAAAACTAACTGATAGGTCACCAATTAGGTTGGATCATCTTTTACTCACACTTGCTTTAGCTTGTAAATTTCAGTCTGACTATAATACCAGTAGTGCTAACCACCAGCTCTTGTATCCATCATAAATAGTTGCTCCATTTTACAAACACTACATTCGCCCAATTTACTATAAATCACACTTTTCAGACAGAAAGTCACTGAACAAAGCGGTAAAACTTGTAATAGTGTTGTATTGTTTAATTTAGTACACATATCATAAGTATGAAAAAGCCACCAATTCTGGATCGAATTGGAGAGACATATTAGTCGGAAACACACTAACTGCTAGGCTCATCAACTATTTCTCTCCATATTCAAAAGCAACTTTTTATTTATGTAATGTCAGATTTGCATAATTTCTGTGTTGTAAGCTCATCGGAATTTAGAACGGAACATCTGGTTAAATGTCACATAGCATGCCGTAGGATATTTCGAAACCTCGAGTTATTATCGTCCGCAATCCAACTTAGATAGTTAGCAATTCGAATAATTAATAATGCGAGAGCGCGCTATGCTTAAATTGCGTGTCGATGACAAGGTTGAATGCCGATTATACACAGCTCGTCCACTACAGCCGAATCCCTTGACTCATGCGTCAAGATGAACTTATGAAAACATCCTAATGATAAGTTGTTTTGTTGACAGCATGTATGAACATTAGATGCATCTACTCAAGAGATATATTAATTGCGCAGGTGTCCTCCACATGACTTGATTTCTATTCTTTCTCCGAGGTTCCGAAATCATCTCACTTTATGGCGGGATCTAGAAATATTATTAAGGATCAACAAATGTTTTTCTGATTTAAAGCCACTTTGAAATAATCGGAAATATCGGAAGAGGAACGAAAAAATTGAGGGCTCGCGACTCGAACATTGAACAGTTCTATGGACTACCTAAAGTACGCAAGGACGGAGCACCTTTAAGACCAATTGTACCACTTCCAGGCACGCCTACCTACTACCTGGAAAAGAAAATATGGAAACGCCTTAAGCACCTAATCAGTAAATAGCAACACTCCATAAACTATGCTCAACCATTCTTGACGAAACTCAAAGACCTACGAATAGAACACGACGAAACCATGGTGTCCTTCGATATGACTGCCCTATTCACTTCCGTCAACTTACAGCTGGCCAAAGAAATTATCGCAGAACGTCTGGACAACAGCGGAGGGAAGATTGGGAACATGACGACCAGCAGCGTATGCAAACTTCTCAACTTATGTCTCTCAACTTACTTCGCGTTCAACGGAAAAATGTATAAACAAGTGAAAGGTGCACCGATGGGATCACCTGTATCAGGACTCATCGCAGAGATTGCCATGCAAAAATTGGAAGAAGATCTACTACCAACGATTAATCCGAAAATTTAGGTTCGCTACGTCGATGATACCTTTGTGATACTCAAACGTAGCTAAGTATCGGTGGTACAACAATTGCCTAACAACGCTATGGACGGCATAAATTTTACCATGGAATCAGAGAAGGAAAACAATCTTCCTTTCTTGGATGTGTTAGTAGCCAGAACAGTGGACGGTGAATTGCAAACCTCGGTTTACAGAAAAAGCACGCACACCGATCAGATTTTGAATTTCCACAGCAACCACCCAAGGTGTCACAAAATAAGCTGTGTGCAGACACTGTTTCATAGAATAGCAACTCACTGCAGTACGGCAGAAGCGAAACGAACAGAAGAAAAACACTTATTCAAGTCATTTGAACGCAACGGATACCCACGCAGTTTCCTCCGCAGATGCTTAAACCGCAAGCCCTCCATAACCGAACTTACGTCAGCTATGACAAAACGTATAGTTCTGCCATACATAAAGAACGTGTCAGAAATGACTGCCAGATTGTTCAAACAACATCATATCATGGTAGCCCACAAGCCAACCGCCACTCTGAGGAAGACATTGTCAAAACCAAAAGGACAACGAGAGACACTAGAACGACGGAATGTCGTATATAGAATAAACGGCGCAAACTGTGAAAAGCACTATGTGGGACAAACAGGAAGAAAGCTGTCCACCAGGATACATGAACACCAAAGAGCGTGCAAGAAGCATTACGCAACCTCATTGGTTTCAGCACACGTGGATGAAGAGGGACACAGGTTCGACTGGAACAAGGTAGAGGTCTTGACCGGAGGAGAAACACAAAAAGGGAGGGAGTTTCTCGAAGCCCGGTTCTCAACCACGAACTCAATCAACATGCATATCGACCTCGATCCAATATATCAACCGCTAAAACAGAGAGATTTCAAGAGGATCAACAACCGTTGTCCGAATGAATCTAATGCAACACACGCACAATGAACAGCATGGTCAAAATGAGCCCAGACTACTCACCCACATCTCCTGCACCAATCAGAGTGCGATAAGCCCAACCACATCGCAACAACATTTCCGCAGCCAATGACATTGACTCGAGCACAACAGCTGAACACAAGGATTCACCAATGAGATCGAGGCAAAAGTAATAGCCTCATATGCCTATATAAGGAACGGAGTAGTTACCGACAGTATGCATTATTGGGTTTGCTTTCTACCAGCTACTGCTACTTCACTGCTATCAATCCCGCACTGAAGATGCCACCTCGAATGGTGGCGAAACGTCTGCAACCAAGTTGCCCAGCACGGAGAACTCCACAACAACTGAGATGTTGTGCTTTAATCATCGAATCCAAAGTGGTTCGAGATGAAGTACATTGCAACGTTCTCGATAACTCATGGCAGAATGTTTACTAATCAAATGTTTGGTAAATGACCTCTGCAAGTGCTCCGCAGCAGTTCTGTCACGCTTTGTCATATTGCCGTATATTATGCTGCAGTATTCAAGGATGGGACGAGTGAGTAGCTTGAAAAGCTCGACTCTAGCACTTGTGTGTATTTTGTTTGATATATCGAACATAGACTGTCTGGCACGTACTATTTGGTATTGGGCCTGTTCGGAGAAATTGCAGGTAGACGAGTACTCATTGCCAAGTTCTCACACGAAAAACTGTGTTGAGACGCGTTCACTTTTTAGGGTGATAAATCCTTGGGGATCCAGCATCCGCAAGACATGATGCTTGATTTCTTAGCCGACAGGTTCATCACCCATATGCAGCATTCTGACTCAAGGGAATGTAAATTATCTTGAATGAGTAGTAATATCACGTGAAGCTCGTCAAGCCGAAGCTTATAGACTAGTTTGATATCGTTTGCAAATAAAAATGATGTACCATATTTTACAGATGTGGTAATGTCCCTGATGTGTAGTGGAAAGAGTAAGGGGCCGAGCACACTCCCTTGAATGACTCCACTGGCTATTGAGCGTGGGGAAGAGCGATAATCACCTAGAGTGACTCCCTGATGACAACCACTCAGGTATGACGGTAGCCAACCTAGTAATGGATCCCGAATCCCAAAGTTCTCCAACTTTTGTAGCAGTCGCTTGTGCGGTACTCGGTCGAACAATTGGTGTATTTCAAGCAACAGTATTATTACTGCATAGCCGGAATCGATTGACTCTGAAGTGTGATTAAAGTAATGCAGTTAACAGGTGGTTTATTTGGGACCTCCTTTATGCAGAGGCATAATAACTGACGTTCCCATTGGTCTGAAAAGTGACCAGATTCCAGCAATAGAGTGAACTTGCTCATCAGAAGCAGTGGTATATCAGGCCCTCCTAGTTTAATGGTGGTTGGTGAAATGCCATCAGATCCCAGCTTGAATGATGGTCTGATTGATTTTATAACTTGATGGATGGCGTTGAGCGCGATATCGACTCTGCTTAAGAGGTTTGTTACCGTGAGCTATGTGCACAAAGGCGCCAGGTCACCTTCGCGACGCATAGTAGATGCAATAAAGTCACTGAATGCTCCACACATGCAGCTGGTTTCATATACTAAGTGACCCTCACCATCAACAACTTCCGTAATCAGAGGAGAGTGATCACTGGTTCTACGATGCAGCATTTTGACAAGCTCCCTAGCTTGGCAGCTTGTCCGTATAGTTGCGTGTTCTGCATTTTTTCGTCGTGTTAATTGCGCATATTTGACTCTGGTGGTAAATTCATGCATTTGTAAAACCAATGAAAAGTTATGGGTCTTTGTGTATCTTGCAGCTAACTTTCTGGTTTTCTTGCTGATTAAGTGCTCGACGGAATATTTGGCAACATGCGAGGTATGAATACATTGTGGAGCAAGGAGAGCTATATTATGATGGATTTGTTTACAGAACTGCTCCACAGCGGTGTACACATTTATAGAGGGTAAAGACACATCAAACTCGGAGGAACGAATGAACTGCTGAAAGCATTCGCAGTTTATCTTATGGGTTGCAACTGGCGTTGTAGATGCCAGTTTAGTGACCACTTTAATTTGGAAACGGAGTCCGATCACGTTATGGTCGCTGCCAGGGAGATTGTTTCAGATCTCAGTTCGTGGATTGGGTATCCCCAATGTGAATATTAAGTCCAGTACATTGGCGGACCTGGTTGGACTGGAAATCCATTGTGTCCATCCCCCAGCTCTGATAGAAAAAAGAAAAGAGGCGTGCAAGGTAGACGTTGGGTGGGATGACCAGCGTATTTTCCGTAGGCTGAAATCGCCGACAATAATCTTCTGGCTGTGTGGCAACTCTGATGCGAAGTCAAATGCAGAAGTGATGTTGGTGATGCTTACCTTGGACGCATTCGGTGGGTTGTAAATGCATGTGAGCAGTGTGTAAGATGAGACACCCTCAACTAACAGCAAAATATATTCAAGAATGTTTTCCAATTGTGACTGGTCTATAGGTTTAGCAGTAAATGTTTTGCATAGGTATGTAATACCCCTCCACTTTTTCTGGCGCAGTGATCTTTTCGAAACGGATTGTACTTTGGAATCATCAGAGTCAAGTGTATCTGATGAACATCATATTTCAGTGACGAGGATCACTTGTGGGTCACAGAACTGTGCGTGTTTATAAAATGAAGTTTGTTGATCATGGATCTGGCATTAATCAGAATCACTGAAAACGTACTATTGCGAAATAATCGCTGTCCGTTGTGTGATAATCTGAATCTTTGCTTTCGAGCATTGTGCACATGGTAGGTAAGTGCGAGTTAGCCATTAGAACATTTGTTGATAAGGGTAGCATGTCGTGTGTGGAGATTAAGACAGTTGGGGGCACGACGCGAAGCGAGACATCATGCTTAGATTGCCGTTGGTATGACAATGGACTA
Organism: Dicrocoelium dendriticum; assembly: GCA_944474145.2. Taxonomy (NCBI): domain Eukaryota; kingdom Metazoa; phylum Platyhelminthes; class Trematoda; order Plagiorchiida; family Dicrocoeliidae; genus Dicrocoelium; species Dicrocoelium dendriticum. The sequence continues at coordinate 170,817,101 of OX104063.1, forward strand.
GCTTTGTCATCTGGAAAATTGGAGGAAGAGTGAGATCAAGATGTTGACCTCTGCCGGATGTATATGAGATTGGAATGTGTACAAGACCATTCTCGTTGCCGCTAAAAGTGGTTGTTGGAAAAAGCCGCTTGAGAGACTGGAGGAACATGGAAAAGAGCGGGTGGTAACATGGTCCTACTGGTCGATGTCCTTCCATTAACTGTGCACTTCCATTGGTTGTTGTGGAGTGTAGGATGATCATTAGGCCTAGCCAAGAGACAGTTGTTATTGGTCTTATTCAACATGGGAAGTTGTTTGCCATGGTGGTTGTAGGAGATTGCTTGATAGGGAATTTTGGATGTAACCGCGCATTTACTATCCATGCGCTTTTTAAAACACAGGTCCCTGGATTGGAGAAGTCGTTCTTGGATGACACTGGACCACGAATTACATCAGGTTGTTTATTCTTGGATGTGTCTTGTTGGTTTGGACCGGGTTGCGATTTATTCGACGATTTGTCAGTACTGGACGGTTTCAAGCACTTAGACTTTCCTTTACTCATTGTGCATGAGGAGTTCGATATAATGGGAGTATTCTTGTCAGGAATAAGAGAACCTGCTTTATCCGTTCCTTGTGTAGATGGTTTTTCAGAGGAGCAAGGAAAGACAGCATTGGAGCTAGTTGACAACCTTGTTAGATTATCGATGTCTAAATCAATGCAAATAGTACCATATTGGATACACTTGTCTTTCGGACTTTTGGCCGAGATTTCTCGAAGAGCCCAGTTATTTCTCTCGGTGTTCGTGGCACAGTGCCAAGTTCGGATCTTTGTAGGGTGTCATATCTGGTTTACTCAAAATGTCGTTAAATTGGGTGCACTGGCCTAGGAAAGGTCCACAATGGAGGACGCACTGCGTGACTTCCTCGCTCAAAATTTTGAAAATGATTGAACAATAATGTTTCGGTGTCTACTTTTTCAAACATTGGCATTTGAAGTCAACGTTAGATATCTTACAAGCTTTCAGTATCGTTAGTTTTACTTTATCCAGACCCAACCTCTCCGGAACATAAAAGCAATCACTTTTCTTCTATGCATATCCATTCGTGCATTTCAGAGGCAACAGAGGCAATTAACTGCCTTGCTTTTCCCAGTAGAACAGGATCAGTCTTCTCCAATGGGTTTTTGATGTAGTCAAGCTTAAGCAGGTGATATTGGAGGGGTTGAAAGTGTGCCAGCGTTTTTCGCATCTCGTTGAGTTGTGATTCTAAAGATAGCAATGTTATCACTTAGTTCAGCGATGAGGATAGTTTAACCGAGGAACAGATTCGCTTTTATTTTGGAGCCTCGTATTATATTCGCTTTGCTGTTGGCGTGGAAAGTACACTGCGCTTAGCTTGCTGAATGCGGCGAGACTTCAGTGGGGTCGCTGAAATCTAAGCTTGTCGAGATTCAGACGCAAGCACCAAGGTAATATATTGATGCAACAAAAACCAACTTTGTGTGATTTCTCGCAGTTGGAGTTTGATAAGAGGGTTAGATTCCAAGACTACTCTTGTCTATAATAGCCACAGTTCAAAGAACGTATCCAGACGTGCAACAAATTCAAAATGGCGGACGCAGATCGTAGTTGGGCTAAAAGTGAACCGTAGTTCTGACAACTTAACCAGTTAATGCATCATAATCACACTACAACGCCAATTCATTAGGACAGCTTAGTAAACCAAGAGAGCCTAGCAGATACGTTATGTGCTATGAACAAACTTCTCTACAATCATGTGAACAGCCTCCGAAATGTGTGGCATGGTGTTCTCCCTACTAATATCAGCAGATGGATGGGCTCAAACTCCGAGTATGCAGCCAACATTCTATGGCCACAATATGCGTCAATATTCTGACAGATTACGAGCAGGGGTCACATACCTCTGCCGTTCTACCATATGCTAGTATATACACACGTGTTTTTCAGTTTAGCGAACATCTATGGAAAGCAGCTATCGTTGCGCGATCACAGTTTTCTCCGAATGGACATTCTCCCGAAATCTCTGAAGTGGGTAGCTAGAGGATAACTGAGCCATTAACCTAATATTTCAACAGAGGTATGATTTGGCGGGCGATCGGTAGTCAGGAAGATCACCATAAACCGCAACAGTATTTATACCGCGCATTTGAATGGCTCAACGCAAATCTAACTCCTAATCTAATCTAAGCTAATTTAAATCTAATCTTCTTTAACGGGACAATTACAGGACTGTGCATGCACGCCACAAGTACAGTTACTCATAAAAGGTTTGAGACCATATGCAAAACGTCTCACAGGAGCGCTGCTTTTAGTTGATGATGCAAGGTGTTCAAGGCGGTTGAGCGCAGTCATTGAAACCGTCCAAAACCGCGGACTATCATGTTTATCTCTGAGGAAGGGCGTTCAACAGTTACAAACCCTCCTTCTTCTCCTAAATGTTCAATGCATATGTGAAGCCACACGTAGCCTATGCGACCCAGGCCCGGCAACCATGGCTTATTTGCTACCAGATTACACTGAACAGCCCACAGCGAAGGGGACCAAAATATGAGGGGACTGTACCACCTGACATACTATCTGCGAATGGAGATTTAGGAGTGTAGAGCGATTGTTATCGCAGCCTAAAACAGACCATATTATGGCGTACCAGCTATTGTAAAACAGCGGCCGCGCCTGTCGCCACATCCTGTAACCTAGCCGTAAACAAAATTGAGGGATCACCATCTGTAACAAGCCAGCCAATACAATCGGCTGGAATGCCGCAATAATTATTTTTCGCTTCGTATTTGTCAACCGTGAAACACTGTTGCGGATGTTGTCATTTCTGCGACCACGCCACACATTTTTACTAATTGACTCGATAAGGCAATATACCGTTCTCATTAATGATTTGAATGTGTGACCACAATCAGCAGAAAATCATTGTTCTCCAAGAACTCGTGGTAGTCTGATCTACCTGTGTGTTATCTTGGCTAAAATGGTGAGTCAACAGATGCACGGTTCACATTAGTGGAACTACTTTTCTGAACTTTCGCATTTCACACAATCTGTTGCACGTGGCTTGAAAAGCCTTGGATTTATCTCCGTAGTACACCGTTGTTACATGGTTACATACATTTGGCACAAATTTGAGTTGCTTAGTGCTACTACCGCTTGGATTTCTCAATCATTTCAATCTTGTGACGGTGGGAATAAGTGCCATCATATGTCACCAATCAGCGCTTAAACTTGTTCCTTGTTCAAGATTTTCTTGTTAACATGGGACACGGAGGCTACAAACATAATTTGTTTTATCCAGTTCCCTTAATATATTTAACTAAACACTCAAAAACCTTTCGGTGTATAATTTCACCCCGCAAGCTGGTGTCATACTGGTGTACGAAATCCTAAGGAAACATAAGTAGCCATACCGACCTTTATTGATATTCAGTCACAAAACTACCTGATAGGTCACCATGTAGATTAGATGATCTTTTATCCACACTTGATTTTAGCTTGTACTTTGCAGCCTGACTATAATACCAGTAGTGCTAACCACCAGCTATTGTATCCATCATAAACAGTTACTCCATTGTACAAACACTACAATCGCCCAACTTACAATACATTCCACTTAGCAGACAGAAAGTCATCTGAACAAAGCGGTAAAACTTGCAGTAGTGTTGTATTGTTTAATTTAGTACACACAGTATAAGTATGGAACGGTCACGAATTCTTGATCGAACTGGAGAGACATACCAGTCGAAAACACACTAACTGCCAGGCTCATCAACTATTTCTCTCACTATTCAAAAGCAACTTTTTTCGTTATGTAACGTCAGATCTGCATAATTTCTATGCGGTAAGCTCATCGGAATTTAGAACAGAACACCTGGTTAAGTGTCACATAGCATGCAGTTGGATATTTCAAAACCCGAGCTGCCGTTGCCCGCAATCCAACTTAGATAGTTGGCAATTCGAATACTTAATAATACCTGAGGGCGCCATGAATAATTTGCTATTGATGAAAAGTTGGAATGCCGATTATACAAAACCCGTCCACTGTAGACGAATCCCTTGATTCATACGTCACAATTATCTTACGAAAACAACCTGATCGCAAGTTGTTTTGTTGACAGCATGTATGGACAGTAGATGCATCTACTCAAGAACTATATTAAGTGCGGAGGTGTCCTCCACATGCCTTGATTTCTATTCTTTCTCCGGGATTCTGAAAACCTTTCACTTTATGGCGGGATCTAGAAATATTATTAAGGATAAACAAATGCTTTTCTGATTTAAAGCCAATTTGAAAGAACCATTCCTTGTTACATGATCCGTGTATCATAACCACGGACCTGCCTGCTCATGTCATATATGTAAACCATACAACGATGGCTTCTGAGAAATGTAAGAACGCGTTACGTGACGGTGGCGCACGCTTGAACCTATTTCGCCCAAAGCATATTGATTATTGCACACATTATTACCTCTTATGTCCCTCTGGATATGTTCATACCATGTCTTATCATGTTTTTCCCTTACAGACCTCATTAAAATAAAACGTCATTCATTTAACTGGCTCTCATAATTTTATACCGTCTACTCATTTGGGAATACCTCCCAGAGGCAGTTTTCAGAGTAAACTGAGAATGTAGGATTTTTGAGATATCCAGTCTTATTGTTCTTTGTTTATACGAGTTGATCCGTGATCAGTGAGTGATTCTCATGGGAACGACAACATGTTTTACATCTCATAAATATTCTGAGGAATTTGCAGAAGTTACATTTTCATTTTACCACGTAAACTCTGTTCCGTGATCAGGTGGCATCTAAACTGCTAAACTGTATTATACCGTTGAAAATCCTTTACATAGGCACATTTACATATTAACTGTTCATGCAGGTGTTCACTATAAAACACTTAAAACCTTCCAGGTCTTCATTTGACTTAGCTACTAGCCCTTTTGTTTGGCCAAACAGGCTTTCAAACTGTAACACATAGTGAAGCTGATTGTCTTTGTGTTTGGGAGCGCAAAACTTTGGACCAAGTGATAGAACTTCCATTAAAGTGGAGTTCAATTTCATACCAGTATCGCAAGTGCCATGTCCAAACTCACGGTCTACTGACAGGCAAGCACCTTGACGCGTTGAAGGATTTACGACGCAATGGTAAGATCGTTCTGAGTAAACCGCACAAGGGTACCGAAGTCGTTCTATTAGATAAAGAAGACTATATAAACAAGCTCGAAAAGGTTCTGAGTGAAGAATCGAAATTTTCCCGAATGCTTGGAGAAAAGGACCAGACAGAGAGGATTGAAAAACCAGATTATTAAAAGCTTGCAGGATCTTCGGAATAATAGACATATATCAAATACACATTATGGTAGCCTGAAGCCGAGTGGCACGAATGTCGCTAGGCTTTATAAGTTACCAAAAGTACATAAGACAGGTGTCCCGCTTCGCCCGATCTTATCAATGCTTAATTCACCTTTCCATGCCGTCTCCCAATGGCTTGTGGAAATTCTAGAGCCAGAAAGACAACTACTTACACACTACAGCCTTCGTGACACCTTTCATTTCATCGAAAGAATCAAAGATCGCAACATCGATAAGAAATTAATGTTTTCCTTGAATGTTGTATCGCTTTTCAACAACGTGCCACTTTTCGAGACGATCGATTACCTTTGTTCCTACATAAAAGAAACAAAAGCAAGTATATGCATACCGTTGCGTGACTTGAAAAGTCTTCTTTTGCGTTGCACTTGGAACGTACAGTTCTTATTCAATGGCACTTAGTACCGACAAAATGATGTTGCAGCTATGGGATCGCCATTGGGTCAGTTTTTAGCTGATGTCTTCATGACGAAATTAGAGAATACCAAGTTACTTGCGGAAATCACGGCCGTTGAATGTTACCACCGCCATATGGACGACATATTTGTCGTTGCCGACCAGTCTGTTGACCTTGACGCTGTTATTGACCGTTTTAACCGGGCCCACGGATAATTGCCGTTCACCTACGTAAAGGAATTGAACGATCAGTTGCCGTTTCTTGAGGTGCTGTTAACTAGAAGGGCAGACGGCTCGATCCAATAGCAGGTCTACAGGAAGAAAACCTGGAGTAGCCAGTATACGAACTTTCACAGTTTCGTTCCATTGAGATATGAGCGAAACCTAATTTGCTGTCTAACAACAAGGGCCCACAGGATCTGTTGTAAAGAGAAGTTGGATAATGAGTTGACGCTCATTCAGAATTTGCTGCGAGAAAACGGATATCCTGATCGTTTCATTTTTAGGAACATGCAATATAAGCCCGACCAGTTGCAGGTTCAGACAGCAGAGAAAAGAACTTTTCATACGACTACCCTTCAAGGGAGACGCCGCTGCTGAGCGTGTACCTAGAAGCCTTTCAACAGCTGTCAAGTAAACTTTTCCAGCAGCCAAGCTTAGGTGTACCTTTTCCACGGGGCCACTCATCCGTATTTACAACAAAGACAAGTTACCAACGCTGACCGCTTCTGTGGTAATTTATCAGTTCGAGTACGCTTGTGGCGCTACTTACATCGGTCGAACGGCGCGGCAACTGTTGAAACGCATTAAGGAGCACCTACAACGCTGGTTGCATCGAGGTGGTACTGGAGTTATAACTAGCTCAGTTATGGCTCATCTTGTTGATAGTGGGCATGTGGTTGACCCAGTTAGTGCCTTTCCAATACTATACAGGGTCCCTCCACTCCAGTTGAAAGGTCTGCGCCTCCGCACCCTTGCTACTGCCAAGGCGATCAGCATTCGGTTGTATCAACCGCTTTTGTGTGCACAAAAGAAGCTGATCGAAGCTGTTAAGTTACCTTGGCCAGCTAAAACGGATACTTCGGAGAGTAACTGCAATTGTTCAACTGTACCTCAGCCCTAGTTTGCTGTTTGTTACTGGTTAATGCCTTTGGTCGACAAGTGATCAATCTCATTGGAACTGATGGTTAATCCACTTGTACTTGCCCATTGCTATTTCACCCATATGATTGTACAGGTCTGAAGATAATGGACAATGGTTTATTACGGGTAAAAAAGCATCGCTTAACAAGTCCCGTAAGATGGAAATTATTGCGAAAGTAAATTGCACAATACAGTGAAAAGCGTTGTGGTGGACTCACCATAGACTTATGTGAAATAGCGGAGATGTTCGCATATTAAACGTATAAATCCATAAATCCAATGGTTGGGCGTTTGGCAAGAAACCGTTTGATTGCGTTTTGTAGCCCGCTGGCTAACAAGTCATAAAATGAAATGTAAGTGAGACAATGCATCGTCAACACGTATTTTAAATATCGCCAGGTTGGGAGCAGAGACGACATAAATAGGAAGGGCATTCCAAGGTTCACACACGCGGAGAGAAAAGAAATTTCTACGGCATTCAGGCCGGTTATAATGAATTGTCAGTTTCAGAGGGTGACCTCTTAGTTTAGTGTTTTGGTTCAATTCCAGCAGCGAAGGGCAAATGTGGTTTGGGTTCTTCAGAATCTGGTAAACCATTATGATGAGTCATCGAAAACAATTGTTTACCTTCAGTCTTTTGTTCTTGATTATTGCATACATTATTACCTCATCTGTCCCTCTGGAGATGTTCATACCATGTCTTATCATCGTTTTCCCTTACAGAGCTTTTTAAAAAAACGTCATTCATTTAACTGGCTCTCAAAATTTTATATTGCTTACTCATTTGGAAATGCCACCAAAACAAATTTTTTTATGGTAAACGGAGATTGCGGATTTGGGAGAAATGCAGGTTAATTGTTCGTTGTTTATACTAGTTCATCCATGGTCAGTGAATGATTCTCATGGGAACGATAACGTGTTTTACATCTCATAAATATTCCAGAGAATTGCTTCGACTTATTTTTATTTATCCACATCAACTGTGCCAAGTAATCAGGTGCAACTTAAGCAACTAAATGCTATATATATTCACATCGTTCAACAAAATCTTGCCATCCGTCCTAACCGGGCCGTTGTATGATTTTGGGGTCAGACACTACAATAATGTCCACTCGATTGCTTGTAATAATGCGCTGCACCCATAAAGCAGAGTACGTGAAAATAACGGTTTTTGGCGCAATCTAGTTTTCAGTAGTCGCATGCGTACTATTAATTATCTTGAAAAAATAAGCGTGAGAATGTCTCCATTTAAACGTTCCGGAACACAGCGTCTTCTTCACTTCATTGCGATGATTCATGGGATTTTCCCTAATACCTAGTTGAAAATGGTTGTCATTACACCTAAGTGTTCCGGCCGACAAATTGGGTCATTTTTGACTCAAAACCTGCTCGCGCGTACAGAAAGGATATGTTGAGATCTAGATTTATTTGTAAAGATGTAACTGCAAATTACTTTGGCTAGAAAGAAGCATAATGTCCCTAGTTGGCACAAATCAGACAGGCTAACCTTGTGGATATTGCTGATGTAAGGCAGTCGGGAAAAACATGTTCAGTCTTCTACTCTGTCAGTTTCGTACGGGTATCATAGCTTGCGTGAGCCGTGCCCTAGTTGCAAACTACTGGGACACCTTCCTCATGTAATATAAATTTCCCAGTGTAAATGAACTATTTCAACTGCTGTTGCGCATTTGCTAACAAAGCATGATCATGAGTTGAGGTTGGATAACCTAATACAGTTCAATGTTATTTCTCTTAGATGCTCATGAAGAGGCTAGTTACGTTCGACCATCGGTGCCTTCGCAGTTTGGCTCACATATGGTGGGAACACCGCGTGAGTAACGAGCGTGTTCGACGCATTGTTTACGGCCCAGGAAAAGGATCTAAACCGCTCAGCACCGTTATTTCCCGCACCAGGCTCCGATGGTTCGGCCACCTGTTAGCCATGCCAGCCCATCGACTCCCTCGACGTGCGTTGTTTGCTCACCGGGGATGTGTGTGGAAGAAGAGGAGAGGTGGCCAAGCGATGACTTGGTCCAGGGGAATGAAGTCCCTCACCTCGGAGCTAGCCTCGGCTGGAGCTTCACTGCTCCCTGGTTGCGGTCCAAAAGACGGTGAACACGTTTGGCTGGATACACTTGCTGACATGGCAAGGAGCCGACCACAGTGGCGTTCATGCTGTGAGTTTCTTTGTCCCTCCCCGTCCGTTTTAGCCTCCCCATCCATCTACGATCCCATTTCCTAGGGTAAAACATAATAATTTTTTTCTTTTTGCCTAGTAGCCGGCTGGAAGCTTACCGGAACGATGCCTATCCGTTGCTGGTAGCTCAGCTGGCATGCAACTGTTGTAGCTACTTCTCCTTTGTGTATTGTAATATATGTATGTACGTATTTCCTTCATGAATTGCGGCACAATAGCGGAGGTGTTTTTCCCACTTCTAGCTGATGTGTATAATGAATGAATGACTCTTAGATGCTCAATAGGATATAAGATCAGCTGGGTTCACAGATTAATACACAAAGAGAGCCCACCGGCAGACGTAGATCTGTACCTTGATGTTCTGGATGACTATGGAAACCAAGGTGTTCAGTTCATTTTTATACAGAAAGTTGACTGTGTACAGTATGTTTGGTACAATGTAAAACAGTTTTCTTGAAGTTACTCAGGTCATAATATATGAATCTCAACCCTAAAAAACAGTAACACACCTAATGGTCATGGGTGGACCTTGTGACAGGACTCCGCATCTCATGGCTTAAAGTAAAGTGACCAAGTTTCAGAAACGATTTATATCAACTCAGGATGAATCGACTATCGTATTTTTCCCTCCACATGTTTCCATTTGCTTTATTCGAGTTCATGAGTAGCTGCAATTTTAATTGGTGCAACGCAGACCATGTAGGGCGACTCCGTTGTATGCACTGATGCCCTGTCGTGTTTCGCATCGAAATTTGTCCGCCGTGTCAGGAAATGGAATGTGCTAGACATGAATTTGTTTGGCCGGTGGAGACAAGCAAAATGGTCACCAGGGCAAGTGAATTCTAACACATGATATCTGGTTAGAAAATGGGTAGACGAAATTAGCATTTTTTAAGCAACTTTTCGATGCAGTAGGCAAATAAAACGTGCATATTGCTAAAACAGGCGAGTGATGGGCTAACTAGCACATGCACTTATAGCACTTAAGTTGAGTAGGTTAAGTATGGCCGTGTGTTTATGAACTGCTAAGCTGCTAGTCTCCGAGGATTTATTTGTTCATAAGTCATGTATTATGAACAACAGGCATGGTGAAAGGAGTAAAAAATTAAAAAGATTAGCAATAAAAGGCTCCCAGTTTTCCGACAGGCAAGCAGCAAGGAACCGCTATCGAATGTACGACTGCGTTGAATGTCATTGCGCAGTAGCCAAGTATAGGTATGTTATTGAAAGCATGATGCTATTGAGTTACGAATGACATTTTGTGAGGTGGACCCAAGCCGATAAGAGATGTGTAGCGAATGTGCGCAATACAGCCGCTCACCTACTTGCTAATTACATATGTAATGCGTAAGTCCAATCCGCAAAATAAGCACATGAGGAATACACTATAAAATATTGTGACACGTTTCCAAAGTTATAACAATCTTAAGTATTTCTACTCTAATATGCTGTAATCCGGCAACTTGGGTAAGACTATCCGATTCTTCATCTCTCCGTACATATTAATATACACGTTGTGAAATATGGGAAAGTTGATTTAGTTTATGAGGCTTTTCTGGTAGTTCTTCTCTGCATTTATTATCTCCTTTCCGTGAAATCTTTAAATAAAGCGAGCATTGTGTTTTTACTTTGTGAATTATGTTGCTTTACTGCAAACGCGCTGCTATTCGACTGCAACCTAATTTTACTATAACGTACATAAGGAAGTATTTGTTTTACCGATCATCTTAGTTGAACATTTTAACCGAGTTTGAGGAATTGCGGATAACTGAAGATGATGTGGAAAGTGCTTTCCTACTTTCAGCCACCTTCAAGGAGCCGTCAAGTAGTCATTGTTTGGGGTTTGGATGTCTATCCAAACTTCATCATATAGCACTCTCATGTTGATAAAGAAAAGGCTGAGGCTGATGTTGCGTCCATGATGCTTTCCTAACAAGTTGGGCTAGATCAACTTGAACCCAAACCACGTATGTTTAATGTGGATAAATTCATTCCCACTTATTTGGTTTCTTATGCGCAGCTGATAATCTGCTACTAACTTGCATATGTCGCTTAGGCTAATTGTGGTAAACTTGCGTAACTTTGTCACGGCATTTGTTAAATAGCATTTGGACATTCTGTACTTATCGCGAATTCACTGATAACTAATTTACTTCATATGCTCATTTAGCGAGTATTTAGGTTGACATATCCGTTTAGTTTATTCAGTGTATTTTATTTGATGTCGTCATATCTAGTGACGGGCCGTTGTTTGACTTCATCGATGTCGCTGCACTTGATGTGCATGTTGACAAGGTGCCTACCAGTCCATTGCAAACAAACTCGTCCATACTGACTCCAGGATGCAGTTGGTCGTTGCTAGAGAGGACAGGGTGCACGGTCTTCCTGAACATGTTAGGCCCAAAGAGTATTCCAATGCACCTGGATTGCGTGTGGAGAGCGGACTAAGGTCCATCCACCGAATTGTGTGCGCTTGACTCCCCAAATACAGCGTGCTTGTGTTTGCATATGAAAGGCTAGGGGCCGGCTGAGTTGAAGAAACGTGGCTCTCATCCACAAGCCTCCTGGTCTTATTCCTTTGGGTTTACACTGGATATGGGGTTTGTGGGTAGAACTCTGGGTGGTGCAGCGAAAGCCACCTATTGTCCCTTTGTAGGCGCAGGCGTCCTATGGCTGTCCTGTGGAGGCCACATTGACAGGCAATTCGGGAAGAAGATGCCCCCAACCATTTGTATGTAACGAAGGAACAACCTCGTGCACTGTGGTACAAATCCGGTTCCGACTCTTCCAGTGCTTCTATGGAAAAGCAATTATTTCTTGAATCGCACTCTGTGGACGAATACAAAGTGAAACTAAAAGATATTCCTTCAAGTGCCTCGCGGATAGCAGTGCTATAAATTTTAAATTCGGAACGTGACACATTTTGAAAAATTCCATTTAGCTCATTCGTCATTAGAATCAAACACAAAAGCCTTCACAAATGCGTACTAGACGACAAATTCATACTTTTGAGACCAACACACACAACGCTTTTCCGTCGAATTTGTTTATGTACAAAAACGCTGTCACGTATCCGGCCGTTGGAAACAAATCCCATCTACGTGACCGTATATTAATAAGCGCATAACAGACAAGCAAATCTTTGTTTGAACTGAGGTTCCGCAGGAAAACCCATCGAGTGTAATTTTACAACGAAATGTTTTCGAACCAGGCGGCAGTGTAGTAGAGCTGTTGTGCGATTCAATGTAGTGTAAAGGGTTTACCTCTAGGTTGACGTAGTTACACAGGGCTAACAATCACACTGTATGTTCCAAGTTCACCTGCTATATGATATGATGATTGTTACCAATTACGGCTGCGCAACATGTGCACTATTTCTATCTTGCCAAGTTTTAAGCAAGCGGCTAAATCAGCTTATTAACCTACTTTGTGACATAGTTGAGGCTAGCACTGACATTTTGCGTTTGCATCAATGCTTGATTAGTTATCCGGTTAAAATTATAAGTCACAGACTCGCCATTTTAGCAACTTGAAGTAACAAAATTTCAGTTTTGGCGTCATTGAAAAATTCAGCGTAGAAAACCATTAGCGCAGAAAAATGGTGAAGCGAAGGAATCTTTTATTATAAACAAATGTGTGGATGATGCCTATTAATATCGGCACTAATTGTAATAGATACACAATCAGCAAACTATCAGCAGAAGTCAGTTGACCAAATATTTGCTTTGGTACAGTTGAATTCATGCCAAAGCATGAATAATCTGTAATAAGCCATCGGCTACTTCATCGGACCGACTTCCATTAAAGTCGATGCATCTAAGGTACATACATGTATCTATTGTTCATTTGTTCTTCGAGCTTGGCGGTTTCCTCGCAAACGTTTCATTACTATGCGAGGTGGCATCCTCAGTGCAGTGATATGTTGCGTACAAGCTTAGTAAACGAATACTCCCTCCACGATCGACCTGCAGGTGACTTTGAACGTGGCAGTGTCGATTTTAGGTCCCTTGATTTCTACCCACTTTCCCCAAGGCTAAAATTGGCGCCCGAGTTGTTCTGCCTCAAACCGCGTGACAAAAGGTTTTTTATTTCTTTCTGTCGTGGTGGTTCGTATATTGTATCCATGTCCATACGCATGTTGATTGAATGTTTCGATGAGAACCAAGTTTCCAAGTTTCACCCGGTGCCAGGACTTCTGCTTTGCTCCAATCGAAGCTATGTCCTTCTTTATCTATATGCATTGAAACGAGCGACGATGCATAATGCTTTATACAGGCTCTCTTATGTTCCTGTATCCTTGCTACCAATTTTCTTTCCGTTTGGCCAACATAATCCCTTTCACAATCTCGGCAAGGTATTTTGTATACCACATTGCGTTGTTCATGTGCCCGTAGTTTTTCTTTTGGTTTTGCAACGTGGTTTCTCAACCTGGCAGTTGGTTTGTGTGGTACGATGAGATGATGTTTGAATAGTCTGGCTGCCATTTCCGATATGTTCTTCATATAAGGCAGAACAACCCGTTTTTCCGTTGTCGTTGTTGTTGTGTTTGTTGTTGCCGCTGCTGCTGTTGTTGTTGTAGGCTGTATGTTGACGTTGTTGTGATGCAGAAACCTTCGGATGAAGCTTCGTGGGTATCAGTTGAGTTGGAAACATTTAAGTAGATGTTTTTCTTCCTTTTGCTTTGCTTCTGTGATACGCTTAATGATCACCGATGCTCACAATCGTCTCAGAAAATATGACAGAAGTATTGAACGAACATCGGTCTAGCTGCCCGCAAGTCGTTGGACAACAATTAACAGAACAAGTAGAAACTGCAATAAAACGTCGGGTAGCAAACATCAGGACGAAAAAGCATAATGCGCTTTTCGATAAGTTATCAAAATTGACGTCTCCTAAAGATGAAAATACCAGTGACGGCTGGATTAGAAATCTTTCCAACCGACCAATCAACGATGCCGAAAAGCAAATCCTCATCAAGGGATTAAACTACAACTACGGAGATGCAACAGCTACCGACTTCTTAGCATCATTCGAAAGCGTCTTACAATCCAATGAATTAGACGAAGAGACTCAGAAGCAAATAAGACACACAATTTTTCCTGCTATAACGCACAACAAGCAATACAACGCCTTAACCAGGCAAGAAAGAGGCAATGAATACCCTGAAGTCTGATGAAAAAATCATTATCCTACCAGATGACAAGGGACGAATGAGTGTCATAATGAATAGAGAGGATTACATTGAGAAGGCAACACGTCTCTTGGATGACACAACAACCTACATGTGCATCGACACCGATCCAACTTCGCAGCTGACAAACAAAGTAAACAAAACATTGAAGCAGCCTCAGGAATTGAAGCAAATCACGAAAGAAGAGCGCGAGAGGATGAGACCCTGCGACTCGAACATCGTGCAATTCTACGGACTCCCAAAGGTGCACAAAGATAATGCACCATTGCGGCCTATCGTGTCTCTCCATGGAACACCCACCTACAACCTGGCGAAAGAAATGTGGAGACGCCTCAAACATTAACCTATGGATCGCAATATTCCATAAACAATGCCCAGCAGTTTCTTCAGATGATCAAAGACCTGCGAGTAGATAATGATGAAACAATGATATCACTCGACGTGACTGCACTCTTCACGTCTGTCAACTTGCAGACAGCAATAACGGTCATCACATAACGGCTGAAGGTCAGTGAACAACAAATCGGTAAAAGGACGACTGAAAATGTACGTAAGCTACTCCACTTGTGTTTGTCGACCCACTTCTCATTCAATAGAATATTTACGAGCAAATGAAAAGCGCACCAATGGGATCAAATGTGTCAGGGCTCATCGCAGAGATGGTTATGCAGAAATTGGAGGCGGAGGTACTACCACTCATCAATCCAAAACTGTGGGTTCGGTATGTGGATGACACTTTTGTGATAATTAGACACAACCAAATAACAGTCGCACAACGACTATTGAATAACGCCATGAAAAGGATCCAATTTACAATGGAACTGGAGAAGGAAAGGTAGCTCCCTTTCTTGGATGTATCAGTAACAAGAACTATGGAAGGTGAGCTGCAAACATCGGTCTACAGAAAAGACACACACACAGACCAGATTCTGAACTTTAACAGCAACCGCCCGAAATGCCACAAAGTAAGCTGTGTGCGGACACAGTTTTGTAGAGTGTAAACACACTGTAGTACCAAAGAAGCAAAGCAAAAGGAAGAAAAACATCTACTTAAATGTTTCCAACTCAACTGATACCCACGAAGCTTCATCCGAAGGTTTCTGCATCACAACAACGTCAACATACAGCCTACAACAACAACAGCAGCAGCGGCAACAACAAACACAACAACAACGACAACGGAAAAACGGGTTGTTCTGCCTTATATGAAGAACACATCGGAAATGGAAGCCAGACTATTCAAACATCATCTCATCGTACCACACATACCAACTGCCACTTTGAGAAAAACCCTTGGTGTCGTCCACTTATCGTACCCAAAGTTTTGGTCTCGCGATCGGAAGTGCTATCTGTTCCAGCGCCTGCATCACTGCCTAGGCTATTAGACCAGAGATCGGCGATCCCATTGGTGTGCCTCTTATCTGTTCGTAAATTTAAACATTAAAAGTGAAATGTGTTGTTAGACAGCATTCCAATAACTGCATCATCTGTTTGGGTTCGGGTTCACTGTTTGTATCAGACGACATGCGCTCCTCTAGCAGGCGCGTCATTGTTTGTTTTGCCAAGTAAATTTCGATTGAAATGAACGAGGCGGTAACATCGAAAGAGACTATAATTTCGTCTCGTTCAATGGTTGCGGTTTTAAGTTTCTCAAGGAATTGTTCTGCCGAGTTGATCGAGTGTTCTGATCGCGCGATTAAGTATTTTAGCCTTCCCCAGAGCTCCTTTGCAAGCCTGTAATTCGGTGCTCCAGGTAACGACACGATGGGGCAAAGCGGTACTCCGCTTTTGTGTATTTTAGGTAAGCCATAGAACCGCGGTAGTACCGAGTCTTGTGGTCGCATCCTTTTGTGTTACAATTTGGTGATTTTCCCCATTTGTTCCAGTTTCTGCAGAGTGCGTCTGATGTTGCCTTCTAAGCGTTTTGTCGGGTCTTCGTTTATCGGCCGGTATGTGTTGGTATCACTGAGTGGGTGTTGTGCCTTCATCATGTAATAAGATTTGTCCGTTATAACTGTAAGGCGTCCTTTGTCGGCCGGCAATATAGCTATGCTCTTGTCTTTCTTGAGGTTCTCCAGCTTTCCGTTCAGCGGCGTTGAATATGTTAATTTCAGCTTTATGACTGAGAGCCAGGATGATTCTGTGTCTGATCATTTGTTGTGCTTCAGGCGCGATGTTGTACGATTTTAGGGTCGATTTAAGTGCAGCGAGGAAGTCGATAGGATTGGAGTCCTTAATATTTAGTTGCATACCTCGGACGATTACTGATTTTTCCGCTTCCGTTAATCCTCTTTGGATATGTTTGCAATCCAACCATCGTCTTCTTTAGGCGGTTTCTTTTGCGATATCGAATGCAGCTTCTCTTCAAGACTCCATTTGCTGTTTAACTTTGTCTTGTGTGTTTTGACGGCTATCGCTTTTTCCAATTCTTCCGTCAATTCTGATCTTAGTCTGGATAAGCATATTGGTGTGATTTATATGATCTGCTGCCGGAACTGCGACAAGTACTACGTGGGACAGACTGAGAGAAAGCTTGGCACAAGGCTGCACGAAAACAGCCTAGCCATACGTCGCCACGATCAGAACTCTCTGATGTCAGTGCACATGGATGCTGAGAACCATCAATTCGATATACAGCATGCCAGTATCCTCGGAAGGGCTAAAAGCAGGCAAGCACGTGAGTTCATTGAAGCCTGGTATTCTAAGCAGAGCTCGATCCATAATCACTTGGATTTTGAAGTCGCTTACGAGGCACTGCGAATCAGGCCCCTGAAGCTGCACTGATGATGTTGCCTAGTCAGGCAACGAAACGTCTGCATAATAATCACTCAGCTCGGAGAACCGCTCAAAATCCGCATCCACGACCCGAGCTACGGATATTCTCATTTATTTCAACTCAAGATGTAGTCCAAAATAGACTTACCATTTAGTCGTTCACCGTTATGACAGACGTTGCACGCTGAACCAATATATAAAGGGGTAGAGGATTGGGTTGCTATTCAAATGGTCGCGGGTTCGTTGCCTGCTATCTGCATAAAATGAGATAAATAACATCGAAACGCGTCGTGGTTGTGCAGTGTTTTCTGGCGGGCCACAACTAATTTCCATCTGCTCCGAGTACGGTCCCAGTGATCGCAGTGACCAGGGATCCCTTCAAAGTAAAGCACTCTACACATAATTTTTGCGCTTAGCAATCAAATAACACACGCGAAGTAAAACATTGACCCGGCAAATAGTCATTCACCGTAATGTCAAGTTATGCCCACGGTGATACAGTAACCAAAGTGGTAGAAGATTCGGATACTATACCAGTGGTCGCGGGTTTCAGGCCTGCTATAACTACCAGATGATGTAAACTTGTATTCGAATACACTGTAGTTGCGCCGAGCTATCAGATGGACAACATCTAATTTCCAACCGCTTAGAATACGGTTCCAAAATCACAGTGACCTAGGTTCCCATCAAAGTGAATCGCGGCCCACATTGAGATTGCGCGTCGCAACCCGATCGCAGAACGTGCAGTCCAAAATTGCCCTTCCAATTAGTCATTCTTCCTTGCTCAAACGTCGCTTATTCTGACCCTTTACCCAGGTGTTTAGAGGTTTATTACTAAAACGGTCGCAGTTTGAAGTTTGCTATCTCCACTTGTTGAGATACAAGTACATTGAAAATCGTCGTCGTTTTACAGTGATTTCGGGTGGGCAACAGCCAATTTCCATCTACTTCGGATACGATCCCAGTGATCGAAGACACCAATGTTCATTACATTATGAATCGCAACCCATATTGAGATTGCGCTTCGGAATCAAAACACGCAACGCGCTGATAAATAGCCCTTCCAGTTAGTCATTCGCTTTTGAGCCAAGCGTTATCCGCCATGAACCAATAGCCAACTGATGAAAGATTCCGTTCTTATGCAAGTGGTCGCGGGTTCAAGGGTTGCAATCTCAACTTGATACGATAAAATTACATAGAAACGCATCGTAGTTGTGAAATGCTTTCGGGCAAGCAACAGCCAATTTTCGCTTGCTTTGGAAACGGTCCCAGTGATCGCAGTAACTAAGGATCACTTCAATGTGAGTCCTGTTCTACATTAAGATTGCTCGTCGCAATCTAATTACAAAACGTATAATCCAAAATTAACCCTCTAATTAGTCATTCACGTTGTGCCAAGCGTTGCCCGCGTGATCCGGTAACCAAAGGGCTAGACGACTCGGGTACTATTTGCATGTTCGCGGGTTCGGGGCATGCTGTCCCCACCTGATGAGATAAAATTACATCGAAAGTCTTCGTGGTTGTGCAACGTTTTCGGGTGGGCAACATCCAATTTCCATCTGTTTCGGATACTCCGCCAGTGATCGCGGTGGCCGAGGTTCGATACTATGTGAGTCGTGTTCAACGTGGAGATTGCGCGTCACTATCCAATGATACAATGTGTATTAAAACTTTGAGCAGCCAATTCGCCATTCAATCTTGGGGTGGGCGCTTCTCGCGGAGACCCGGTAGCCAATTTGGTAGATTTCTGCTACTATTCCAATAGTCGCGGTTTCGAGGAATGATATCTCTACCTGATGAGATGAACTTACATCGAAAGCAGTCGTGGATGTTCAGCAATATCTGGTAAGCATCACCCAATTTCCTTCTGCTTCCGATACGGTTCCAGTGACCACCGTGACCAGGGTCCACTTAATGTGTATCGTGGTCCACATTAAGATTGCGCGTCCATTTAAATTACACAACGTGTAGTCCAAACATGACCCTCCAATTAGTCATTCACCGTTTTGACTAGCGCTGCCTGAAATGAACACGTAGCCATAGGAGTAGCGGAGTCAAGTACTATTTTGACAGTCGCTAGGTCGAAGCTTGCTTACTCTTCTTGATGAGATGAAATTACATCGAAACGCCTCATGGCTATGCAACGTATACGGGCGGGGAAAACCCTATTTTCATCTGCTTCGGATACGGTCGCTGAGAGCGTAGTGACCAAGCTTCACTCCAATGTGAATCGCGGACAACATTTAAATTACGCTTCGCAATCCGATCGCAGAATTGCAGTCCCAAATTGACCTTACGATTAGTCATTCCCCCTTATCTCAAACGTTGCACATCGTGATCTGTTAGCCAAGTGGTTAGAGGTTTCGGATACTATTTACATGGTCGCAGTTCGAAGTTTGCTATATCCACCTGATGAGATGAAAGTACATCTCAATGCGTCGTGGATGTGCAGTATTGTCTGGCGGACAACACCCAATTATATCGGCTTCGGATACGGTCCCAGTGATTGCATTGTCCAAGGTTCACTTCAAAGTAAATCGTGTTCCATGCTGCAATCGCGCATCGCAATCCAAACACCAAACCTGTAGTCCAAATTTGACACCCCAATAAGTCATTCAACGTTGGGTGAATCGCTGCCCGCCGTGACACAGCAGGCAAAGTGGTAGACCTTGCGGCTACTATTTTAATGGTCGCAAATTTGAGTATAGCAATCTACACTTGACGATTCATTTTTCTTAAGCGAGTGTTTGCTCACACCGCTGTTTCCTAAATTCAATTTTCAAGGGGAATAGCTCGTGTAACCATTTATTAATTTAGTATTTGTATAGCACGAGTGGATTTAACCCGATTGATCTTCTGACCTGGAACCAAACTGAATGCTATCCACGCTCGGAATACCAGAAATTCCAGCCTGTATTTCGACCACTTTTCAGAACAAGGTCAATGAAAATGCAAGTAATCTGCTAGAATTCACTCAAACCTTGGTAAACAGACAGATGTATCTACCGTACACTCATCTACTTTAATAGAAGTCGGTCCGATAAAGGAACCGATGACTTAGGACAGATTATTGATGCTTTGGCATGAATTCAACTGTACCAACGCAAATATTTGGTCACCTGAGCTTCTGTTCATATTTTTGTGATTGTGTATCCGTTCTAAATAGTGCCGATAGTGATTACCATCATCCACACATTCGTTTATAACACAAGATTCATTCGCTGTACCATTTTTCTATTCTAGTGCATTTCTACGCTGATATTTTGACTGATCCTAAAACTGAAATGTTATTAGTTCAAGTTGATAAAATGGCGAAGCAGTGACTAAATATTTAAAACGAATAACTAATCAAGCATTCATGCAAATGCAAAATGTCAGTGCTAGCATCAACTATGTCACAAAGTAGGTTAATAAGCTGATTTAGCCGTTTGCTTGCAACTTTGCAAGATTGAAATATTGCACATGATGAGCAGCCGTAACTTGGTAACTTGGCTGAGATTGCGCGTCGCTATACAATCACCCAAATAGTGTTCCAAGTTTGCCCCTCTAGTTGGTCATTCATCTTTTTACCAAGTGTTGCGCGCCGTGACATGGTAGCAAAGTTTAGATGTTTCGGCTACTTTGGAAATGTTTGCGGTTTTGAAATCTGCTATTTTTAAATCACGAAATGAAATTACATCGAAACGCGTCGTAGCTCTAGAGATTTTTCGGGCGTGCAACAGTAAATTGCGTCTTCTTCGGAAACACTCCTAGTGATGACCGTGACCAAGGTTCACTTCAATCTGGATCGCGATCCACGCTGAGAATTCACTTGCAATACAATCACAACTTGAAGTCGAAAATTGACCCTCCAATTAGTCATTTGCCGTTGTGCCACAGTTTGCACCCTGTGTATGGGTAATCATAAGATTCGAAGTTTCGGCTAAGATTCCAATTGTCGCGGGTTCGAGGCATCCGATCTTTGCTTAGTAGGACGAAAATCCATCGAAAAGTGTCTCAGTTGTGTAGTTTTTTCTGGCGGGCAAAGAAAGGTTTCTCTCTGCTTCGGATACCATCTAAGTGATCGCAGTGACCGAGATGTACTTGAATATCACTGCGGTCCACATTGAGATTGTGTGTTGCAACCCAAATTTGACACTCTAATTAGTAATTCACCGCTGTGCCAAGAGTTTCCCTCCATGACCCGGTATCTAAAGCGGCAGAAGTTTCGGCTACTATTCAAATGGTCACGCGTTCGAAGCCTGCTACCTCCTCCCGATGAGATGAAACCACATCGAATCGCGTCGTTGTGCAGTGTTTTATGGCGGGCAACACATACAGTTTCCACGTTTTCTGATGAATTATTTGAACTGGACGTATCCCTAGGGTTATGAAGAATGGACAATTTTGTTTAGATGGTATACATCTGATCAGTTATGACAACCTTTGATCATTTATTGTTTTATGATAACGCTCAAGCTGTTCTTCTGTAAAATTTTTGGCCATTACCTGCATCTCTTTATTATGTAGTCTGAATATATTTTGTTGTCCATTCTCTATAGAAGAACACTTTATCTTGATCACTAACAGTCGATTGAAGTCTTTCTGGGTGTGTTTTTTTGATGCATAGTATATACCTCCTTCACCATGTCTGCACCTTTTGCTTGTGAACCTGGAGTTCGTAGTACATCATTGGAACAACGCTCCGTTTTCGTAAGAAGTTCCATCCGTTCCAACTTAGAAGACGTTGAAGGAGATCGCATTCTTCATGGCATGTGATGGCGCTTTGATTGAACGTCAACCTTAGCACCATCTCTAATTATAGATAACAAGTTTAAGGCAACGAATATTTTGCAAAGACTGAAATCAGAGCCACATTTTCATATATTTATATCAGTGATGACCATGTCAGTGTATAAGACAGTCTTGCTTCCTCAGTAATCCAGTGTGATTCTATCTCGCGAAACAAGGTTCGTTTGCAGCTGACTTTGTGACATTTTGGATGCCTGCTGTTGAAAGTTAGGATTTGATCCGTGTACGTGTCTATCTTGTGAATTGATATTTGTATTTCTCCTTCCGCTGTTTTAGTTACCAGTACGTCCAAAATGATAGTTTGTTTTCCATTTCTGAATCCATGGTGAAGTGAATGCCGTCCATTACATCGTTCAGCAAACCTTGTGCAACCTGCAACTGGCTGCATTTGAGTATCACGGACGTGTTTCTAACATATCTGACCCACAATGTCTGGCTCAAGACTAGGAGTAGATTTTCCTCTAACGTTTGCATGACGATCTCTGCAACGAATCCACATATAGGGGACCCCTTATTGCTCCTTTCACTTGTTCATCGAACGCTCCATATAACTTAAAATATGTCGTGAGACACAGATCGAGAAGCTCACATTTACTCTCGGTCGTGAGCGTCCCAATTACTCCTTTGCCAACATGCAGGCGTTCTCTGAGGTTTTCTTTCGCCACTTGTAACTTGACAGAAGTGGACTGTGCAGTAACCTCGAAGGACACCATTATTTCTTCACGATCGATTCGCAGTCCGTGGAGCGTCTCCAAAAACTGCTGAGCGTTGATTGCGGAATACGGCGATTCCCTACTCAGGTGTTTAAAGCGTCTCTATAGTTCTTTAGCCAAGTTGTAGTTGAGCGTACCAGGGAGTGACGCGATTGGCCGAAGTAGTACACCCGCTTTGTGCACTTTCTGAAGTCCGTAGAATCGGATGATGTTGGAGTCACAAACTTTTCTTCTATCGTGTTCTCCTTTGTGAATTGCTTCGAATCTTAAGGTCTTTTCAGGGTCTTATTTATTTTACTTGTTAGGTGCAGTGTTGTATCGGTTTCCAAGCAGCGGTGTGTTGTACTGTCGTTCACGAATTTTCTTGTCTTTTCTACCTATTCTGTTTGATTCATTACCACAGTCATACGCCCTTTGTCCGCTGGCAGGATCAGGATAGTTTCATCAGTCATTAAGGATCATATTACATTCTTGGCGTGTTCTGATAAACAATTTTGTTGCCTATGGTGTGTTAGGATTGGGACAACGGTATGTCATAATTGTGTTTTCCTCTCTTCGTCAAAGTCATTGGATTGCAAAACCTTCTCGAATCTGAAAAGGACTTCCGTTGGCCTGGCGTCCTTGAAGTTATAGTTTAACCCTTTGCTCCGCACTTGTTTTTCATTATCACGGGGCGTTCGGCTGGACAAGTTCTTGATCCAGCTATCATTGGCACTTTCGCATTTGTAGCCGGTTAATTTAACCAACTTGTTTTGCAAAGCAGCCTACTTTTTCGCACTAAATTTGATGTCTTGTGATCAATCACTGTGCTTAGTTATTCTGTCAGATATTGTCCTATGGTTTGTAAACAGACAGCTCTGTCTTCTTTCAGGCGACTTTCATATTTCTTGATGCGATTGTGAGCGTCCACAATAATCATTCGTGTCATGCGTTTTCCAAACTGCCTTGTAATGGTCCATGCTTACGGGTTGTTGATTGTCAGCTTGTAGTTGACACTTCGAAGGAGAACATCATTTCGCATGCAATCTTGGAGGAAAGTAAGTTGCTGCCGGGTTGCGGCATGTATGCAAGCGAAATCCTCTCATCGGAGAGCATTGCGAAGCTTTGATATGCCATAATCATTAGCATTAAAGCGGAATAACGGTAGCTCGGGTTGTCTAATCAGGTTTAGGTTTGTCATCCAAATCGCCATATTTCGTCGCAGATGTTTCATCACCAAGCAAAGTGGCTTTATCAGTGCGTACTAAGCATTGTCTTAGACCCGATCAGCCATCATGTGAAAAAATCACAATGATATTAAATATTAATTAATTAATTAAACTTACGTAAACTAATTCGTTGCCCATATTTCCAACATGTGTTTATTAATATATACGGAGCGATGAAGAATCGGATAGTAGTATCCAAGTTGCCGGATTACAGCACATCAGAGTAGCGATACTTAAAGATAGTTATACAAATGGAAACGTGTCACCATATTTTTATATTGTATTCCTCATGTGCTAATTTCGCGTTTTGAACTGACGCTAATTGTTTCACATTTGTAATCATCAAGTAGGTGGGCGGCTGTATTGCGCGCATTCGCTACACATCTCTTATCGGCTTGGGTCCACCTCACAAAATGTCATTCGTAACTCAATAGCATCATGCTTTCAATAACATACCTATACTTGGCTACTGCGCAATGACATTCAACGCAGTCGTACATTCGATAGCGGTTCCTTGCTGCTTGCCTGTCGGAAAACTGGGAGCCTTTTATTGCTAATCTTTTTAATTTTTTACTCCTTTCACCATGCCTGTTGTTCATAATACATGACTTATGAACAAATAAATCCTCGGAGACTAGCAGCTTAGCAGTTCATAAACACACGGCCATACTTAACCTACTCAACTTAAGTGCTATAAGTGCATGTGCTAGTTAGCCCATCACTCGCCTGTTTTAGCAATATGCACGTTTTATTTGCCTACTGCATCGAAAAGTTGCTTAAAAAATGCTAATTTCGTCTACCCATTTTCTAACCAGATATCATGTGTTAGAATTCACTTGCCCTGGTGACCATTTTGCTTGTCTCCACCGGCCAAACAAATTCATGTCTAGCACATTCCATTTCCTGACACGGCGGACAAATTTCGATGCGAAACACGACAGGGCATCAGTGCATACAACGGAGTCGCCCTACATGGTCTGCGTTGCACCAATTAAAATTGCAGCTACTCATGAACTCGAATAAAGCAAATGGAAACATGTGGAGGGAAAAATACGATAGTCGATTCATCCTGAGTTGATATAAATCGTTTCTGAAACTTGGTCACTTTACTTTAAGCCATGAGATGCGGAGTCCTGTCACAAGGTCCACCCATGACCATTAGGTGTGTTACTGTTTTTTAGGGTTGAGATTCATATATTATGACCTGAGTAACTTCAAGAAAACTGTTTTACATTGTACCAAATATACTGTACACAGTCAACTTTCTGTATAAAAATGAACTGAACACCTTGGTTTCCATAGTCATCCAGAACATCAAGGTACAGATCTACGTCTGCCGGTGGGCTCTCTTTGTGTATTAATCTGTGAACCCAGCTGATCTTATATCCTATTGAGCATCTAAGAGAAATAACGCTGAACTGTATTAGGTTCTCCAACCTCTACTCAAGATCATGCTTTGTTAGCAAATGCGCAACAGCAGTTGAAATAGTTCATTTATCCTGGGAAGCTTATATTACGTGAGGAAGGTGTCCCAGTAGTTTACAACTAGGGCACGGCTCACGCAAGCTATGATACCCGTACGAAACTGACAGCGTAGAAGACTGAACATGATTTCCCAACTGCCTTACATCAACAATATCCTCAATGCTAGCCTGTCTGATATGTACCAACTAGGGACGTTATCCTTCTTTCTCTCAAGTCATAATCCTGCTTTTTTCTCGCCAAATTAATTTGCAGTTGCATCTTTAAACATACATCTAGATCTCAACATATCCTTTCTTCACTCGCGAGCAGGTTTTGAGTCAAAAATGGCCCAGCTTTTCTACCGGAACACTTAGGTGTAATGACAACCATTTTCTATTAGGTTTTAGGGAAAATCCCATGTATCATAGCAATGAAGTGAAGAAGACGCTGCGTTCCGAAACCTTTAAATGGAGACATTCTCACCATTGTTCTTTCAAGATAATTAATTGTATGCATGCTACTACTGTTAACTTGACTGCGCCAAATACCACTATTTTCACGTACTGTGCTTTATGGGTGCAGTGCATTATTGCAAGCAATCGAGTGGATATTATTGTAATGTCTGACCCCAAACTCATACAACGGCCCGGTTAGAACGCATGACAAGATTTTGTTTAACAACGTGAAGATATATAGCATTTATTTGCTTAACTGGCACTTGATTACGTGGCACAGTTGCCGTGGAAAAATAAATATGTCAACCAAATTCTCCGGAATATTTATGAGATGTAAAACAAGTAATCGTCCCTATGAGAATCATTCACTGACCATGGATAGACTAGTATAAACAACGAACAATTAACCTGGATTTCTCCCAAAAGCTGTCATCTCTGTTTGCCATACAAATTTGTTTTTGAGGCAATCAAAAATGAGTAAGCAATATAAAATTATGAGAGCCAGTTAAATGAATGACGTTTTATTTTATGAGGTCTATGAGAGAAAACGATGATAAGACATGGTAGGAACATCACCAGAGAAACAGGTGAAGTAATAATGTTTGCAATAATCATTATGCATTGTGCGAAATAGGTTCATGCATGCGCCACCGTCACGTAACGCGTTCTAACATTTATCAAATGCCATCGTTGTATGGTTTTTATATATGACATGAGCAGGAAGGTCCGTGGTTATGATAAACGGATCATGTAAAAATGAATTCTACTTTCAAATTGGCCTTAAATCAGAAAAGAATTTGTTGATCCTTAATATCATTGCTAAACCCAGTCATAAAGTGAAAGTGTTACAGAACCCCGGAGAAAGAATAGAAATCAAGTCCTGTGGAAGATACCTCCGCACTTAATATATCTCTAGAGTTGATGCTTCTACTGTTCATATATGATGCAAACAAAACAACTTATGATTGGGATGTTTTCCTAAGATCATCGTGACGCATGAGTCAAGGGATTCAGCTGCAGTGGACGAGTTTTGTATAATCGGCATTCAACATTTTCATCGATAGCAATTTAAGTATGGCTGCCTCAGGTATTATTAAGTATTCGAATTGCCAACTATCTATGTTGTATTGCAGGCAAAGATAGCTCGAGTTTTGAAACATCCTACTGCATGCTTTGTGACATTTAACCAGATGTTCTGTTCTAAATTCCGATGAGCTTACCGCATAGAAATTATGCAGATCTGACGTTACATAACGAAAAAAGTTGCTTTTGAATAGTGAGAGATATAGTTGATGAGCCTGGCAGTTAGTGTGTTTTCGACTGGTATGTCTCTCCAATTCGATCTAGAATTCATGGCTGTTCCATACTTATGATATGTGTACTAAATTAAACAATACAACACTACTGCAAGTTTTACCGCTTTGTTCAGTGGCTTTCCGTCTGATACGTGGAATTTGCAACAAATTGGGCGATTGTAGTGTTTGTACAATGGAGCAACTATTTATGAAGGATAAAATAGCTGGTGGTTAGCACTACTGGTATTACAGTCAGGCTGAATATTACAAGTTAAAGACAAGTGTGAATAAATGAGCATCCAAACTACATGACTAACCCTGGGGTTTACGTTAGCATATGTGTGCGTATTTCCGTCGCAATTGTCGCAGCTACGCGTACTTTAGTTACGTTGCCTATACCATTACCTTGGGTTAATTCACGCAGCTCATGTGTTATACACTATGAAGTCGATTTTTTATATTCAGATACTACGGGAGCGGATGTGACGCAACGCGGGAGTAAGTTCAACGGCTGGGATATACTAATGGAGAACCTTTTGTGGCGGCATTCCGACCGGCTGTACTCCATCGCCAAATTCAAATGATGACCTATCAGTTGGTTTTTGGTGCCAAATTTCGATTAAGGTCGGTACACTGCAGCGCACCATTTACCGCAAGGTGACCTGGAGAGGGCTGTACCTCCACTTGTCCAGTTTCGCCCCGGTTGCACACAAACGCGGTCTAGTGAAGACACTTTTCTACGGGGCTTAATGAATTTGTAGTCCGGAATTGCTGGAAGCTGAAGAAAAGTTCCTGTATAGGATATTGGTATAGAATGGTTATCCCGAAAAGTTTATTCAAGTGCACAGCAAAACCCCAAAAAGAAACTGCCAGAGCAAACTGCGGAGAAATGCTGTCTATTTGGTTCTGCCGTTCAAAGTGGACTATGTGGCAAATGATATCGGACACAAGCTCAGGTCCGCCATAAATCGCACATACACAACTGCCCTGTTGCGCCTCATACACACTACCGGAAACTGGTTCTTCAGGACTGTCAGAGCTACCCTTCGGCTAGTTCGACCTGCCATGTGGTTTATCATTTCACCTGCAGTTGCGATGATTTTTATATAGGCAAGACTAACCGTCGATTGGCTGAGAGGGTGGTTGAGCACTTGCCAAAGTGGGTTGAACAAATGATAACGCAACAGAACAGAACGCCCCACAGAACGAATTTGAGTCCGTCATCATCTATCGCCAAACACCTCTTGCCAACTGGTCACCATGTGAACCCCAATAATGCGTTCAAGGTGCTAGTACGTAACAGGAACCCGATAAGGTTGGCAATCAGCGAGAAGTTGCTAACTAACGCTTATCAAATTGTGTTATGTGCACAGAAATTCTTGAAGTAATCAATCAGATTGCACTGGTCTTGATTTTGACAGTTTCATTGGTGTGTCAATGTTTTCCCATGTTCATAAATGTGTCTGTGTTTCTGCTTGTATTGTGTTTGCGACTGATGAGAACAATCGAAATGTTGACATATACCAATCTATATCTTCTTTCTGCTTCGACGAAATGGATGAAGAGTAAAAATGTTTTACGAATCTCTATATACCAACGCTTTATCCCATGATCATTATCCATCGATTGAAGTCTTTCTGGATGTGGTTCTGGATGTATTGTACCTATCTCTATCGCGATGTCTGAACCTTTCTTATTGTGAACCTGGAGTTCGTAATACATAATTGGAACAACGCTCCGTTTTCCTGAAATGTTCCATCCGTTCCACTTCAGAACACGTAGAAGGAGATCACATTATTCATGGCATGTGGTGGCGTTTTGACTGAACCCCAACCTTAGCACCATCTCTAATTATTGATAGCAATTTTGGTGCAAAAATATTTTTCAACGACTGAAATCAGAACTACATTTCCAAAGATTTATATCGGTGATGACCAGGTAAATGTCGCAGAATGTTATTTGTACTGCCCAACCAACTGTATAATATTTACCTAAACTATTTGACAAATAACTATTGGCGGTGGATGCAATAACACCAACTAGAAGCGAGCCTGAAACCAGTTTCGTAGTTAATAACAAAATCTCTTATGTTAACTATAAAATACATTGAAGTTAGTATGTGTAGGATAGTTTGTCACCAAAATGTGCAATTATTACACCTGGTCATGATGCTTGTCGTTTCCTTTGGCTAAAGCTAGACTATTAAATTTTACCTCTAGAACTGAAATTTCCAGTGGAAATTAACTTCCGAATTCATTTTTCTTAAGCGTGTGTCTGCTCACGCTGCTCTTTCGTAAATTCAAGTTACACTTGCGTCTAAGCACTGTAATTACCTGATATACATAAGTTCAAGTTGAGTTTTACACTGACTTATGCAAGCGGAATAGCTCATATAACCATTTATGCATTTTAGTATTTGCATAGCACGAGTGGATTTAACCCGATTGATCTTCTGACCTGGAACCAAACTGAATGCTATCCACGCTCGGAATACCAGAAATTCCAGCCTGTATTTCGACCACTTTTCAGAACAAGGTCAATGAAAATGCAAGTAAGCTGCTAGCACCCAATCAAAACTTGATAAACAGATACGTGTATATACCTTGTATTCACGAACTTTAAGAGAATTCGATCCGATGAAGGAGCCCGTTGGCTTACTACAGATTATTCATGCTTTTGCATGAATTCAACTGTACCAACGCAAATATTTGGTCACCTGAGCTACAGTTTATATTTTTGTGATTGTGTATCCGTTCTAAATAGTGCCGAGATAAAGTGACATCATCCACTCATTTGCTTATATCGCAAGATTTAGTCGCTTTACCAATTTTCTATTATAATGGTTTTCTACGCTGATATTTTGACTGACCCTAAAACTGAAATGTTATTAGTTCAAGTTGATAAAATGGCGAAGCAGTGACTTATTATTTAAAACGAATAACTAGTCATGCATTCATGCAAATGCAAAATGTCAGTGCTAGCATCAACTATGTCACAAAGTAGGTTAATAAGCTGATTTAGCCGTTTGCTTAAAACTTGGAAAGATTGAAATATTGCACATGATGAGCAGCCGTAACTTGGTAACATATCATCATTAATATAGCAAGTCAACTTGAAACATACATTGTGTTAGTTAGCTCTGTGTAACAAAGCTAACCTAGAGTTAAACTCTTTACACCATATTGAATCCCACAACAGTTATACTACGCTGCTTCCTGGTTCGAAAAACATACATTGTTTGAGTACACTCGACGTATTTTCCTGCGAAACCTCAGTTCAAGGAAGAATAGATTGTCTGTTTTACGCTTATTAATAAACGATCACGTAGATGGGATTTGTTTCCAACGGCCGGATACGTGACAGCGTTTTTGTACATAAACAAATTCGACGGAAAAGCGTTGTGTGTGTTGGTCTCAAAAGTATGAATTTGTCGTCTAGTACGCATTTGTGAAGGCTTTTGTGTTTGATTCTAATGACGAATGAGCTAAATGGAATTTTTCAAAATGTGTCACGTTCCGAATTTAAAATTTATAGCACTGCTATCCGCGAGGCACTTGAAGGAATATCATTTAGTTTCACTTTGTGTTCGTCCACAGAGTGCGATTCAAGAAATAATTGCTTTTCCATAGAAGCACTGGAAGAGTCGGAACCGGATTTGTACCACAGTGCACGAGGTTGTTGCTTTGTTACATACACATGATTGGCGGCATCTGGTTCCCGAATTGCCTGTCACTGTGACCTCCACAGGACAGCCAAACGACGTCTGCGCCTACAGATGGACCATTGATGGCTCTCGCTAAACCACCCAGAGTTCTACCCACACACCCCAAATCCAGTGTAAACCCGAATTAATATGCCCAGGAAGCTTGTGGATGAGAGCCACATTTCTTCAACTCAGCCGGCCCACACTCTTTCATATGCAAACACGCTGTATTTGGGGAGTCAAGCGCACACAAGGCGGTGGATGGACCTTAGTACGCTCTCCACACGCAATCCAGGTGCATTGAAACACTCTTTGAGCCTAACATGTTCACGAAGACTGTGCACCCTGTCCTCTCTAGCACCGACCAACTGTATCCTGGAGTCAGTATGGACGAGGTAGTTTGTAATGGACAGGTAGGCACCTTGTCAACATGCACAACAAGCGCAGTCACACTGCTGAGGTCAAGCAAACGGTACATCACTCGAAATCACTTCGTCAAATAAAATACACCGAATAGACTAAACGGATATGAGGACATAAACACTCGCTTAATGAGCATATGAATTAAATTGGTTATCAGTGACTCCGCGATAAATAAAAAATGTCCGAAAGTTATTTAACAAATTCTAAGTGATAAAGTTACGCAAGTTATCCACAATTAGCCTCAGCGACATATGCAAGTTAATAGCAGGTTATCAGGTACGCATACGAAACCCAATAAATTGGAATGCATTTTATCCACATTAAAATGACGTGGTTGTGTTTAAGTTGATCTAGCCCAAATACAGTGGAGAAGCATCATGAACGCAACATCAGCCTCAGCTTTTTCTTTATCAACATGAGAGTGCTACATTCTGAATGTTGGTGAGACATCCAAACCACAAGAAAAGACTCCTTGAACACTCCTTGAAGGCGGCTGAATGTAGGAAAGCACTTGCCACATCGTCTTCAGTTATCCTCAACGGCGAATGACTAACTGGAAGGACAAATTTCGACAGCGCGCTGTGTGTTTGGATTACGACGCGCAATCTCAAAATGGACTGCGAGTCATAAGGTGGTGAACATGGGTTCCTGCCATCACTGGGACCGTGTCGGAAGTAAACGAAAATGACTTTTGTCCACCCGAAATCACTGTACAACCACGACGCTTTGCTATGTAATTGCATCTCCTCAGGTCCAGATAGCAAGCTTCGGACTACGACCATTTTAATAATAGTCGAAACCTCTAACCACATGACTAACGGGTCACGACGAGCAACGTTTGAGATAAGGGGGAATGACTAATTGGTAGATCAAGTTTGGACTACACGTTCTGCGATCGGATTTCGAGGCGTAATCTCTATGTGGACCGCCATTCACAATGAAGGAAACCTAGATCACTGTGATCTCTGGAACCGTATCCAAAATAGTTGAATCTTATGTATTGTCCAGCTGAAATCTCGACACATCTACGGCGTTTTCTGATACGAAATTATCTCACCTGGTCGCTATACCGACCATTGAAATAGTATCCGAAACTTCTACCACTTTGGTTACTGTATCACCGTGGGCATAACTTGACATTACGGTGAATGACTATTTGCCGGGTCAATGTTTTACTTCGCGTGTGTTATTCGATTGCTAAGCGCAAAAATTATGTGTAGAGTGCTTTACTTTGAAGGGATCCCTGGTCACTGCGATCACTGGGACCGTACTCGGAGCAGATGGAAATTAGTTGTGGCCCGCCAGAAAACACTGCACAACCACGACGCGTTTCGATGTTATTTATCTCATTTTATGCAGATAGCAGGCAACGAACCCGCGACCATTTGAATAGCAACCCAATCCTCTACCCCTTTATATATTGGTTCAGCGTGCAACGTCTGTCATAACGGTGAACGACTAAATGGTAAGTCTATTTTGGACTACACCTTGAGTTATTGTTTGACGACACGCAATCTCAATTTTTTATCTTGATGCACGTTGATGAATATGTTGATAACTGCGATCTCTGAGACCGTCTCCGGAGCCAATGGAAATTGGGTGTTTCTCGCCTTATAGCGCTGCACACCTGCGGCGTTTTCTGGAATAATCTTATTTCATCTGCTTGGGATAACAGACCCCGAACCCGCAACCCGTATAATAGTAGCCGAAACCCATATCCGTTTTCTTCTGGTTCACGGAGTGCAACGCTTGGCACAACGGTGTATGACTAATTGTAATGTCAAGCTTGGTCTGCAACTTAGTGCTTGAAATGCGAGGTTCAATCTCAATGTGGACCGCGATTCAAATTAAACGTAAACTTGGTCACCCCAATCTCTGCAACGGTATCCGAAGATCTGCGCATCTCATTGGTGATTAATATCTTCATGTGTATTCTTTCTTTCGTGCTATTTCACTGTGTAGGCTTGGAAACATATTTCCTGAACAAACCTTTTGTTCCATTGCTGAACTTCATGCGCCTAAAATATATATTAACTAGTAGTCCCACAAAAGCATCTGACACGTTAACCGAATTAGTAGCGTATCTAAATTACAATTTAATACCTTTATTATTTAGAATTATTCTCCTGGGAATCCACAAAAGTCGGAAATTGCCTATCATTATTTTGACGTACATAAATGTATGCTCACCAGTTGCATAATCTTCTGCAAGCTTCTCTACCATTAACATTTGCTGTATTGCTCTCACATTTCCTATATTCGGAACAATGAATCATAGATGGCGAAAGCAAGTAGTAGTTCACATCGGTATGACTCCATCAATATGTAATCGAAAATAGTGTAGAATATTTAGGTATCTGTTAACTGTTGATATCCTAACCGTTATGCAATTATGAGATCACAGGCCTGTACATCTGTGGTGTTATTCCACTGACGAGCTCTTTCTCAAAATTAAATAGTAGCGCAATATAAATACAACAAGGTATTGACTGGTTGCACATATTTGGCTTCCAGGACTTATTATGGCAGACTACTCCAAACATTCACCAATCTCCGTCTGCAGCACAGGGTTGAGGAAATCAACGTTGGTGTGTGTCTCAAGCCGCACTGTGGTGCTGAATCGACGCTCCTTTCTTTTTGGATCTAGCACGCGCAATTCTCGGCGCAACTTACTTTACCTACGCTTATCCAACTCGGCTTTACCAGCGCTATCTAGTAGACCTACCGCTGTGGGAATGTCTAGCACACCCAAACATCTCATCCATTATAGCAAGTTTAACGGGAGTTTCACAGATATTGAGTTGCACAACCACTTTATTTCTACGTGCATACCATCATTTTCAACCTCATTCGACAGAGTGCTTTTAGCGCCATCTAGAGAATGTATTTTACAGCAATCGGACCCTGCGTTTTATAGCTGCAACATATTTAGCAGCCATCATCGTTACCTTTGACAAACTAGAGTGAATTCCACCGCACATCAAAAGTTTTCACCAAGCCTAAATCCGATCTGATCGATATTCACTCCGCCATATCCCACGCTA
>OX104063.1:170851771-170887679 GCA_944474145.2 Dicrocoelium dendriticum
AATGTATGTCACTGCGTGCAAAATTGGCTGTTTGCTTGGTTGCCAGTGCCAGTTGTCCAAGTCAGGACTGGCATGTGCGGATATCGCAGTAAATTATTCACACACTCCGAGGACGTCGATAAATCTGTGAACAGCGTTTGGCTGGTTTCCAAATTTCCCTGAATTAACCGAGTGAACTTTTGTGCGGCCGCCACTATTATATTGGCCCCGACCGATGCTGCCTTCCGTGATGATGTGATGATGTGGCGTCCTGCTGTACATCCGGTCCTCTCTGTGGGAGAGATTTGTGCGCGTCTACAGAGGCGATGATAATCCGTGTAAGCAGATGTGGCGCTCAATCCACTTCAAACAAAGGGAGCTGCCCGTAATTGCGTTGTATCTCAGTCAACTGAGGTGTTGTTTGGATTGGCTGCCGCATCTCATGGGTGATTTCAATTTTCCTCAAGTGCACTCGCCTGAAGTTGAACTCACGTCCAAAATCGTGAGGTCGAAGCAAAGTTAGTGGACTTGGTACTTGAAAGTGAAGCAGAGCAACATATATGCAACCAACACAAATAACGCCGCGCACAACTCTGTCTTGCCTAAACTTTATTTTGACAACCTTTGGGTCCTGGAGTCCCTTGAGAAAGCGGCCATTTAAGGCTCCTTGATTGTACGGATCTAACTTTTCCGTATTCTTGCCCTATGGGCTCAGATTGCAACTATTGGAAAACTGATTTCGGCGGTATAACGAGCTGCAAGCCAAGTGAATCCGTCTCTGCCACCAGCTACATCTGTAATGACTTTCGGACTGCTATAAAAGTGGGAGTGACCTTGATGTCTTTTTGGTTCTAACCACTGAAGCTTTGGAAACACTGATTATTCAAAGTACAATGGTTCGACAGGAAGCATAACTAAATGGCACGTCAGCGGCGCGTTATAAGTTAACATCCGTTTCTCCAGGTATTCCAACAACTACAAGGTGCATAAAAGGCGGAGAAACAATGGCAACACTGCAAACAACCCAGCCAGCATCGGCATTTCGAGGAGCAGCTAGCAACCGCATCAAAATTCTTCCTGAAGAGAATCCTTTCCCGTTTCCAAACGCCTAAGTGGCTGTCCTGAGTTCTGCACGTACTGCGCATGCCCAATTATCCTCTTCCGTGTCGGCCGTGATTCGCATTCGCTGAACAGTATTGAGAAGACTGCACGATGGACAACCTACAATATGGAGAATCCACATGAGAAAGCCGACGAAGCGGTTCGCCTCGGAAGCTAATTCTGTACTCCCTTGTTGCGATTTCTGAGGTATAGAATGTCACCGGTTGGAGATCGTTTGAAGTCATGGCTGAGGACCGACGTCAATGGCAAACATGTATTTCTGCGTGTTGCGGTGTCTTCCCTACTCAAGTAAAGCAAACATCAACTTAACCTCAAAACTGTGCTTAAAAAGTTCAGGTGAAAATTTTGCACGTTTGTTTCTTCCGAATTCATGTCTTGTTTTCTGATTTCGCCATGGTTCTGATGGCGAAATATCTGGTCGATATATATATATATATATATATATGGTTGATGTCATTCGCTTTCGGATTTGCCTGTCACTGTGGTCAGCCACAGGACGCCTGCGCCTACAGAGGTACCGTGGTTGGTTTGTGCTGCACCACCCACAGCTCCATCCACACACCGCATGTCCAGTGTAATCCCGAACGAATAAGACCGGGAGGTATGTGGATGGGAGCCAAGTTTCATCAACGGAGCCGGCCCACACTCCTTTAAAGGCAACCACACTCGGTATTCAAGCCTACTCAACGTCGCCGCTGCCTTCGACAAGTGAATACGTAGTTCACTGTGAAGCTGCTGATCAGTCGACATCACACTCCCAAGGTAACAGAAGCGGGAGGTGGTTTCCAATACTTCAGCACCAATGCTGATTCGCGGCAATATTAAAGATCGCACCTCCGATGAAGACTGAAAGAGACAGACAGTTTTGTTCGTGTTGAGGGTGAGCCCGGATGTGGCCGCTGTCGAAGACAGAGCACTAGTCATGTGATGCAACTCATCCAAGCTGTGTGAAAACAACGCACAGTCATCGGCAAACAACAAAATACGTATAGTTGTCTCACAGACTAGATTTCTCGCACCGAAACGACGGATGTTCGGCAATCCACTGTCAGTACGGTGCTCAACACGAACACCGTAGACACCAGACACATCAAAATCACAAGACATCATTTCGTGAAGATATATAGTAAACAGGGCAGGATATATGACACGGCCTTGCTTCACACCAGAGACAACTGCAAATTCATACGAGGTCTCTCCACCCAGCTGCATTTTTCCCGCATACCACAGTGCAGACATTCAATTACAGTCAAAAACTTACGCGAGCAACCAAACTTAGCGAACACCAGCCACAATGCATCGCGGTTCACAGTATTAAATGCTTTGGTGTAATCAAATACAAGCGAGTACAATGGCTGATGTCGTGCTCTACACTTATCCTGCAACGGACGAGCCGCAAACACCATACCTATGGTGCTGCTACACGAACGGAAGCCACACTTCTTTTCCGTCACTTTAGGTTTTACAACCTGACTGACGAGGCCGTTGAGCAGGATTCGGGCAATCACCTTGCCCACACAACTCAGCAAGTTGATGCCACGATAATTCGTGCAACATTGCTTGCTCCCTTTGCCCTTGTACAGTGGTAGCACAAGGGCATCCTTCTGCTCAGGAGGCACTATCCTCCTCAATCCATACACGTTGCACCAACTGATGTAGCGCAGTCACCAACGCGGGTCCGCCGTGTTTCAA
Source organism: Dicrocoelium dendriticum (assembly GCA_944474145.2). Classification (NCBI taxonomy): domain Eukaryota; kingdom Metazoa; phylum Platyhelminthes; class Trematoda; order Plagiorchiida; family Dicrocoeliidae; genus Dicrocoelium; species Dicrocoelium dendriticum. The sequence continues at coordinate 170,854,565 of OX104063.1, forward strand.
TATTTCAGGCGGGATCCCGTCGGCCCCAGCACATTTGCCGTTTCGCAGCCGAGCAAGTGCTCTTTGCGTCTCATCCAGTGTCGGTCTGTCTGCCAAAATCGTCTTCACATCGTACCACTTAACGCCGTTTGATATAGACCAGTCCATCTCTGAATGGTTGTTCAAGAGATAGTCAAAATCTTTCGGCCAGATCTGCATTATATCTGCAATCTGTGTACAGGTAGCACCGGAACTACTATCGATCAGCGTCCCCAACATACATGGCCTGCAAGGAGTCAAAGTATTCCTTGTGTTGGCGACGTTCAGCGTAACGTTCCATCTGCTTCGCCTTCTCCGTCCACAATGCATTTTTAATACCACGGAGCTCTCGGGTCAGTCGCCGTCGATTTCGGCGAAACTGACTCTTCTTCCCCAAGTCGTTTGGGTTTGCCACATGTACACCAAATGCTGTATTCTTCTCACACACAAATGCTCCAATCTTAACAATGCTCTCGTCAAATCAATCAGGACGCTTACAGTTTGCGTGCCCGATGATTACCTCGGCAGCCGCTGTCAACTGATCGCGAATGTAGTGCTACAGGTCGCCAATTGTGGCTATGCATTCCACATAAGAGAGGCGTGCCACCATCGCCTTCTCCAGATCAATTCGTTTCGCCACAGTACCGAGGGAGATAATGTTAAATTTACGCCGATTCACGGCGGCAGTGCAATAGCCAACTTTACGAAAATATATAAACATTTTGGTCCGCACTAACTTGTGATCAGTGTCACACTCAGCTCCAAGCAGTACATGTGTCATGCGCACTTCACGCATATCACGCTGACGTACGATGACATATTCGGGCAGGTGAGCATAACCAATCCGTGTGTGACTCCAGGTTGCTGTATCACTCGCACTCATTGCAAATCGAGTGTTCGTGATCGTCAGGCCGTGAGTGGCACACAGTGAGAGCAGCCTGGCACCGTTCGCATTCGCTTAACCAATGCCATGCGAACCGATGACATCCGTCCAAACCGATGCATCACGCCCAACGCGCGTTGAAAGCACCCAGCAGAAATAGTCGATCGCTCCTCGGCACAGACCGTACCACGGAGGATAGCTCAGTGTAGAATTGAGCACGCTTGTCCTCGGGATAACACATGGTCGGACCGTACGTGCTTATAAAAGTAGCAAACTTACCTCTTCCGAGTCATAGGCGAACAGTCATCAGTCGCGCGCTGACGCCCGTTGGTTCACCCACAAGCTGGCCATGGAGGCGATCGTATATTGCAAATGCGACCCTATGATCACGTGGTATTGAGGCGGCCTTGCCCACCCAGTAGAATGTGTAGCCAGCACCTGCTTCATACAACTTACCTTGCTCAGCGAGTCGGGTTTCACTGAACGCCGCAATATCGAGTTGGTAGCACGCCATTTCCATCGCGACGAGTGCAGTGCGTCGTTCCGGGAGCTCACTGGAGTTCCGGTGCAATAGTGTGCGCACGTTCCAGTACCCGATGATGAGTGCTTTGCGCACAGGCATAAAATTGCACTGGTAAGCAATCGCATGCGAGTTGATCGTTGTGCTTCGGAGGTTGGTTTGAGGGACTCTACCCGGGGCCTTTGACTCAATACTCTGACCCAGAAGGCAATGGGGAGCAGATCCAGCTCGGGATTATTATCGCAGAGACAGATTGGGATCTGCTTGACGGCAGTCACACGCAGCATTTGAGGTGCTGGAACGATTCATATGTTTTGTCAACTTAGTAGGATACACCTGCGACCACGGCCAGACGCAGGTGGGTTTTGGCAGGTTTGCACCAATTTGACCAGGGGCGGCCTGGTTTGAGGCGGGCAGCAGCAAACCTTTGAACACCCGGAGGTGCCATCCCACCGAAGGGAAAATTCGTGGCGCTCGTGCTCCACGCTAGTCGAGCTGTGAGTTTATAACCCCTAGACCTGTTGTCTCCCATGGCTAAGTTTAGCTGGAATGTGGGTCGTCGGCCACTTCTTAACCTCCGAAAAGGAAGGACTAGGATAATGGCAGGTCGCCCACACCTGACAGGAGAACGACTCGGGTCCTCAGGCAAAGCATCAACGCACCACAGGCTCTTCCGCATATATATATATATATGTATATATATATATATATATATATATATATATATATATATAGTTTCAGACGTGTACCGCTCTTACCGAAATCGACAGACTGATTTGCGGTGTTTAAGAGGTGTATCAACTATCCGCTAAAATTAACGGAACTAAACCTACTGGCCCCGTCGGACTCCATCTACTAATCCTCAAGTGCAAATCAACCATCATCTGTCCTGCCGTAACTAACTTGTTTAACTTGTCACTGCACCAATGGTCATTGTTGAGCAACTGTAAATGCTCAGTGGTAAATCCAAATCTGAAACGCCTCAGCCCTAGCGACATGCATAATTAGACGTCAGTTTTTCTGACACCAAATGTGGCCAAGGTAGCCCAGATGCTCGTGGAAAAACGTTCGCTACAGCTGCTCTAAACATTAGGTCTGCTGACTCCCGCACGGCAAGCTTTGATTCCACATTGTTCATGTATTAGAACAATGGAACAATGGTTTATGACGGGTATAAAAGCAATGCTTGACAGGTCCCGTAGGATGATGAGAATTAACATCGTAAAATTACAAAAATCGTATCGATGAAAGTACGTGTGCAATGCATGACTCACCAAGGGATTGGAGATGCACATAAACAAGTAATCCAATAGTAATTTTAAGTGGATTCCGTCCACGTTCGTTGTTCACTAATACCATCATCCGATGGTCGCACGTTATATCACATAGTGCAATCGTGTCAGAGTTTCGTCAAGGCGTTTTTTGAAACGGGATAGGGTGGGAGCGTTAATTACATGTTCTGGAAGGGCGTTCCAAGGTTGTGACACTCGGAGGGAGAAGAAATTGCGTCGACATTCCAGTCGGCTGTACTGTGTGATCAACTTGAACTGATGACCTCTTAGGGTTGCGTTTTGACTACATTTCAAAAGGGAAGGACACGTGTGGTTGGGGGTTCTCAGTATCCGGTACACCAATATGAGATCGCCTCTCAAACGACGGTAACGTCCACTGTATAAGTTAAGAGTTTTCAGCCTGAGTGGGTAGGGAAGGCTGGAAAGACCTTTGACGTATTTTTTCGCTCTGCGTTGTGCAGTATCGAGTGCAGTGAGGTGGCACTTCTGCCATGATTGCCACGCTTGAATAGCGTATTCTGTGTGCGGTCTAACAAAAGCGCTAAGCATTTTCGGAAAGATTGAGGCGTCAAACTTCCCAAACGCTCTACGCAGAAGGCCAAAGTGTTGGTTTGCTCTCTTGGAGGCCTTTTCGGTCTGCATTAAGCACCCAAGATCTTCTTGTTCAAGCACGCCAAGATCGCACTCATGAGAGGTCCACTGTAGAATGTCAGGTCCTAAGCGGTAGTTATACGCACTCTGATGGCGTATGCTCAAGATTTTGCACTTTGTGGTGTTGAACTGTAGCATGTTCTCGTTTAACCACTTGTATGCTTTGTCCAAATCATCCTGCAAGGCTGTATGATCCTCTTCTGAAGCTATGGCACGCCATATCCTTAGGTCATCTGCAAACAGCAGAAAGTTGGAAGATAGTGCAGCTGCAAGATCATTTATGAAAACAATGAACAAGCGAGGCCCGAGTACCGAGCCCTGAGGTACGCCACACTGAACTTCGATTGGTTCCGACAGGGTATTTCGGACTCTCACATTCAGGTGAAGTTGAACGAGAAATTCGCCTATCCATCCTAGAATAGGATTGCCGATACCACAACGCTGCAGCTTGTTCAGTAAAATCCGATGGTCCAGTCGGTCGAATGCCTTGGAGAAGTCCAAGTAGGCTACATCCACTCCGACTTCGGCGTCCACAGACTCTGTCCAGTTTGAACGAGCAATCAGCAAATTAGTTGTGCAGGACCTGCCTTGGCGAAATCCGTGCTGCTCCGGAACGAGGATGTTGTTTTTCTCCAGGTACTCCATGAGGGCCTCGGCTACAATGGACTCCATGATCTTGGAGATTACCGGAAGAAGGGTAATCGGACGATAATTAGTTGGATCTGCACGGCTACCATTTTTGTGGATTGGAGTGATGAGCCCGTGCTTCCACATCGTTGGGACGTGCATCTCGTTAAGGCATTGCTGGAAGAGTGTCGCCAAAGGTTCAGCTAAGCTCGTGGCGGAAACTTTCAGCGCTTTCGGCCGAATGCCGTCCGCACCGGGGGAGCTAAATTCGCGCAACGACATCAACCGCTTCAATACAGCTGCAGTTGTGAAGGAAATGTGGTTAAGGCCTGATGGCGGAATAAGTTGCCTAGATATGGTACAGGATGTTTGCAAACATTGGAAAGTGCGGCCGAAGTGTTGTCCTAGGACGTTCGCCGCATCCTGTGCCGTATGTGCTAATCCGAAAGCTGTGCGCAGAGCCGGAATTCCGCGCTTAACGCGGCGAAGCTTATTTATGTGTCTGTATAGTAGCTTTGGGTTAACGCAGAACTTTGACACAAGATCTTGTTGGTTCTTTACCTTATCCTCCCTGACGAGTGTGACACAGTGGTTTCTTTGTGTAATGTAGGTGTTCAAAGTATCCTCGCTAGGAGGGGCTATATGGGCGCGCCATGCCAGATCCCTCAATCCCATGCATTTCCGGGTCCTGCTTCTGAGAAACGACTTCGCCTTGTCGGGTCGGGGGATTTTGGTTTTAGATGCCAATGCTACGAGCGTGTTGAATTTGTTGACAAATTTCCCGCATGCCACTTCTAGGGACCACTCAGTTAAGAAGGACCAGCTCGTAGCACTAATGAGTTCTGCCAGGTTATCGTAGTTGGTTACGACGTAAGATTCCACGTTGCTTTCATTAGGATAATCTGCATAACACAAGTATTGGAACAATAGTGTCGCATGGTCGCTGCGGCCCAAGGGAGTGGATGTGGTTACTACGTCAATCATCAGTTCCTCATTGGTGAAAACGAGGTCCAAGATGGCCGGTTTTTTCCTGTCCTGAATCGCGTTGGGGATGTGACATGGTTGTACAGCGGTGATCCTGCAATTAGCTCTTGTAGATCGGCTTTGAATGGTTCACTCATGGTGGCTGGGGTTTCTAGGCCGTGCAGATTGAAGTCCCCTACCAGCAAAACATGACTGTATGACCGTTCCAGTAAATTCTTCAAAGCAGGAGACAGGGCCTTGTCCATTTCTAAAGTGGACATTGGTGGACAATATACGATGGCCAATAAACATTTATCGTCATGCTTTAGGTGTAGGCAACACCATGAGGAGTCTACCGTTTGAATCCCAGGGTTGTTCATGAGCTCGATGAGAAGGTCTGAACGGTAGTAGAGAATTACACCGCCGCCCTTGGTGGGTCGATCGTTACGCAGTAGTGACATGCCAGGTAGTTCGATCTCAGCGTCACTAATCATGTGGTTCAGCCACGTCTCAGTTGCCATGATGAGGTCCCAACACATTGAGCTATGACGAGATCGAAGTTCTGCCAATTTGCTTATAAGCCCTTGGGCGTTTGTATAAAGGCAATTGAGAGCTACGGATGTTAGAAGCGTGTTTGAACAAACGTTGGTTTTCCGAGAATTTACGCCGACCCTTGTTGGGTCGGCTGAGGGACGTTTTTTTGAAGTGTCTCTTGCAAACTTCCCGGGGCCGTTACGGTGGAAAGCCTACAGCGCCCTGAGTCGATCTGCAGCAGACTGTCTTTTCCTTCATCATCGAACGGCTGGGGCGTTTCATTGTGTTCCGGTACAGAAATGCAGACAGCGGGGATCGCGACTACCTCTTGCTGGTTTCTTGTTCCCTTATCCATTGGTGGCCTGGTTCCAACCGCCTTCAGACGTATTTCTGATGGCAATTTGGTGCGGAACTTGTGCCAATTCCCTAGCACCGTTTCAACCATTTGTTTGGAGTAAAGCAAGACTTTAAGCACTCGTGGACCACTTCCTTTGTAGTTTGGCGATATGGGTAACCTCGATGTTGAGCTAGCAATTACGTCGTGGAGAGATAATGCTTCGCGGATATACCGCCACTCTTCCAAATCATGAGCTTTGACCTGCGACTCTTCCGGTGCCTGTGTTTCGGGGACACCATGGACAAAGATGGATCTTTCATCAGTTTGCTTGCGGTGTTCTCCAGGATTTTGTTTTCGTTATCGACGCTCACTCCAAGGTATATCCGGGAATATGCGAACTCCGCATGATGAATCACGAAGACGGTGAGCTGACAAGAGGACTGTCTCTGCTTCGTTACCGGACTGCAATGTCACTTGAAGTAGTCTCGGCTCGCCATAGTGGAGTGAGTTGGGGTGGCGGATGATACGACATAAGCTAGCCTGTTTAGGCTGCATTCCAATTGCTCGGTATATGGATTCCCACTGTTTCATGTCGTCCAGTAGTCTATCTTTGATAGAGTTTGCCTTTGACTCAGGCACGTTAGAGCATATTATCTTCATCGAACTCTGCATCTTCTTGGAGTTCGTACATTTGGATACCGGCATGCCTCCTATTACCGGCGGCGTGGGGGGAAATCTTTTCGTGTACACATTGTTATTAGTGTCGCCTCTAACAACCTTCGGTGTCCTTGCAGACACGCTGGTTAAATTTGCCACGGGTGGACAATCAGCGACGATATTTGCATAGGTAGTCGGACTACCTGTGTTATTCGGTAAATCGGAATGCACTGGAGTATCATGAGCCACAGCCATATCACTCGGGAAAACCGAACTGTGCAACGTTGGATTCGCCGGGGTTGGCAGTCTTTCATAAACGCTCTGTTTGCAGCCTATCGTGAGTGGAGTTGTGGGATGTGTGCTCTCTACTAAACAATCGTTTTGACTGGTTTGTGCCAGGTGTGGGCATACGGTTAGACAACATGAGTCGAGTGCGGCACCAGCTGGTTGCGATCCACCCGCTGTTTCAGCTGTTGCTAGTCACACAATTTGGGTTAGTTTGTCATATTTCTCTGTCCGTAGAGCAACGCACCTCACGAGCGGGTTGGCCATGCACTCAGCACAGAACCAAATGGAGTCTGATGTGCAAGGTCGTTCCTTCATTTTTGCCACACCTACGCACCGGGGATGAAAGCTCTTTTCACAGATATTACAAGTTATTGCAATCCGGATTGTTTTAGAGCACGATTTCAAAGCACAAATCACTTTCGTTTGCTGTTGCGTGGGCCGACGAGCACTTGTTTTCCTTGGAGCTGTACTACGAACCATTGCCGAATTTTGCGGTTTCGTCGTGAATGGCCAATCGATGAGATCTCCACAATTAGCAAGAGATCCTCAATGAAATTTGCACAAATAGAAAAATACACCAAATGAAATATTTTGGTGCACAATTCACACAGAAAGATAACGCAAAACACAGTAATTCCGAAGCAAAAGTGGAATCCAGCACGTGATGAGGCATTCACAGTTGCAAGCAGAGTACCAGGGGGGCACTCAATGTGATCTACATCGGTCTTCATCGACAATCTGTTAATTTTTGTGATCACTTAAGCCAAAGGAACATAAAAGTGGGTATCCCAGTGCAAAAACTGAAGGAATTAATCTTAAGATGCACTTTCAACAGGCAGTTTTTATTTCATGACATCTACTACAGACAGATCGACGGAGTCGCGATGGGGTCTCATCTCAGACCTCTTCTTGCCGACGTTTTCCTTGCTTTGCTCGAACATGGACCTATAAAATCCATAACCTCTTTATTTGATTTCTATTGCCGATACATGGATGACATTTTTATAGTCTGTGATGCAAACACTGATGTTTCCAGCCCGTTGAACCGGTTAAACAGTGTACATCCATCTTTGAAGTTCACCAGTGAAATCGAGAGTGATGGTAAACTGGCCTTTTTGGACGTTTTACTAAGGAGAAAAGAAGACGGTTCACTAGAAAGAAGTGTGTTTCGGAAAACGACTTGGGTATGTCAATACACGCATTTTCGCAGTTTTATGCCCTTGAAGTACAAACGGAACCTCGTTCGTTGCCTGTATTTTCGCGCTGCCAAAATATGTAGCCCAGAGACGTTGGAGGCCGAAAAGAACCGTATTTTCCAAACGCTGCAAGTAAACGGTTATCCAGCCCACTTCATCCGAAAGCACGCAGTGATTCATGCTCATCATGAATTGGTTACAACTGTTCCCAAGAAAGATGTGTTTCTATCAGTTCACTTTAAGGGAGATATTGCTTTCGAATTGCTGAACAGAAGAATTTCCGCTGCAGTAGCTCGAACGTTTCCAGCTGCATATCCACACATCATTGCTGAAACTGTGCCGTTTGTTGCCCAACGGCTCAAGGACAGACTCCCGGTCCAGTCCGAATCTTATATTCTATATCAATTTACTTACACCTGTGGTGTGAAGTACCTCGGACATACGATTAGGCGTCTGTCTAAACGGATATCGGAGCACTGCCCCACGGCATTGCAGAAAGGTACTGTCGGTTGCATCAAGAGTTCTATCCTAGAATATTTGGTCGACAGTGTACATCAAATTAAGGATACGGAGGCTTTCAAAGTGTTTTATGTTGTCCCAAAACGCTACCCCAAGGGGCTTAGGAAACGAATGTTACGCACGGCCGAAGCCATTGCGATCAGGTTTACACAACCTGAACTATGCAAACAGAGAGCGCTTATTCAAGCACACCTTCTGCCCTGGGGCTAACACACTTCCAAACAGCTTCCACTTGATACTCTGACAACCACCGGGTGATGAGTGCGTCACGCAATCAGTTGAAAAGCACGTCATATATCTCGTGAGCATACCTGTGTGTCTGTATCTGTGTATCTGTCTGCCTACGTACACTGTGGTAGCCGCAGCTTGAGTGGATCGACCAATTTATCGATTAGGACAGCTGACTTTCTGCCTCGCTTTGATTCGCTAACCTTCGTCGCGCTTCACCAGCCTATCCAGCCTCAACTTTCTATTTTATAATTGTCAACGCCTGAGGAGATTTATGGAAATGTGTGCTCTTCGCTACCTTGTGTTTTGGAATGGTATGTGTGGTTGGGGTTTCTCAGGAGCTGATACACCAGTATGCGATCGCCTCTGGACACCGGTAACATCCGCTGTATATTTCGAGGCTTTTCAGCCAGAGTGGGTAGTGAAGGCTGGACCAACCCCTGATATTCTTTGTCGCTCTGCGTTGTGAGGGTATCGAGCGTGGTGAGGTGGTGCTTCTGCCGTGGTTGCCACGCTTGAATAGCCTATTCCGTGTGCGGCCCTACGTACGCGCCACGCATTTTCGGAAAGATTGAGGAGTCAAATTTCCCGAAAGCTCTAAGAAAAAGGCCGAAGTGCTGTTTGCTTTTTCGATGCCATTACAATCTGCCTGAATGATCTAAGTTCCCATTTCACAAGCACGCCAAGATCCCGCTCATGAGAAGCCAACTGTAGAGTTGCTATTCGAAAGCGCTATTTGTAAGTATTCGGATGGCGTATGCTCAGCATTTTGCACTTTGTAGTGTTGAGCTGTAGCACTTTCTCGATGGACCATGCGTACGCTTTGTCCAGGTCATCTTGTATGTCTAAGGCCTTCTCCACTTGGGTGTTATCACGCCATACCTTTAGATCATCTGCAAATTGCGGACAGTTTCATGATGGAGGAGTTGCGACATCATTTATAGTAACCAGGAATACGCGCGGTCCGAGTACCGAGCCCTGAGCTACGCCGCACTAAACTTCACTTGGTCCGACATGGTGCTGCGAATCCTCACACTCAGGTGACGTTGAATGAGCAAGTCGCCTATGCCATAATTCTGGAGTTTGTGCAGTAGAATGCGATGGTCCAGGCGGTCGAATGCCTTTGAGAATTCCAGGTAGGCTGCATCCACTCCTACATCGGCGTCCACAGATTCTGTCCAGCTTGCACAAGCTGGCAAGAGCTTAGTGTTACAGAACCGAGCTTGGCGAAATCCGTGCTGCTCCGGAACGAGATTTTATTATTCTACAAAGACTGCATTAGCGCTTCCGCTACAATGTACTCCATAATCATGGAGTTCAATAGAAGAAGTGTACTCCGATGAAAATTCGCTGGCTCTGCACGGCTAACGCTTTCGAGATTGAGTTGATGATACCATACTTTCACATCCTAAGGACGTGAATCGCATTAAGAGATCGCTGAAGGGGTGTTGCTAACGGTTCAGTCAAGCTCGTGTCGGCAACTTTCAAGACCTTCGGGCGAATGCCCTTCACACCCGGGGAGCTGTCTTTGCGCAAGGACATCAACCGCTGCAATACGACTGAGGTTGTGAATGATATGTGCTTATGCCTGATGGCAGCAAGAGCTGCGTAGGCATGGCGTAGGATGGTTGTACGCTCTAGAAGGTACGGCCAAATTGTTGTCGGAGAATCTTGGCTGCTTTTTGTGCCGGATGTGCTAACCTGCATGCTGTGTGTAGAGCCGAAATTCCGCGCTTATCTCAGCGAAGTTGGTTTATTTGTCTGTACAGCAGGTTTGGGTTTGATGAAAATTTTACCACAAGGTCTTGCTGGTTATTTAATTTATCCTCCCGAAGGAGCTTGACACAGTGGTTCATTTGGGTTGTATAGGTGCCTCAAGTATCCTCGCTCGGATAGGCTATGTGGATATTCCATTCCAAGACCCTTAATGCGATGCATTTCCAGGTCTTGCTGTTTAGGAACGACTTCATCTTCTTGGTCTGGTTGATGCGCATGCTACGAGCCTGTGAAATCTTTTGACAAATTCCCCACAGGCCACATTAGTAAACCATTAGCTAGGAAAGACCAGATTGTTGCTCCAACGTGTTCGGACAGGTCATCACAGTTGGTTATGACGTAATATTCCACAATACTTTCTCTAGAATACTCGGCATAACACAAGTATTGGAGCACTGGTGTCGCAGTATCACTGTGGCCCAAGGGAGTACACGGCGTTACTACGTTGATCATCCGTTCCTCGTTTGTGAAAAGGAGGTCCAAGATGGCCGGTTTATTCCCTATCCTGAAAGGCGTTGGAGTAATAACGTGGTTGTACAGCGGTGAACCAGCTATTACCTCTTGTAAATCCGCCTTGAATTGTTCACCCAGTGCCAGGGGTTGGAATCCGTGCAGGTTAAAGTAACTAACCACGAGAATGGGCTTATAAGATGGTTCCAGTAGATTCATCATAGTAAAATTTAAGAACTTGTCCATTTCTGAAATGGACATTGTTGTGCGGTACACAATGGACACAAAGCATCGATCGCCCTGCCTTATGTGTAGGCAGCACCATAAAGGGTCGACAGTCTGAATTCCAATGTCGTTTACGCGCTCGATGAGAAGCTCGGAACGGTAGAATAGAAATACGCGGCCTATCATTGTGGGTATGTCTTTGAGCAGGAGTGCCATACCAGGTAGTGCGATCCCGACGTCCGTAATCGCGTCGTTAAGCCATATCTCGGTTACCGTGATAAGGTCCCATTTCGTTGAGGTTTGAAGAGATGGAAGTTCTGCCAATTTACTGAGAAGCCCTTGGATGTTTGCATAGAAACTACTTGAAGCTTTGAATACTAGAAGCGAATTTGAACATACATAGGTTTCCTGTGAATTTACGCCGACACTTGTGGGGCTGACTGACAATAGTCATTTTGGATATATTACTTTTCAACACCGCGGGGCGGTTTCGCTATGTTGCAAAGACCACTCACTAGCTGGTGCTTTAGAAGCAATTTGCATCAGGTTGTCTGTTCCTTCCTCTTCGGACAGAGTTTCTTTTCGAAAATACAGATAGTGTGGATTGCGACAACTGCTCTCTGGCTTCTTGTTCTTTCAGCCAATAGTAGCCAGACTGCGACCCCGTACAGACATGTATCTGATGGTCCTTTTGTGCGTAACTAGTGCCAAATTCTGAGCACCGTCTTACCCATTTATTTAGAGTAGCGCTTGACTTTCAACAACCATGAACAACTTCCTTTATAGTTGGGTGATATGGACAAAATTAACATTGAGTTTCCAATCATGTCATGGAGAGAGTGGGCTTTGCGGATACACTGCCACTCTTCCAAGTCATAAACATGTGCCTGTGACTTTCAGGATCACTGGATTTCGAGGACACTATGGACAACTATCTATCTTTCGTTGGTTTGCTTGCCGTATTCTCCTAAATTTCGCTTCCTTTGCCGACTCGTACTCCAAGGGATGTTAGGGCGTATACCAACGCTGCATTACGAAGCACGAAGATGGTGAGCTGATACGAGGACGGTCTCCGTTTGGTCATCGAAATCAAGTGTCACTTAAGTAGCTTTGGCTCACCATTGTGTACTGAATTTGAGTGGCGGATTATGCGATACAAGCCTGCCAGTTTTGGCTAGATTCCCATAGATTGTCATATGGTTTCCAGTTGTTCCAATTCGTCCAATATTCTGTCTCTAATACAATTTGTCTTTGACTCAGACACATTAGAGGATATTATGTTGATCGAGTACTGCGTCTTCTCAGACCTTGTACTATTGGATATGATAGTGTTTCCTTTTACTGACGGATGGTGAGCGGTCATCTCGGAGGCGTATTGATCTTCGTGTGATCACTAACACTCAATGGATTAGTTGCAGACGTGCCCAATAACATTGCACTGAGTCTGCACGCAGCAACGACGCATGAGTAAGTTGTCGGAGTTTCGGCAGTATCAGCTAAACCCGAATGCAATAGATTTTTATGTGAGTCGTACAAACCCCCGGGAGAAACCACCCTCCGCAAATTGGGGTTGCTGGTTTTTATAGACCCAGACTGTTAATTCTCGTGGTTGGGGTTACTGGCCCTGCACGGTTAACTACCAACTGGTTTTGGGTCTTCTGTTCTACGTTTAAACATCTATTTCCGCAACGGGAATCGAGTTCCGATGCAGCTGGTTCCGATGTGACCGCCAGAGAAGCTACTGCACGTTGCACAATAGCTGACAGTTTGTCACATTTCTGAGCCAGCACGGCGATGCACCTTAATGGTGGGTTAGTCATACACTCCGTACAGAACCAAAAGAAGTCTGGCGTGCAATGCAGTACTTTTCCTTTCCCTACACCTAAGTTTACACACCTGGGAGGATATTTTTAATGCAGTTACTACATTGTACTCCAATTCGAATAGTCTTGGAGCAAGATGTCCTATCGCAAAGAACTTTCGTATTTGGTTGTATGAACCGTGTACACATAGGTTTGCTTGTTGCTAGGTTTCTAGGCATTGACGATGCGTGAGTCACGTGTGCAGCTTGCGATCGCCCAGCTTGTTATAACAGGCCTACGACGCTGGTTGACCATAAAGTATCAGTGCGACCACAGTTGCAATTAAAGCCGGCTGACGTCGGCGCGCGCCCTATCTGGTGTGGGATATGGCGGAGTGAATATCGATCAGGTCGGACTTAGACTTGGTGAAAAATTTTGATGTGTGCGGTGGAATTCACTCTAGTTTGTCAAATGTTAAGCTGATGGCCGCTAAATGTGTTGCAGCTATCAAACGGAGTGTCCGATTATTGTAATAAAGCAAACTCTAGATAGCGCTAAAAGCACTCTATGGAATGAGGTTAAAAATGATGGTATGCACGCGGAAATAAGGTGGTTGCGCAACTGAATAGCTGTGAAACTCCCGCTAGACTTGCTATAATGGATGCGATGATTGCGTGTGCTATACAATCCCCCAGCAGTAGGTCCACTGTATAGCGCTGGTAAATCCGCGTTGGATAGGCGTAGGTAAAGTAAGTTGCGCCGAGAATTGCGTGTGCTGGATCCACAAAGGGATGATCGTCGATTCAGCACGACAATGCGGCGTGAGACACACACCAAAGTCGATTTCCTCAACCCTGTGCTGCGGATAGCGATTGGTGAATGTTTGGAACAGTCTGCCATAACAAGTCCTGGAGGCCAAATATGTGCAACTAGTTAATACCTTGTTGTATTTATATTTCACTTCTATTAAATTCTAAGAACGATCTCGCACAATAAAGAACACCTCAGATCTACAGGCCCTGTGATGTCATAACTTGCATAACGGTTAGGGTATCGACAGTTAACTGATACCTATATATATTCTACGCTATTTTCGATTACATATTGATGGAGTAATAGAGCTGTAAATTACTACTTGTTTGCACCATCTATGATTCATCTTTCCTAATATAGGAAATGTGAGAGCAATACAGCAGATGTTAATGGCAGAGAATCTTCTTGAAAAATTATGCAACTGGTGAATATGTATTTATGTGCGCCAAAATAACGATAGAGAATTTCCGACTTTTGTGGATTCCCAAGTGAATAATTCTAAATTGTAAAGGTATTAAATTGTAATTAAGATACGATAATAGGTCAGTTAACGTGTCAGATGCTTTAGGGGGACTACTAGTTAACATATATTTTAGGCACATGAGGTCCAGCAATTTAACAAAAGGTTCGTTCAGGAAATATGGTTCCAAGCATACAAAATAAAATAGCAAGAAAGAAAGCATACACCTGAAGATATTGATCACCAAAGTGATGCGCAGTGCTTCGTATACAATCCCAGGGATCGCAATGACCAAGGTTAACCTCAAAGGGAATCACGGTCCACATTGAGATGGAACGTCGCATTTCAAGCACTCAAGGTGCAGACCAATCTTGACCCTCCAATAAGTCATTCACCGTTGTGCCAAGCGTTGCACTCCGTGACCTGGAAGAAAACGGATAGGGGTTTCGGCTACTGTTCTACTGGTCGCGGGTTCAAGGGCTGTTATCCCTACCGGATGTGATAAGATTGTGCCAGAAAACGCGTTAGTTGTGCAGCGCTTAAAGGCGAGAAACACCCAATTTCCATCTGCTTCGGTGACGGTCTCAGAGACCGCAGTGATCAACGTATACATCAATGTGCATCACGGTAAAAATTGAGATTGCGCATCGCCAAACAATAACTCAAGGTGTAGTCCAAAATAGACTTGTCATTTAGTCGTTCAACGTAATCACAAACGTTGCACGCTGAACCAATAGATAAAAGGGTAGAGGATTGGGTTGCTATTATAATGGTCGCGGGTTCGAGGCCTGCTATCTGCACCAGTGAGAGGAAATAACATCGAAACGCGTCGTGGTTGTGCAGTGTTTTCTGGCGGGCCACAACTAACTTCCATCTGCTCCGAATACGGTCCCAGTGCTCGTATTGACCAGGGATCCCTTCAAAGTAAATCACTCTACACATAATTTTGCGCTTAGCAATCGAATAACACACGCGAAGGAAAATATTGACCCAGCAAATAGTCATTCACCGTTACGCCAAGTTATGCTCACCGTGATACGGTAGCCAAAGTGGTAGAAGATTCGGATACTATTCCAATGGTCGCGGGTTTGAGGCCTGTTATAGCTACCATATGAGGTAAAATTGTATCAGAATACGCTGTAGTTGTGCCAAGCTTTCAGATGGACAACACCTAATTTCCAACCGCTTGGGATACGGTTCCAGAGATCACAGTGATCTAAGTTTCCTTCAATGTGAATCGCGGTCCATATAGAGATTGCGCGTCGCATTCCGATCGCAGAACCTGTAGTCCAGAATTGACCTTACGATTAGTCACTCCCCTTGTCTCAAGCGTTGCCTATCGTGACCTTTTAGCCAGGTGTTTAGAGGTTTCGACTATTATTAAAACGGTCGCAGTTTGAAGTTTGCTATCTCCACTTGATGAGATACAAGTACAGTTAAAAGCGTCGTCGTTGTACAGGGTTTTCGGGTGTGCAACAGCCAATTTCCATCTATCTTCGGATACGGTCCTAGTGATCGAAGAAACCAATGTTCATTACATTATGAATCGCAACCCATATTGAGATTGCGCTTCGGGATCCAAACACACAACGCGCTGACAAACATTGCCCTTCCAATTAGTCATTCGCCATTGAGCCAAGCGTTGTCCGCCATGAACCAATAGCCAACTTATGAAAGATTCTGTCATTATACCATTGGTCGCGGGTTCAAGATCCGCAATCTCAACTTGGTACGATAAAATTACACAGAAACACTTCGTAGTTGTGCAGTGTATTTGGGCAAGCAACACCCAATTTTCCCCTGCTTCGGAAATGGTCCCAGTGATCGCGGTAACTAAGGATCACTCCAATGTGAGTCCTGTTCTACATTAAGATTGTTCGTCGCAATCTAATTACAAAGGGTGTAATCCAAAATTGACCCTCTAATTAGTCATTCACCGTTGTGCCAAGCGTTGCCCGCGTGATCCGGTAACCAAAGTGGTAGACTACTCGGGTACTATTTGAATGATGGCAGCTTCGGCGCTTGCCACCCCACCTGATGAGATGAAATTACACCGAAAGTCTTCGTGGTTGTGCAACGTTTTCGGGTGGGCAACATCCAATTTCCATCTGTTTCGGATACTGCGCCAGTGATCGCGGTGACCGAGGTTCGATGCTATGTGAGTCGTGTTCCACATAGAGATTGTGAGTCACAATCCAATCACACAATGCGTATCAAAATTTTGAACAACCAATTCGCCATTCAACCTTGGGCCGGGCGCTTCTCGCATAGACTCGGTAGCCAATGTGGTAGGTTTCTGCTACTATTCCAATGGCCGCGGTTTCGAGAAATGATATCTTCACCTGATGTGATGAAATTACATCGAAACCAGTCGTGGATGTTCATTGGTATCTGGTAAGCATCACGCAATTTCCTTCTGCTTCCGATACGGTCCCAGTGACCACCGTGACCAGGGTTCACTTAATGTATATCGTGGCCCACATTAAGATTGCGCGTCCATTCAAATTACACAACGTGTAGTCCAAACATGACCCTCCAATTAGTCATGCACCGTTGTGCCAAGCTTTGCCTGCCGTGACCCGGTAGCCAAAGCAGTAGAAGTTTCGGTTACTATTCGAATGGTCGCGGGTTCGAAACCCGCTATCTCCTTCTGATGAGCTGAAATTACATCGAAAGGCGTCATAGTTATGCTGGGTTTTCTGGCGGGCAACACACACAATTTCCACGTTTTCCGATAAATTATTTGAACTAGACGTTTTCCCAAGGGTTAAGAGAAAGGAACAATTTTATTTAGATGGTATACCTCTGATCAGTTATGACAATTGTTTTATCGCTTATTCATTTTTGATAAGGCTTATGCTATTCTTCTGTACAATTTTGGCCATTACCTGCCTCTTTTTACGATGTAGTCTGAACATATTTTGTTGTCGTTTCTCTATAGACCAACGCTTTATCCCATGATCATTAACAGTCGATTGAAATCTTTCTGGGTGTGGTTTTAATGTCTGCATTTTTCTGCCCTTCGATGTATATGCTTGTGGTAATACATACGTGGAACAACGCTCCATTTTCGTAAGAAGTTCCATCCGCTCCAACTAATAGGACAGAGAAGGAGATCGCAATCTCCATGTCATGTGGTGGCGTTTTGATTAAACCCCAAACTTATCACTGCCTCTAAGTATTGATGACACGTTTGTTGGAGGAAAATTTTTTAAAGTGTGAAGTCAGAACTATATTTTCAATACTTTAATATCCGTGAAGTTCACGTAAGCGTATCAGAAAGCTATTTGTACTGACTAAACAAATGTATAATATGTACCTAAACTATTTGACAGATAACTATGGCGGTGGTTGTAAAAGGCAAACTAGAAGCGAGCTTGAAGCTGGTTTCGGAGTTAAGACCGAAAACTCTCATGTTAACTTTAAAATACATTGCAGTTAGTATGTGTAGGATAGTTTGGCACCAAAACGTGCAATTACCACACTTGGTCACGACGCTTGTAGGTTCTTTTAGATAAAGCTAGGCTATTAAATTTGTACCTCTAGAACTAACATTTCCAGTGGAAATTAACTTCCGAATTCATTTTTCTTAAGCTTGTGTTTGCTCACGCTGCTGGTTCGTAAATTCAAGTTGCACTTGTGTCTAAGCACTGTAATTATCTTATATACATAAGTTCAAGTTAAGTTTTACACTGACTTATGCAAGCGGAATGGGTCACATAACCGTTTATGCATTTTAGTGTTTGCATAGCACGAGTGGATTTAACGCGATTGGTCTTCTGAACTGGAAACAAAGTGAATGCTATCCACGCTCGGAATACCTGGAATTCCGGCCCGTATTTCGACCACTTTTCAGAACAACGCCAATGAAAATGCAAGTAAGCTGCTAGAATTCACACAAAACTTGGTAAACGGATAGATGTATATACTTATATTCATCGACTTTAAGACAAGTCGGTCCGATAAAGGAACCGATGACTTACTACAGATTATTCATGCTTTGGCATGAATTCAACTGTACCAACGCAAATATTTGGTCAACTGATCTTCTGTTGATAGTTTGCTGATTGTGTATCTGTTCAAAATGGTACCGATATTAATTGACATCATCCACTCATTTGTTTATAATAAAAGATCCCTTCGTTGTACCATTTTTCTATTCTGTTGGTTTTCTACGCTGAATTTTTCAATGACACCAAAACTGACGTGTTCTTACTTCAAGTTGATAAAATGGCGAAGCAGTGACTTATTATTTAAAACGAATAACTAATTAAGCATTCATGCAAATGCAAAATGTCAGTGCTGGCGGCAACTATTGCATAAAGTATATTACTGTGCGGATGCAGCAGCTTGCTTACAACTTGGCAGGAAAGAAATATTGCACATGATGAGCAACCGTAACTTGATAACATATCATCATTAATATAGCAGGTCATCTTGAATCATACAGTGTGATAGTTAGCTCTGTGTAACTACGCCAACCTGAAGTTACACCCTTTACACTACATTGGATCCCACATCAGTCCTACTACACTGCCGCCTGGTTCGAAAACAATTCGGTGTAAAAATATACTCGATGGATTTTCCTGTGGAACCTCGGTTCAAGGGAAGATTTGCATGTCTGTTTTGCGTTTACTAATATACGGTCACGTAGATTGGATTTGTTTCCAACGGCCGGATACGTGACTGTGTTTTTGTACATGAACAAATTCGACGGAAAAACGTTATGTGTGTTGGTCTCAAAGGTATGAATTTGTCGTCTATTACGCATTTGTCAGGGCTTTGTGTTTGATTCTAACTACGAATGAGCTAAATGGAATTATTCAAATTGTGTCACGTTCCGAATTCCAAATTTATAACACTGCTTTCTGCGAGGCACTTGAAGGTATATCTTTTAGTTGCACCATGTTTATATTCGTCCACACAGTGCGATTCAAGAAATAATTGCTTTTCGATAGAAGCACTGGAAGGGTCGGAACCGGATTTGTGCCACAGTGCACGAAGTTGTTCCTTCGTTACATGCAAATGGTTGGCGGCATCTGGTTCCGGAACTGCCTGTCACTATGACCTTCACAGGACAGCCAAAGCACGTCTGCGCCTACAGAGGGACAATAGATGGCTTTCGCTGCCCCACCCAGAGTTCTACCCACAAACCCCATATCCAATGTAAACCTGAAGGAATAAGACCAGGAGGCTTGTGGATGAGAGCCAGGTTTCTTCAACTCAGCCGGCTTACAGTCTCATATGCAAACCCAAGCACGCTGTATTTGGGGAGTCAAGCGCACACAAGGCGGTGGATGGACCGTAGTCTGCTCTCCACACGCAATAAAGGTGCATTGAAACACTCTTTGAGCCTAACAATGAACAATGAACAATGAATTCATACGGGTTAAGAAGCGTTGCTTTACAAGTCCCGTTGGATAGTTGCAGGGGATATCAACATAATAATAATGATGATAAGGATAGTAAAATAGTTAATAATTTAAATTTGAAAATAAGGACTTATCTTTTGCTTCGCTGCAGTCCTGCGATCCCCTTAGATTCAGAGCATCCACAGTTATCAACAAATAATTCCATGGTAAACTCCAGGTGTAGGATGGAGACGTAGTGTTAAGTAACAAAGTGTAAATGGATGAGTGCATCGTCCAACCGTTTTTTAAATACTGTTAGTGTCGGTGCAGAGACGACCGATTCTGGGAGAGCATTCCACGGGTGACAGACACGGATGGAAAAGAAATTTCTGCGGCACTCCAGACGACTATATTTTTCTGCGAGTTTTAATGAGTGGCCCCTCAGGTTTATATTGCTGCTGAGTTGCAGTAAAGGGCGGCACACATGATGTGGGTCTCGCAGAATCAAGTATGCCATAATCAGGTCGCCTCGTAGTCTGCGATAGCTTCCACTGAACAATCCTAGTCGTCACAGCCTCTCCTGGTAGAAACGATTGCGCATTCCAATTACGTTCTTAGATGCCCGGCGTTGTGGCTGCTCCAGTGCATTAAGGTCATGTTTCAGCCATGGATGCCAGGCTTGAATTGCATATTCGACATGGGGACGAACATACGCAGTGAGCATTTGTCGAAATATGGAGCTGTTTATTTGTCCAAACGCCCACCTCAACAGCCCCAAGTGTTGGTTCCCGGTCTTCGAGGCCTTTTCGGATTGCCTGGAACAACCCAAGTCATCTTGAACCAGGACACCCAAGTCACGTTCGAGAGTTGATTGTTGCAGTACATCCGTTCCGAGTCGGTATGAGTAGCTGCTCTGATGTCGGATGGAAAGCACCTTACATTTACTGACGTTGAAATACAATAAGTTTTGGCTCGACCATTGATACACTGTATCTAAATCCCTCTGAAGCACATGTTGGTCGGTGTTTGCCTGGATCCTGCGCCAGATCTTGATATCGTCGGCAAAGATAAGGAAGTTTGAGGCGATTCCCTGTGCAAGGTCATTAATAAACACCAAAAACAAACGTGGACCTAGAACCGAGCCTTGCGGCATACCACACTCGACTTGTATGGGGTCCGATAAAGAGCTCCGAACTCTGACCACTAATTGCCGATGAAATAGAAAGTTGGCGATCCAGCTTAAAAGAGGGTCTCCGATCCCGTAACGCTGCAGCTTGGATAGTAGTTTCCGATGGTCTAGACGATCGAAAGCCTTGGAAAAATCCAGGTAGATCACATCAACACCTTCTCCAGCGTCGGCTGCCTCGGTCCAACTACTGCGTGCAATTAGTAAATTAGTTGTACATGACCGCTGTCGACGGAAACCGTGCTGTTCAGGAGTGATGAGGTTGCAGTTTTCCAGATAGCACACCAGTGCATCGGCAACTATGGATTCCATGACCTTGGAGAGTATAAGAAGAAGGGTTACTGGGCGGTAGTTGGAGGGATCAGTTCTGCTTCCACCTTTGTGAATCGGGCTTATTATTCCAAGCTTCCACATGGCGGGAACTTGATTTTGGTCTAAGCAGCGCTGGAAAAACTGAGCTAAAGGTCCTGCCAGTTGGTTTGCTGCTCCTCCCAATGCCTCTGGACGAACGGTGTCGACACCCGGCGAGCTGTGTTTGCGTAGAGACGTCAGCTTTTGCAATAGAGCCTCTGCGGTAAAATTGATGTGGGTTAGTCCTGGTGAGCAGAATACAAAGCTTGATAGATCGCTTGGTGGCAAGACTCTTTGAAACGTGGGGGCGTATTGCATCTGCAACGCGTTTGCAGCTTCCATAACCGTTCTTGTTGGGCCATCAGCCGTCTTGAGTGGAGGAAATCCTTGCCTCACCTTTCGTAGGCTATTAACGTGCTTGTACAGCAGTTTGTGGTTAGCACATGTTCACGAAGACCGTGCAACTCATCCTCTCTAGCAACGACCAACTGTATCCTGGAGTCAGCATGGAGGAGATAGTTTGTAATGGACAGGTAGGCACCTTGTCAACATGCACATCAGGTGCAGCCAAATCGATGATGTCAAACAACGGCCCGTCACTAGAAATGACGACATCAAATAAAATACACCGAATAGACTAAACGGATATGACGAGATATATACTCGCTTAATGAGCATATGAATTAAATTGGTTTGCAGCGAATCCGCGATAAGTACAGGATGTCCGAATGTTATTTAACAAATGCCAAGTGAGAAAGTTACGCAAGTTATCCACAATTAGCCTAAGCGACATATGCAAGTTAGTAGCAGATTATCAGATACGCATACGAAACCAAATAAATTGGAATGCATTTTATCCACATTAAAAAGACGTGGTTTGGGTTTAAGTTGATCTAGCCCAACTCCAGTGGAGAAGTATCATGAACACAACATCAGCCTCAGCCTTGTCTTTGCCAACATGAGAGTGCTACATTCTGAATGTTGGATAAACATCCAAACCCCAAGAAATGACTACTTGAAGGCTCCTAAAATGTGACTGAATGTAAGAAAACACTTGCACATTTTCTTCACTTATCCTAAATTCCTCAAACACGGTTAAAACCTTCAACTAAGAAGAGCGGCTTACAAGTGTGATCGGTATAACAAGTACTTCCTTGTGTACGTTATAGTAAAATTAGATTGGAGTCGATTAGCAGCGCGTCTGCAGTAAAGCAACATAATACACAAAGGAAAACACAATGCTTGCATTATTTAAAGGTTTCACGGAAAGGACTAATAAATGCGGAGAAGTATTAAAAGAATAGCCTCATTAAATAACTAAATCAAGTTACACATATTTCCACCATGTGTATATTAATATGTACGGAGCGATGAAGAATCGGAAAGTATTATCCGAGTTGCCGGATTACAGCATATCAGAGTAGCAATACTTGAAGATAATCATAAATTTGTAGACGTGTCACCATATTTTTATAGTGTATTCCTCATGTGCTAATATTGCGGCTTGGACTTACGCATTACATTTGTAGTCATCAAGTATGTGGGTGCCTTTATTGCACGCATTCGCTACATATCTCTCATCGGCTTGGGTCCACCTCCCAAATTGTCATTCGTAACTCATCAGCACCACGCTTTCAATAACACTATAGTTGTCTACTGCGCAATGACATTCAACGCATTCGTACATTCGACAGCGGTTCTTTTCTGCTTGCCGGTCGAAAAACTGGGAGCCATTTATTGCCAATATTTTAAAGTTTTACGGCTTTCACCATGCCAGTTGTTCATGATGCATGAATTATGAGTAGACAAATCCTTGGTGACTAGCAGCTTAGCAGTTCATATACACACGGCCATACTTAACCTACCCAACTTAGGAGCTATAAATAAATGACAGTTAGCCCATCACTCTCCTGTTTTAGCAATATGCACGTTTTATTTGCCTACTGCATCGAAAGGTTGCTTAAAAAATGCTAATTTCTTCTACCCATTTTCTAACCAGATATCATGTGTTGGAATTCGCTTGCATTGGTGACCATTTTGCTTGTCTCAACCGGCCAAACAAATGTATGCCTAGTACATTCCATTTCCTGACACGGCGAACAAATTTCGGTGGGAAACACGGCAGGGCATCAGTACATACAACGGAGTCGCCCTACATGGGCTGTGTTGCGCCAAGTAAAATTTCAGCTACTCATGAACTCGAATAAAGCAAATGGAAACATGAGGAGGGAAAAATACGATAGTCGATTCATCCTGAGTTGATATAAATCGTTTCTGGAACCTGGTCACTTTACTTTAAGCCATGAGATGCGGAGTCCTGTCACAAGGTCCACCCATGACCATTACGTGTGTTATTGCTTTAGGGTTGGGATTCATATATTATGACCTGAGTAACTTCAAGACAACTGTTTTACTTTGTAACAAACATAATGTACACAGTCAATTTTCTGTATAAAAATGAACTGAAAACCTTGGTTTCCCTAGTCATCCGGAACACTAAGAGGTACAGATCTACGTCTGCCGGTTGGCTGTCTTTGCGTATTAATCTGTGAAATCAGCTGATCTGATATCCTATTGAGCATCCAAGATTAATATCACTGAACTGTATTAGGTTCTCCAACACAACGCAAGATCATGATTTGTTAACCAATGGGCAGCCGCAGTTGAAAGAGTTTATTTATCATGGGAAGCTTATATTACGTGAGGAAGGTGTCCCAGTAGTTTACAACTAGGCAGGGCTGACGCAGGCGTTGATAGCGGTACGAACACGGGTAGCGTAGAAGAATGAACATGTTTTTCCCAACTGCCTTGCATGAACAATATCCTTAATGTTAGCCTGCCTGAAATGTTCCAAGCACGGCACGTTATGCTTCATTCTCTCAAGTCATAATCCTGCTTCTTTCTCGCCAAACTACTTTGCAGTTGCACAGTTGATGTGGAAATAAAAATACGTCAACCCAGTTCGCCAGAATATTTATGAGATATAAAACACGTTATCGTTCCCATGAGAATCATTCACTGACCATGGATCGACTAGTATAAAGAAACGAACAATTAACCTGGATTTCTCCCAAAATCTGTCATTTCTGTTAACCATGAAAAGTTGTTTTGGAGGCACTCCCGAAGGAGTAAGAAATATAAAATTATGAGAGCCAGTTAAGTGAACGACGTTTTATTTTAATGAGGTCTGTAAGGGACAAAGATGATAAGACATGATAAGAACATATTCAGAGGGACAGATGAGGTAATAATGTGTGCAATAATCATTGTGCTTTGTGCGAAATAGGTTCAAGCGTGCGCCACCGTCAAGTAACGCGTTCTTTCATTTCTCAGAAGCCATCGTTGTATGGTTTATATATATCACATGAGCAGGCAGGTCCGTGATTAGGATACAGGGATCATGTAAAAATGAATGATTGTTTCAAAGTGGTCTTAAATCAGAAAGGCATTTGTTGATCCTTAATAATATTGCTGAATCCCGCCATAAAGTGAAAGGGTTTCGGAGCCCCGGAGAAAGAATAGAAATCAAGTCATGTGGAGGACACCTCCGTACTTAATATATCTCTTGAGTAGATGCGTCTAATGTTCATACATGCTGTCAAAAAAACACCGTATGATTATGATGTTTTCGTAAGATCATCGTGAGGCATGAGTCAAGGGATTCGTCTAAAGTGGACGAGTTTTGTATATTTGGCATTCAACCTTTTCATTGATACGCAATTTAAGCATGGTACCCTCATGTATTATTATGTATACGTATTGCCAACTATCTAAGTTGGATTGTGGGCAACGATAGCTCGGGTTTTAAAACATCCTACTGCATGCTATGTGACATTTAACCAGATGTGCTGTTCTAAATTCTGATAAGCTTACCGCATAGAAATTATGCAGATCTGACGTTACATAAATAAAATTTACTTTTGAATAGTGAGATAAATAGTTGATGCGCCTAGCAGTTAATGTGTTTTCGACTGGTATGTCTCTCTAATTCGATCAAGAATTCGTGACTGTTCCATACTTATACTATGTGTACTAAATTAAACATTACAACACTATTGAAAGTTTCACCCCTTTGTTCAGATGGCTTTCTGTCTGGTAAGTGGAGTGTGCAGTAACTTGGGCGATTGTGGTGTTTGTACAATGGGGCAACTATTTATGATGGATACAAGAGCTGGTGGTTAGCACTACTGGTATTATAGTCAGGCTGAAAATTACAAGCTAAAAGCAAGTGTGGATAAAAGATCATCCAGCCTACATGGTAATCTATCAGTTAGATTTTTAACTGAATTTCAGTAAAGGTCGGTATGTCTGATTATGTTTCCTTAGGATTTGGTACACCAGTATGACACCAGCTTGCGGGGTAAAATTATACATTGAAAGGTTTTTGAGTTGTTAGTTTAATATAGTAAGGGATTTGGATAAAACAAATTATGTTTGTCTCCTCCGTGTCCCATGTTAACAAGAAAATCTTGAACTTATACACAGGGAGGAACAAGTTTAAGCGCTGATTGGTGACATACGATGGCACTTATTCCCACCATCACAAGATTGAAATGAGTGAGAAATCCAAGCGGTAGTAGCACCAAGAAACTCAAAGTTGAACCAAGTGTATGTAACCATGTAACAACGGTGTCATACGGAGATAAATCCAAGGCTTGGCAAGTCACGTGAGACAGGTTGTGCGAAATATGTAAGTTCAGAAGAGTAGCTCCACAAATGTGCACCGTGCATCTGCTGACTCATCATTTTAGCCAAATTAACACACAGTTATATCCGACTACCTCGAGGTTTTAGAGGTTGGAAAGCACAATGTTTTTCTGCTGATTGTGTTCACACAGTGAAAAATATTCAATTCAAGTAATGAGGGCGGTATATTGCCTTATAGAGTCGATTATTAAAAATGTGTGGCGTGGACGCAGAAATGACAGCATCCAAAACAGCGTCCCACGGTTGACAATTACGAGGCAAAAAATAATTCCTGCGGTATTCCAGCCGACTGTACTGGCTGGCTTGTTTCTGGTAGTGATCCCTCAATTTTGTTTACGGCTAGGTTACAGGATGTGGCGGTAGGCGCGGCCGCTGTTTTACAATAGCTAGTACTCCAGAATGCGATAACAGTCGCTCTACACTCCTAATTCTCTCATTCGCAGATAGTATGTCAGGTGGAACAGTCCCTTCATATTTTGGTCCCCTTCGCTGTGGGCTATTCAGTGTACCCAGATGGCAAACCAGCCAATGTTACCGCGCCTGGATCGCATAGGCTACGTGTGCCTTCACATATGCATTGATCATTTAGGAGAAGAACGAGCGGTTGTAACTGTCGAACGCCCTTCCTAAGAGATGAACATGATAGTCCGCGATTTTGGACGGTTTCAATGACTGCGCCAAACCGCCTTGAACACCTTGCATCACGAACCCCAAGCCGCGCTCCTGTGAGACGTTTTGCAACATGTGCTCTCTAAGCTTGTATGAGTAACTGTACTTGTGGCGTGCATGCACAGTCCTGCAATTGTCCCCGTTAAAGAAGTTAGATTTAGATTGGATTAGCAGTTAGATTTGCATTGGGCCATTCTAATGCACAGTCTAAATCTTGTTTCGGCTTATAGTGATCTTCCTGACTACTGATCGCCAGCCAAATTATAATATCATCGGTAAAATTCACGAAAGTCGACTTGACCACACGGGCGAGGTCGTTAATGAAGATCAAGTACAAGCGGGGCTCTAACACGTACGAATTTGGAACACCGCAATTCACATCAAATGCATCAGAAAGTGTGCCCCGAACTCAAAACTGAAAGCGGCGCTAATGTAAGAAATTTCCGATCTATCGAAACACGGGTTCCCGATACCGTTCTCTTGCAGCTTTTGGAGACGAATGCTGTGAGCTTATCGGTGAAAGACGTGAAAAATCAAGATAGGTGGCATCAATGCCGGTCCTAATGTGGGCTGTTTAAGTACAGCTGCCTCGCGAAATAATTAGATGAGTATATATGGACGATGCTGAATTCGTGTCGCTCCGGTGCCATGATGTTAGATCTTTCAAGGAAGCTCTTTAGTGCTTCAGTTGTTATCGACTCAATGAACTAAGACATCTGGGCGAGAATTGGCGGACTCTGAATGGCCACGGCCCTTAAAAATCGGGGCAATGAGACCCTGCTTCCACATGTTGGTGAGCTGCGGTTCCTTCACGCTTCTGTGGAAAACTTGGGTTAACGTCTCAGTTATCCTCGTAAATACTCGCTGCAGAGATTTCGGTAGAATGCCCATTCCGAGAAAACTTGGATGGCGCAACGTTAGCTGCTTTCTCAAGAGGTTCGCTGAACTGAAAAGGACGTGTGTACATACTGGTATATGAGAGAACGAGAGAGGTATGGGACCTGTGCTGGTAACCCGTCAGAATATTGGGGCATATTGTAGTCGTAGAACGTTGACTGCATTCTTCGAGGCTTGAGCCCATCCAACTGCTGATATTAGTAGGGAGAAAATAATGCCTCAATTTCCGGAGGCGGTTAACATGATTGTAGAGAAGTTTGTTCTTAGCCCAAAACGTTTCTGCTAGGCTCTCTTGGTTTACTAAGCTCTCCCCATGAATTGGTATTGTAGTGTAATTATGATGCATTAACTGGTTGTTTAAGTTGTCAGAACTACGGTTCGTTTTTAGCCCAACTATCATCTGCGTCCTTCATTTTGTATTTGTTGCACGTCTGGACACGTTCGTTGAATTGTGGCTATTATCGAAAAGCGTAGCCTTGGAATCTAACCCACCTATCAAACTGCAACTGCGAGAAATCACACAAAGTTGGTTTTTGTTGCATCAATATATTACCTTGGCGCTTGAGTCTGAATCTCGTCAAGCTTAGATCTCAACGACCCAACTGAAGTCTGGCCGTATTCAGCAAGCTAAGCGCAGTATAATTTCCACGCCACCAGCAAAACGAATAAAATGCGAGGCTCCAAAATAAAAGCGAATCTGTTCCTCGGTTAAACTATACTCATCGCTGAACTAAGTGATAAAATTGCTATCTTTAGAATCACAACTACATGAGATGCGAAAAACGCTGGCACTCTTTGCACCCCTCGAATATCACCTGATTACGCTTGACTACATCAATAACCCATTGGAGAAGACTGATCCTGCTCTAATGGGAAAAGCAAGGCAGTTAATTGCCTCTGTTGCCTCTGAAGTGCACGCACGGATATCTATAACAAAAGTGATTGCTTTTATGTTCCGGACAGGCTGAGTCTGGATAAAGTAAAACTAACGCTACTGAAAGCTTGTAAGATATCTAACGTTGGCTTCAAATGCCAACTTTTAAAAAAGAAGACACCGCAACATTGTTGTTCAATCATTTTCAAACTTCTGAGCGAGAAAGTCACGCAGTGCTTCCTTCATTGGGGACCTTTCCTAGGCCAGTGTATCCTATTTAACGGCATTTTGAGTAAACCAGATAGGACATATTACAAAGGTCCGAACTTGGCACTGTGCCAAGAACAACGAACAAAATAACTGGGCTGTTCGAGTAATCTCGGCCAAAAGTCCGAAAGACAAGTGTATCCAATATAGATACTATTTACTTTGATTTAGACATCGATAATCTAACAAGGTTGTCAACTAGCTCCAAAGCCGTCTTTCCTTGCTCCTCTGAAACATCCTCTACACAAGGAACGGATTAAGCAGGTTCTCCTATTCCTGACAACAATACTCCCGTTATATCGAACTCCTCATACACAAGGAGTAAATGAAAGTCTAAGTGCTTGGAACCATGCAGTACTGACAAATCGTCGAATATATCACAACCTGGTCCAAACAAACAAGACGCGTCCAAAAATAGACAAGCTGAGGTAATTCATGGTCCACTCTCATCCAAGAACGACTTCTCCAATCCAGGCACCTGTGTTTTAAAAAGCGTATGGATAGTAAATGCTCGGTGACACCAAAATTTCCCTATCGAGCAATCTCCTACAACCACCAGGGCAAACAACTTTCCATGTTGAATAAGACCCAAAACAACAATCTCTTGGCTAGGCCTAATGATCTTCCTACCCTCCACAATAATCACTGGAAATGCACAGATAATAAAAGGACATCGACCAGTAGGACTACGTTACCACCCGCTCTTTTCCATGTTCCCTCAACCCCTCAACCTGTTTCGTCCAACAACCACTTTTAGCGGCGACGGGAATGGACTCGTACACATTCCAATCTCAGATACATCCGCCAGAGGTCAACATCTTGATCCCACTCTTCCTTCCAGATGACAAAGCTAGTCCATTGTCAAACCAACGGCAACCTAAGCATGATGCCTCAGTTCCCGTCGTGCCCCCAACTGTCTTGATCTCCACACATGACATGCTACCGATATCAACAAATGTTCTAATGGCTAACTCCCACTTACCAACCATGTGCATCATGCTCGAACGCAAAGATTCAGACTATCACACAAAGGACAGCGATTATTCCCAAATAGTAGGCTTTAAGTGATTCTTCTTAATGCCAGATCCATAATCAGCAAACTTCATTTTATAAACACGCACAGTTCTGTGACCCACAAGTGATCCTCGTCACTGAACTATGGTGTTCATCAGATACACTTGACTCTGATAATTCCCAACTAAAACCTATTTCGAGAAGATCATTGCGACAGAAAAGGTGGAGGGTGTATTACATACCTATAGACCAGTCACAATTGGAAAACATTCTTGAATATATTTTGCTGTTAGTTGAGGGTGTCTCATCTTACACACTGCTCGCATGCATTTACAACCCACCGAATGCGTCCAAGGTAAGCATCACCAAAATCACTTCTGCATTTCACTCCGCATCAGAGTTGCCACACAGCCAGAAGATTATTGTCGGCGATTTCAGCCTACCGAAAATACGCTGATCATCCCACCCAACGTCTACATTGCACGCCTCTTTTCTTTCTTCTATCAGAGCTGAGGGATGGACACAATGGATTTCCAGTCCAACCAGGTCCGCCAATGTACTAGACTTAATATTCACATTGGGGATACCCGATCCACAGACCGAGATCAGAAACAATCTCACTGGCAGCGACCATAACATGATCAGACTCAGTTTCCAAATTAAAATGGTCACTAAACTAGCATCTACAACGCCAGTTGCAACCCATAAGATAAACTGAGAATGCTTTCAGCATTTCCTTCGTTCCTACGAGTTTGATGTATTTTTTCTCTCTATCAGTCTGTACACCGCTGTGGAGCAGTTGTATGAATAAACCCATCACATTATAGCCCTCCTTGCTCCACAATATATTTATACCCCAAATGTGTCCAAAGATGCTGTCGAGCACTTAATCAGCAAGAAAACCAGCAAGTTAGCTGCAAGATACAGAAGACCCATAATTTTTCACTGGTGTTACAAATGCATGAATTTACCACCAGCGTCAAATATGCGCAATTAACACGACGAAAAAATTGAAGAACGTACAGCCATACGGACAAGCTGCAAAGCTAGGGAGCTTGTCAAAATACTGCATCGTAGAACCAGTGATCACTCTCCTCTGATTACCGAAATTGTTTATAGTGAGGGTCAATTACTCTATGAACCAGCTGAATCTGTGAAGCATTCAGTGACTTTATTGCATCCACTATGCGTCGCGAAGGTAACCCAATGCCAGTGTGCACATAGCTCACAGCAACAAACCTCTTAAGCAGAGT
This sequence comes from Dicrocoelium dendriticum, assembly GCA_944474145.2. Taxonomy (NCBI): domain Eukaryota; kingdom Metazoa; phylum Platyhelminthes; class Trematoda; order Plagiorchiida; family Dicrocoeliidae; genus Dicrocoelium; species Dicrocoelium dendriticum. The sequence continues at coordinate 170,885,373 of OX104063.1, forward strand.
CTATATCGCGCTCAACGTTAGCTCTCAAGTTATCAAATCAATCAGACCATCTTCCAAACTGGGATCTAAGGGCATTTCACCAACCACCATTAAACTAGGAGGGCCTGATATGCCATTGCTTCTGATGAGCAAGTTCACCCTATCGTTGGAATCTGGTCACTTTTCAGACCAATGGAAACGTCAGTTATTATGCCTCGGCAAAAAGGAGGTCCCAAATAAACGATTGAAGACTACCGAGCAATACACCACAGTACGGTAATCGCTCGGCTATTTTAAAAGCTGGTCACGTTGGAGATGATAAACTTTGCTGATTCTATTGGCCTGATCAATAATTCGCAGCATGGTTTCCTCAGTAAACGAGCGTGCGCCACCTGTCAACTGCACTACATTAAGCATCTTTCAGAATCAATCGATTCCGGCTATGCAGTAGTATTACTGGCTCTTGTTAGACACCAAGCGTTCGACCGAGTACTGCACAAGCGACTGTTACAAAAGTTGGAAAAGTTTGGGATCCGGGATCCATTACTAGGTTAGCTGGCGTCATTACTGAGTGGTTGTCCTTAGGTGATTATCGCTCTTCCCCACGTTCAATGACATCACCAAATTTGTAAAACGTGGTATAGAAATTTATTTGCTGTCAGTTTCAAAATGGTCTTTGATTTCCGGCTTGACGAGCTTCACGGGAAATTACCACACATTCAAGATGATTTACATTCCCTTGAGTCATAGTGCTACACATGGATGATGAACCTCTCCGCCAAGAAATCAAGCATCATGTCTTACGGATGCTGCATCCCCCAAGGATCTATCACCCTAAACAATAAACGCGTCCCTACACAGTTGTACGTGTGAGAACTTGGCATTAAGTACTCGTCTACCTGCAATTTCTTCGAACAGGCCCGATACCAAGTAGCACGTGCCAGAGAGTCTATGTTCGATAAATCAAACAAAATTCACACAAGTGATAGAGTTGAGCTTTTCAAGCTACTAACTCGCCCCATCCTTGAATACTGCAGCATAATATACGGCAAAGCATGACAAAGCGTGACCGACTTGCTGTGGAGCACTTGCAGAGGTCACTTACTGAACATCTCGTTGGTAAACACTCTGCTGAGTTATCGAGAACGTTACAATGAACTTCATCTCGAACCACTTTGGATTCGACGATTAAAGCACAACTTGTTGCTACTTTCCAACAGGTTACATAACAAGACCTATTCCAACCTGCCTACACTCACTTCACAACATTGCTCAACTCGAGCGCTTCGCAACATAGATTTTCCACTGAATATACCGAAGGCTAGAACGAACGTCCGCTCTAATTCCTTTCTGGTCAGATACAGCTATGTGTGGAATAAACTACCAATAACACACAGGTCATGTAACAACGTGGCATCATTTAGAAACAGACTTGCTAATTACCTTGATCTAACTACCCTAAGCTCTATATACACATGGGAAAAATCCCTCCATGACCTATTCCAAGAGTGGCCCAAAAACCTATGAACACACAAGTTTTCATAACTAAGCTTTGGCCTCAACCATCAGCTAGAATGTTAATACATGAAACGCATATCCCGATTCTCCACCTATGCATGTCACCCATGCAAGAGCATGGATTCTTCTGTACATACTGATCTGTGCTGCTATAGACAGTTTCTCTCATCAAGAGAAAAATAGGTATAATAATAATACTGCTACTAATTATTATTATTATTATTATTATTATTATTATACAGATGCTGTCTTGCGTCTGTCACAGGAATGTGTTTTCGAATACTGCTTCGAATGAATGATTGTGCCCTTAAAGAAGGAATGGGATTGTTTACCGAGGCGGATTTAATCAGATCACCGAATTTGCCAATAAACTCCATCCAAACACCATCAGCAGAATCTTCGTCCGAAAAATCCCATTTGGCTTCACCAAAAATTATGTTAGTATGATTTAGTGTATGATTATTCGAAACAAGTCATTATGTTCATTTGAATATTCCGCATAACACACAGAACCTTGAAGAGTTGTTACGTGATCTCTTCGATTCAGTGGGCTCTATATCATTGGTTTCTCGATCATGAGCTCTTTGTTCGTGAGCTATAAATCTAGCACAGATGGTTTAGATCCTGCTCTATTTCTGCTCGGCGTGCTGACATGGATGTAGAGCGTAATGCTTGCAAGATGTACTTGCAGGATGGCGTAGAATGCTTTAGTGGGAGATGCCGAAACTTCCAGATCGTGAACTTTGAGTTCGATTTAGACGCGAAGATGACTGCATCGTTGTCGTGGGACCGTTCCTAAGGCTAATTTAA
>OX104063.1:170888176-170904113 GCA_944474145.2 Dicrocoelium dendriticum
ACGCACATGAGCGGACGCCTCCAATTTATGAACGAACACACCTAGTGTAAGCCACTTTAACAATAAACAGTTACCGTCTGCCCTTGGGTTGTAACATTTGGTGCCGTGACCTCGCAAGTCATGAAGATTCCCTGGCCGGAACCATTTGAAGACGGGGATGTGAAGGCGTTTATGGAGGATTTCGAGGAGGTGGCAGAGGCGGTAGGACTGAAGACGGACCGGGCGAAGATGGCGGCCCTGCGGATTCTCCTCAAGGGCAGGGCGAAGGCAGTTCTGGAGGGGGCGCGAAGAAGTCCGGTCAAGTTGGAGTGGACCTCCGCGAAGGAATCGTAGCTCTCTGGCCTGGACGCGCCAGGGGACCGCCAAGAGGCGATGCGACGGTTCAAGGCGTCGCGGCTTGGTGCTGGGACGGATCCCCTCGTGTTTGCGGTGCACCTCAGGAGCTTGTTGGACCGCGCCTTGCCGGGGTTGGATGGGCCGTCAAAGACGCAGTTGCTGGTGGATCAGTTTTTGGCCGGCCTCCCACAGCCAACCGCGGAGCGCGTTCGGATTGCGAATGCTACTCGGAAGATGCAATTGGAGGAGTTGGCGCAAGTTACTCGAGACCTGGGCGACGCACCACTAGCTGCGCTGAAGGAAGAGCCTCATGAGAATGTGGAACGGATGGACAAATTGGAACGGATGATGGAACAGCTTACGGAAGACATCAATGGGCTTCGCGTTCAGCGTTATCGGGTGCGCACAAAGGGATGTTGCTTCATCTGCGGGAAACCGGGGCACTGGAAGAGACAATGTCCGCAGAGGCGTGGTGTTACTCGTGTGACGAATAAACGTGTGCAACCTTATTTTTCTTTTCGGATCGAGGATTGTGTACTTGGGGCGTTGAGCAGGAGTGCGGTTGAAGCAATGGTGGAAGTAGACGGAACGATGGAAAGTGTCTGATCGATACGGGTGCCGCGGTGTCACTAATCAACCATCGGCGAGGTGAAAAGCTTCAGTCGTGCTGCACGATCGTAAGAGCGGTTGGCGGTCATTCAGTGGGAATTGATGGGATAGCCGAACACACCGTGGGAATCGGGGGACGAAAGCGAACACACTTCTTTCTCGTGTCACCAGATGCGAAACAAACCATATTGGGAGCAGATTTCCTGGAGCTCAATAAAGCTGTCATTGATCTAAAGCGTGGGAAATTGCTAATGGAATGCGGGTCACTACCACTCATTAATCGTGGAGAAATGAGATCTTCGCAGTCGGTCGTTGCTGTGTTACATTTGAGCCCATCTTTGCAGTCGCTGATCAACAAATACCAACCCTTGTTTACGGATGACAGCAGCCAATATGGGTTTTGCGATTGGATCGAGCACACCATCCCGCTAACTCGCCAACCGTATCGGCCCCATGGATCTTGAAGGATACCAATCCATCTGGAGGCTGAGGTGAACAGGCAAGTGCAGGAAATGCTGGACGCGGGCGTGATTGAGGAGGCACATAGCCCGTACAACTCTCCTGTGGTCTTAGTGAAGAAGCCGAATGGGAAGTACCGATTCTGTGTCGACTTCCGAAGACTGAATGAAATTTCCTTGACTCGCTTCGTTCCAGTTCCATCAGTTGCTGACATTTTTGATCGGCTGCAGCAGTCGAGGATATTCACGGTCCTGGACTTGAGATCAGGATACTGGCAACTGGCAATAAAACAGGAAGATCGAGAGAAGACGGCGTTTACCGTTGGTGAGAAACAGTATCAGTTTAAGAGGATGCCCTTTGGATTATCAGGAGCCCCGTTTACCTTCCGACGTCTAATGCTGCGATTGCTGAGTGAATTGGAAAACGTGGTTGTGTACGGGGATGATATCGTGGTGTGTAACCATTCAGAAGCGGAACCTATCCATCAGCTCGCGGCAGTTCTGGAACGCTTTCAGCGTCAGAAGATTGAGTCGTACTGTGACAGAGGGTAGCACTAAGGAGACGTGCCCAGCAATAGAGAGTAGCACGCTAAAACTAGTGAAGCATCGTGTATCGATGACCCTTGAGAGTAGAGGCAACGGAGAGAGGATAGTTGTAGGGAAATTCAACGGACTGGTCATCGCTAGGATAAACAAAGTGGGGAAAAAGATACACAACTGTAAGTGTCCTCATATATCGGGTCAAGACAAGCGAACAAAAGTCGGTGAAATGAGTGTGGCAAGAGACCACAGGTGGCCAGTTTGAGTAGAAAAAGAGTTGTCAAGACAAGGAACTATGACAAGAGCAAGCAAGAACAGAAGTTTGAGAGGCGAGGAAAAGTAGCAATAGGGCACCAGCCTACAGGCAGGAAGGAGTATCCTGAAATTGAGAAGAGTCCGAGACAATGAAGAGGGGGGGATAACAAAATAACGTAACAGTCGCTAAGCGGGGCGGAAATAGTGTGGTGTAAGGGGAGCCAGTCGGGATCAGAGTAAAAAGATGAAGGTGTCGGATATTAGTGAGAAGTACGGTCTAAAGAAAAGCTAAGTAGTGAAAGGGACAGTTAAGAGTCTAGAAGTAGAGTCTTGATAGAGCGAGAATAAAGATAGGTCATGGTTCACTAAGGAAGGCGATATAATGTAAAGGTTAGAAGGTGAGTCACACACAGAGAAAGAAGAAGTGAACACAATAGTAGTACTAAAGACAGCAGTGAGGCTGAAAGCGATTAAAGTGCTGAGTTTGGCACTAGTATAAAAAAACATAAAGTAGATAAGGCAGTGAGGGAAGCGAGGGAACAAGTAGGAATACATGTTGTGAAAGTAGGGTTAAGAACTGTTGTGAGAGGCAAGTAGTATGTAAAGAAGTGTCAGGGTATAGAGGAGTTATAAAGTAGGGCAATGAGTCAATAAAGTAAAAAGTTTGCGGGAGTTTTAGAGTGTAAGATTGTGAGATAAGTAAGTCGGTGTGGTAAAAGGAGTGATTAGGGGATAAATAAAAACGGTATTAGGCGGTCTTATTTACAGGGAGTAATTGCTTGATGTATCTGTCGTTAATGAGTCTGTAAGACTTAGAAAGGGAGAAATCGTGATAGTGAGAGGACAGTCAAGGTGAGAGAGAGTCGGAAAAGTAAAGAGTCGGGAATAAAGAGCAGAGTTGACTACTAAGTAACAGTTTGCAAGACAAAGTAGACGACTCCACACATAAGAAGTCCTCGAGTAAAAAACAGAAAAGAGTCGGGAAAGATGTATAGGTGAGATTAGACGAAGTACGGACGCAAGCTCAGTAGGACCCGAAAGGTGAAGAAAGTGGATGAGATCCTTACTAGTCAGAGAAGAGGCAGAAGTAGATCGGCAGAGTAGAGAAGTGAAGATACAAGTCGGTAGTTATAGTGACAGGAAAAGTAAGTACAATTAGAGTAGGTGGGATTACGTCGCAGCAGAAGGGAGTTCTAATAGTCAGTACATGTAAGTGGAGGAAGAAGCGGTTGGACCAATATGAATCAGAGCAATCACGAGTTCAGTATTGAGAGGAAGTTTCAGGCACAGTGGAAGGACGAAAAAGTCGGGACTTCGTATAAATGGACCAAAGTCCCAGATCGGAAAGACCTTACTGGGCCATAAAGTGGGACAAGGCGAACTGAAACCGCTACCTGAGAAGATAATGACGATACAAGGCAGCCCAGTTCCTACCTGGAAACGCACTCTCCGTACACTCCTGGGCCGCGCCGGGTACTACCGCAAATTCGTCAAGGATTTTAACACCTTGGCCTCACTCTTGTACGAGCTATTGAAATAAGACAGGAAATTTACTTGGAATGCAGAAGCACAACGAGCCTTTGATCAGATTCTACAGGAAATGGGAAGGCAGGAGTTGACCCTGAAATTGCCCATTGCTGGTGAGGTGTTCACGGTAGCCACTGACGCCAGCGATGTCGGGATCGGTGCGGTGTTGAAACAAAACCATGGGACGATTGAGTATGCCTGCCGAACTTTGACACCTGCGGAACGCAGATACTCAACCATTGTCTGGGCGTTATATAAATGGCGGCCATATCTCCTGGGTCAGCAATTTCAAGTCAAAACAGACCACATACCGTTGGAGTGGATTAAGTCTGCCAAAGACCCCAGAGGAAAGCTGGCGAGATGGGCATTGCGCTTACAAGAGTATGATTTCACGATAAAACACGTGCCGGGGCGGGAAAATCAGACGGCGGATTTCTTGTCAAGCATGATAGATGATGATGACCTGCCGAGCGTAGATTTCGGTATTAACGGTATACTGTACAAGCTGGATACAAAACGGTTGGCAACTGAGCAACGTAGCGACAAACTCCTGCGCAAGTTGATCACCGCGCGATTAGCTGGTCAGCCAAACTTCAACAAAAGGCAACTTAAGCAGCTCTGAGCGTTTGCAAAATACCTGGGAAAGCTGCAAGTGCACGAAGCGGGGATCTTAATATGGATACCAGGAGGTAGCAACCCTTCGGTGCCAGTCATTCCAATGAAACTAAGACGGAATCTAGTAGTTTCTTGTCACGAGATGGCGAACACAGATTGTTCCAGGACCTACAATCTGCTGAAACAACGCGCGTATTGGCCGAGGATGAAAAGGGACGTAGCGAAGTGCATACTTTCGTGCAGACAATGTCAGCGCATGAAAACGGATTGCCGAAGAATGCAGCAGCAAATGATGACGATCCCGGTCTCGGGAATTGGTGAACTTTGGTCGGTCGACGTGATGGGGCCGTTTCCATTGACCAGGCGTGGTAACCAGTACATTTTATTGATGACGGAGCACTTCACGCGATGGATTGAGGCGACAGGAATCCCGGATCAACGGGCTAGCACCGTTACCCATGCTGTCATGAATCACTTGGTAGCGGCTCACGGAATCCCAAAGGCCATATTAACAGACCAAGGGCCGTGCTTCGAGAGTGAAGAATTCCGGAACTGTTTGGAGAAAGTTGGCATCAAGACATTGCGCACCGCTCCATACCACCCGCAAACAAAGGGCCTGACGGAACGTAACAATAGAACAATCAAGGAGTGGATAGCAGCAAAAGATGGAGACTGGTAGGAAGAGTTGCCGCTACTGTTGCTGGCCCATCGAGCAACCAAACAAGCTTCCACAAAGAAATCACCATTCCATTTGATGTACGGTCAACAACCTCGTCTACCTGTGGTGTTAGAGATTGGAATGTGGGCAACTTGCCGTATATCTCCCGAGGAGACACGGAATAACCGGAAGACCGCCAACCGCAACCTACAGGCGACTCAGGCGCGGAGGATGGCGAAGTTCCAGACTTTCAAAGGTGGAAGGAATATCGAGTTTCAGATTGGTTCGAAAGTGAAGTACAGGGATCATCAACGCTATCCCACTTGCGCCCCAGGGAAGAGGAAACTCCTAGCGAAGTGGAAAGGACCGTACTAGGTAGTCGACCGGCAAGGCCCAGTGTATACAATCGTTCGACAAGGTGAATCGCGGAGGGTGAATGTCAAACGAGCTGAGGAAGTGGTACAATGAACAATGAACAATGATTTATCACGGGATAAAAGCAAGTGCTTGACACGTCCCGTAGGATGGTTGAGGTGAATATGATAAAATCAAAATATGTCTGGGTCATCTATCGAACGTCTGCCGATATGAATAGTTTGATAAGCAACATCAGTGTAAAATTAAATTAAATTATCGGGCGGAAACATGCAGAAAGACACTGGGGTGCAGTGATCATTGAGGTAAAGAGTGAGAAAAGTAAAATATGGTCGCTCACTTAGGTTCCTTCGGCTTTAAATAATTTCGCGTGAAATTTCCCCCATGTAAGGTCACGAGGAATGTGATGATGGTTAAATTTTCCTGGGAAATTAGGGTACTTTAATAACATTTGGATGGTATGACTTCTGATCTACGGAGTTGCTTGGTCAAAATCGCCCACTGCAACTCGACATCATCGCGAGGTGATCGAGGAAGCGCGGATGCAGATTCGTCCGACTCTTGGGATTGGCTTTATGTATCTACGCCTTAACAAACATAGGTTGGTTTGCACAGACACAGATCAGCGTTTATATGTTAAAGGAGGACGGAAAACAACTCAAATGGAAGGCAACCATGAAAATCAGCAGCGTGGCGGCCACTTGAAATCACAAATTCTTCAACGACATTTGTCATGCTGACACAAGTGGACCTTTCAATGCAGTTGAGGAAACTAGACTGATGGGAACGCTGGAGAAGACAATCAGCGATTGGCGGATGAGCGCAAATCGTGTCGTATTCCCAGTGCTTATAAAAAGTAAATATTAGATTGCACTACACGTAAGGATCTAAGGCTGATCAGATCGAGGGAAGTAAAGCATGGGCGTTTTAAATTGCTTTCAACTTATTCTGCGGTAAATATGTCGCCTACGTAAAACTTATCTTATTTTCTACTACCAGTTTATCGGGCTGGTCTCGACTATGCATTTATTTGCGGTAATCTGGTGTACAAAGGATGTGCACAGTCGAGTTTTGTTTTTCAAACTTTAGGTGTTTAGGTAGCAACTAAGCCGGTAGTCAACCCCAATGCAAAATTTAAAAAAGGAGGATTGCTGTGGTGACACCACTTAAAGCTACTGTTTGCGTGACCCTTTAGTACTAGATACACGTTTCTGTGTTCTCAGCTGCAAGCTCAGGTGCAAACAAAATAACCTCTTTTTTGTAGGGCTCAATTACGTGAACGTTCATTACTTCGGTTATAAGAAACTTCAAGTTGTGTCATTGTTAAACGTTTAAGCAGAATGCTGACACTCTCCCTTGTAACATTTAGTATCATAGACACCTCAAGTGGATTATCGCACCTAGTCAGCTGGCAGAAGATCCGATTAAATTATTCTTCACTTTTAAGCATGATGCATGTTTAGAAAGCAACTGCTGTCAGCGGGATATTTTATTATTAAAATTGGTGGTCACCGTCACAGAGTCTATATCAATGTACTCACGTAGTGCATTTGAGCATGACTGGCAGGAAGCAGCCTAAAAATGGTAATTAATATTGCTTACTTTAGTGAGTTTATTCAAGTATTAGTAATTATTCCAAAAACCGCTAGTTGAAGTTGCATGTGCAGGTATGCAAGTGACTGCCGAATGTTATATTTAGGTTGCAGACATTGCAACAAAATACAGAGTGATATTCTCACTGTATGACGATGGGTGACACGACTCGCGAATACCCGATTTGTACACCATTCGATTGATCGTACCCGTATATAAGTTGTAATGTTTGTCTATACGTGCCCTATAATTGACCAAGTTAGTTACAGCTTTTCATAGATGTATTACCGCGAATTGAGCTGGCTGACAGCAACACCATAATAATAATAGCCTCGCGGTGTTTGGGATAGAAGTACTCTGATTTGTTTCGCTGCATACGACGATTTTCCAGTGGTTTACCGAATCGATATCAATGGGCATATCTGAAGAATATTTTAGTAAAATTGGGTGAATGACGACCGAGAATATACTCAATATTTTGATCCGTTCCTCGTGACCTAGTCCAACTTCAACTGACAAAACTACAAGCAAGTAAGATGGATGCCAATAACATCCTGGGTGTCCGGACTCAATGCAGAAAATGTCTTTCAAATCTGGGATAAAATCTGTTAATGACAATCGATCAAAATTTTCGTATAAAAGACGTAGACGGCACTTTGTGATACACAAATCCGTCAAGTACGGACCGTTATCCGGTTGCTCAGCAATATCACTCATGGCACTCAACTCATTATGGAGCCGGCGAAAGATAACGCTTTTCAGTTCTGGACGCGTTAGTCCCTCTGATGTTGGACCGCGACCAGCAACAAATAGTTTTCAGGAGGGCCACACACACATACACAGAACAAATCCTAAACTATCAGAGCCATCACCCAAAGTATCTCATAATATGCTTCCAGACACTCTCCAACAGAATCGAAACACAGTATAATCCTATGTAATTAAAGTCCAGTGGGACGAAATACCAATTCAACATACTTAAAATGAACGGCTATCCACACAGTCCCGGTCATAGCTTTGACCATGTAACGCACAATAGCGACAACGAAGCAGGTACTGCAAGACAAGTCAAGTGAAATTAGGCTTTGTACACCAATATTGGTCCGTTACACTATCACGGCGGATACACTAAATGAATGGGACCAATTAAACTTACATAAACACAGATTAATGAATTAAATAGTTAAAGTTATGTGGAGGTAATTCAAACAAACGCATGCGCATAACATTTATGATTTACATAGAGTCGAAAAGAAAGCATGACAACTAAGGCAAGATTGTGTTAGGATGCGAAGAAGTGGGAGAGAATAAAATTTTAAATTTCCAGTCAATGTGTGAGACAGGTAACGTTTGTGAGAGAGCATTATGTGGCGAATGAGGGAGGGCACCTAGGACCTTAGAATAAAAATTCATGCAAGCGTCGAAATACTCGCGAAAAATGATATCCACGATGGGATCATCTAGGCAAGCCACCACATCTCGAAATACGTTTAATCGATCGTAAGATCAAAACATAATTCTTTTGCAGTAGTCCAGGGAGGATTACTGGGGAACAGTATAACCACTGGGGTAGTAAAATGCAATTACAAATCTCAATATTGAGCTTCATGGTACGGAGAACTTCTTAAGTCGGAATGCATAAAAAGGATAACATTCTGAGCTTGTGAATGGTCTCCAAATCGTGCAGGGATCAGGAGAGATTTTATGAAAAATAGACACAGCGATATTTGATAGTGGATGAAATAGGAAGGGTTTTGTCCTTCAATGTTAATAGAGGAGTGACAATTAAGATTACTTGCCATTTAGCAGGGCAAAGAAATGCAAATATTACATCAATACGTTTCAAAGCCTTAAGGTTAACGTATCTGGTTGATGGTCAAACCACAAGTTGTCTAAACCACATTGAAGTATTGCCGTCTCAACGGAGGGAGATATGTATCCCAAGACAACGTCTTCAGTATATTTACATCCAATGAACGTTGACGATATGCGGAGACTTTCGACATATAGAGAGAATAAAAGGAGTGATAGGATCGTGTCCTGCAAAACACCACAATCAGCGTTGAGTATAAAGGAGCTTTTGTTGTTTCACGGGGTAAACTGCATACCATCAGTGAAATAATCACCCGGCAAGTTACAAATTGCAAGTCGGATTCCGTTCAACTACTGTAGGTTTAGGAGAACTGATCGATGAAGTCAACGAAACACATTTGAAAAGTCAAGAAAATATAGTCGTACATATCTGCAGTTTTTATTTTTCGCAGAAGCTATTGAATACACAAGATAGGAGACGGCGTCATGCGTGGAGCACTGATGGTTAAACGCGAACTGTAGACGTCATCAGCAAGAGTGGCTGTGGAAATCTGTGGAACTAATAAGTTTTCGAGGATTTTTATGGGCACAGAAGTACAAGCACTAAGCCGATACTTTGGAGATTCCTTTCTAGAAACTGGCGTTATTCTGGCTGACCTTTGTATGTCGACAGCAGAACCGCTCGTACAATACGTGTTCAAATACCAGGCTTTGGTAAATTAAAGGAATCGACGCACGGCTTCAAATCCACGGGTAATAAACCAGCAGGGCCAATGGCTTTATTTGTATTTAGATGCTTGAGTATTCTATTGACGCCAGCTTGATCAAATGAGGCGGCTAATTATGAGCTAATGAAGCAGGGTAATAGACGAACGCCCGACGCATAGGAACTAAACTCGGTCCTATATTAAGAACGTATCTGATTTGACAACACGGCTTTACATTGGCTGACAAGCCAAATACGACTGTTACGAAAACATTGTCAAGTAGACTGGAACCCCACGAATGGCAGCAGTTTGTATACAAGATACAATGTCAAACTCACGACAAACGGAATGGGTTAAACAGAAAGAATACTGTCAACATGAATATGGGAGCACTACAGATTTTTCAAGAAGCATTACCTTCAGTCTTTACTTTGCTGCATATAGACGACTAAGGAATATAGCTCAGGTTGGAATAAAATAGGATACCTGATATAAAGACAAAAAGGGAAACATGTTCCCTCAAAACATGGCACTTAAGATGAAAGCCTATTGACATGCGCGTTAATAGCAACATATTAAACGAAACAACAGACTGTAAGAAATCAATCGATTGGGAGATCGTCTCGTGTGTCCAAACAGAACAACAACATGAGTGAAACCTAAACATTCATGATGAAACTACTGAATCAACAGTGTTATTGCCAACTATCCCACACACAGGACAACTAACTGGTCGCTATATGGAGGGCGACATCGGGTTACGGATCTGTCTACCTTTGCGATCTCCACAGCGCAGTCATAAGACGCCCGTGCCTACTGAGAGACCATGGGTGAATTGCGTTGTATCTCCCACAGCTTCATTCACACGCCCTATACCTAGTGTCAACCAGAAGGAATAAACCCAGAGGGCATATTGATGAGAGCCACGGTTCATCAACTGAGCCTGCCCACACTCCTTCGACATGCACAGCAGCAGCTTTCCTGTCGGTCTAGAGTTGAACCATGCCTACCAGGCATATGTAAGGCGGTGGCTGAACCGTATTCCGCTGCAGATTTGATAGAACAACTTCTTGAGCCTAGCACGGTGTAGACGAACGTGCGACTCGTATTTTCCAGCAGTGACCAATTGTCGCCCAGAGCCAGTCTAATGGAGGTAGTGCTTTTGCGATAGGTAGACACCTTGACAACATTCATACTAAGCGCAGCCACAACATGGATAGCAAACTACAACCACCGAACTTGAGGCTATATTTGTGTATAACCTGCAAAGTACTGGATTTTGCACTGCGGTACTAAAGACATTATAACGCAAGCATAACAAGTGACCAGGTGCTGAGTCACCTTCAAAAAGAATATTTATACAATAGCTACAAATCCAAAGAACATACCCATTAATTAAGCTTTTGTGTTATTTTGCCTTCGTGATTCTCTATACCACTAAGTGCTTTTTTTCTTTTAGCTCCGGAATAAAATCTAAACTTTGAAGGCTGTAAACATTAACTCAACGTCTATTGTAAAGATAGGTGTTCGTGTTTAGTTGTACGAAACTAGTGAAAATGCACCATTTAGAACGCATGGGAAAATCTTGTTTCATAAGGTGATTATTATCCATCGTACTGAATTCTTGCAAGCAGGTGTTCAGAGACCCGGACGCTCCAAGCTGACTGCAGTTTGCGGTATCTTAACCAATTTTACAACTGCATTTAGGAGACGTTTGCAACTACTAACTGACCAAAGTTAACTGTAAATTTTAACTTTAAATAGCTAGAATTGTTAGCTGACAACAATGTATACCTCAAACAGCTTCACATTTTGCTTCCAATTACCATTTTCTGTACCTCATTTGCAAAATTTTTCCCAATAAGCTTTTACCCGCATAACTGCTATGCTGGAATTATTTGTTCCGGTTCCCACCCATTACTCTTCCTGATTAGTAACTTGTATGACAATGGCGGATGAGTTGCTTTATCTCGCAGTTATCTATCAGCCATTGAGGTCTGCCGCGCTTACTTTTGGTTTAGAGGCATAAGCTGCTGCCGTCGGGAGGTTATGAGTTCGAGTGCTGTTGAAGCAAGCGCGCTACTGACGGTACCCGTTAGAACGAAATGTTCATACAGTACTTTCCGAAATACCGAAACGCTGACATGCAACTGAGTGCAAAGAATTATCTGTAAAATAAGTGTATGCCATACATGTTATCTTGCGACTATCTGCAGTAGCGAAGGTAAGTACCTTCGAGATCCTAGCGCCTACATTAGTAAATCTGGTTTACACATTTCCAGTTGCTGGTCCAGACGTATCCGTTATGGTTGCACATTCACTCCTCTCAAGGGTAAAATAAAACACATTAAACCCAAATTGGAAGAACATCACACGCGCGCCGTGCAGGCGCGCTTTTGCTGCATTTGTCAACTTATAGCTAAAATTATGATATGCAGATCGTAGCTTGGCATCTATTGTATTGTCAGATTGCCTTGGTCTTGCTTTTGACAGCTAAATTGCTGTGCCAAATTTTCCCCATACATATATTTGTGTCCGTGTTTCTGCTTGTATTGTGTTTGCGACTGATGACAAGGGAAATGTTGACATATCGCAATGTATGTCTTTGGTCCGCTTTGACGAAGTGTATATGAAGTGTTAAGAATTTCTCATGTTGAACTCAAGTGGAAACTTCAAGTGAAAAATTCTCAGATTTACCCCTACTAATGTTTACAAAAGATAGAATATCAGGAACATTTTTGCTTGTTACCTACAGTGGCACTTTAGTGGAAGACAGCCGCATACACTAGTCATTCTAGGTGCAATGAAAGTAGCTACATTTTGGTAGCGCAGTCTTTTTTTCATTCTGTGCGGGTCAAATGTACACTCAAGCAGCTGCCACATCTTTGTTTGACAGTTGTGCCATTCCGAAGATACTCAAACCGTTACCCAAGGCGAACACAAGAAAAATAAATTGATATTATCTGTATATCTTGTGAACAAAAAGCAATAAACTGGCAACTAAGTATAGTCTTGACCGCAGCTCTGATGAAATATAAGAGATTTCTTATATCCAACAACTGTTACGTTTATTGCTCCATTCTGTCAAATGTTTGGTGTCCATCTGTCCTCGTTCTCTTTTATATACCTCAGCGTACATAATGCCTGCGTGTGGCGTCTATATCCCCACTGACTTTGTTCACTAGACTCAGTGGCGTGGTATTAAAATACTGGATGGCATCCGCGAAGCCTCAAGTTTAATTTCTATAAGTATGACATGGAGCGCATAACTGGAAATCCTACTGAACTCAATGCAGCTATCCGCCATGAAAAAGGTATCACGATTCACCTTGGCGAACAGCTTCGACAGAATTAAATTCATGTGTGGAAACCCATTTGAAATCGAGTAATTCAGAAATATCCTGTAATGCATTGGAGCCCATAGTTTCAAATGTCATCAGATCCATAAATAATGTGCCTGCCACAAATACCATCATCTTAGACACGGAAGATTACTACCTTACCTTGTTAATAGGTAGAACTAATGATGAAGCCGGTCGAAAACTTTTAGGCTGCAGTCATATAAAACCAACGCAAAGTTAACTGAGCTGTAATGCCGGGTCTTTTATGTGAAGATGGTCGCAGATCCGAATGTGATTCATCACTGCGTGTCGAACACACACGCACACACAGTGGGCAATGCAGGGTGTTTTGATGATGTCTGCGAGTCGGTTAAATATGTTACCATGGAAGGTGGCTCAATGTTAATTACCGTACGGACACCATCAATAGATCTAGATGCGGCTTAGAAAAGCAGTGTGTAGTACCCTTTTCATGGATACGATTTCGTGATGAAAGCACAGGTTTTCCGTAGGTATTCATAGCTGCTCAAAAATTGAGATGTGAAATAGCTGTACATTTTTGTCCTCCATGAAATGCGCCTAGACATTTGGATGAGAATATACGATAGGCGTTATCCACAGGGTTTTGAAAACGGATATCCAAGACATTGTGGTGCATTGGTGTTGTTTCTTCTTCTATCTTTAGCAAACATCCATCTCTACAGAATATATATGTACATAGGAGGATAAGAACGCACATGGAGTGATTCATTTAGAGTCGGTGAATTTGCACATGGTAACTATAAATTACTGGGAACACGAGACTAAAATGTCTAATGTTCATTTAAAACTTAACAGTGATTCAATTTAACGATACCTTTCGTAATCCCGTTAATAGACGGGCACCCAATTAAAGACCAATAGTGACCACGTCGTCCAATTTTCTCGTTTCCATTCAAGCGATATTTGCTGCCGTGGAGATTAACCCCACTATTAAAATATGCGTACGGAGATTGAGACAAGGTTCGTGCTAGAGGAAGAAGCGTTAACAAACGGAGGACGATGAAACCAACGCTGCCAATTTATTTCCGGTATTTCGTATTGGAATGCGCTGCATTGACAGAATCGGAATTACATTACCTGTGATGTTCATGTTAAATGATATACCGTTAAGTTATAGCTACCATCAACCTCACAGAAACCTGTCGGATGATATTGCACACACTAAGCAGTGCAGACGTAAACTCTCTGGCCTTCTCAACTCGGATTTACTGACAAACTTCCAGCATACACAGGTGTGCTGGCTCTGCTACGATCCTGCTTCAGCAGCGCTATCTAGCGTTTGGATCTAACTTGTGGGTATCGCGTTATATCCAGAGTTAGTAGCTTTGCACATCTCCCAGACAAACACATTCGAGAAATCTTCCGACTCACGAACCACACAGCAAAGTGGTGTTCTCAGACGAAAGCCAACTCCGCGATCCACCCAACGAGTACATCAACCAAAGATTTCGAACACTAAGCGAAGTGGCTAAGGCAGATTTTGTTTCCGTTTCGCTCGGTCGCTTTGATTACCGAGTGAATGAGCTAACCGCTAATACCCACCCCGACTAGGCTAGACTCATCAAATGTGTCGACTTGCAAAATGCCGCACGCAGCTGAATCGCAGTCAAACATGAGCGCTCAGTCGTTGACCGCATAGGCACCGATCGAAGCAACTGTTCGTAAGGACCAATCAAAGCCATTATTCCGCAACCAAATCGACAGCAGAATGTGAGTTTCCTTCTTGTCAGTAACATTTACCTACAGGGTCTAGTGTTCAATTTGAAACGTTTAATTTCATTTTAAGTGTTCTAGGCTCACAATAAACCAACTGAAGATACATAAGAATAAACCATATTTTCCGTGCTTTTCAGAAGTATTTATGGGAATCCCCTGAGCACGACTGTACACAATCTAGCGTCGACTCACAAAAGACTGGTGGCATTACTTGATAAAATTAGGAACAGCAATCTCGGTTAGTTGAATAAAATGTGACAGAGGGCAAAGTCCAGCCTTCCTATTAGACTCCGATTTTAAACTTTGGAAGTAGGCTAGGCCACGAGTTAAACACACGTCACCTATTGTTTTAAAGGGCAGAAGCAGCAGTGGTCCAACTCAGACTAAAACAACAACCGCTTATCTAATTGGAATGAATGGACTAGGGCCCAGTCCATCTTCCAAACTGTACCCAAATTCAGAAAAACTTCGGCACTATTAATGGTTTGAATGTGGTTGCTGCCAAAACCATCCGGACAACATGGTATTCAGCTATTACCTCTGATCCCAAATTAAGTGAAGGAGGCAAAGCTCTCCTGACACAGCTTCCGTCGATTTTGTACGGATCAGCTGAACGATTGAACTCCAGTAGAGCGGCACATGTTATGACATCGGTAATCTCCACCAAGTTTTTATAATGGATGTCAACTTCCTTAAAAGAAAACAACACAATTATGTTAACTAGTGCAAATTTAAACGTAACATCAATTTTCTTGTACGTAGTCCGTCAACTTGACAAACGTCACACAAATTCAATGCACTACGCTGAACCGGGACTCCTCCGAGTTGCGCTGGCTTCAGCCGATGAAGTAGATGCCATCCTGTTTTCAACAACTTGCCTCGGGAATGGGTCATGTTCCAACCGCACATACCCCGATAGCCCGTGGAGCGTGCAAAAACCGGCGATGCTCGCCTTAGTAGAATACCAGAAGGAATCTGTGATCAGAACCATCCTTGTGCGCGGTTATTCCGAGGCTGGGGTAATGATGAATGCCAAGCGATCACCAAAGACAAAGAACAATGACGACACGATCGAGAGACGCTCGCCATGGAAAAGGTCATTACGCAATGGAACTCGAAGCTGTGTAAATCTTCAAATTGCAAAGAATGTGCCCCGAGGAGATTAAAACGGTGTTTCAATCCAGACAGAGGTCAATAAGGTTGATGGATTGCTCGCATGCTGGCTGCAGCAGCCTTTTCTTATACTTCGGATGAAAGAACATTCCCTAAGCAAACACACAAGAGCAGACACCTCCCGACAACAGATCGGCTCACTTTACTAAGCCAGACAAACAGGCTGGCAAACGCGCCCCA
>OX104063.1:170904611-170969622 GCA_944474145.2 Dicrocoelium dendriticum
TGATATACCGTTGCTCCTGATGAGCATGTTCCCTCTATCGCTGAAGTCTGGTCACTTTCCAGACCAATGGAAACGTCAGTTATTACGCCTTTGATTAAAGACAGTCCCAAATAAACGATTGAAGACTACCGACCAATCCACCACACTTCGATAATTGCTCGGCTATTTGAAAAGCTGGCCAGGATGGAGATGACGAAATTTGTTGATTCTGTTGGCCTGATCAATAATTCACAGCATGATTTTCTCAGTAAGCGATCGTGCACCTCCTATCAACGGCATTACCTTAATCACATTTCAGAATCAATCGATTCCGGCTATGCAGTAGTAATACTGTTGCTTGAAATACACCAAGTGTTCGACCGAGTACCGCACACGCGATGGCTACAAAAGTTGGAGAAATTTGGGATCCAGGACCCATTACTAGGTTGGCTACCGTCATACCTGAGTTGTTGTCATCAGGGAGTTACTTTAGGTGATTATCGCTCTTCCCCACGCTCAATCGCCAGTGGAGTCATTCAAGAGAGCGTGCTCGGCCCCTTACTCTTTCCGGTACACATAAAGGACATCACCACATCTGTAAAATGTGGTACATCATTTTTATTTACTAACGATTTCAAACTAGTCTATAAATTTCAGCTTGACGAGCTTCACGGGGCATTACTACTCATTCAAGATGGTTTACATTCCCTTGAGTCATAGTGCTGCACATGGGTGATGAACCTGTCGGCTAAGTAATCAAGCATCATGTATCACGGATGCTGCATCCCCCAAGGATCTATCACCCTAAACAATAAACGCGTCCCTACAGGTTTGTTCGTGTGAGAACTTGGCATTAAGTACTCGTCTACCTGCAATTTCTCCGAACAGGCCAAATACCAAGTAGCACGTGCCAGGCAGTCCATGTTCAAAATATCAAAAAAATACACACAAGTGCTAGAGTTAAGCTTTTCAAGCTGCTCACACGCCTCATTCTTGAATACTGCGGCATAATATACGGTAATATGACAAAGCGTGACAGAATTGCTGTGGAGCACTTGCAGAGGTCATTTGCTAAATATCTGATTGGTAAACACTGCTATGTGTTGTCGAGACCACTGCAATGTACTTCATTTCGAACCACTTTGGATTCGACGAGTAAAGCACTACTTGTTGCTGCTTCCCTACATGTTACATGAGAAGAACTATTCCAACATGCCTTCACTCAATTTACAGCATTGCTCAACTCGAGCGCTACGCAACAAATATTTTACACTGAATATACCGAGGGCTAGAAAGAACGTCCGCTGTAATTTCTTCGTGGTCACATATAGCTAGCTGTGGAGTAAACTCCCAATAATACACAGGTCATGTGACAACGTGGCATCATTTAGAAACAGACTCGTCAATTCCCTTGATATAACTACCCTAAACTCTATACACACATGAGAAAAATCCCTCCATGATCTATTCCAAGAGGGGTCCAAAAACACATAAACACCAAAGTTTTCATAACTAGGCTTTGACTTCGATCATCAGCTAGAATGTTAATACATGAAAGGCATATCCCAATTCTCCACCTATGCATGTCACCAATGCAAGTGTGTGGATTCTCCTGTACATACTGCTCTGTGCTGCTATAAACACAGTTTCTCTCATCGAGAGAAATATAGGTATAATACTACTACCAATAATAATAATACTTAGTATTATTATTATTATACAGATGCAGCCTTGCATCTGTTACTGGAATGTGCATTCGAATACTGTATAGAATCAATGATTATGCCCTTAAAGAATGAACGGGCTTGTTTACCGAAGCGCATTTCACCAGATCACCGAATTTGCCAATAAACTCCATCCAAACACCATCAGCAGAATCTTCGTCCGAAAAATCCCATTTGGCTTCACTAACAAATTCTGTTAGTATGTTTTAGTGTGTGATTATTCGAAATAAGTCGCCATGTTTTTTAGAATATTCCGCATAACACACAGAACCTTGAAGGGTTGTTGCGTGGTCACTTAGATCCAGTGGGTTCTACATAATTGGTTTCTTAATCATGAACTCTTTGTTCGTGAGCAATAAATCTCGCACATATGGTTTAGATCCTGCTTTATTTCTGGTCGGCGTGCTGACATGGATGTAGAGCGTAATGCTTACAAGGTATACTTGCAGGTTGGCGTAGAATGCTTTAGTGGGAGATGCCGAAACTTCCAGATCGTGAACTTTGAATTCGATTTAGACGCGAAGATGACTGCATCGTTGTCGTGGGACCGTTCCCAAGGCTAATTTAAAACGGGAGCTTATCTTCCTGGGGGCATTGGAGGACAATGAACAGCTGCCAAAAGGCAATCCTCGTTGCATCTCAGTTGTTTAATGCACCAGATTGAGTGTATAATCCTTGGTTCCGCATTGTCTACCGGTAATCATCGTGGGTCGCCATGGCAGCATAATATCATCCCACCGCCATAACTAGCGTGTTCGTTATAAAGCAGGGACACACCATGCAGCGCGACCTCGGTATCATATTGAGTGCGACCGAGTTTCCGTCAGGAATATAAAGTCACAGGCAAAAGTTGTCTTGCGTTGCCACAGTTAGGTAATCTTGTACAAGAGAAGTTGTGTATTGGTATATGTGCACCAATTTTCTATGTTTTTAGAAATGAATCGAGGGATATTTGTTTTGGGTGTAATATTGTGCCGGCCGGTGAAAGGTTGTCCACAAATACCATTTTGGTGGGGCGATATCGAACATGACTTTGTCACATCCAGGGATCCAGTCATTAGCTCTTTCCTCCTCTTTGTGTAGTATACATGGGGCGCGTTTGCCAGCCTGTTTGTCTGGCTTAGTAAAGTGAGCCGATCTGTTGTCGGGACGTGTCTGCTCTTGTGTGTTTGCTTAGGGAATGTTCTTTCATCCGAAGTATAAGAAAAGGCTGCTGCAGCCAGCATGCGAGCAATCCATCAACCTTATTGACCTCTGTCTGGATTGAAACACCGTTTTAATCTCCTCGGGGCACATTCTTTGCAATTTGAAGATTTACACAGCTTCGAGTTCCATTGCGTAATGACCTTTTCCATGGCGAGCGTCTCTCGATCGTGTCGTCATTGTTCTTTGTCTTTGGTGATCGCTTGGCATTCATCATTACCCCAGCCTCGGAATAACCGCGTACAAGGATGGTTCTGATCACAGATTCCTTCCGGTATTCTACCAAGGCGAGCATCGCCGGTTTTCGCTCGCTCCACGGGCTATCGGGGTATGTGCGGTTGGAACCTGACCCATTCCTGAGGCAAGTTGTTGAAAACATGATGGCATCTACTTCATTGGCTGAAGCCAGCGCAACTCGGAAGAGTCCCGGTTCACCGTAGTGCATTGAAGTTGGGTGACGTTTGTCAAGTTGGCCGACTACCTGCGAGACAATTGATGGTACATTTGAAATTACACTAGTTAACATTATTGTGTTGTTTTACTTTTAAGGAAGTTGACGTTAATTTTGAAAACTTGGTTTGGATTAACGATGCCATACCATGTGCCGCTCTACTGGAGTTCAATGGCTCAGCTGATCCGTATAAAATCGACGGAGGCTGTGTTAGGATAGCTTTGCCTCCTTCACTTAATTTGGGATCAGAGGTAATAGATGAATACCGTGTTGTCCGGTTGACTTTGGCAGCAACCACCTTCAAACCATTAATAATGCCGAAGTTTTTCTGAACTTGGGTACAGTTTGGAAGGTGGACAGGGCCTTATTCCATGCATTCCAATTAGATAAGCGGTTGTTGTTTCAGGCTGAGTTGGACAACTGCTGCTTCTGCCCTTTAAAACAATAGGTGACGTGTGTTTAACTCGTGGCCTAGCGTACTTCCCCAGTTTGAAATCGGAGTCTAATGGGAAGGCTGGACTTTGCTCTCTGGTACATTTTCTTCAACTAACCAAGATTGCTGTCCTTAATTTTTTAAAGTTATACCACCAGTCTTTTGTGAGTCGGCGCTAGTTGGTGTACAGTGATGCTCAGGGGAATCCCATACATAATTCTGAAAAGCACGGAGAATATGGTCTACTCCTATGTATCTTCAGTTGGGTTACTGTGAGCCTAGAACACTTAGAATGAAACTTGAAGATCCAAATTGAACACTAGACCGTGTACGTAAATTTTGCCGACATGAAGGAAAGCCACATTCTGCTGTCGATATGGTTGCGGTATAATGGCTTTGATTAACTCTTACGAACATATACGTCAATCGGTGCATATGCAGTCAACGACTGAGCGCTCACGTTTGGCTGCGAGTCAGCTGAGTGCGGCATTTTTCAGGTCGAGACATTTTGTGCGTCTAGCCTTGTCGGGGCGGGTATTAGCGGTTAGCTCATTCACACTGTAATCAAAGCGACCGGGCGAAACGGAAACAAAGTAGGCCTTAGCCACTTTGCTTAGCGTTCGAAAGCTATGATTGATGACTTGTTGGGTGGATGGCGGAGTTGGCTTTCGTTCGAGAACACCACTGTTGGCGTGTGGTTCGTGAGTCGGAAGATTTCCCGAATGTGTTTCTCTGGGAAAGATACAAAGATACTAAGTCTTGATATAACGCGATACCCACCATTTAGATCGAAACGCTAGATAGCTCTGCTGAAGCAGGATCGTAGCAGGGCCAGCACACCTGGGTGTGCTGAAAAGTTTGTCAGTAAATCCGATTTCAGAAGAAGGCCAGAGATTTTACTCCTGCACGGCTTGGTGTGTGCAATAACATCCGACAGGTTGCTGTGATCTTGTTGGTAGCTATTACTTAACGGTATATCATCAAAGATGAGCAGCAACAGTGCATTTTACGCTGACAAATATTGGAGGCAAATGTAGAGGGATGTTGACGGCTGGTGTTCTGTCTCTGAGCAGCAGTTCACCAGCTCACACTGCCAGGATAGCAAAAGCTGCTATCCGTGGATGCGGCTTCTAGGAAGTCCTTCAATCAGTTCATTTTATTGACCTGATGTAGTGTGACTCATTTGTTTGCGAAATTTAATTCTCTTTAAAAGGCAAGTAGGTTACCTCGAAAAAAGAACTGAGGAGAACTTGGAAATCTGGTTGAACGGCAAATACGTTACTTCTATCAGAATTGTGTTGGGCAATCGCTTCACCGAAGATTAAATCAATTCACACCAAGGGTGCTTATGTGGAAAAACAAATACTTATATTCAGGTCTACTCTATCAGGTACAAAACCCAGCAGACACTACGCTTATTACCTGATCTACAATTTGCAAAAATACAAACTACTATACTTATTAAATCAAGTATTTAAACGGGTATTGTTATTCTACAAATTTACATGCGCACACATTCAAATAGTTATTATCTTCCGAAACCACACAGTGTGTAGTTTATCATTGAGCTTAAAAGTGAGTGTGTGAGTGACTAATGCTATCCCCATGTCATAGGGGCCTTAATCGATCTCATCGCGTAGAGTCGTGAACTGTAATCTTCAGATAGTGCTAATGATTTTAGTTCACACGTTTTCGGCTCATTGCGATGCTTACGGAGCCGTTCTTACCTGATTTTCAAAAACTAGCGCCTAGTTAATCATGATCAAATACTGGTATAAATCCGATTCTGTCAATGCAGCGCCATCAAATAAGAAATACCGGGAGTTAAATGGCGGCGTTGGTTGTTAACGGTTCTTCCTCTAGAACGAACCCTGTCTCTATCTCCCTAAGTACATTTTAATAATGGGGTTAATCTACAAGGCAGCATATAACGTTTGAGTGGAAACGAGAAAAGTGGATGAGGTGGTCACTCTTGATTTTTAATTGGGTGCCCGTCTACTAACTGGATTGCAAAAGGTATCGTTAAATTTGATCGCTTTTAAATTTTAAATGAACAATGAACGTCGTAACAGTTGTTGGATATAAGAAATCCATTATATTTAAGCAGAGCTGCGGTCAAGGTTATACTTAGTTGCCCGTTTATTGCTTTTTGTTCACAAGATATACAGACAATATCAATTTATTTTTCTTGTGTTCGCCTTGGGTAACGCTTAGAGTTTATTCGGAATGGCACAACTGTCAAACAAAGATGTGGCAACTGCTTGAGTGTACATTTGACACCCGCACAGAAGGAAAAAAAGAACTGCGCCACCAAAGTGTAGCTAGTTTCATTGCACCGAGAATGACTAGTGTATGCAGCTGTCTTCCACCAAAGTACGAACGTAGATAATAAACAAAAATGTGCGTTATATTTTATAATAACAATTTTCACGATTGAATCTGCGAATTTTCCACTTTCATTTCCCCCTTGCGTTTAACATGGGAAGTTCGTAATACTTCGTATGCAGTAGTGCCATGTTAAGAACTACGCATCACATAATATAAGCTATAAGATGACAAGTGCAGTAAAAGTGAGCCTTCATGGCGTGCCTAAAGTACCTAAAGTATTAGATGTGTTTTTTACTCTTGAGAAGAATGAATGTGCAACTACAACGGATACACCTGGGCGAGTAGCTGAAAATGTGTAAAGCAGTTGTACTAATGTAGACACAGGGTCCTCGAAGGGACTTGCTATCGCTCCTGCAGATAGTTAAACGATTACATGTATAGCATATGCTATTTTACAGATAATTTGTGGCAGCTAATTCCATACCGACGTTTCGGTATTTCGGAAAGTACTGTATGGTCAATTTGTCCTACCTGGAAGTATCAGTAAGGAGCTTGCAACACTAGCACTCGAACTCATTACCTCCCGACAGCAGCGGCTTATGCCACTAAACCAAAAGTGAGTGCGGCAGACCACATTGGCTGATAGAGAACTGCGGGATAAAGCGACCCATCCGTCATTATCATACAAATTAATAATCAGGAATAGGAATGGGAGAGAACCGGAACAAATGATTTCAGTACAGCGGATATGTAGGTAAAAGCTTATTGGTAAACGTCTTGCGAATGAGGTACAGAAACTGGTATTTGGCAACAAAATATAAAACTGACTGAGGTATACATTGCTGTCAGTTAATGCTTCTAGATATTTAAAGTTAAATCTTTACAGTGAACTAGGGTCAGTTAGTAGTTTCAAATGTCTCCTAACCGCAGTTGTAAATTTGGTTACTATACCACAAACTGCATTCAGCTTTGGAGCGTCCGGGTCTCTGGACACCTGCTTGCATTAATTCAGTACGATGGCAAATAATCACATTTTGCAACACGTTTTTCCCATGGGTTCTAAATGGTACATTTCCACTAGTTTCGTCCAACCTAAGCGCGAACAACTATCTTTACAATAAACGTTGAGTTTATGTTTACAGCTTTCAAAATTTAGATTTTATCAAAATTTTTATTCCAGAGCTAAAAGAAAAATATGTACATAGTGGTAGTGTGATGTACGAAGGCAAAATAACACAAATGCTCATTTAATGGGTATGTTCTCTGGATTTGTAGTTATTGTGTAACGATTCTTCTTGAAGATGACTCAGCATCTGGTCACATTTTATGCTTGCTTTATAATGTCTTTAGTACCGCAGTTCAAAATCAAGTAGTTTGCAGGTTATATATGTATATATATATATACCTCAACTTCTGTGGTTGCAGTTTGAAATCCATGTTGTGGCTGCGCTTAGTATTAATGTTGTGAAGAGGCCTAACTATCGAAAAACTACTACCTCCATTAGACTGGCTTTGGGCGACAGTCGGTCGCTGCTGGCGAATATTAGGTGCAGATTTCTCTAGACCGTGCTAGGCTCAAGTAGTCGTTCCATCTAATCTGCAGCAGACTACGGTTCAGCCACCGCCTTACATATGCCTGGTAGGCATGATTCAACTCTAGACAGACAGGAAGGCTGCTGCTGTGCATGTCGAAGGAGTGTGGACCGGCTACGTTGATGAACCGTGGATCCCATCCATATAACAGCTGGCTTTATTCCTTTGGGTTTACACTAGCTATGAGGGGTATGAATGGAAGTGTGGGTGGTACAGCACAATTCACCCATGGTCTCTCAGTAGGCCCGGGCATCCTATGGATGCCCTGTGGAGATCGCAAAGGAAGCCAGATCCGGAACCGGATGCCGCCAACCATATATCGACTAGTTAGTTGTCCTGTGTGTGGGATAGTTGGCAACAACGCTGTTGGTGCAGTAGTTTCATCATAAATAGTGTGGTCTTACTCGGGTTGTTGTTCTGTTTGGATACACGAGACGATCTCCCAATCGATTGATTTCTTACAGTCTGTTGTTTGGTTTAATATGTTACTATTAACGTGCATGTTAATAGACTTTCTCTTTAAGTGCCATGTTTCCAGGCAACATATTTCCCTTTTCGTCTATCTTTATATTCCATTTAACTCCAGCCTGAGCTATTTTCCCTAGCCGTTTATAAGCAGCAAAGTAAAGACTGAAGGCAAAACTTCCTATAGGTTCTTTGTTGCTCCCATATTCATGTTGACAGTATTCTTTCCGTTTAACCCATTCTGTTTGTCGTGAGTTTGACATTTTATCTTGTATACAAACTGTTGCCATTGCTGGGGTTCCAATTTACTTGACAGGGTTTCGTAACAGTCGTGGTTGGCTTGTCAGCCAATGTAAATGCGTGTTGTCATATTAGATATGTTCTTCATTCAGGACCGAGTTCAATTCCTATCTGTCGAGCGTTTTTCTATTACCCTTCACTAGCTCATACACAGCCGCGTTATTTGATCAAGCTGACGTCAACAGAGTACTCAAACATCTACTCACCAATAAAGCCATTGGGCCTGGTGGTTTATTACCAATGGCTTTGAAGGCGCGTGTCGATTCTCTTGCATTACCACTGACTGCTTTGTTAACAACTGTCGTACGAGCGGTGCCACTCTGGACATCGAAAGGTCGGTCAGAATAACGCCAGTTTCTAGAAAGGAATTTCCAAAGTATCGGCTTATTGCTTGTATTTCTATGCTCTCAAAAGTACTCGAAAACATATTACTTCCACAGATTTCCACAGCCACTCGTGCTGATGACGTCTACTTGTTTGCGTTTAGCCACCAGTGCTCCACGCATGATGCCGTCTCCTACCTTGTGTATTCAATAGCTTCTGCGCTAAATAAAACTGCAGATTTGTATGACTAGATTTTTTTAACTATTCAAATGTGTTTCGGATTATTGACCCATCAGTTCTGCCAAACCTACTTTTTTGAATGGAACCCACTTGCTGGATGATTATTTCACTGAGCGTATGCACTTTACCCCGTGAAACAACAAAAGCTCCTTTAGACTCCACGCTGACTGTGGTGTTTTTCCGGACACGACCCTCCCACTCCTTTTATTCTCTTTGTATGTCTTAACTCTCCGCATAACGTAAACTTTCATTGGATGTAAATATGCTGATGGTGTTGTTTTGGGGTGTAGGTCTCCCCACATTAAGACGTCACTACTTAAATTTGGTTTAGGCAACTTGTGGGTTGACCACCAACCAGGTACCTTGACCTTACTGCTCTAAAACGTATTGATGTAACATTTTCAATACTTTCCCCTTAAAAATGACAAGTAATTTTAGTTGACAGTTCTCTATTACACTTGGAGGACAAAACCCTTCCTATTTCATCCACTGTCAAATATCGCTGTGTCTATTTTTCACAAAGCCTCTCTCGATCCCTGCACGATTTGGAGACCATTCACAAGGTCTCAACGTTATCATTTTTATGCATGCCGACATAAGAAGTTCTCCGTACAACGGAGCATACTTTTGAGATTTGTAACTACATTTTTACTACCCCACTGGTTATACTGTTCCCAGTAATCTTCCCTGGACTACTCAAAAGAATTATGCTTTGATCTTATGATTGATTAAACGTATTTCGAGATGTGGTGGCTTGCCTAGATGATCCCATCGTGGATATCATTTTTCGCGAGTATTTCGACGCTTGCATGAATTTTTATTCTAAGGTCCTAATTGCCCTCCCTCATTCGCTACATAATGCTCTCTCACAAACGTTATCTGTCTCACACATAGGGTAAACATTTAGTATTTTTTCTCTCGTACTTCTTCCTATCGTAGCACAATCTTGCCTTAATTGTCATGCTTTCTTTTCGACTATATAGAAGTAATAAATGCTATGCGCCTGCGGTTGCTTAAATAAACTCCACATTAATTATGTAATTCATCAATTTGTGTTTATGTACGTTTAATTGGTCCCATTCATTTAGTGTAGCCGCAATTATAGTGTAACGGACCAATATTGGAGTATAAAGCCAATTTGGCTTGACTTGTCTTGAAGTACCTGCTTCATTGTCGCTATTGTGCGTTACATGGTCAAAGCTATGACCGGGACTGCGTGGAGAGCCGTTCATTATAAGTGTGTTGAATTAGTATTTCTTCTCACTGTGTTTTAATTACATAGGAATACATTGTGTTTCGACTCTGTTGGAGAGTGTCTAGAAGCATATTCTGAGATAGTTTGATTGACTGCTCCGATAGCTTAGAATTTGATCTCTGTGTGTGTGGCCTTCCTGACAACTATTTGTTGCAGGTCTCGGTCCAACATCATAGCGACCAACGCGTCCAGGAGTGAATGTTTTATCTTCCTCCGCCTCCATAATGAGTTGAGGGCCATGGGTGATATTGCTGAGCCACCGGATTACTTGGCGGATTTGAGCATCACAAAGTGCCGTCTACTTCTACTATACCTTAATTTGGATCGATTGTCGTTAACAGAGTTGCTCCCAGATGTGATTGACGATATCTGCAATGCTTCCGGATACCGAGAATCTTATTGTCATCCATCTTAATCGTTTTAGCCTTGTCAGTTGAAGTTGAAGTAAGTCAACATCTTGCGTATGTTCTCTGTCGTCATGCACCCAATTGCACCAAGAATTCCTTAAATTCATCCACTGAGATCAATTCAGTAAACTACTGGAAAATCGTCGTATGTAGCCAAGCAAATCATTCTATTCCGAAAATTATGAGGCTATTAAAACTAGCATGTCACTGTCAGCCAGCTTAATCCGCGGTAATACATATGTGAACAGCTGTTACTACCCTGGTCGTTTATAGGGAACGTATAGGCAAACAAGATGAGTTATACACTATTACAACCACTCTAATTTTGCGGATTTGGTTTCACCACCGAATTGCTGATACCTCCGCAAACTGAAGTATGCGAGGAGCAGGTGGTTTGCTAACTATTTTAAAATTGTCTCATGGGTTTTGGTATTCAGCGCAGTCAAGTATATAGCGTGCGATAGAGCTAGTCGATAGGTTCAGAACCTAAGGGCCTTCGACCACTCGAATTGGGCATAAAAGCAGGTATTCAGGATCAGTGTCACTTATCGCTATACGCTGATGATATCACTTTGTTTGGGGATGTAAACGCTGCAGCCAGAATGTAACATTTTTCGAGCACTTGAATACCTGAACAGTCAAATTCAGTTCGCGGTATTTGGAATAATTACTACTACTTGCATAAACTCACTAAAGTAAGCAATAGTTGGTTATCATTTATAGACTGTCTCCTGCCAGGTAAGCTCAAATGCACTACATGAGTACAATGATGTAGACTTTGTGACGGTGATTACCAATTGTAATGATAAAACGTCCTGCTGACATCAGTTGCTATGTTAACATCCTTTATGCGTACAAGTGAAGGTTAACTTAATAGGGTCTCGTGTCAGCTGACTGTGTGCGATAATCCAGCTGAGGTGTCTATGATACTGAATGTTACAAGGGAGAGTGTCAGCATTCTGCTTAAACGTTTAACAATGACACAACTTGAAGTTTCTTATAACCGAATTAATGAACGTTCAGGCAACTGAACTCAACATAAAGAGGTTATTTTGTTTGCACCTGAGCGTGCAGCTGAGAACACAGAAACGTGTATCTCGTACTAAAGGGTCACTCAAACAGTAGCTTTAAGTGGTGTCACCACAGCAATCCTCCTTTTTAAACGTCGCATTGGGGTTGACCACCAGCTTAGTTGCTACCTAAACACCTAAATGCTGAAAGACAAAACTCGACTGTGCACATACGTAATACATCATATTATCGCAAATAAATGCATAGTCGAGACCAGCTAGATAAACTGGTAGTAGAAAATAATATATGTTTTACTTTGGCGACGTATTTCTCGCAGAATAATTTGAAAGCAATTTAAAACGCCCATGCTTTACTTCCCTCGATCTGATCAGGCTTAGATGCTTGCGTTTAGTGCACTCTAGTATTTAATTTTTATGAACACTGAGAAGACGAGACGAATTGCGCTCTTCCGCCAATCGTTGTTTGTCTTCTCCAGCGTTCTCATCAGTCTGGTGGCATCAACTGAATTGAAATGTCTACTTGTGTCAGTATGACAAATTTCGTGGACGAATTTGTGATTTCAGGTGACCGCCACGGTGCTGATTTTCATGGTTGCCTTCCATTTGAGTTGCTTTTCGTCCTCCTTTAACATTCAAACGTTAATACGTGTCTGTGCAAACCAGCTTCTCTTTGTTGAGGCATAGATACATAAAGCCAATCCCAAGAGTCGGACGAATCTGCATCCGTGCTTCATCGATCACCTCTCGAGGATGTCGAGTTGCAGTGGGCGAAAGATATGTGTGTCGCCCGATTTTGACCAAGCAACCCCGTAGATCAGAAGTCATACCGTCCCAATGTTATTAAACTACCCTAATTTCCCTGGATAAGGTAACCATCATCACATTCCCCGTGACCACACACGGGGCAGGATCGCGCGAAATTATTTAAAGCCGAGGTAAAATTATAAATGTTTATACAAAATATAAAATATTCTTCCTTACTGTTTCTAAGTGCTCTGTTGAACGTAGCCCCTAGGTGGAGTTTCGTCGCTCGCGGCTAACCCTTTCCACTACACAGGTAGTAAATCGCATGTGAGCGGGAGGTGAAGCGCGCTGTATAGTAGTAAACTGTCACTCATACAAATATACATATTTATGCCACCAGTGGCCTGGTGGCTCAAGCTGTTGACATCCGGAAGTCATGAGTCCGGGACCCAGCAGGGAGCCGGGGAAGGTCGACTGCTCCTGATGCCCAAACGATAGAAACTGCAATCTGGCGCTTTTCACAAAGAGTGGGAGCCTGAATGACTGAGAGCTGAGTGCAATAAACTATATCTTAAATTACAGATATGTTCCATAACCATAGAAAGCCACTGTGAATTATCATGCTGCATATACCGCGTCAAGTACCAAGTGACATCTATTGCTTTTAAGTGCATGGTATCTTGCAAATCTGAGCTGGAGACAAAGTGCACGTTTGTGACTCTCTGTTATCAAATGTAACCTAGGTTAGTCAATGTGCGCTGAGGGATTGATGTCACAAAAAACGCATTGCGTCCCTGGAATAGTTCTGAAACGGGATCCTGAAAACAAAGCAGATGAGGTATCCTGACCCAAGTAGATTGAACAAGAAATTTCGCTCGAAATGTATTGTAGACATAATAGGCACCGAGGTAAACGTTTGGGATACCTATGCAAATACGATCAGTCAATATCGAATCCATGGAAGTTTACTTCGATGATGTGATAACGGTAGTGTATGCCACATGTAGGACGTAAAACACCAACTCAGTGTGCATAAGCTCCTCTTTGCATAGACGGCATGTTACATTCTGCTGACATTTGCTTTTGCGCGTCGCAATTTTGACTGGTTTTGGAAGCACATCATCTATCACTATGGCTCATTCTCGTAAAGTGCTCCATCAGGGTGAACGAATGGTCAACAATTTAACAACAAACGGCGTGAATTGACGCAAAAGCCACACTTGTACCTAATATTCTATACTTAATTATGGCCCTCAGTTGGACACAAACAGGTTATTGAATTCCTGCAAAATATACCCTTAATCGTGAGGTAAATGGTGTATACCTAACGGGAATGCTCGCGCTAACATTAGACATTGTGTAGACCCATATTCACATTAGTAACCGGGATGATTTAACACGATGAGAGGAATCAACAGATTTGTCTCTCGTCGGATAGTACTGGTATCACATCCAGATGGAAATATGAAGCCTTAGCCGGACGTTTCTTGCCATGCGGAAATATACTGTAGATTTTAGACTCGGACGTTTTTATTGGATGTGAAACCATTACTCTGGCATGAATTGCTGCAATTCTAGCACCTACAGTGAAATACATGTTTTCTAGTGAAAATAGGATTTTACTGTGTATTCTGAGAACATTTGCATAGAACCATGTTCCCAATTGGTCCTAACTCATATTTCAAGTTAATCGCCTAACAGGATGTTAAAAACACTTATTTCAAGTTACGGAGGGTTGAATAAATTCTACACAAATCCAATATATGGGCTTGTTCTGTAATCGGATAAGACACCTCTTTCTTCGGAACGCAGCATCCCTGCACATAGCTGTAGAGCTTTCTCAATTTGTATAGATAGCTAAGTGAGCTATTTGTATGTCCAAACACAATTGAAAGTTCCTGCGTTTTATTGGTTTCGCTTTCTCTCCACGTTTGCAATTTTCAGCTCTCTACCATTTCCTTATAGACCGCTCTTTTGCTGAGACGTCTAAAAATATTTGGCGAAGAAGTCATTGGGCTTGAATTACCTCTAGAAAATTTGGTAAGAAGAACGCCACAGAATTACGTGTGTTAAAAATGGTAATTCGTTCATCAAATGATCTACAAATCTATAAGGAAAAGTATAGCACTGAACCGTAAATTTCACGCCATTCCATCCATCTCGATGGTGACGTTAGATGAATCAGGGTGCAGTGTGAAATATCCTAGTGGAAGATGGCTTAATAAAAATAAACAGTCAGGTCTACAGGGCTGAGTGAAACAAAAGGAATGAGTGTCAGGTAGGCACACATAATGTGTAGTCCTCGTTAGGTGGCGAAAACACATGAAAATGAAAACGAAAATGTCGACGAAATAACTCACGGAACTATCTATCAATTTCCCCCAACGCTACTATTACTCATTTGTAACATTTTTCTACATCCGACGGCTGCTGGAAAGATTGTATCAACGTGTTGTAGAAGATTATGCAAATGCACTTACCATGGTGTCTAAACGAGTAAATTGGAGTGGAGCTAAAAGTTGACGGCTGTAACCGATGCTTAGAAACATTTACGGTTTTCACTCACATAACCGGCCTAACTCGACTAAAACTCGCAAGAGCACTTGACCATAGGAAAATAATAAATCCAAATTATTTCACGTGAGTGAAATGGAGAGTAATGACAAGCAACAACACGTAAGTGGCTGTGTATTTTGACCAACCGACTTTTAATTAAGCAAGTTTCGCTGCAGTAATGACCATTTCGGAGAGAACGATTCGCGGCTGGCGAACGTGAATAAAAAATCGACTTCCCGCGGCACTCCAGACGGCTAGGCTGTTTGCGAGTTTTCATTACTGACCTCTGAAGCTACTTCTGAGTTTCAGTAAAATGGCGCACGCATGATTTCATTTGTGTAAAATCAAGTGTGCCTTTAGCAAATAGTCTCGTAGGCGATGATAGCGCTCGCTGAGTATTTCAGAACGTTTCAGTCTTTGCTCGTTTGGAAGATTTCACCTTCCAATGGCGTATTTGGAAGCCAGATATTGAGGCAGTTCTACCGCAGTAAGGTCGTGATTCAGATATGGCTGCCAGGCTTGAAGTGTATATTCGACATGGGGGCGAACATACAAGCTGGGTATCTGTCGGAAACTAGTGGTGTCTACTTCTCCAAATGCTTGTCGCAAGAGACAGGTTTGCTAGTCATCAGCTTACGACGCCTTTCTGAGTTGCATGGGAAAACGCATGTTATTCTGACTAAGCACGCCAAGATCCAGTTAGACGGCAGATGACCGCCAAACTTGTGTTCCTAATCAGTATGAGTATATTTGCTGGTGTCTTATGACGGGTACCTTGCATTTACTCACATTAAAATGCAGTACTCCTTGGTGTGCTCACTAGTGTACACTAAATAGCTCTTACTGAAACAACTTCTTTTTGACAGTAATCGGAATACTACAGCAAACAGTAGGCAACTTGTAGCGATTGTCTGTTCAAGGTCATTGATAAATAACAAACCAATCCTAGCCTTAGAATTGATCCCTGGGTTAAACCAGACTCGAATGGTATGGGGTCAGATAAGGAACTCCGGACTCTGACCAATAATTATGGTTGAAGGAGAAATTTGGCGATCCAACTCATGAGGGGGCCACCAATGCCGTAATACTGGGGATTGAAAAGGAGAATCCGATGATCCAAATGAGCGAATGCCTTTGACGACTCCAAGTAGATCACGTCAACTTCCTCACCAGCATCAGCTGTCTCGGGCCAACTACTTTGCACGATTAATAAATTCATTATGCACGGTCGCTATATACAGACGCCGTGTTTTTCGGAAGCAATAATGTTGCAATTTTCCAGGTAATACACCAACGCATCGGCAACGATGTACCGTACAGGAAGAAGGAATACCGGGCAGGGGCTTGAGGAATCAATCCTGCTTATGTCGTTGTAAATCGGTTGTTATTCCAAGTTACCACATAGCAAGAACTTAGTTCTGGTATAAGCAGTGCTGAAGAGCCAAGGCAAAAGTTCTGCTAGTTGTCTTTCTATTGCCTCCAGAGCTTCTGGGCGAACGGTATCGACAGCACAGGAACTATGGTAGTGCAAAACGACAGCTTCTGCAAAACAAACTCCGCGGCTAGATTATTGCAGTTGTGTCCCGGCGGCAAACAAACCAATGCTGGCAGATCGTTTGATAATATGCAGGTAAGAAATAAGCCTCCGTGTGGAGTAACAAGGACCACCAATCTGGGTTAACTTTAATATCGGGACTAATATTTGTCGCTGGGTTCGCCAGGATAGCTGTGCGTTATATCTTATTCAGAACTGCTATCGCATCAAACGAATTATACCCTAACTATACGACATGCTGCAATTGATGGCGTTTATAATTCGAGTTTCGACAAGATTGAGTAGTAAACAAGAATATGAATAAAATGAACGCCCTAACGATGACAGCTATTCAAAATAGCATTGGTTCTAAAGCTGCTTTACGAATAGTTAATGGCAAACTGTACGGTTGAGCCTGTTTCGAACGCATCTAAAAGCACCATTTTATTGGGTAGAATTCACATACAGTTAGACAGTAACGCATTTGTAAAACAAAAGCTTCATCTCTTCAACACAACAAGTCAGTACGTTCACTCGTTTGTCAGAGCACCTATGCGAAAAGGTTCGGAATCGGTGTCGAAAGCATCCATAATTTACATAACCGTACACGTCCCTGATACAAACCACCACACAACTTCGGTGTATCGAATAGAATTTGTCCGGAAACTCCCTGATTGTTGTTCTAAATCCATCCACAGACGTTCCGACTGCGGAAAGTAAAACACTGCATCACTCCGATACGAAAACAGTAATGTTCCAATTGGATTACCATTTTAGACTAGGATAATCACATACAAGCTGCATTCGTGAAGTAAACAATCCGGAAAAATTTAATGCGTATCACTGTCTTCTTAGCGTGTTCTTTTACTGTATGCCTAAGTCCTGAGTCTGAATTATTTAAAAACTTACAATTAGGCGACCACTTCTTATTTGGTGACACGGCGTTGGAATATCACCTAATGAATAAAGGATCAACTTGTAAATTTTATCCGCGTTCATACCGATGCATATAAGTTCTTGAATTTTACTCTGATAATTAAATACGGTATTTGTTGGTACAAGTAAAACGTGAGTGTTACTTCTTATTTCTCAAGTATTTCGTGTGTATATTTCACTTTGATGACACGTGATTTCTATGCCTCGCTTATGCTTGTTGATCACAAAATTTTCCGATAATCAAGACTGATTGCTATCAATATTTGCCAGTATTATATGCATATCGATAATTTAAATCAGAGACTTTTCAGTGTTAGTAACTTACACCTTATACGGAAGAACCTACCTAAAACTAATGTGTATATCTCATATATACAATTTATGTTACTGACTAATGCATCACGACATCGTAGTTGACAAAGTGGTAAATTTTGCAGCCTGCCCAGTTAGACGCGGGCGATATTTTTCTTGTTTGGATTAATGCTGGACTCTTAGTTTAATTCATTAGTCCGAACACAGTAATTGTAAAGTTTCTTTAAGATGAGATTTAGCAAGCATATTTGTGTCATTAGTAACCGCAATTACACTTAGCATTGCACCTGAATATCGCGGGGTGGATCCCAGATCGCTGTTTCGAACAATCCAACTTTTGTGGCGCCACCGACTGTTCGTACCCAAGATCGTAAAGAGGACACTAGACAAGCCAGTCCCGAGATGTACACATGAGTGTTATTGTCTTACTGCGTAGATCAAGTAACATGAGTTATCACAGACTGGTATTGACAGAACACGCACAAATGGCCGAGCTGTGTGCATTGACAAAGTGAACACAAAACCCTTGTGTGCTAGTCGAAACGTGTGTGATTTTAGAGAAGGCGAGTTGTTCACAAGTGCTGCATGTTGTGTGATCTAGGCGACAGGAACAATGTTATCTCACACAAAACAGACATTAGATCCGTAGGTTTTGGTGAAAACATGCTAACCGTGTGTACACCCGGCTGTAGTCATTAGTACGTTCGACTCGGAACATGAAGTTGATTCGCGTTCTGCTGCAAAGTAACCAGTTGGAACATAAGTCCGTGAAGCCGTTTGCCTTTGGTTTTCCAAACCCTGGATTTAACTCGGGCTCGGTTGGCTTTTAACTTGACAATGAGGATTCTGCTTCACTCTAAAACGATACAGTGGTTGATGAGGCAGTACTACTGAACTATGTTGTAGCCAACCAACAACATATGAGACACCGAATGATACGGACGATTGAACGTCAATACAATAAAGGACTAATCAAGCGAGTTACAAGCAACGGTATAAGCGGAAACGGGCCCATGAGAGAATATCCATTACAAACGACGTGGGTAGGCCAATAGAAAACAACGACATGATGTGCTTAAACAACTTTCAAGGAATTAACGGTGGCGGAACAAAAGCAGCGACAGAGAATTGTCAAATAAGTGTATGTGCGATACGCATCCTCCTAACAATAACAACGTCAATGGAAATCAGAAAGGACTTGGATGGACGTCATAAAGAACCGGGGTCTATTCTCTATAATGCCAAGCACGCCCTCAGAGGCACGAACATATATGTACGAAAGTGCACATTACGTCGATCATAGGCTGCTCAGATAAATTTGGATGCTGGGCAGTTATTGACAATTAAAAGGACACAGGGTGGAGTTAAGCGTGCGTGGACCAAGGTTTGAAAAATGCAGTTGGCGGGTTTGCTACAGGACGCTATAGCAAAGCCCAAATAAATAATTGCGACAAAGCTGTTATAAGAATTATTCTGTTTTTAAGTGATTTCACATTAGAAGATGGAGTTTACTTGGGAATCCAGTGACCTGGACTTCTGTGGTGGTCCCGATTGGCCTCGCTCAAGGTTCACTAAAACTGCCTGACTCAGGCACCCGCGACCGCATGTGCTACAGCACCATGTACTCGACATCGATGTGGTATAACCCATTGGGGCTTGCCGCTTCTTCTCCGCATGCATTAGGTCTTCCGCCCGCACCTCGGCACCTGCCTTCCTGATCAGATCACGCCATGCGCGCCGATCAACCGCCTTCGATGCCTATGACGTGTAACTAAGGTTGGGACTACGATGACACATTGATCATGTCCTCCTAATGAAGCTTTGTTTTCCGTGGTTGCCGCTTTCCAATACTCAGCTGACCATATAATAGTTGTCTCGGTATCCGCGTCGAATCCATACGGCTCACATGACCGGTCCAACTCAGGTGTTTCGGCAAAATTACATATTCTGCTGCACACATTCCAGTTCGGCGCAACGCTTCCGCGTCCGCAACGCTGTCGCACCGACCGTTGCGCAAAATCCGTCGCAAGCATAGATGATGGAACAGCTCGAGATATCGCACATCCCGCCGGTACATCTCCAAGGTTTCACTGCCATATAGAAGAACGGACCACACATTGAATTTGTACACAATCAAGTTTGTGTCCACCGTAAGCTGATGGTTGTTCCACACTCGGTGCTCTAGCTTCCCGAATGCTGCCGCTACCTTCGACACACAGATACGCAGCTCACTGTGTAGCTACTGGTCATTCGACAACGCACTCCCAAGGTAGCAGAAGCGGGAGGTGGTTTCTAATACTTCAGCACCAATGCTGATTCGCGGCAATATTAAAGATTGCACCTCCGGTGAAGGCTGAAAGAGACAGACAGTTTTGCTTGTGTTGATGGTGAGCCCGAATTTGGTCGCTGTCTAAGCCAGAGCACTAATCATTTGCTGCAACTCATTCGCGCTGTGTGCAAACAACGCACGATCGTCAGCAAACAGCAAAATACGGATAGTTTTCTCACAAACTAGGGTTCTCGCACCGAAACGAGGGGTGTTCATTAAACCACAATTAAAACGGTGCTCCAAACGAACACCGTAAGCACAAGTTGCATCAGAAGCACGAGACATTATTGCATAAAGATAACTGTTAAACAGAGCAAGACATATGACACAGCCTTGCTTCACACCAGAGACAACTGCAAATGCACCGGAGGTATCTGCACTCAGCTGCACGATGGCGCGCATACCACTGTACAGACGTTCACTTTAACTTACGAAGTTACTCGAACAACTGCTAGTTTGCAATCATCTCCATAGTTTAACCCGGCGTACCACTGCCTGACTCAAAAGACCTCGATTGACCATGAGGCCGGTAGATGCGTGAGCTCCAGCTGTAGTATATAATAGATGGTCACTGATGGCTAATCAAAAGTCCATAGGTAGTTAGCGGAGATTTTTATTCAGCTGCTTTTGTGAATCAGCTTATTTACGACTGATTTTTGACTCAATATTAGTGCTACTTTTTGCCGTTTTAAAATGCTGATGTACTACTTTGGAGGTAAGTAACCCCAGGTTGGGAACCCCTACCTTATTGTGACGTCAATATCAATGGGAGTTAACATAAGCTGAGCTCAGGCGCTTCGAGGTAAGAAACACGGTCTATGCGTCAGTGAGCAAACGGCCCATGTGTATAGAGATAGAAACAATCCGTATACCGATAAGTACGAGTAGCTGACATATGCAGCGAGAATGCACTTGTGTAGAACTTGAAACCAGATCCACATGTGGACGTTTGAATGTGGTGAGACTAATATTCAAGAAGCAAGTAGAGTTAACATCGAGTCACTGAATCTAGGTTGCAGACTAAAGGAGACAAATCTTGGTTGGTACGAAGTGAATGGTCTGTAAACAGTTCCTGTGCATCTCAGTGCGGGTACCATGGAGCAGGATAGACGAATCTTAAGATAGGGCATTCAGGATTCTTCGATAAATGTATTTTTCACTACCCAATGAATATTGTGGGATGATCTATATTTCCCGAAAAGTGTTTATATGTTTTCTGCTCAGAGGCGTACCAGTAGTTTACTGAATCTGGCCGAAATATTTGAGGTGATTCGAACACGGGTTATTCGTCGCAATTGCGGTCAGTTAACCAAAGTTCATTATGTACATCAGGAATATTCATGTCAAGTACTAAATGACGGAATGCAAAATGTAAAGAATGCGTTGGATAACATTTATTTTTGCCTGTTAAGAAAATACCACCGGCAACCCAGTAGGACGATTCAGTGAAACAAATGAACTATTTAAGGAACACAGTATCCTAAACACTATGTCTCTTGTTTGGTTTAGATCAGTGATGTGAAAACTCTGGCCAGCGGGCCAAAGGCGGCCTGCATTAACATGTCAACCGGCACACTGCCTCCTAATGTTATACTGAATACAATCTTGATATTTTCAGTATAGTCAACAGTATGTAGCCTACAAAAATTAGGGAGGATATAAGTACAAAATTCACTGGCGTGAAAAGCTGGCAAAAGCAATGCTATAGTATTGTTTATTTTTAACCATCTAGGAAAGTCAATCTAGTGATTTTACCAAAGGGATCTTAAAGAAAATAAACCAAGAATTTAGTTTCAATGAGCAAACTTTTCATATTTCATCACATATCTCGTAAGGACCAAGTGATGTAACTGTAAATCAGTTATATTTACCAAGAATAATATATATCGAATGGAAAATTATCAAAGATAGCATTTCGTAAATGATCGTTTGGCAATTTTCAAGTAGTTAACGCGCAAAGGCATAGAGTGAATGAGCTTTTGCAAAGTTCAGTCATGCTTTCACTGCGAGCCCACGTCACTACAAATGATTCAAGGAGTAGTTGCTTGTTTGTAATAATTTTTTCTTCAGTACTGACTTTAAAATTGCCTACAAATTCTCTATGGGGTTCATGTCAGGGCTAATACCAGGCCATGGCAACACTTCTATATGTCTACCCTAGGGAGTACGGGTGAATTCACGCCCCATGTGACATGGAGCACTGCCATGTATTTAAAGGAAGTTTCCTGTCCCTGTAAATCCGTTTTCCTTTGACCATTCACACAGCTGTGAGATCCGTTGGTGCTCCATTAGTTCTTTGTACTGCTGCTGGTTCATGTAACTGTGGACGATGGAAAGCCGACCAGTTCCGTAGATACTCATGGAGCTCCATATCATGACCTCAGTGGGATGTTTGACTCGTTGATTGATGTAGTTTTCCCTCATCTGTTCGCCAGGTAATAGGCAAACATATAGAAATTGCTGGTCAGCGCATCGGATGATGCACTCACCGTTGAGAACCACCTAAAATGAAACACATCAAAACGCAGAAGACACAGCAAATGCAAGATAGACACAATTTTCTGGTAAAATCCTGATGAAAATAAAACTTTCGCTTCTTTGGACCATTTTGGAAGCTGTTTGGCCCATTTCTGTCGTTTTGCTTTCATTTGTTTGGTCAACTTTTGCTTCTTCAGAGGCCTGTAAGCTCGAAGTCCAGAATCCAAAGTTCGTCTTCCTACAGTTCTCGAACTAACTGCAACATCATGCTGTTCCAGCATCCCTTGTAGCTGTCTGCTAGATGCTTTGCGATTCTTTAGGCATTCCCTTAGTAGAAGTGAGTCGTCTCGAGCTCTTTTTCTCTTCTGTGACCACATTTACCGGAACGTTTAGGGAACAGGGGTAAATTATTTTACTGTTTCTTTCGAAGTCCACATACAGACGCTGGGCTGACACCAATCTTTGTTGCAATTTCCGCGCCTTTAACATCTTCTTTCAACAACATTTCAATCAGTGCACGCTTTCGAGGGGTTAGGTCACGTAATTTACCCATTAGTATGTCAACACCATCTAAAAACTGGAGATCAATACAGTTGTGTCATTACTTGAAAAGAAACCTTGGAAAATAACAATAAAATTAATTAAACATACCTATAAATTGATCCAAATCCAGACAAATGTAATCCTGAAATGTAGAATCTAGCTGTAAATAACGAAGTATGATAAAAATGTAACCGTCCGTTTGCATAATCACGGCACACGTCACATCAACCAATTTATCATCATTTACAAAAACTCACCTACTATGCCTTTGCGTGATAACTCCTTGAAAATTGCCAAAGTACCATTTACGAAATACAAACCTTGAGGATTTTCTATTCGATATATTAATATATTAAGTTATTGTGATGTTATTAGGTTATATATTTATTAAATGTTATTATGTTATGTTAATATGTGGTTGTTATTATGTTGTTATTATCATTTTTTATTCTATAATTATTATGTTATTCATGGTAAATATCACTATTTTACAGTCACATCCTTTGACTCTTACGAGATAAGTGATGAACGATGAAAAAAGTTGATAATGAAAATAAATATCTCATAATTTGGCCAATATATATATATATATATGACTGGCTAAAGCTAGTCCGCTCTGAGAGCAGGCATTTTGCTTTTTAGGTTAGCTCAGTCTTTAAATGTTTTTGTGCTACCATGTACTTTACGGTACTTCATTAGACATAACCGTTCCACCTTTCGGATTAGTTATAACCACAAATGCAAAATGTTTCTACTCTTGTTTCACAACCACTATGATAAAGGGGTTTAAACTGATCTTGGAAAAATTAACAAATAGAGATTCGTTGACAATTTATTTACAGGGTTGTCATTCCTCTTCTAGAATGGAGAGTGCGACTAAAGATGGATTGTTATTGACGAAGAGCGCAGCTTCCAAGAAAAGTGGGGACTGGAGTACTTTTTCACTGAACTACTGAACATGTGTTTGTGTGCACTTGATTTGTTTGGAGAGTGTGGCTGCCTCGAAGGGATGCACTACGAACTGGCACTACCAAACGAATCCTACTAACTATGAAAAGGAACGAGTTGAGAAAGTGAAAGTACTGTAAGCTGGAATAACCTCACAGCAAAGCATTTTTGTTAGTATCGGTCAGGCAAATGAAAATGCGACATAGGCAAGTTATGAGTTGGCAAACCTAATACTGTAACAACGCGAACCATCTAATGTAGAGGATTTTATCAACGCATGTATGATGGAAATTGTGGAATATAACGGTCCTTAGAAAACGTTACTTTGCCCATGTATACTAGATATACAACAATGTGGCTCGCAGAATTAAAGATATTTCCTCTGATATTAAGGGTATATTAAAAGCAAAAAGAGCAAAAGTTAACTATTTTTCAAAAGCCTGTGATGAAAGCACTGATGAATCTAACACTGTTTAGCTTCTCAATATCTTTAAAAGTTTAACGATGACGCCTGTGAGTTAGGAATTACTTGACCTGTATTCTTAAGGACGAAA
This sequence comes from Dicrocoelium dendriticum, assembly GCA_944474145.2. Classification (NCBI taxonomy): domain Eukaryota; kingdom Metazoa; phylum Platyhelminthes; class Trematoda; order Plagiorchiida; family Dicrocoeliidae; genus Dicrocoelium; species Dicrocoelium dendriticum. The sequence continues at coordinate 170,929,279 of OX104063.1, forward strand.
CAAGAACAACTGATTTATTTGCCTCTGCTTCTTCTGAAATAAATGAGCTTAAAATATTATGACAAAATTCTCTTCAATTATTACTGACGCTGTTCCAACCATGACTGCCTAGCACGAGAGATTAGCAACACTAATCTGTAACAAATCAGCGAAGTGGGGTGCAAAGCCATTAAGCTGCACCGCATCATTCACCAACAAGTTATTTGTACCAAAGAGCTTAGGTGTGATTATGTTATGAAGCCAGTGATAAAAGCGATCAATTACCTTCGCTCAAAAGCCCTGTTTCTTTGTTACTTTCAGCAGTTTCACCTCCACATCCAGAAGAATACGGGGATATTGTATAGCACAGTGATATTAGATGTCTCATTTGAGAGAATGTACTCCATCGATTCTACTAACTTAGAAAAAGATTGGATGATTCATGGGAAACAAAGGACTACAGATGCCAGAACTATATGAGCCTACTTCGTTGGCTGATTTTGCCTTTTTGGTTGATATAACACGTCCCCTGAACAAGTTGAAGGTGAGCCGTAGGGTCAAAATGCAGCGGTGAGCCAATTGTATTCACACAGCAAGGCCTTTAGGAATAAGCTGCAAGGTTTCCAAAAACAAGTGTCTTGAGCGCAACCCCACACCACACATTTCTAATCAATACAAGAAAGCATGACATTTCTTCCAGTAAGGAGCATCAATTCACAAATGCAGAAGTATGTCCCAAAATGGTATGCACGATCGATGGATCTAAAAGGCGCTTTCAGGAAATGGCAACAACCGTAAAAGGGGTCAATCTTTTTTCGCCTTTCTCTGTGGAACCTGATACTGCTGCATGCTACCTGCAAATGGAATTCATTGAATTGCAAATTAATATTGGATGTCGCTGTCGGCACCAACAGTTAACGCCCATCAAATTTAAATCCAGCTGGATAAAGATAGATTCCAAGCAATTCAAACATTAGCTAAGAAAATACTCAGCTTGTTTGTCTATGCATAGTTGCGTGGGCAGGCATTCTCAGTTTAAGTTTAACATGATCAGTTTGAGGATGAGTCTTACTCATCCTCACCTAGGTGGTATCGTACGAACCAAAATCAGTGAACTTGAGTCTGACCTCAAAATTTTACAGCATCCCAGATAACAATTAAACCACTCACCTTAAAGAGATGTGAGTAAACATTTATAATGTATCCTTTTTGGTTATTATCTAAACGTCAGGTTGAATATGGTCCGATATGTTTTTGCCACAACATATGACTCTTCATGCGGAAAGTTTGGACGCCGCGAGATTAGATGATGCTCAAAGCGCAATTCTTGAAGCAGTCAAGTAAAAGCAAAGTAGCGCAGTGAGAAATTTTGGAAACTATTACCGCTGGAGAGGTTTCATTCGATTGAAATCCACACAATAATTTTATCAGCAGATTGATATCGTACAGGGGACGATTTCCGCTGTATCTTCTCTATGCTCAGCACAATGCATTTGATTTAGTATGGTTTATTCATAGAATATAACAAAGTCAGATTCAGTGTGCAAGACGAAGTTTGGATGTGTGCTTGGATGACGGATCTGCAATTATTAATCAGTAGAACAGTTGTTAACGAGCCGCCGTCAAGATACGCTCACCGAAAGTGCTAAATCGCTGCTGCTAGCTATTAGTACATCAAACAGCCTTCACCGAACTCGTTAGAGGTTGCACGACAATTGGTGTCATTTACTCGCATAGCAGTCTCTGGTAATTATGAAGCTACCGCGGTTGGTCCATTAATTAAACTCCGAAAAATAAGTCAAATGCTAACGGATCTTCTCGTAAACAGGAGAGACCCAGGTAATTATACGAATGAGTTGATTGAGTTAAATGGTTAGCTTTCTAAACAAGGTAGTAAAAAGTTTTGGAAATGTTATTGCTCTTGTTTGCGATTGAGATACAATTTTCCCAGTATTCTATACGGTGTTTTTGTGTATAACAGGTCTGTACCGCCCAAGCTAAGCAACTGCTCCTTCCGCGTACCTTCCTGCTTAGTGCTTCGTAAGTACATTGGATTTGGTGTGTGCGGTCTGAGTGTTGTTCGATGTTGTTTAGGTTAATCATGATGGCTATGTGGATAAATAAAATGCTTCACTGAAACACCAGATGGCAGACAAATTGGCAAGCGACCGAATAAAGTTTAACTAACTTAAATGGTTCAGATAAAGTTGCTCGCAGTTAAAGCAGATAGCAATTGAATATTTTCCGCCGGAAAACACTGCATTCCTATGACGCGTTTCGATGTTATTTCATGGCACCGAATTCAAACAGTAAACGTTGCATCAAGCATTGCATTTGCTCGATGGCTTACGGTTAACGGCCACAAACCACATCCCCATGAGTATTTTCAAGTAGTAGTCGCCTTAGCAGCGTACATGCCACCTCCATTGGTGGCGACTTGCAATAGAAGTCGTTGCTCTGGGGTCAGCCCTGTCCTATGTACGTGCATAAGATGTACGATAGTGGAGAATGAGACGCGCTATATCCCAGTTAGATATCAGTCACCCAAGGCTCAGTGGCGTAATTCACTGACTGGTAAGAGTAAGGCCATGGATTCGAACCTGGCAGGATTCGGCGGGTGCGCGCTACTGACGAGTCCCAATAGGAAGAAACGGCCCTCTAGCGCTTTTCTGGATTGTCGTGGCTGTCTGCCTAAGTATAACTACGAGGAATATTTAAAAATCTGTCGAATAGATTGTCCACAATATTCGTTCTCTTTCGGTACCTCGAACATTGAACACTCTTACAAGTCAAGTTATGTTTGCCCCTACATTAACTATGTTCAGAAGACAACTTGACGGCACGCTAACCCGTTTGCAATCCGTGATATAGTCCGTTTCCATCGGAGGACGAACCGAACGCTGTGCGGTTCAGTGTCCACTGCAGTGGGAAAACATACAACTCTGTTCTTGTGAACAGTTAATTGAATGACATAAATACGAAGTTTTCCCATGTTTATTGTCATTTTCCACCTTTGGTTTTATACTCCTCGCTCCTCTTCTTCTATGGAAATTGTGAAGCACTCGATTTTCTACCCGTTATAAATCATTTTTCGCAGACTATGCTTGTGACCTTTTGGGAGAGGTCAGCAGTGCTCATTACACAACACTGACAAAAGCATAAGAAATTATCTTACCATCAACACCCTTGACATAAGAACCACGACATCCTGCAGTATCAGGTTCGACTAGGTGTCTGGTTGTGATAGTTTGCGGCCTACTTCATACGAACATACAAGTTGGTGCAGTGCACTGAATGGGATTACCGCCTAGGCCATTGACTAATCCAAGATATCCTTAAATGTGGGGGTAGTGTGTTCTTTATACAGTAGCAAGTTTGTGTCTCAAATTATCATTCGGCTGGTCTAGTCCCATGTTCAGCACAAGTTCTTTTGTCATAGAAGCAGTTACATGCGCACTAGAATCTCTCATATGTTCAACAAGAAGTATGACAAAAGGTATTCAGCCGTCCGTAGTTATATCATCCCATGTGATGGAATAGCATTGATTCGGGGAAATTTAGGAACTTTCACTTCCTGTAGTAGAGTGCATCAGTTCCCCGTATGCTTGTCGTCACTACTAATGCAAGCGTAAGTCTCACATACACTTTCACCTAAGTGGGTGCTGGAGATGAATCCATTGGTGATGGTCAGAGATAAACTCAATATCAATTATGTCGTTGCGCGCGCGTTCTTCATATGACATCGGTGCGCCTTCACTCTGAGCACAGTTTCAGAATTGACAACCATAAGGGCGGAATAAGAGATGAAATCATTTTGTCCCGCCAAAATAAAAACGAAAATAGTACGCTGAGTTCACGAAGGACTTTAAAAACCTTATGTTATTCGACACGGTGCAAGTTAGATTAACGGACGTTTTCGCCACATCTTCCTATGCTGTTGATCGTACGTATGCCTAGATTTATTCAAGTTCCTCTTCATAAACCTGGCTAGACACGGAATAAATGTTTTGTGATAGTGTCAATCAGATGGTGCTGCTTTTTCTATTTTATTGCTTTAATCAAAGATAAACTTCCAGCAACATGGAGCAATTGGTGCTAAAACATAAAATAGCTGAGCGTAAGGAATTTACATATTAGGCTGTACTAAGAAAGGGTAGTTGAAATGCACCCTTTGATTTCCGGTTGGAATAATAAACAGCCACAGAGAACGAATTTAGTGAAACTGTTGTGTTGCTGGTTTTTGGTCACACTTAAAAAATGCCATGCAGAATATTTTTTGGAGTCAGCCATGTATTACTTTTTTCTGCGTTTGGGTACCGTTTCGTAAATCTGCTGGTAGTGTTCATGACACAATTTTCAGCTCGCTGTTGGCCTCATCCTTGGAGCAAATACTGCGAGTTATCGTGAAGGCGGTGCGAACCAAAGACCGGTTATAATGTAGAGGGAAGGATATTGTTGGAGTTGAGATACTGTCCTGTTAACTAAGCATGTGAGGTGCAGTACGAGGCAGATTGCCTTCTTTCTTTCCTAGATTTACCTCTGAGAAATGTGTTACACATTCCTCGTTCGTGAATTCGATCATTATTTGGTAGCTGTTTAGAACATCCAGTATTTACACTGTCTGCTGAACGGTAGTAACCACAGAGAACTTGTCAACATGGTAGTTAATATACCCGTGCTCATTCTGATAAGTGTTCCCGAAGTGGCCTAGGCAAATTACATCTGGGAATCGTCGAAGTGCTAGGCCCATGGTCACATGATAATCTCGCTGATTTGACGTTATACTGAAGTGGAACTAGATTGCTTTGGTACACAATCACTAGAGTTGATATGCTGGGAACCCCGAATTGTCGGCGTGGTTACTGATGATGTCCAAATTCTACTCCAATTGAACATTGTTGAACACTGACAGCATAGATAATTTGGTTCCACTCTAACTGCAAGCCTCGTGCTTTGTAGACATATCCGAATGTAACTTTGCAGGTGCACCCTGATAATTTTCGCAGGGTTGACCCTAAAATCTCGGCTTTAGCGAATGCGCCAAAACGGATTGTCGCTAATTTTATAATAGAAACATTAATCGGATGAAGACTTAACCGAATAAAGCATCCCAGCCAACGGACTACGGCACATACTTAGACCGAAGAGATAACATACTGAGCTTTGACTAAAATGAGAATAATTGCCACCTTAATATGAGCGCGAATTCATTGGAAATACTAATTGTGTTGTATAAAACAAGAATTCATAAGCTAACCATTGTTGCCATCAGCCATGCTAATGCTTTGATTGCCCGTATCCTCTCTATGCCTCCAATTCACTTAGGTCTGGTGCCACATACATCCAATTTGTGGTAAAATGCCGGTTGCAACCTGGAGCCGATATACAACCAACTGAATAGTTTTATTGTGTTATTTGCTGTTCTTCAATTCAGATTGTGAATCGATTTGTTCTGCCAGTTTTCATGCCTTCCTTATCAAACCTCGACAAATTTTACATGTTAATGCTTTTGCCATTGTTTCTTCTCACGTCGGTAGTGTTTGTGGTAAATACGGTAAGATTGATAAATATGGAATAAGACTATCTTGAGGCAAACGTTGCATTACAGAAGGTGTGTGTGCTGAGCCAGCTTATATTTCAAACCTGCATTATGTGGCCATAGCAATACATGATTTATACGCCTCTAGCATCAGAAAAATCGAACTGTCTATGCATTATCCAACCGCATATCATATGTGAGGATTCCCTTAACCGACGGTAACTCCGTTTGTTTCTATCGGTTATACAAAGCTTTTTCGGGTGCCATCCTTTTCCTGATATAACCGATGTTATTTTCGCTGCAAGACATCACTAAATGCAAGTTAGTCGAAATATATACTCCATGCTGCGCTACGCATAACTTCACCAGATCATTATCAACTGGAAATGAGTAGAAAACAATTTTGGACATTGGGGGCCACTGGAGAGGACAAATGATGATTTGACAACCAAAGTGTTAGAAGTTCAGTTGCATGCCATCTGAAGCCGCGAAATGCACAGGCTTATTTCAGTAACAATTCGAAACGAAAATATGTGCCGTTTCACAAGACAGCCTGAGGAATTTGAAACCTCGGTAAGTTGAACACTGAAGAAACTGAACCAAATTAGCCAACAAACAGAGGTGATTTGTGCACAGAGATCTGGATCCCTAAGGTTTACACGATGAGCCTGTATGCAGGGACAAACCAGAGTAACTTAGAGAAGTAGTCAGGACATTGAGGTGATTAAATTCTGGGGTTTTGCCGTCTGAAGCCTATTTGGTAGCTGCGTCAACAGCCCTTAGACTGGCAATATAGATGACGAATACCTCGCATCCCTGAGTTCCCAGCGACTCAAATAATAGCAATTCAATTTTTGATAGTGCACAAAATCTACAAAGCAACCACGGAACTTCATTGTCTTTTCATCACATGCTGTGATAGTGCAGGTAAAATGGCAATTCTCGTGTATTATATGGATTGCTGCTCTTTACCTTAACATTCATGATCCGATTGGATGCACCCATGAAACAGTACTTCTATGTGGGTATAGATTGTCATTTAGAGAGGCATTTTTTAGACGAGTTGACCACTTTTCACACCGTGCTCTGTTGTTGGACGATCCATTGTTTGAATGCCAAAATATGCATATCTGTTGTGTAAACTTGGGGTATGTTGCTACTAATTACGCTCAATTTGTTTTTTGAAAAATGGAAACCACAGCCACCGAAGCACTTTTGGCCCACGGAGAATGACAGATTGCCTCACAAGAACTATTACTTTGTTTTACTGTCAATAGGCCTCTCACCTCACAGCACACACAATGACCCACATATTTTCAGCTCAACACCACTGGGACATTGTATTATCCGAGGGCCCTCTGTGTCAAACCGATATATTTCAACGTTGAAAATACGCTCTAAGTATGCATTGATTGAGAACTCTTTGCACTGGAAGCAAGCGTTTAAAGATGGTTATGCTTCCTGCTCAAGAAAATATGCGTTCCATTTTAGTGAGCATTTAAGTAAGTACTAGTATCTGCAAAAGTGGTGACGCAGCACTAATCAAGGTAACTTAATAGGCATGAAAATATAGCAACCCATTTTGAGTTTCAAAGCAAAGTCCTGCTTATTCGGATAAATACTGTCTTTGTTAAATTCGGAATATTCCCATTCTAAGGTTCTCGTAGGATAAAAATGTTCACATGATCGTTTCCCAATACCGACCCATGGTAAGCCCATGTTGTATATACATGGACGTGGCTGACGCGCATACACACCTCGACACACACATCCACGCAAGCACAAACACATAGGAACGCCCACAGTGTGAATGAGTGCACATGTTTTTCAAAGGACCTCCCGTGAAGTGTATCCTCCTTGTTAGCTTGCTTGAAACGCCCCACCCACGGGACATGATATTTCCGCTCCAGTTATCATTTCTCTCTCCCTTTCACCAAATCACTTTAAGCCCACCGATTTGTCAAACAACTGGGACTCATGAACTACTTTAGCTCTCGAAATAAGGTCTTGAGTCAAAGTGATCAACTGGTTCACCAAAACTCAGCTATCGGGAAAGACATTTTGAACTAGATACTGGGCGCTTTCTCTGAATCATCCAAGTAGAGAGAAAAAGCAGTATTCAATTAGCCTTGAAAATGCCGAAGATATTTACACATTTTCCAAAGCATTCACACATTTGTATGCGCATATAGACATTAGAATTGTGCCCCCACTTACAGGAGAAGTGCTGATTCAGCACAAGTCCACATACACAATAATCGTTGGGTCAATCTTTATAGTCAGAGTACCGAGTAACACAACAGCATACTTACCATAAATGGCTAGTTTGTAGCAAAAAATACAAAGGCATAGAATGCAGTAGTCGTTTAAACATGATGTCTTCCTTAGGGTGAGGTCGGAATGTCACTGTATTCCCAGCTGACAACAAGTGAGTAAGACGAGAATGTTTGTTGTGGCATGTATGCAACGGTAAATGGTTTAAATCGTTTCCTGCCCAAGATTCAAGCTTATACTAAAGGAAAATACGAAAACGCTAGGAAATTCCGTCCTGTAGGTTTGCCCAAAAATCTGTTATTGCATACCCTACAAATGCAATGCTTGACGTACAATAATATGTATCACAAGAATTAAGAAACATTTGTTGCAACCAGTAATAGTATGGACACAACAAAATAACTCGGAACATAGGTTTCTACACATGGAGGTGACGGCAAGACAGCCAATCAGAAGGAAAGACGTGCCTTGTACAATGAATGTTAGTAAATGATATGTGTACGTTAACCTGGCCTCGTAAAACGCACAGTAAGGAACAATACATAGCTTGACCGAAAATGCTGGCAAAACTAGGTTAAAATAGACATCTGGGGACAGTCATCACAATGATTTCTGTGGCGATTTTCGTTTGAACATGCAAACTGCCATACCGTGCAAAGTAAAGTGAAGGAAGGTGTAACAGCCATCACTACGACAGACATGTTGTTTGTTCAGACACTTCAACAGAGTCTGACCTGGGGCTTTAGTTTTAAGTAATACAACAAATCCTGTACTTGCAGTATGGACAAGTAAAGTCAAAAAACCGATGGATTCCTTTATCGTGAATGGAAAAGACTGCTGTTACGGTTGCAGAGCTAGATTGTGAAAGAAGGATAGCTTGTGAAAGATTTGTAGGCAGCCTCCAGTGAAGACTACTTTGACAAGTAGAATAATGGTATGTGGAGATAATGGTATGGAGTTGGAAGTGTATGTGGGTGTGCGAATAGAAGAGAAAGTAAGAGGGGAAAACTTCCGCGCTCCGTTGCTCAATGATTTCGCGTACCCCAAATGGGCAAAAACTTGTTTTGACAACTAATTGGCATTGCTTTGTTCAAACATTCGAACTAATCTATCAGAGGAATGTCGCCCCCAAGTCTCTGGGAATAACACAGCGCGTATGTTAGTATGAGCTACGAGAGTGGAAATATTCCTCTGAACTAAACATTACAATGGTTATCGACAGCAGTACTTTAATCGTGAAGATGCCGGTGCGTGGATGTCAAGAGCCGAAGCAAGCCGGCGTCAGTTTTACCCGACGGCTAACCTTTGTTAGTAGTTCCAGTGAAATATTTGTCAAAGTGCAGATTTTAAACATTCTGAGGATTTCTAAGAATCACCATGCCATTGGTGTAGTTAGGGTTTGGAACAATAAACACGTCAAATCACAATTTTTGTTTCCAGAATGGTTCATGTTCAGCAGGCGGACTAAATGAGAGTCACTAAACTGAAATATACCGGGTATTTACCGTATATAAGCTGAGGAATTTTGGACAATTGTTCTTGTGTCTATTGGGAGGTTGAAGTATATAAAGGTTATGAGCGATTTGGAAAAATCACACGCACAATCCACCAAGAAATGCACTGCACACCTATGCCACTATCTTGCCTTGGCATCATGCGCTAGTGACAGACGGTATTCCAGGTGGGGATTTGAAGTGCCTATAGGTAGACACGTTTGTGTGGAAAATTCCCGGTATATTGCGCATTTGACTTTCGTGACGGATGGCAGTATGTTAAACATGCTGAGTTTACGGAATCGAACACCTTCACTTAGAGGTACGTTGAAAAAAGACATGACAGGATAGCACGTACCGATAGATTTTATAGGCTCACACATCCAAAGGCCGTACGATGGTATTACAATTACTCGAACACTTCGAAACTAGCATCCGAGTCAAATGTCCAAAGAGTTTCTGGCACTGGTCGTCTGTTATTGGACCTCAGGGTGATTATCGTCATCTGGGCAGTTAAAATCCTTTGTTGATGGCTCTAAGCTCTAGTAATTGCGATCACAACACGTTAGGTCACCAGAACCGACGTACAGTAAAGCAGCTTTCGCTTGAGCAAACTTGTGAGAGCAGGTAGTGAGGAAGTCAACATCGAGGGAATCAATTTTGTTTCGCTTTTTGCTGGTAATTTTGGGGGTCCGCAAAAATACGGACACGATTTTGGACGAATTTGTCGGTTCAAACTCATACTGTCGCCTTAGACACAGATCGGATTATACAAGAAATATATGGTACTAAAATGGATGGACCAAATAAAAATTCTTCACTGTCGTCACGCTCGCAAACGATCCCGTTTTCCAGAGCACAATAACGAACAGAAACTTCGGGCTTCGCATCCGATAAACAGAGCAGAGTTTTAACAAACATTTTTTATAGCTGGCTTCAGTTAGCATAAAATTGTCTGCTTAAGCAGTGAAGCTGGATTTGTGCGTAGTTTCGCTTCATTTGTATTGAGAATTTTGATTGATTCGGATGATCCCGCTGAACATAAAAATAGTTCAAACAATGAATTTTTCAGACAATTCCTGCAAAACTTATATATTTTCAGTAATTCTACTTTCAGTACCCTGGTTGTATTTGTATTCCTCAATAATGCTTCTTGCTTAAAGTTCTTCTACCACTAACAGGTGATCATTAACTACGCGGGGTTCATGCGATACACTAAGAATACTCCATAAAATTACTCTTAGGGATAGGTACCCTGTCGTTGAACAAAATGTTATGCCCTTTAACATCATGTCAACTAACAGAGGGAGTAATGCCTTTGTCGCCTTACGTCCAACTGTCCATATCGCAGAAATTACTGGGAAATATTCACATCGCCTCTGAGATGGCATTATCTTGATACAATGTGATATACATGTGGCGCGGAAATAGCAGCGGCTTCTTTCCATGTGGATATAAGTGCGTGTCTATGCAGCACTTGCCGTGAAACTCGACATGCAATCCACATGTGTGTAAAGGAACATCATTACTCTCGCTAGCACATGATGGAATATCAACAGGTTGGTCAGTAACCCCATAGCGCGCATGATTTGACCGCACCGTATCAACTTCGCAAGCAATATGGCGCCTTGCGTGCATGCCCAGTGGAAAATCGCATTTCTGCTGAAAACTGAAGTCTTCCAGCTGCGCACAAACCGTCGTAGCTACTGCAGTAACCTAAATAGATGACTAAATCAATGATCACGCAATTAGCGCAGCGCTGCGGAATGTCGGCACTGAATGTATTGGTCTGTCATACTCCCTTCAATATTACCAATTTCGTGAATGCCTGTTCTAGCTCTGGTAGGGTACTTACATTCACCTGCAATATTGCTAATTATTACAATAGGCTATAAGTTTTCGTAGTACCGAGAAACTGATCCCACGAAAGCAAGGCTAATATTTATATTGCTACACGCTCAGGCATGCGAGGCTGTCCATTGTTTCGGTTTTAAACGGGTTACACTAGGGATGTTTTTGCGAATATTTTCCTTTGGTATTTTTGGCACCGTATGCTACCAGTTCGCCGACATCCTCATTTTATTGTTTTCGGTACAGCTTGGTGGTATCATGATGGTGGCGGTTTGATGGGAGCGAAGCGAGTATGTAAAGGATACAAGTTAGTTTCACTAATCGAAATCAGATGACTAATACACCATCTAAGTTAATGGACCGGAGTAATACCGTTTGTGCTATTTGTGTGTAGCAAGTTGGGGAGTTGGGAAAATAAGCGAACGACGTTATAAACGTAACTATAGTGGATCATCATACTCAAGTTGCTTTATCAGAATACGTTAGGCAGTATTCACATTGCATGTTGTTAAGGCTTTCGTGGAACAGTCTCTTGGGGACCTGCTTCCATGCGCGGTAGTCCCTCGAGAGTTTTCATTTGCATCTGGTCATGTAGCGGGGTGGTTTAAAAGCACACGTAACACTACCGATTTTATTCATAATTCGGGCAATTCTTTTTTGTGAGCTAGTTACTCATGCCAATCAGTCCTTTCGTCATTCGTATTTTTTTCATACATGATGACCTGGATCACCGGTTGGAGTCATATGCCATTAGGTGTGAGTTCAGGAGTTCAGGTTGCACTGTTTGTTAATGTGTGCACACTTTTTATATTCACCAATGGGTCTTTTGGCGTGGGTATACATGTTGCTTGGAAGCTTCAAACCGTCACCTCAGGAGAATGGCCCATTCTTGACCAGGAGAATAACAGGAATAATATGAAATCCTTAGATAAAGAGGTAGAACTATCCACGAAATAAGTCGCCAATTAGCATGTCTCGCGACATTATGGGAAGCCGTATGATTGAGTGGGATAAAATACTGCAGTAGTTCAGAGCAACAGGTAGCTTTCTCAATGAGTTTTCTTCTACTTTCCATACGCATTAGTTGATGCAAATTATCCGGGTACAATAGGACGGCAGATTATTTACAATATACGAAGGAGGGATGAAGCAAGAAATACACTTTCTTCGTTTCCTGCCTATAAGTGGGACTTCAAGGGTGGTATTTGGGGGCAAAGAATTATGTATTCTGAAGTGAAGCGAGCTTGTTTTATTGGTCATATTTTGTTTGTATCTGAATGAAACAACTCATGGGTAGACAGTTGAAGACCGAATATTTTCATTTTATTCTGTATGTTGAGAATAACTCCCGTTTATTCTAAATTTGGTTAGGTTCTCACTTGCCCGTACTTTCAATGCAAGCTTGTCCCATATGTGATTATACTTTACCGGGAAGCGGTTGGAGCGGATACTTGAGTTTCCATATTTTATGGGTAGTGAATAGCCCCTGTTTCATGTGGGATATGTTGAGGAATTTCGCAAATTAGGAAGCATTCCGGCAGTGTACACTCGGTAGTGTATAAAGTTGCAAAAGAGAATTAGATTATTTCGCAGGCGGCGCAGCCTTAGAGGGTCAAGTTTCAGGCGGCGACAGCGGTCTTCATAGTTCAGAGTGTTGGACCGGCCAATAAGAAGCTTCGTGAAATAACACTGAATATTTTTTAAAGCTATGCTATTCGTTCTACGCAGGTACTTATGGATAATTTTGCAGTACTTCAGCATGGACCTCACGATGACTTTAAACATTAACAGTCACGCTTCGGGCAGAACAAAGGATTTAGTGATAGAGCCTTTCAATTACTTTGCCATTGCTATCTGATATGAGAGATGTTGGGAAAAGTGTAGCGATGCGGAATATTTTACTTCAAGTTCCCTAACTGAAGAGGCTTTTCGGATGTTTATACCTACTAGGGTGATGGGGCCATCAAATATGCAGCATCCGTACCTAAGCATTTGCGATATTTCAGCGGATAATTTCATGGACCAATTTTACTCCAAGATTTCAGAGAATTAATTCCTCTTGTATGTTCTTAAGTCCCGATCAGGGTTATTGGGTAGAAATGACTAACGGAGTTTAATATCACCCGCAAAGAGGTGTGAACCTTCATGTTGAATGGAAACAAATATTATATTAGAATACACTAGGAAGAATAGTGGACCAAGGACAAAGTCTCGGACAATTCCGCTTGTAGCTTCTATCGTGGAAGAGAGTTGCTGGCGTGTTTAAAAGAGCGGTGTCCAAGCTACTAGGAAAGATTAAAAGAAGGTTATAAATAAGTTGCTCACTCCTTAATCTATATATGTCTAATGAGTATTGTAATTTTCTGAATTCCATTTATTATATTCATTGGCTTATGTCCAGAATTATTTTTTGTCACTTTAGCCATCCTAAGGTATTTTCGAAGCATTCTCAGAAACTACCTTCGTGTGGCCCTGGGCAGTGTTTCAACACTTATGTGTTTTCACACTGTAGTCACCAACAAATATTACAAGTATGTTTTTCATACCACTTTTCGTATAATCTCACGTCAAGTAAGAAGAAATTTAATTGCACTAATAATACATACCACCTGTGTTGCAATACACAACGTTTCGCATTTGACACAAATGCTTGTGTCAAATGGGAAACGTTGTGTATCACTATAAATACATTAACCGGTCGTTTACCAAGTTTTCTGAAATGATGACTTCCCGATCGGTTCCAAATTTGTTCCAATATATTCAGTGTTGCAATACTTATATATTTTCACACTGTGGTCACCAACAAATATTACAAGTGTGCTTGCCAAAAGTCTTTTCGTATAGTCTCACGGTCAGATAAGAAGAAATTCCGTGGCACCACTAATTCATACTACCAACATATTTTGCCTTGTCGAAGGATATTATTTAATACCCGGCATATAAAGTTATAAGGAAAAAAGCCCAATATATATTGCATGTGCGGTATCCGTATCCGCAGTTGCCTATCACTCTGGACTCCATGGGGACAAACAAGGTACGCCTGTGTCTACAAGTAAGTACAGTTCCGAAGTGAGCTGCTCAAGCCAAGGATAGTTAATTTCGATAACATTTTCCAGTCTGTGTCATTTCCGTAAAATATAATATTCCGACATCGTGAACTTATCTCGGATTCGTTTGTAAACAACTTATTGCATACGCTCATTAACTTAAGGTTTATGTCACCGTTTCTGTATGCATTAATCGCGTTATTTTCTTTGTCTCTCTCTCTCTGTACAAGTGAGTGGCTGTTGCTTGATATCTCCGGTGTGGATGCGCTTGATGTGCATGTTGAAAAGGTGCCTACCTGTCTATTACCCACTACATCGTTCATACTGGCTCTAGGAGACAGTTGGTCGCTGCTGAAGGGGACGGGTTGCACCGTTCTTGTAGCCGTGTTAGGATCAAGGAGTGGTTCCATGCACTCAGTGTGGAACGGACTACGGTCCAGCCACCGCCTTGTGTGAGATTGATTCCCCCAATACAGCGTGCTTGTGTGTGTGTGTGTGTGTGTGTGTGCGTGTGTGTGTGTGAAGGAGTGTGGTCTGACTCCGTTGATGAAACATGGCTCCCATCCACATGTCGCCGGCCTCATTCCTTCGGGTTGACTGGATATAGGGTGTGTGGTTGGAGCTGTGGGTGGTGCAGTCCAAGCCACCCATGGTCCCTCAGTAGGTGTAGGGGTCCTGTGATTGGCCACGGTGACGGCAAATCCGAAACCGGATGCCGCCAACCATATGCTTCACCTTGTGTGCCATGAGCTTTTTCGGCGGTTTATTTGTTGCGCAGGAAGCAGAAGTTAACGACTCATTATGATTATCTCAGTCGCTAAACACTGATAGCTGGGTCAAGTGTTACCCACGAAAACGCCCGGCGACTTCTGTGCGACTTGGGTGTGAATGGAAAATCAGCGGGGAGGCCAACCGATGAGGTGATCAAGAGGAATAAAGTTCACCATCTCGCTGTTAGCATCAGTTGTTTTGTGTGCCTAAATGCAACCCCCCTTTCTCATGACGGCTACGCAGCAACGCAAGTAAATCGATTTATGACGCTGTCGCTTTGATGCATGGACACTGGTCGGAACAAACATGCCGCTCTTTTGGCTGTATCTCGCTAGGCATGTGGCTGTTCGAATTCGGATCGACACGTTCCGGGTGCCTATGTGACTCAACGGTTCTACTTCACCGTACCGAGACACCGCACGATTACTCGTGACAACGAGAGCGGAAGGGAATGCCTTTCAAGGGAAGTGCAGTTACGGCTCAAGCCAAAGACAAACATGGCCTGTACAGTTTGGCATTCACTGCAAGGATAATCTCGTTATCGGGAGGACGGTAAAGTTACCATTTGAGAATGAAACAAATGTAGTTATTGGAGTAACGTAGCTACCACCTGACGACGGTATCACTAAGGTAATAAAATAATCAGTACTTGGCAACAGTGCCACGTGGGTAGGAGCAATGGAGTAGCATAAAGGGAGTGGGGTGCCGTCCGCCTCGGGCAACATGGGACAGGGGGCGGCATTTTTGGTTCGGTTGATTGTTCGATACCAAATTTAACAGGCAGCATATGCACATAAAGTACGGTTGAATATCTCAATCACTGTGGAGTTCACCGTGCTGGTCGACTTGATTTCAAACGTTTAGCCACAATACGAGATCGCATCTTCAGTGCGGGACTTGTAGCAGTTAAGTAGCAGAAACTGGTACAAAGCATACCCAAACCCAATGGATCCGTCATTGGGTTTGCTTTCTACCAGCTACTGCTACTAAAATGCTATCAATCCATCCCTGAGAATGCCAACTCAAATGGTGGCGAAACGTTTGCAAGCAAGTTGCCTAGCTAGGAGGATTCCATAACAACTGAGCAAACCTCCCGAGCTACAAATATTCCAAATCATGGGGTTGTATATTTTAATGTTACCCTTTACGACCAACCGTGCCTTTGCGACATGTGTCACACTGGGAAAGTGTTCTTCCCAGCGATCCTCTTACTTGCATCATTCTGCTCACTAGATTTACCTCAGTGTCCCAAACAATCATCCATTTCATAGAAAGCGACATTTTGTGGCTGTGCCTAATTTAGAGTATTAAACCCTCAGATTCAATACTGCCAGGAGTGGAGGCGAATATATTGCTACCACCCCAGGTGGCTAAAATAGTTTCTAACGGGTAACCTTTTCACGAATAAACTATCGCGTAGCCTGCACGACAACTTGAATAGTATAATTCGTGGGCGGGAATGGAGTCCGGCGTTAAATTTTGTGGAACCGTGAGGTCTGCACCACAAAGCGGTAGACAATTAAACTAATGATTCACGTCTTTTGATTTTGTAATTTCAGCGTAACCATTCCATGGACTTCTTGTTGCTAATTTTCATTGTTCGAATCCGGAGAATTATGCCGTGGGCTAAAGTGACAATGTTTATACAACATTCAAGCGTTAGTAACGGAGCTCCACCCGTTTTAGCCATTTGTTACCGTGCTCAAATGTTTGCGGGCTGTCCCCTTTGGTTGGTGGTTTGGGTCCTTTCAATCACAGTGCTGATTAGTCAAACTGCTCAGATAAAACGGTTGAACAGGATTTTCTGATGGTCGTTCATAGGTGCCTTTGGCTGTCACAAATTTCAGTTCATTCTACGCCGGATTCCTCGCTTACTTGTTGGCACACAGAATCGATGTCCATGGGTGGGTACATTAAACTCGCTGTGGGGACCTATCCTGCGTGAAATTCTCTTCCCTTGTCTGTCTATGCACATCAGAATCTCTGTATTGGTCCTGTCAACATTGTGCCCCTCCTCTTCGAAGTGCACTGAGATCAGCGTTGATGCCACATTGTTTCAGTGGACTCGTTTATGCTCGTGTGTTCTCATGGATAACATTCCCCGGTTTATCCTACATAGTGTATCCCATTAATTTGACACATTATCTTAACATACGTCGGTTTCTTTTTGGTCTAGACTGGATTCTGTTTAGAATGGTTGTTGGTATGTTAGCTCTCATCGGGTGTTGCTGCGCAAGGCAACTTATGTTTGCCTCTGCTACCCTCTTGAGATCATGAAGCAAATTGGGTGGCAAATACAGATAGAAAAATTTACTTTGATAATGCTCATCTGAACCGTATGTAAAATATAATGGTGATTCGTGCTAAACTTGCTGTTGGGCCAAATATTGGCTGGGCTGTTTAGTTCAGCTGCTGAAACGCTAAATCACGCTGTCAATGACGTTTGTAAATCAAGCAATAAGAAACGGTACCTAGGAACATAATATGCACAATCAATGAAAGGTTACATGACACAAAAAACGGTAATAGAACGAAAAGTATGGAAAACGACAAGACTAAGAGACGTAAAGATGTTTTTGTAAATTCAGTTCCGAAGTGAGAGTATATATATATATATATATGTATACATATATATATATATATATATATATATATATATATATATGGTTGGCGGCATCCGGTTTCGGATTTGCCTGTCACTGTGGCAAGCCACAGGACGCCTGCGCCTACAGAGGGACCATGGATGGTTTGCGCTGCACCACCCACAGCTCCAACCACACACCCTATATCCAGTGTAAACCCGAAGGAATAAGACCGGGAGGCATGTGGATGGGAGCCACGTTTCATCAACGGAGCCGGCCCACCCTCCTTCACAAGCAAACACAAGCACGATGTATTTGGGAAATCAAGCGCACACAAGGCGGTGGCTGGACCGTAGTCCGCTCCACACTGAGTGCATGGAACCACTCTTCGAGCCTAGCACGGCCACAAGGACCGTGCCCCTCGTCCCCTCCAGCAACGACCAACTGTCTCCTGGAGCCAGTATGGACGAGGTAGTGGGTAATAGACAGGTAGGCACCTTGTCAACATGCACATCAAGCGCAGCCACACCGGGGATATCAAGCAACAGCCAATCACCTGAAACGACAAGATGAAATAAAACAAATCCAATAATGCATACAGATACGGTGGCATAACTCTAAGCTAAATAAGCATATGAAGTAAGTTGGTTAGCAACGAATCCGCGATAAGGAAAAAATGTCCACAAGTTAGTTAAAAATGCTACAAAACGCAACAATGTTACCGAAGATAAGCGTAATTAATGTAAGCAACGTGGCCAGTTAATGGAAGAGTATTCAGGTAGGCAGAACAAACCAACTAAAGTGGAATGAAATTTAGCCAGCTTAAAAAGACCTAGTTTAAGTGTAAGTTAGCTTAGCCCAACTGCGGTGAAGAAGCATCAAGAATGCAACATCAGCCTCAGCATGGGGCACACATACATACATTGTTGGCGGCATCCGGTTCCGGATTTGCCTGCCATTGTGGCCAGCCACAGGACGCCTGCGCCTACAGAGGGACCATGGATGGCTTGCACTGCACCACCCACAGCTCCAACCACACACCCCATATCCAGTGTAAACCCGAAGGAATAAAACCGGGAGGCTTGAGGATGGGAGCCAGATTTCATCAACGGAGTCAGACCACACACACACACACACACACACACACACACAAGCATGCTGTATTGGGGGAATCAATCTCACACAAGGCGGTGGCTGGACCGTAGTCCGCTCAACACTGAGTGCATGGAACCGCACTTCGAGCCTAGCACGTCCACAAGGACCGTGCAACCCGTCCCCTCCAGCAACGACCAATTGTCTTCTGGAGCCAGTATGGACGAGGTATTTGGTAATAGACAGGTAGGCACCTTGTCAACATGCACATCAAGCGCATCCACACCGGAGATATCAAGCAACAGCCACTCACTTGTACAGAGAGAGAGAGAGAGACAAAGAAAATAACGCGATTAATGCATACAGAAACGGTGACATAAACCTTAAGTTAATGAGCGTATGCAATAAGTTGTTTACAAACGAATCCGAGATATGTTCACGAGGTCAGAATGTTTGCTTTACGGACACAAATATGTTATGGAAATCGATTACTATTGGCTTAAGCGAGGTGTGCTAGTTAATGGAATAGTGTACAGGTGGACATTTATATGAGAAAGAAAAGCTTTTAGGCCAAATTGGAAACCCCCACCAGAAATAAAGAAACTTAGCATGCAAGCACGCGGTTAGTAAATCGAATGCAGCCTACCTACAAACGCTGCGCCGGTTCTGCCTACGTTCTCTGCAGAACCCGTCGTCGCTTCGGTAGTAGTCCCGAGTGGCCTCGCTCATGGCTCACTAAGCCTGTCTGACTAAGGCACTCGCGACCGCATGTTCTACAGCACCATGCGCTTGATGTCGATGGAGAACAACCCATCGGTGCTTGCCGCTTCTTCTTTGCATGCATGAGGGCTTTCTCCTGCACCTCAGCAACTGCCTTCGTGATCAGATCGCGCCATGCACGCTGATCAACCGCCTTCGATTCCCATGATCTGCAATCAAGATTAGAAAGTATGAGGCTCACTTCCATCATGTCCTGTTATCGTAGCTTTGGTTTCCCCATGTGCCGCTTCCTAATATTCAGCTGACCATATAATAGCTGCTTCGGTATCCGCGTCGAATCCATACGGCTCACATGACCGATCCACCTCAGATGTCTCAATAAAAGCATGCAGTCCACTGCATACATCCAACTTCGGCGCAAAACTTCCGTGTCTGCAAATCTGGCGCCGCAACCGATGCGCAAAATTCGTCGCAGACACTGCTGATGGAACCGCTCGAGGTATCGCACATCCCGAAGCCCCATCTTCCACGTTTCTCTGCCGTATGGAAGAACGGACAGCACCATGGATTTGTACACCATAAGCTTTGTGCCAATGCAAAGCTGATGGTTGTTCCATACTCGGTACTCTAGCTTCCCGAATGCCGCCGCTGCATTCGACACGCGGAAACTCAGCTAACTGTATAGCTGCTGATCAGTCGACATCACACTCCCGAGGTAACAGAAGCGGGAGGTGGTTTCCAATACTTCAGCACCAATGTTGATTTGGGGCACCATTGTAGATTGCACCTCCGGTGAAGGCTGAAAGAGACAGACAGTTTTGCTTGTGTTGATGGTGAGCCCGAATTTGGCCGCTGTCGAAGCCAGAGCGCCAGTCATGTAATGCAACTCATCCGCACTGTGTGTAAACACCGCATAGTCCTCAGCAAACAGCAACACACGGATAGTTGTCTTACAGACTAGAGTTCTCGTACCGAAACGTTAGATGTTCCGCAATCCACCATCAATACGGTGCTCAACATGAACACCGTAAGCACAAGCGGCATCAAAAGCACAGGACAACATCGCATGAAGGTATATATTAAACAGGACAGGAGCTATGGCGCAAGCTTGCTTCAAACAAGAGACAACTGCAAACTCATCGGAGGCCTCTCCACTCAGCTGCACCCTCGCTTGCATACCACTGTGCAGACATTCAATTAAAATTACAAAATTACTCGGACAACCAAACTTACTCAACACCAGCCACAATGCCTCGCGGTTCACCGTATCAAATGCCTTGGTAAAATCAACAAAACCGAGTACAATGGCTGGTGTCGTTCTCTGCACTTCTCTTGCAACTGACGATCCGCAAACACCATATCTATGGGGCTGCGACCCGAACGGAATCCGTATTGCTCTTCCGCCACTTTTGGTTCTCCAACCTGACTGACGAGGCGGTTGAGCAGGATTCGGGCAATCACCTTGCCCACACAACTCAGCAAGTTAATGCCACGATAATTCGTGCAACATTGCCTGCTACCTTTGCTCTTGTAAAATGGTAGCACAAGGGCATCCTTCAGCTCAGGAGGCACCTCCTCCTCAATCCATAGACGTTGCACCAAGTGGTGCAGCGCAGTCAACAACATGGGTCCGCCGTGTTTCAATAATTCAGGCGGGATCCTATCGGCCCCAGCACATTTGCCGTTCCGCAGCTGAGCAAGTGCTCTCTACGCCTCATCCAGTGTCGGCGTGTCCGCCAGATTCGCCTTCACATCGTGCTGCTTCAGGCCATTTAATGTAGGCCAGTCGATCTCTGAACCGTTGTTCAAGAGACAGTCAAAGTGTTTCCGCCAGACCTGCATTATGTCTGCAGTCTGTGTGCAGGTAGCGCTTGAACTACCATCGATCAGTGAACTCAGCGGCTCCATTCTCGGTCCATACACCGCCTTCAAGGAGTCAAAGTATTCCTTTTGTTGGCGGCTTTCGGCGTAGCATTCCATCTACTTCGCATTCTCCGTCCACCATGCAATTTTAATACCACGGAGCTCTCGGGTCAGTCACTGTCGAAGTTTGCGAAACTGACTACTCTTTCCCAAGTCACTGGGATCTGCGACATGCGCAGCAAATGCTGCATTCTTCTCCGAAACCAATGCGCCAATCGTCGCATAGTTTTGATCAAAACAATCAAGCCGCTTACAGTTTGCGCGCCCGATGGTCTGTTCGGCAGCAGCTGTCACCCGGTCGCGAATGTGATGCCACAGGTCGCCCACTGCGGCTGTGCAGTCCACATCACACAGGCGTACAGCCATCGCCTTCTCCAGGTCAGTACGTTTCGCCACAGTATGGAGGGAGAGAATGTTAAATTTACGCCGATTCACGGCGGGAGTGTAATACATAGATTTACGAATATATATGTACAGTTTGGTCCTCACCAACTTGTGATCACCGCCACACTCAGCTCCACGCATTACACGTGTCATGCGCACTTCACGCATATCACGCTGACGTACGTTGACAAAGTCGAGCAAGTGAGAGTGACCACTCCGTGAGTGCATCCAAGTTGCTATATCACTCGCACTCAGTGCAAACCGAGTGTTCGTAATCGTCAGGCCGTGAGTGGCACACAGTGAGAGCAGCCTGTCACCGTTCGCATTCGCTGAACCAATTCCATGCGCCCCGATGACATCTGTCCACGTCGATACATTGCGCCCAACGCGCGTGTTGAAAGCACCCAGCAGAAATAGTCGGTCGCCCTTTGGCACAGACCGTATCACAGAGGATAGCACAGTGTAGAACTGATCACGCGTGTCATCAGAATAACACATGGTCGGATCGTTCGTGCTTATCAAAGTAGCAAACTTACCTCATCCGATTCGTATGCGCACAGTCATCAGTCGCGGGCTGATGTCCGTTGGTTCACCCACCAGCTGGCCATGGAGGCGATCGGATATTGTAAATCCGACCCCATGACCACGTGGTGCTGAGGCGGCGTTGCCCACCCAGTAGAATGTGTAGCCAGCACCTGCTTCATGCAAATTACCTTGCTGAGCGAGTCGGGTTTCACTGAGCGCCGCAATATAAATGTGGTAACCCGCCAGTTCAATCGCGACGAGTGCAGTGCGTCGCTCCGAGCGCTCGCTGGAATTCCGGTCCAGTAGTGTGCACACGTTCCAGCACCCCATGCTGAGTGCTTTGCACGCAGGCATACGATTGCATTGGTGGGCAATCGCACACGAGGTGGTCGTTGTGCTCCGGAGGTTTGCTTGAGGGACTCCACCCGGAGCCTTTGGCTCAATAGCCTGACCCACAAGGCTGTGGATGGTTTGGAGGTTTTCTTGAGGGACTCCGCCCGGAGCCTTTGGCTCAATAGCCTGACCCACAAGGCAGTGGGGAGCAGATCCAGCTCTGGAATGTGATTGCAGAGACAGATTGGGATCTGCTTGAAGGCCGTCACACGCAGCCTTTGAGGTATTGGAAAGATTCATATATGTTTGCGACCGTTGTAGGATAAGCACCTGCGACCACGGCCAGACGCAGGTGGGTTTTGGAGGGATCTCTCCCATTTGACCAGGTGCTGCCTAACTTGCGCAGGCAGTAGCAAACAATTTAACACCCGGAGGTGTCCTCCCACCGTCAGAGACAATGCGCGGCGTTCGTGCTCTACGCCAACCGAGCTGTGAGCTTATAACTCGTAGACCTGTTGTGTCCCATAGCTAGGTTTTACGGGAAGAGGGCATCGACCACTTCCTAACCTCCGAAGAGGATGGACTAGGATACTGTCAGAGCGCTCACTCCTGACAGGAGAACGACTCGGGTCCTCAGCCAAAGCCTTCGAGTAAATGAACACCCGAAAGGCAGCGGGTCTAGCACATGGTCAGTTGACCTACTCATGCGGATTGGTGTCCTGGATCTTAGCATGGAGAAGGGCGAAACCCAACTACCATCCAGCGGTCGCCACGAGGACGCGCCCAGGACATGAGCCAATGGCACAACAGTAGCAGCAGTGGGTAGATCATCTGTCAGGATCTAGCCACCATCAGCCTCAGAGACAATAGGCTCTCCCGCCATATATATATATATACATATATATAAATATATATACATATATATATATAACCTGCTTAAGCCAATGATAGTTAATTTCGATAACATTTTCCAGTCTGTGTCATTTCCGTAAAATATAATATTCCGACATCGTGAACTTATCTCGGAATCGTTTGTAAACTACTTATTGCATATGCTCATTAACAAGGTTTATGTCACCGTTTCTGTGTGCGTTAATCGGGTTATTTTCTTTGTCTCTCTCTATAAGTAATTGGCTGTTGCTTGATATCTCCGGTGTGGCTGCGCTTGATGTGCATGTTGACAAGGTGCCCACCTGTCTATTACCAAATTCCTCGTCCATACTGGCTCTAGGAGACAGTTGGTCGTTGCTGAATGGGACGGGTTGCACCGTTCTTGTAGCCGTGTTAGGATCAAAGAGTGGTTCCATGTACTCAGTGTGGAACGGACTACGGTCCAGCCACCGCCTTGTGTGTGATTGACTCCCCCAATCCTTGGCTCCCACCCACATATCGCAGGCCTTATTCTTTCGTTTTTACAATGGTTATCGGGGGTGTGTGGTTGGAGCTGTGGGTGGTGCAGTCCAAGCCATCCATGGTCCCTCTGTAGGCGCAGGCGTCCTGTGGTTGGCCACGGTGACAGGCAAATCCGAAACCGGATGCCGCCAACCATTTATCCTGAAATGTTTCTAAAATCCGCACAAAAACTGCTCAGGAATGAAGTCAATGATTCTGAAATTGTTTGCTGTGCCTGTTTGAGCTCCAACGAGGTTGTGCGAAATGATGGGTCCATTTGAATTTCTGGTTTCATCTATGTGCTCGCGAGTCGTCTGAGATGCTTTCTTTGTAGTCCGACCCAAGTTGCTTGCACCGCAGGAGAAATCTAAGCAAGTAGTAATCGAATCAACGGAGGCAGTCCATGTTTTAATGATGTTGCGAGTAAAGCTTGTTGGAGTATCCAGTGAGCAAATGAACCGCAAAATTGGAACGTTTATCAGACGTAGCCTGTAAGAACAACAGGTCAACAGCAACATCCACTGAGAACATAAGTAGATAAACGGATTGCGCTTTCTTATGGCTGAACTAACGTCACAACGAATTCAGATGCCACGGCATGCAATAAAACAACTTTCATCTTTGCAGGCTGGAAGCCACAACAGAATAATGAAGTGAAAATTCCTCGAACTGTTTTTTTCTTGCAGGTAAGCTGCAACGAATGTGACAGCTACCAGTCCTGAGAAAATATGAAGTGAATAATAACGAGGATCATAACCGTACATGCATTAATGTCAGGTTTACCACTTCAATCGGTAAGCGTTGTATAGAAGACTGATAAGCAAAAGAAGTGAAGGGTTTTATAGAAGCATTGTACTCAGTCAACGGACACGTTGAACTGCATGCGATATCCGAGACACAAAGCATTACGTGTTACGAACTCAATGAACTAACGCCAACGGAGCAGAATACCGGGCGAAGATACGAGACAATTGAATCATTTGCATAGGCGACTAGGTATGAATTGCCAGTCGACTAAGCAGTATGCGGACTCGATTAGTTATATTACCCAACAAGGCAGCTACGCACGATAAAGTAAAAAACAAACATAAAAGAGTTGCGAAATGCTTTAGGTGTCAGTGCAGTCGGAGTGGAACAGCTTGAAACGGGAAACAAAGTGCACGAGAAAAGCATACACGCAAATTGCGTACACGGAAAATTGCATACATGAAAAAATGCCCACAAGCAAAATGGCACACGTGGTATATGGTGGACATGATGTATGCCAAACACGCAGGTACAATGTTTCGAACACTTTGCATTAAGGGATTGCACTACTTTCCAAACCCCCATGACTCAGCGATTCGATGGCTCTAACGCAATTGGTTTTACGTAACTGAGATCATGGCAAGTCTTGCTTCGCGTTTGTCAGGTTGGTGACTTGTAAGGGACCCCACAGTACCAAATGACCTTTGATAGCCAATGTTTGGCCAGTGAGCTTGCACTTTAACCCTGTGTGTACCAGCGTTATTCCATGCATTGTAGATACCCGGTTAAGGAAATAAATCAAATAACTGAATTCTGTAAGCTGTATTGAACAAGTGCGCGAGTGATGGCCTATGTGTGTGTCGGTGAATATTCTTTGGTGAATTTGCTATCCCAACTATAGCAGATGTTCATGATGTACATAGGTTTGCACGCAATGTGCAGTACGCACTTAATAATATGCGGAGAAATATTTTCGGATATAAATCGTGCGGTGGTATCATGCTAACGTTTTTGTTGTAAATGCTTGATTGTTGCATGAGACACCTTAACGATATGAAGTATTATGACGCAGTTGGCTTTAAAGAATACCTCTAATTTTAAATATTAGCAACGGAGTATTCAACAAGTCAGAAGAGCAACCGAGTTTTGACGTACGTGGGTCTTGAATACCTCGCTTTTCGCACTACAAACGGAATCAGTACTCAGAGATGCAGGCACAATCGATCCAGGAAGTGTCACACACTAGTGTAGAGAAGAGACAACGTCATCTTACAACAATCGACCGTGCATTGTCAAGACTCATGTTCTCAAAAGCGGTAGCCAATGCTGTCAGAAGTCAAATGCTGCTAGACATGAGAGCGGTTAGTACCACACCTCGTACTGCTATGGTAATTGTGTTGTCGACGCTCAGTAACGAATTACTGACCCACATGCCAAAACAGACATCCCTTGCGAGGACTTTCCTGAATCACAGAAAATGCGACCAATTACCTTGTCTAAACTCATATATTTCAACATCCCTTGCAAATACTGAGCAATAGTGCATCACGATTCAGGTGTAGACGATCCCGAAACTATTCTTGTAATGGATAAAAATAGGACAGTTAAAGGCATTGTGTTAAGAAACAACCTATGGGGAGCAACATTTGGGAAAGTTTTAGCAACTGTATACGTGGCACTCCAAAGTCGGCAACGCTTATCCGCCTCGCATTGACCTCTTGCTGCAGGAAAAATACTGAGATTTATCTCAGAACTAATTAGTCAATTGATTGGTATAGCGCATCGTTATATCGATACGTTACAATTAGCTTGCATATAAGGTCACTCCGAAGCTGTCCCTGTGGTCCATTGGCGTAAGCTGCTGACTGCTGCTGCAAGCCGCTAGTGGTCATAGGTTCGAATCATGATGGATCCGAAGGATACGCACTACTGTTGAGGCCAAACAGACCAAAACTGCATTCTAGTGCTTTTCCGGGCATTAGACGACTATCTAGTTGTAACTGGCTGCGACGAAACTACAATTATTTACATCGAAAAATCGCTATTCATGCGTAGACCATTATATCAGAAAGTTTGGACTAATGAACTTGTTGCTTCTTAATTTGATGCGTAAGAAGATTATACTAGATCTTGAGAAAGCTTACGTGAAGACAGCGATAATGCCTACTCCTGATGCAAAGTTAAAGGATGTTATTTCCACCTTTGCGAAGCCACATCAGGAAAGTGAGTAACGTCTGCATAAAGACGGCATATGGGGCAAACTTGAACATAAAATGGCAGCTGAAATCTCTGGCTGCGTTGTCGTTTGTTCCGGTCTATGTCAAAAGAAGTTTTGTTGAACATACTGGCGCATTTTCTAACGAGGAATCGCATAAAGCAGGTCTCACGTAATCCTTCTCCACATAAATTAAAGGGGCTACAGGCAGCGATCAACAGTTTCCACTGCAAAAATAGAACCATCACGATGCGGCTGTTGGGAGGTCGCCGAAAACCACAAATTGTTGTGAGGAGTTTCACCATTGCTTGAACTCTTTATTTCACTGCAGTCATCCCAGAATCTGATTTTTGTTTGATGGAATAGAGATGGACGTAGTCTGCACAGAGTATCAAGAGCTAATGCTCAGTCAGGTTGACTTAAGAGGAATAAAGGAAGATATTTGCGGCAACACGTGATCGCCTTGTGCATCAGCGATTATGGACAGACGGTTAATAAGTTGAAATATCTGTGAAGTTTGGCAAACTTGTGTTTATTAACGTTGTTGATAGTACTGTATAGTTGCGAAATTTGTAAAATATTGCTAGTTTGCCCAGCAAAAACATTCCATTAGGAATTTTAAACCTGAGATAGTAATGTGAAAGTGGGCTTATTTCCGCGTGAACATTTTATCTTCGAAAGCCCGAACACCAGTCCAAAGGAATTTAATCATGAAGTGCCACGCTTTTGTTAAACGCATACAAGTGTTCCTCTATATGGCGACACCGGTAAACTATGCTGGATAGAAAAGCCGGAATAGCAGCGCGGGGTAGATGTGCGACCCATTTCATAGGTGGGTCTGTTACGGTTTACTAAAATGTCTTGCCCTGACAGTCCACATTTCTCATCGGTCGTCTAAGTGTACAAGGGAAAATGTAAGTTCGCTTACAATTGTACACACCGTACTCAAACAAACCGGGTCAATTTGCAAACTGCTAGGAAGGTTCCGTCTAAATGTTTTACTGGATTGCTAATTTATTATGTGGGCATCTTTCATGTGGTGTATCATTGTGTACAAAATGGCTACTGGTCATGCAACTCGGTTAGCAATGTCATCAAGCCAAGACTGGTCTAGCCACCAACTCGGTCTGGTCACAACAGGTGCGTTACAGCCACCGAATCGCTGAGGTTTCAGCAAATCACCGTAGCTAGCAGTGCTCTCTCTGTTGAGTATTCAGAATGAGTCATTGGGGGTTTGGCACGTAGGGCAATCGTTTATATGCAAAGTGATCGAAATGGTGTTCGCCATATATCGTGTGGGTCATTTTTCGCGCAAGCATACTCCCGTGTACGCATTATTCCTGTACGATTTTTGCTGAATTCATTTTCTGTGTACACCTTTTTCCCATAGGCTTTCATCATGGAACCGCGTGAAACAACCCCACCGGGCTCTGCGCTCAGTCCTGGCAACAATCGAAGAACCTGCGCTATAAACCTTTACTTCTGTTAGGCGGCTTTTTTGTACTTACTACAATAAATAAGGAATTGCAATTATGGTAGGACCAATAATAGGTCTATACCATCTGAAAATAGGGCAGCACTCATTGGATAAGACCCTTATGGATTTTACTGCAAAGTTTCGAATGAACTGTATTCTAAGATACTTCGTAGCAGGGGTCCTTCGATATATGATACTAGGCACGTCATTCGTTCTTGTTACGAGTTAGTCTGGTTGTATGACATGGAGTCACCCGATTCAAACACTACAAGTGAAAACAGTGGGTGAGACGATCGCAACGGTGTTAACTTAATAACATGAAAGACACTTTTTCATACTGCTGCTTCAATATCATCTATAACCGAGGATTATTTTGCCCGTTGAGTTTGTGGTTCGAAGAAACCGGGGACGAGCATTGATTCACCGTACACAGATGATTCATATTGGACAAAAAAATGGAGCGACCATATTTGCAGTATTTTTTAAACGCCACTATTCAGATGTCCGTGGGTTATTTGCGCAAAACTGACTGTAATGTAGCGTGATTTCAAATTGAGATATCAGGAATCCTGCCTACCATAAGCGAAAAATAGCATCTCTGATCCCACGATAAACGTGAAATCGAAATGCACTTAACAAGTTTTTCAGAATATTGGGAAGGAACCCATTAATATCTGGCGAACACGGAGCGACGAGTGAGCAGCAGAATTTCGTATGCACTATCTTCTATTTAGTACGTAATAACTGTTGTATCACGACACAGGAAGATTATTCAGTTACTAATTACAGCAGCTATAGAATAATAGGTTTGGTAACATCAAAACAAACGTTTAACAGATTGGCGCAGGTAAGTAATCCGAACAAAAAAGAATGCATTAAAAAAGCACTTCGTGTCTGAGCTATCAAAAATTTACGCATGCACATAGTTTAAGTACGTTGACCCGTGGCACAGTAACTTGTGTTAAATCATGTATTGCACATGACGTAAGGTATCATGAAGTCCAGTCATGAATTCAGATGATGAAGAGGCGGAGATGACAGAACGATGAGATAATTTCTAAGGCTGGAATACACTAAAGGAGGAAAAGCTTCCGATAGTATTCTAACAGCTGTATTGTGTCGCCAACTTAATTTATGACTGCGATGTGCGATGTTCTGTCTGACTTTCAAGAAGATTCATGTAGAAATTTTGAGTATTATTACCTGGTAGACCAATATGAGATCTTCTTGCGGAAGGCGACCATTTTCACTGAAAACTCTTAACGTCTTAATCTAGAATTGGCAAAGGTGGGGGAGCCATCCATTAAGAATATTTGTCTCCCTCTATTCCTGGGTTCTCAAGAACTGTGAAGTCATGCATCTGCAAAGGATTACCAAATTAAATGATGAATTCTATATGTTGCTTCCCATAAACTTTGCTTATCTGTAAAACCAGGTTGGATCCAACCGGGCAAACTAACTCCACTGTAGGCCCAAGTGCTGTCTGGCTTTTTCACTGCGTTCTCAGCCTGTTTTGAGCGTCCCAAATCGTCCTGTACGAGCATCCCAAGAAAAGCTCACTGTAGAACATGTATTCCTAGTCGATATTTCTAGTTGGTTGGGTGGTCCATGTTCGGTATACTGTTGTTGACAGGGATAAGCACACTCCTGCATCTCGTCGACCACTCGTAACTCCTGCCAACATCACATGGCGTTGCTATCTGGGCGTCTGCATGTATAATTGCCCATCAAATCGTGGAATCATTAGCCAAAGTGTAAAACGACTGGCCTCCACCAAACAGCCAGGGCGATTATCGACCGAAGGAACCAGTAAGGTGCCAGTAACAGGCATTGCAAGAAGCCAGAGTGCACCGCCACTGTGTCGAACGGGGAGAAACAAACTCACCTTTTGGATGTCTGAAGCCCAGGATAAAGTTCACCGATCCAATAAATCCGCAGCTAGCAAACATGATTAAAACCTTTAGAGAAAACGAGCTATGCGTCATCGACACCCACTCCAGCGTCAACCTACCCCGTCCAGTTAACAAGATCTTAAATCAGCATCGCGCTACATGAACGATTTTGGCGGAACCCATGCTGCACTTAAACAAAGATTTGGCATCTCCATAAATATTCCATGCGGGCAACAGCAGAGACAGACTCCATGATATTAGCAAACCAAGAAGGAATAGGAATGGGCGGCTGTTTTCGGGCCATACACTATTGCCTCAATTCTCATTAACAGTGACTAATACACCCTTCCACATTGTTGGAACATGTATCTCCTGGAGGTGTTACTGAAAATCGGAGATTGCGGCTCATCCAAGCACGTGGCAGCCATGTTCAATCACGGGGTGTATGTTATCCAGGCCATGTGAACCGTGCTCGCGCATTGACAATAGGCGCACCAGCATTTCCGCGCAGGTGAAGTAGATGCTTCGAAATTCTGCCGGTGACATGAACTATGTTGTGATGTTGTTTTTCCGTATATGGATTGTGATATATTGCTTGAGAGTTACTTGGTTGAATATAGAAATTTGAGAAGTATGTTACTAGCTTTTAAGGCATACCGGTATGCGTCCACATTCGACATGGAATTGTGGGTAAAATATTTCCATGAACTACTCTTCGTGGCAGCAGGTCCGATTAGAACAGCTCTATAGATGGCCAGATGATTTATCGTATACAGTTGACTATCTGTACGGATTACTGTTGCGAATTTCTCTATCTTTTTAATACATTCATGTTATTGTTGACTCCAATCCTTCGTTTGAAGATTACATTGGAATGTGTTCTATGCGATCAGATTGCACAGATTGATCAGGCCAATCAATTAGACTGTGCGTTGCACTGCTGAGGAATATGTCACATGTTTATTCGGTTAAATCAAAGTATTTGCAATGATGAGCAAACCGTCCTTTTTCACGATGTTACTTAACATCATGGCCCCTTCTTACTTTAAATTCCACGTATATGACCAAGTGTAAGTTTTTCCCCACTGCTCCCACCGTACTTAATTTAGACAGGCGTTTATACTCTATTCCTGCAATGCAGGACAACCGGAGCGAAACCTGCGATATGGAATGGGGGAGGTTCGCTCCGGACCAAACCACTTCTGTTGGAATTTGGGCACATTGTCTGCCACTGTGGTTATCCGTTTCGAACATCTTAGCGAATATAACTAATCCTACTTGCTTCCCACATATTATTAAGTACCGATTGCCTAACTGTCTTATGAAATAGGGAAATTATGACTAAACCGTATGAACCTCACCCTCAACTTGGCTAGTAAACTAAGGCTTGGTTGTCAGAATTCACGAATCAAAGTATGTTTAATGTGTACAGCATTGTATGCACTTTACCTTAGCTCACGTGAATGTACAAGTGACAACGCCATGAATACAACTGCACAGAAATTCATTTCATTTGAAACGGGTGTAATTCAGATGTTACATGCTGTTTGACATGCGGTCTTTGCACATATGTTTAGATAGCGCAAGGGACATTTCGCCTAATACCAATGTTTTATGCCGTGGCAACATACTACTACTTCCTTGTTGTATATTCGTTCGGTTTAAGAGTGGATCAGATGTTTTCATTGCAAGCTACGGATCAACCGGTTGAGATAGGTGGGAATGTTATCGTAGAATGTTTTAATCCCTGCAATTATGTACTTGACCGTGCAGCAAGGAAGTGTCCGCGCGCATCATTAGTGTGTTGCTGGTGCACACTTAGGCGCTCCATAGAAGGCGGCACATCGTTTTCATCTGACAAACCACCAATGTGTGCGAACTTTATTGTATCTTCATTGTTGTGCTTTGAAGATTATAATAGAGCGGAACAAGTCACTCACTGGCAAAATCCACATTCCGCATTACCGCCTACAACAGCTCGCCCCATATTCTACCTGTTCCTAAAATTGGCTGCATTTTTATCCACCATACGGCATACCTACTCGATACTTCTACGTTCGGTGAAACTGGACTCAGCCGAGAACCAGTGCGCAATTATTTCAAGTTGCTGGGAGTTAGCGTTGTGTTTCCAACATCTATTTATTACAATAAACTGTAACTCTCTGACGGAAAATGAGGCTGTTCACACTGGAGCACTAGGGTTGTTCACCTGCTTGACCAGGAAACCATTAGTGACAAATCATTGTTC
Organism: Dicrocoelium dendriticum; assembly: GCA_944474145.2. Lineage (NCBI taxonomy): Eukaryota > Metazoa > Platyhelminthes > Trematoda > Plagiorchiida > Dicrocoeliidae > Dicrocoelium > Dicrocoelium dendriticum. The sequence goes on from OX104063.1 coordinate 170,961,763, forward strand.
TCTAATTTCCCTTAAACAAATTGGTGCTAAATGGCTGTATTACTTCAGACCGACTAATGCGCAGATCTTGAGGAATGACATGTGATGAGAATAATGGAAACGTGCGTTACATGGATGAAAATGGAATCTAGTTGTATGCCAAAAGGCCAAATGATAAAACATTGTTTGTGACCGGCGAAGCGTTAGCGCTTCCACACTAGCGGGTGAAAAGCACAGTAATTGCGTGACAACTTCCGTATTTCTACGAAATTAACATAGTAGAAACATGGAACGGTTCTCACAGCCAGAATATAACTAAAGATTTTAACAGCAGGACCGAAAATTCGGCCAATTTAACATAAAGGCCCTACCAACTAGTTGTTTTATAATTTCACCAGTAACTGAATCAGCTACACTTTATTCTTCGGTTTATTTGCAATTGGCGTGGGAACGCGTGAGACATACTCTGCATTCGTCCAACATCCAACCGTGTTAGCGTCGACAAACTCATGAGACATACATAAAAATTCAGTTCCCTTTTGGCTTATATGCTTTTAGGTCAGAGCATGCAGTTCCCAAACGTGGCAAACGTGGGGCATTCAAAGCTCCTCCACTTCCATGGCTACCAAAGGACTATATTTGTTAAATAAATAGCACAGTACAAAAGTAATTTTCAATTTGTATTTTATGAACGCTGTGCGTGAAATGCACATGCTAAGCTAGTTCCATTGAAGCAGCGACATTTAGACGGTGGCGTTGGTGGTCTGACAGTTTCACAACATCAGTCAGGAGTCTGTAGTTACGTGACAATCATCTTGGAATAAACTAGAGCGATCTATGCAAAGTATGGAAATGGATTCACAATTCTAATTTCCGGAAATATGCATTTACCTCTTGGACTACCGTACGTTAGCCAAATTCGACTGAAAAAATACATTCAACCAATGTTGTCGTTATTTGAGTAGTTCGCTTTAACGCTCGCCGGTTGTGTTTGATTGAGCCGGTCATATGCCTTTGCTTGCTGTTAAGGCCGACGAGCTTTGCGTTTCCGCTAACAATAAAGCACTCTGCAGTAATTCCACTATAATCAACATTTTGATTGCGGTGCTTTGACCGTAACGGACAATTGGTCGAACTCGTTAACAAACCTACCTACCGATTGCTCATCTGTGGTTATTCTAGTATGGTCAATTTAAGTCTTTCCACCTGTGTCCTCAGAGTGCTCAGTCATTACCCGAAACTACAGTTAAAAAACGACTAGTTGTCAGGATTCAGTCGTGTGCTTGAATCGAGTGGTAATTTGGGCGAAGTGCGATGGGTGTCCGGGGTCACTATATACCAAGACCTACTAGCAAAGATAAAATACATACTTTTCGTAATGCACTTCAAAATTTGTTAGCGGTGGACAGAAATTACTACTTTATATACGACGAATATCATGTAGTATTTTGAACTTTCAAATGGGCCAAGAATGTTCTCAATTATTCATGCGTTAGACCGTACGTTGTTCCCCTTAGAATATAACTAACAGCGTCAAAATGGAGTCGAATTCTGCTAAGCAAGCAGCTGCATTACCTAAATAAACCCAACACATTCTGCAGCGCTCCTGAAGATAATTACTATCTTTTAAGATACAAACATATTGCTGGTCGATTTTACAAGACTGAGTCTTGTTTTACTGCTCACTCCCCTCCGTTCATATTCCCTCTCACTCAGCTGCTCGGTGAGTTACTGTACTGACGTCCGCTTTGGTCTCGGTTCTGTATTCCACGTCTTGTGTTGCCTCAAATAGATTGCACAGTGTGTCAGATTTTATTTGAAATTAACTAATTATACAAGACTACACACCCTAATAATAACTGATGTCTATTAGTCAGAAATTAAAGGCTCCGTTAGCAAAATTATTTGTAAACAGAAAAGAACTTACTAGTTTACAATGTACGTGAAATCCGTGCATCAGATCCACAGCGTCCGAGCAGACACTTTACGCAAGATAGTTGTCGGCTTTTGAATGATGGAACAACCAAATTACTAGTTACAGACTAATGGTTGGAATTTGCACATTTTATACATAATAAGTGATGATATTGTTTAACTTTATCAAGGTACCGCAAATAAAAACACAATTCCAAATGTTCACAACACGTTGATCACACCTGACCATAAGGTATCCAATTTGTGAAAGAACACCTGTGACTGCAACCCTTTTGATCTTATTTGCATTAAAAATGTCGCTGTCGCTAGGAAACCAACCATTCCTGTTATACAACAAATCGATTCATGTGAGAACAAGCTGCGCGATATTTAGATGGTTTGCAGCTATTCATGGTCCGAGTATATTTACCAGGAAACTTTCCAAGCAATGTTGGCTTAGACAGGAAGACCTGAAGCCCAGGATAAGTTTCAACGATCCCATAAATCCGAAGCTGGCAAACGTGATTAAGACTCTTAGAGAAAACGAGCTATGCGTCATCGACACCCACTCCAGCGTCAACCTACCCCGTCCAGTTAACAAGATCTTAAATCAGCATCGCGGTACAGGAACGATTTTGGCGGAACCCATGCTGCACTTAAACAAAGATTTGGCATCTCCATAAATATTCTATGCGGGCAACAGCAGAGACAGACTCCATGATATTAGCAAACCAAGAAGGAATAGGAATGGGCGGCTGTTTTCGGGCCATACACTATTGCCTCGATTCTAAATAACAGTGACTAATACGTCATTACACAGTGTTGGAACAGGCATCTCCTAGAGATGTTAATGAAAATCAGAGATATTGGCTCATTCAATCGCAAAGCAGCCATGTTCAATCACGAGGTGTATGTTATCCAGGCCATGGGAACCGTGCTCGCGCAGTGACAATAAGCGCATCAGCATTTCCGCGGAGGTGCCTGATTTCTGCTGGAGAATTGATCTCTATGAGAATTGCACGTGATAGCGATGCATTTCTGATGGTGCAGGTGACTTGATGTCTAAGTACTTTAGCCGCTTCTTAAAAAGTTTGCTTTTGCTCAATTTCGGTATTTAGATATGGGTGCCTTGCTTTACTTCGTAATTTTGTTAACAAGCTTGTAAAGTGGCTTCGGGCTGCAACATAAGTTCTTCGCTAAATCCTGTAGCTGTGCGAATTTGACTTCGCTTACCAGTTTGGCATAATTGTTTCACTCGGTTGTGTAATCATTTCAGGATCCGGCTTTTTGATCGGTTTTACATGCATTCTGACCTGAATGGCTGAGGGCTGTTCTTTTCCGCGTTCTGCTCCACGGGATATACTTTAACATTTTTCGAACAAACTAAATTATTCTCTGATGCGTCAGTTACTATGCCTTTGTACAGGTAATTGCAAGCATAGAGCCAATAACTTAGTGTGTTGCAAAAGCAAAATAACGTGTTGTGCATTAAGGTTCACGCGGGCATCAATTCATTCTCTCCCTGAGGGGTTAGATGCACGCACTATCAGTGGCACACATATTGGCCATAGGACATTAGCCAGTAGGACTCCCTGGATGTAAGTAAAGGGCTTTATGTATGCATCTATGGGGGACAGGTTTGCTCCGAAGTAGGTTGACTCATTTCTCTTAAGGCTGACAGGGATGAGGGTGTCGGTGCCAGGTTTCACCAACAATAAGCTTGAATGTAACTGGTCAAGCTAGAATGATTTGTCTCCACGTTCTCCCTCAGCACCCCGTTAGCATATATTTTCTCGGAGAGTTACCATTGTTTCGTTTTCTGACCCGACCTGTAGGTGGTGTCCCTGTGCCGAATTTCCAACGATCTCTCAACATCCAACCGTGTGTGCGGATAGCTAGCTCCTTTATGTTTCGTTACTCTCTTGAAGATTCATTCAAAAGTTATTGTATATAGTATACAATGTCTTCCAATTGGTTGGATTGCTGTAAGGCTGTCAATTCTCGGTCGAAGGCTGTTCAATGTTCCTTCTGCGAAGGGTGGCTGCACATTGCATGTTGTAAAATCGGTGCAGATCTGTACGATCCACTGCAGAGGACCACTTCCTCAGTCGTCGTCTTTATTTGTGACCAATTTCGCGCTGGACTGAGTGTCAATCGCGTTTCGAATGGCCTAACTCCAATCAGTCCAAGTCCCTCATATCTGCATTCTATGCAAAAGCAGAAAGATCCTGCGCTGCTTCTCAACGACAAGTATATGCTGGCCGGTCGGACTCCAGCGAAGAAGTCAGGTACCGACACTACACCGCTTGATGGACTGCCTGCACCGAACCCGCGTTTCTCTTCTGCTCAAGCTGAAGCAATCAGCTATACTGCCTCCCTGGCATCCCCATTCTTCTCGTCACTAGCTTCTGGTCCAGTTACTCCCACTGGTAAGCCGACGGTTGATGACCACGGTAAAGCCCCAAATACCAAGACTTATGCATCCGTTGCGAAGAATTGTGCGCCACTGCCCTCGCCAATACGAGTGGCTGAAAGTAAGGACAAGACAGATGTCAAGGTGAAACGCAAACCCTTGTCTTCAGAATCGCAGTTGAAGCTAGTTCTGGATAGCGTCGGTCAGCTGGAAAAACTGCCTAAGGAGGGCCCAAATCTCCACAAACCACAGATCCCCGATAACAACAAATCATTCTCTCGTGGCCGTTGTCTAATCATCATAAATGCTCCTGAGTCGTCCAAAACCACTCCAGCTGAAAGGATTATGGATGATCAAGAGTTTTTAAAACGGACCATCTCCTTGCTGTTCGACGAAGGGGAGCCAGTAATCAACATCGTATCGGCTTTCCGCCTTGGTAAGAAACAGGAGGTCCCCTCTAAGGTCCGTCCCTTGAAGACTGTATATCAAAACGATGATGAAGTCCATCGCATTCTCCGACGACCTCCGCGTCTTAAAGGAGAACCATTTTTTGTACTACGAGACCTCTCTCCGGAGGATTGAGTAAAAATGAAGAAAGCGGTTGATGAATTCAGATCGCGTAGTGATAACGGTGAGACCGACCTACACATCGTGGATTTTCGTGTGCTTCGTTAAACGCCAAGAACTCGCTGGAGACCACTCCTTGTAATGCCCGGGCGTTAGAGTTGAAGAACGGACTGCGCGTAATTTCTTTCAATGTGCGCAGTCTAAGAAACAAACTAGACGAAGTTCAGCTGCTTGCCTCCATGAATCGGCCGGATCTTATAGCTTTCACCGGAACCTGGTTGTCCTCGGATATCCTAGGCTCGGAGGAGCAGATCCCTGGATACCACCTTTACAGAGCAGACCGCCATAGAGGAAGACCTGGGGGTGGTGTGATACTCTATTGGAAGACGGACTTCAAAGTTCATCCGGTTGCAGCCACCTGTGGCAGCGATGGCGAATTCGAAACTCTGGTGCCGTGTTCATGACGGATGCAGATCTCTCATGGTCGGTGTTGTCTACAGGGCTCAATTGGGTTCCGGAGCTTGTCTGCTGGACGAAATCAAAATGCATGGTGGAGGAAAGGACTGCTTATTACTGAGTATCGACTGGGACCAACTGTATTGTGTTCCTCTTCATACGCTTTTGATTTCGCTCTTTTAGAGACAGTTATCGAATGTAACTTGTTCCAACATGTCACAGCGCCTAATCGTATAATTGCAGGACAAACACTCCATATTCTTGACCTTGTACTCTCACTGGCACAATCAGATGTCACCGGCCAAGCGGTTCTTCAACCTATTGGTAAAAGCGATCACTGTGTGGTTTCATTCCTCTGGACGTGACGACTTACTCTCCACTACCAAGGTCGCCTCCGCAGAAATTTCTGGCGTGTTGATCCCCAACGCCTACAAACGGCCGCCAGTACTGTGGACTAGAGTATACCTGAACCCCTGGATCTGGATGATGAATGGAATCCCTTGTACTCCAAAATGATTTTGCTTGTTGAGCAGGTCGTTCCTGTCTAGAAAAGACCTTTTGCCAGAGGTCCTCCATGGATTGTTCGAGAACTGAGGGGCCTAATGAACAAAAGACGGAAACTGTGGGTCCGATTCAAGCTCACGCAATCCGAGACTGACTATTCTGAATATATAGTGTCAAGGGATATCTGCAACTTGAAAAAAACGAGAGAAACGGCAAAAGTACAAACTGGGTTTGGCTGTGCAATCCAACACAACTCCCAAGGCACTCTTCTCTTACCTGAAGAGAAGTACCAGAGCAGGTAGTGGTATACCTGCTCTGTATTCCTTGGCGCATGTAAGTTTACTTGACGATGACGCTGCGAAAGCCAGATCCGGGGGTTGATGGGGGGGGGTGGGGGGGGGTGGGGGGAGGGGGGGCCCCTGGGGGTGGGGGGGTGAGGGTCAGGGGGGGGGGGTGGGGGGTTGGTGGTGGGGGGGGGGGGGGGGAATGGGGGGTATAAAAATAAAATGGGGGGGGGGGGGGGGGGGGGGGGGGGGGGGGTGGGGGGGGGGAAATTTAAAATATATAATGTATATATATTGGTTTGGGGGGGGTTATTTTTGTGTGTGGTTTGGTGGGGGGGGGGTGTTTTGTTTTTGTGGGGGGTGTTTTTTTTTTTTTTTTTATGTTTTTGTTTTTTGTTTTTTTTGTTTTTTTTTTTTTTTTTTTTGTTTTTTTTTTTTTGTGTTTGTGTTTTTTTTTTTTTTTTTTTTTTTTTTGTGTTTTTTTTTTTTTTTTTTTTTTTTTTTTTTTTTGTTTGTTTTTGTTTTTTTTTTTTTTTGTTTTTTTGTTTTTTTTTTTTTTTGTTGTTGTTTTCTTTTTTTGTTTATTTTTTTTTTTTGTTTTGTTTTTTTTGGTTTTGTTTTGTTTTTTGTGTTTTTTTTTTTGTTGGTTTGTTTTTTGTTTTTTTGTTTTTTTTTTTTTGTGTTTTTTTTTTTTTTGTTTTTTTTTTTTTTTTTATTTTTTTGTGTTTTTTATTTTTTGTTTTTTTTTTTGTTTTTTGTTTTTTGTTGTGTGTTGTGTGTGGGTGTTTTGTTGTGTTTTTGTTTTGGGGTTTTGTTTTTGTTTTTTTTTTTTTTTTTTTGGGTTTTTTGGGGGGGGTTTGGGGGGGGGGTGTTGGGGTGTGTTTTTTTTTTGTTTTTGTTTTTTGTGGGTTTTTTTTTGTGTTTTTTGTTTTTTTTTTTTTTTTTTGTGTTGTTTTTTGTTTTTTTGTTTTTGTGGGTTTTTTTTTGTGTGGGGGTGGGGTTTTTTCTGTTTTTGTGTTTGGTGTGTTGTTTTTTGTTTTTGTGTTTTTTTTTTGTTGTTTTGTTTTGGGGTGTTTTTGTTTTGTTTTTTTTTGTTGTTTTGGTTTGGGGGGGGGTTTGTTTTTTTTTTTGGTGGGGTGTGGGGGGGGGTTGTGTGTTTTTTTTGGTTTGTTGTGTGTGTTGTTTTTGTTTTGTTTTTTTTGGGTGTGGGGGTGGGGGGGGGGGGGGGGGTGGGGGGGGTTGGTTTGGGGGGGGGGGGTGTGGTTGGTGGTTTTTTTTTTGTGGTTTTTTGGTTTGGTTTTTTGTTGTTTTTTTTTTTTTTTGTTTGTGGGGGGGGGGGGGGGGGGGGGGGTTTTGTTTGGGGGGGGGGGGGGGTGGGGGGGGGGGGGGGGGGGTGTTGTTTGTGGTTGGTGGGGGGTGGGGGGTTTGTTGTTTTTTTTTTTTTGTTTTTTGTTTGGGTTTTTTTTTTTGGGTTTGTTTTTTGTTGTTTGGGTGGTTGTTTTTTTTTTTTTTTTTGGGGTGGGGGGGGGTTGGGGGGGTGGGGGGGGGGTTGGGTTGTTTTGTGTGGTGTGGGGGGGGGGGGGTGGTTTTTTGTTTTTTTTGTGTTTTTTTTTTTTTGGTGTGTGTGTTTGTTTGGTTTTTTTTTTTTTTTTGGTCTTTTTTTTTTTTGGGTTGTTGGGGGGTTTTTTTTGTTTGTTTTTGGGTTTTTTTTTTTGGGTTTTTTTTTGTTGGTTTTTTTTGTTT
>OX104063.1:170970121-171021563 GCA_944474145.2 Dicrocoelium dendriticum
CACATTTATTTGACAATTCTCTGTTGTTGCTTTCCTTCCACCACGGTTTGTTCCTTGCAGGTTGTTTAAGCACATCATGTCTTTGCTACTATTGGCCTACCCACGTCTTTTGCATTGGGTAAACACTCATAGAACCGTTTTAGGTAGGTTCTTCCGTATAAGGATTAAATTCCTTACACTGAAAAGCATCGGCTTTAAATTATCGCTATACATATAAATACTGACAAATACTGATGGCAATCAGTCCTACTTAACGGAAAATTTGCGAGCAAACATTCATAGGCGCGGCATAGGAATCACGTGTCAGCAAGGTGAAATATGCGCACGAAGTACTTGAGAAATAAGAAGTAACACTCACGTTTTACTTGTACCAACAAATACCGTATTTAATTATCAGAGTAAAATTCAAGAACTTATATGCTTCGGTATGAACGCGGATAAAATTTACAAGTTGATCCTTTATTCATTAGGTGATATTCCAACGCCGTGTCACCAAATAAGAAGTGGTCGCCTAATCGTAAGTTTTTAAATAATTCAGACTCAGGACTTAGGCATACAGTAAAAGAACACGCTAAGATACAGTGATACGCATTAAATTTTTCCGGATTGTTTAGTTCACGAATGCAGCTTGTATGATATTATCCTAGTCTAAAATGGTAATCCAATTGGAACATTACTGTTTTCGTATCGGAGTGATGCATTGTTTTACTTTCCGCAGTCGGAACGTCTGTGAATGGATTTAAAACAACAATCAGGGAGTTTTCAGACAAATTCTATTCGATACACCGAAGTTGTGTGGTGGTTTGTATCAGGGACGTGTACGGCCATGCAAATTATGGATGCTTTCGACACCGATTCCGAACCTTTTCGCATAGGTGCTCTGACAAACGAGTGAACGTACTGACTTGTTGTGTTGAAGAGATTAAGCTTTTGTTTTACAAATGCGCTACTGTCTAACTGTATGTGCATTCTACCCAATAAAATGGTGCTTTTAGGTGCGTTCGAAACAGGCTTAACCGTACAGTTTGCCATTAACTATTCGTAAAGCAGCTTTAGAACCAATGCTATTTTGAATAGCTGTCATCGTTAGGGCGTTCATTTTATTCATATTCTTGTTTACTACTCAATCTTGTCGAAACTCGAATTATAAACGCCATCAATTGCAGCATGTCGTATAGTTAGGGTATAATTCGTTTGATGCGATAGCAGTTCTGAATAAGATATAACGCACAGCTATCCTGGCGAACCCAGCGACAAATATTAGTCCCGATATTAAAGTTAACCCAGATTGGTGGTCCTTGTTACTCCACACGGAGGCTTATTTCTTACCTGCATATTATCAAACGATCTGCCAGCATTGGTTTGTTTGCCGCCGGGACACAACTGCAATGATCTAGCCGCGGAGTTTGTATTGCAGAATCTGTCGTTTTGCACAACCATAGTTCCTGTGCTGTCGATACCGTTCGCCCAGAAGCTCTGGAGGCAATAGAAAGACAACCAGCAGAACTTTTGCTTTGGCTCTTCAGCACTGCTTATACCAGAACTAAGTTCTTGCTATGTGGTAACTTGGAATAACAACCGATTTACAACGACAGAAGCAGGATTGATTTCCCAAGCCACCGCCCGGTAGTATTTCTTCCTGTAGGGTACATCGTTGCCGATGCGTTGGTGTATTACCTGGAAAATTGCAACCTTATTGCTTCCGAAAAACACGGCGTCTGTATATAGCGACCGTGCATAATGAATTTATTAATCGTGCAAAGTAGTTGGCCCGAGACAGCTGATGCTGGTGAGGAAGTTGACGTGCTCTACTTGTAGTCGTCAAAGGCATTCGCTCATTTGGATCATCGGATTCTCCTTTTCAATCTCCAGTATTACGGCATTGGTGGCCCCCTCATGAGTTGGATCGCCAAATTTCTCCTTCAACCATAATTATTGGTCAGAGTCCGGAGTTCCTTATCTGACCCCATACCAGTCGAGTCTGGTTTAACCCAGGGATCAATTCTAAGGCTAGGATTGGTTTGTTATTTATCAATGAGCTAGTACAGACAATCGCTTGAAGTTGCCTACTGCTTGCTGCAGGATTCAGATTACTGTCTATCAGAAGTTGCTCCAGTAAGAGTTATATAGGGTACATCCGTGAGCATACCAAAAGCTACTGCATTTTAATGTGAGTAAATGCAAGGTACCCTTCATAAGACACCAGAAAATATACTCATACTGACTAGGAACACAAATTTGGCGGTTATCTTCCGTCGAACTCGACTTTGGCGTGGTTATTCAGGATAACTTGTGTTTTCCCATGCAACTCAGAAAGGCGTCGTAATCGGATGACTCGCAAACCTGTCTCTTGCGACAAGCATTTGGAGAAGTAGACACCATTAGTTTCCGACAGATACCCAGCTTGTATGTTGGCCCCCATGTCGAATATACAGTTCAAGCCTGGCAGCCATATCTGAATCATGACCTTACTGCGGTAGAACTGCCTCAATGTCTTGCTTCCAAGTACGCCACTGGAAGGTGAAATCTTCCATAGGAACAAAGGCTGTAATGTTCTGAAATATTCAGTGAGCGCTATCATCGCCTACGAGACTATTTGTTAAAGGCGCACTTGATTTTACACAAATGAAATCTTGCCTGCGTCTCTTTACTGTAACCCAGAAGTAGCTTGAGTGGTCAGTCATTGAAACTCACAGAGCAGCCTAGCCGTCTGGAGTGCCGCGGGAAGTTGCTTCTTATTCACTTGCGTCAGCCGCAAAACGCTCTTTCCGAACCGGCGCGGCGTGCCGGTCATTACTGCAGCGACACTTGCTTTATCAATAGTCGGTTGGACAATACACACAGCCACTTACATATTGTTAATTGTCACTACTCTCCATTTTACTTCCGTGAAATAACTTGTATTTTTTGCCTATTATCAAGTGCTCTTGCGAGCTTTAGTCGAATTAGGCCGAGTAGATAAGTGTAAACGCAATTGATTCTAAGCATCGTTTGCAGCTGTCAAACATTAGCTCCAATCTCATTTCCTCGTTTAAATACTATGGTAAGTACTTTTGCCTAATATCCTCCAACATGCCGGTACAACTTTCCTAGCAGCCGTCGGATGTAGAAAAGTGTTACAAATGAGCAGTAGTAGCGTTAGGGGAAACTGATAGATAGTTCCGTGAGTAATTTCGTCGACATTTTCGTTTTCATTTTCATGTATTTTCGACAACTACCGAGGATCACACACTATGTGTGCCTACCTGACACCCAGGCTTTTTGTTTCACTCAGCCCTGTAGACTTGATTGTTTCTTGTTAGTGAGCCATCATCTACTTAGACATTTCACACTGCACCCTGATTCACCTAACGTCACCATCGAGGTGGATGGAGTGACGTGCAATTTACGGTTCAGTGCTATACTTTGCCTTATAGTTTTGTCAATCATTTGCTAAACGAAGTACCATTTTTAACACACGTAACTCTGCGGCTGGCAAACACTCATCGTGCAGTATAACAAACAGTAGGGAAGATGTAATGGCGGGATCCCTGTATCTGACACAATCGCATTCGATATAGCTCCACCAAAAATGTATTTGTAGATAATCTTACACCGCTCGACACAATATTATACCCAAAACACATATCCCTCGATCCACTGCTAAGAACAGAGAAACTTTGTTGCATGTACATCAGTGCAAAAGTACCTTGAACAAACTTACTTAATCGCAGCAATATAAGGCGACATTTGCCTGTGACCTCATATTCCTGACGGAAACACGGTTGCACTCAATACTTACCGATACCGAGCTCGTGCTACGTGGTGTGTCCCTGATTTTTAACGAACACATTGGTTATGACGGTCAGGTGATGTTATGTAACCATAGCATCCGCAATGCGTACCGGAGGACAATCCGAAATCGAGGATAGTGCAATAACTCCGGTAAAGTCCACAACTGATTTGCAACGATAATGGCTTTGTTCATAGTCCTATAATGTCCCTCAGGGAGATGGGCTACTGTTTCACATCATTTTGGGAAAGGTGCTACGACAACGGTACCGTCATATTCTCATCTAATTCGATTTTGTGGTTTATGATCAGGAAGTCTCGGCATCTCCCAGCTAATAATTTATAACCAACTTGTTTTTGGAAATATCCAGAATTTGCTCCTTCAGCTGATTCCAAAACATAAAGTCTTTTTTCATTACTTATGGTTGACACCAGATAAATTATCAACAAACGGTATTTCCTAGGCATGTTTGCACATTTAAAGAAGGTGCAAGCAATCCTCGTTACCGAAAGGTAATAGCCCAATGATAAATTAAACTGTAATGCAATTACCCTTCATTTAACACCTTTTGCGTAAAGATCGCTTTAATAGAAAAGGTGAAAGATGCCTCATGGAACTCCATCACATATGCGTAGCTAAACGGTTTGAACATCCACCGCTAGTAAAGGTCTCTGATTCTCCCTGCTTCTCCGTCTCAGGAGCCTCGTATCTATCTGTAACCCGCCAAATTCAACAAACATGAGGTTTCGATGTGGTATCGAAATAGAGACACAAACAGAGGATAATTGGTGATTTCAGCACATCGATGATACCCTGGTCTTCCCAGACCTTCTTACCTATTCACAGCCTTCACTTATTCTGTCCGAGTTATTTGGACACAGTGGGTTACTATACCAAATAGGTTGAGGAACATAGACGGGATGTGTACACTTTGGGTATGGCCAACGTACAGAGAGACGTTTCAGAGAACATCCCTGGTAGCGACGACCACATTATACGCTTGAACTTCACCGTCAAAATGGCCACCAAACAAGTAACTCCTTCCTACTGCACCAGCCGCAGTAGTAACTGGACACCCTTCCGTCAAATACTCTGGTCCTGCGATTGGGACGCCTTCTTTCTCTCCAAAAATGCATGCACAGCCGTAGCGCACTTCTATCATTAAGTTCAGCAAGCCATAACCCTCATTGCCGCACAAGAAAAACAAAGCAGTGACGATTAAAAAGATGCAGCTGAATGTTCAATGAATCAGATATCCAGCAAACTGATCGCGCGCTAAATTGCTAAGGATATTTTGCAATGATTCCACGGATGCACCGACTCAGCTCTGAAATCAGGCACTTACAGTTGATGGGGAGAACACATGAAGATCAAGCAACCATACGAATGACATGTAAAGCGAAAGAGCTGGTCTGACTTCTCCGTCGAATAACCAACAAACGCTTTTCATTGATCACTGAAATGGTGGACGACATCCAGACGCATTTAGCTCATTCTTCTCCACCTACAGGACCCTTGACTCCAACGCTATAATTACACTAAGACTCCATCTAACCTGATGTTGCTCTCCGCAATATCCGCCAAGCAACATATTCTATTCAACAGTGCTCAATTTTGGAAGCTGATGGCATTCCCCCATCCGCCATGAAACTGGGAGGGTCTGATATGTCACTGATCCTTTTGTATTTGACTGCCGTTTCACTGGGATCCAAGTAATTTTCATACCAATGAAACACTTCATTCATCAGCCCTCGCCATAAGGGCTGCGCGAAACAGGAGTTGGACAAAAACAAACAAAGCCAAAACACTTGTAATAGCCTGATTATTCGTGAAATTAGTAAAATTGTTAGGAAGTTCATCAACTCACTGGAGTTGACGGACAGGTCCTAAAATGGTTTCCTTGACTAACGATCGTACACATTCTGGTAGCTGCATTACCTGCACTACATACCGAATTCCATTGACTCAAAGTACGCCATGTTAATTTAATGCTTGCAAATGCAGAAGACATTGGATCGGGTGCCTCACAAACGGTTACCGGCTCAGCAAGATTTCCTTGAAGTCTGCAACACATTAATGGGTTGGCAATCCTCATACATGAACGGTCCGGCTAAAAACGTCACCTTATGCGTCTATTGCTCTTCCCCGCTTCCAATTACCAGAGGGATTAAACAAGGATTTTCGCTCGGTACACTAATTTCCCCTCCTTTTGTCAATGATAGCAGTTCGATTAACAAACATGGCGTACCGTACTTATTTGTTGGTGATATAACATTTGTCCACAAGTACCGAGGAGTTGAGCTTTGGAATGTACTACCACTCATTCCAGAGTACATTCATTCGCTTGCGACGTGGTGCGACTGGTGGATGATGACGTTTTAAGCACAACAGTCAAGTATCATATGTTGCGGTCGCTTGACACCCGAAGTATCTGTCACACGTAACAGCAAACACATCTGTGTACTACGGTCTACCCATTACTTTGGAATCAGATATTCTTTTACCTTTATGTTCTTAGCACATATTGAGAAGCAGATAGCACGAGCCACAGAATCCTTCGCTAACATCTCTTATAATAGGTATGAACTAGTTAAAATACTTGATCGTCGAATCCTGGAGTATGGCAGCATAATCTGAGGCAGTATGAGGAAATCAGACAGAACATTGATAGAAAGCCTTCAGTGCTCGATTACTAAGCAAGTTTTGGGATAGGATTGCTATCCTTAACTCACGGAAGCGATGCCAGCAACTTTATCTCCATCCGCTTTGGCTGCAAAGACCAACACATAATTGCAGATTGCTGCACAATCTGATTCATAGCAATACCCGTTGGAATCAAAGCATTCTTTATATTACAGTACAATTACACGTGGGACCTAGGTAGCAAAGAAATTACGCTGATTATACGAGGTGGCAAAACAAATTTGCAGTCTAACCTTCATCACACCGTATATGCTTCGCTGTGGAATCGGTTGCCATTCATCATCAGGTCGTGTGACACTGTGCAATCCTTTCGCAGTAAGTTGGAATCTACCCTTACCTGAACACCATTATGTCGTATTTTCGTAGGGAAGGGCATTTGAACATCCATTAAATGAAAGCCCAGATAATGTCTAATAGGTTGTATCTTACCAATTCACTCAATGTAATTAGTCCTCAGTGTCTACAACATACTCAAACTGCAAATTTGCCTCCTACATTGCATAAGACAAACATATGGGGCAAATACTTGCCAGAAATACAGACAGACACAAGAATGTAACGTGATATGGCTCTTGCAAGAGCAAGCGATAACCTGTGTGTGTATGTTCTGCGCCAAATATTGTCACAGCTTTTCACTTGAGGAGAAATATGCTTATTATTATTATTATTATTGCTATCTTCATGCGGTATATTGTTTCGAACAGAGGCAATACTAACCTGGAGGCTAAATGTGCCACTGGTACTGTGCACCTTGTATCGAGAAGATATTGTGCTCTGGATACGTTTCGGATCATAGTATCATAGGTTCATAGGATTGTAAAGAGCAAAAGGGGAAATCCTTTGTCAGCTCCATTGCTTCCCGATCATTGTGTGGAGGACGCGATTCTATGTTTAGCCGTAATCCACAAGGGACCGTGACAGCCACAGTGGAAGCTGCAAGGGCCCATCGTATTCAAAAGATAAGAATCTAACATCTGCTTGAAACATTCCTCTGTCTTGGCATCGACCACATGCTTCTGTAAGTCGTTCCAAGCGTTGACTACGCGAGTTGATAGAGCGACAGCAGGATGAACCCGGAGCCTTCTGGGTTTAAACAGTTTCCAGTTGTGACCTCGAGTTGAACTCTTTGCATTGAATTGAAAGCATGCCTGCAGCTCCGTCCCCATCTCTCCTCCTAGGATACGCCTGGCGAAAATCAGGTCGCCGCGACGTCGGCCATAATCCAGGGAGAACATGTTCATGCGCTGAAGTCTCAGGGGATAAGGCAAGTCCCGTACCTCCAAGATGTGTTTCGATCCCCGCCGTTGGGCCTTCTCAATGAGGTCACATTCGAACTTGGTGAGAGGGAAGACGACAGGTAATCCGTATTCGGGTATGGGGCGCACATGGGAAGTAAACAATAGTCGGAAGATCTCCGGAGTCATACGCGAGAAGTCTCTTCGTATGGCATGGGACATCCTGTTGGCAACAGCAACCCTTCGTAACGTGTCCTGTGTAGTCCGTAGATCAAATGCCACCAACACGCCGAGGTCTTTATCAAGGATTGAGTTTCTGAGCAACGCCCCTCCAATGTGGTACGTCCGAAAGGCTCAGGAGCACCAATAGCGAGGACCGAGCACTTATCGCGATTTATGGGCAATCGCCATTTGACTGACCATTCATGTAACGTATCAAGTGTAGCCTGTAACCGGTCCGCCTCGTCAAGACTGGATACCACCGTCCACAACTTCAAGTGGTCAGCGTAAATCAAGCAATCCAACTCAAGTTCCGCCGGAAGATCATGGATGAAGATCTTGAAAAGTTCTGGGCCCAGGACTGATCCCTGAGGGACACCGCTAGTCATGAGCACAGGAGCGGAGTAAGTCTCGTTCACGTCGACCCTCATTGTCCGGTCATGCAAAAAATCAGCGATCCAAGAGAGAACGTTCCCAGAAACACCGATTAATCGTAGGTCATAAAGGAGCCTTTCATGAGGAACCTTGTCAAAGGCCTTGCTGAATTCGACAAAAATAACATCCAGACGTTTCCCAGCGTCTAATGATTTCGCCCATCTTTCACGTGCCACAAGCAGATTCGAAGACCATGAGCGCGTCCGCCGAAAACCATGCTGCGCACATGATATGACGTTTATGTTCTCGAGGTGGAGAAGAAGTGCCCGCTTGAGAATCCTCTGCATTACCTTGCATAATATTGACGTTAAACAGATGGGTCGATATTTGGCAGGATTTTTAGGATCCCCTCCTTTGTGTATGGGTTTAACAATCCCCACTTTCCAAGCAAGCGGGAGCCGTCCAAATTTAAGAGAATGCCGAAATACCCGGCAAACACGAACGGTAATGTAATCGGCCACAGTCTTGAGGAACGGCGGACACAGCCCATCAGGACCCGGCGAGGAGTTTGGATCTAATTCACGAATGCCTTTGGCAACAACATCAGCGGTAATTTCTACATGCTCCAACGAAGAAGGAAGTATTGGCACCGCGTCACTGGGAAACGGCGTCTCCATCGAGTAAACAGACGAATATTGCATGGCAAGGATACTGGCTTTCGCAGCGTCATCGTCAAGTAAACCTACATGCGCCAAGGAATACAGAGCAGGTATACCACTACCTGCTCTGGTACTTCTCTTCAGGTAAGAGAAGAGTGCCTTGGGAGTTGTTTTGGATTGCACGGCCAAACCCAGTTTGTACTTTTGCCGTTTCTCTCGTATTTTCAAGTTGCAGATATTCCTTGACACTATATATTCAGAATAGTCAGTCTCGGATTGCGTGAGCTTGAATCGGACCCACAGTTTCCGTCTTTTGTTCATTAGGCTCCTCAGTTCTCGAGCAATCCATGGAGGACCTCTTGCAAAAGGTCTTTTGTAGACAGGAACGACCTGCTCAACAAGAAAAATCATTTTGGAGTACAAGAGATTTCATTCATTATCCAGATCCAGGGGTTCAGGTATACTCTAGTCCACAGTACTGGCGGCAGTTTGTAGGCGTTGGGGACCAACACGCCAGAAATTTTTGCGGAGGCGATCTTGGTAGTGGAGAGCAAGTCGTCACGTCCAGAGGAATGAAACCACACAGTGATCGCTTTTACCAATGGGTTGAAGAACCACTAGGCCGGTGACATCTGATTGTGCCAGTGAGAGTACAAGGTCAAGAATATGGGGTGTTTGTCCTGCAATTATACGAGTAGGAGCTGTGACATGTTGGAACAAGTTACATTCGATAACCGTCTCTAAAAGAGCGAAATCAAAAGCGTATGAAGAGGTAACACAATGCAGTTGGTCCCGGTTGATACTTGGGGCATTGAAGTCACCCAGTAATAAGCAGTTCTTGCCTCCACCATGCATTTTGATCGCGTCCAGCAGGCAAGCTCCGGAACCCAATGGGGCCCTGTAGACAACACCGACCATGAGAGATCTGCATCCGTCATGAATACGGCACCAGAGAGTTTCGAATTCGCCATCGCTGCCACAGGTAGCTTCAACCGGATGAACTTTGAAGTCCGTCTTCCAATAGAGTATCACACCACCCCCAGGTGTTCCTCCATGGCGGTGTGCCCTGAAAAGGTGGTATCCATGGAACTGCACCTCCGATTCCAGGATATCCGAGGACAACCAGGTTCCGGTAAAAGCTATAAGATCCGGCGGATTCATGGAGGCAAGCAGCTGAACTTCGTCTAGTTTGTTTCTGAGACTGCGCACATGGAAAGAAATTACGCGCAGTCCGTTCGTCAACTCTAACGCCCAGGCATTACAAGGAGTGGTCTCCAGCGAGTTCTTAGCGTTTTTCGAAGCACACGAAAATCCACGATGTGTAGGTCGGTCTCATCGTTATCACTACGCGATCTGAGTTCATCAACCACTTTCTTCATTTTTACTCGATCCTCCGGAGAGAGGTCTCGTAGTACGAAAAATGGTTCTCCTTTAAGACGCGGAGGTCGTCGGAGAATGCGATGGACTTCATTATCATTTTGATATACAGTCTTCAAGGGACGGACCTTAGAGGGGTCCTCCTGTTTCTTACCAAGGCGGAAAGCCAAAACGATGTTGATTACTGGCTCCCCTTCGTCGAACAGCAAGGATATCATCCGTTTTAAAATCTCTTGATCATCCATAATCTTTTCAGCTGGCGTGGTTTTGGACGACTCAGGAGCATTTATGATGATTAGACAACGGCCACGAGAGGGTGGTTTGTTGTTATCGAAGATCTGCGGTTATTGAAGAGGTGGGCCCTACTTAAGCAGTTTTCTAGCTGACCGACTCTAGCAAGAACTGGCTTCAGCTGCAAATGTGAAGACAAGGGTTTGCGTCTCACCTTGACATCTGTCTTGTCCTTACTTTCAGCCACTCGTATTGGCGAGGGCAGTGGCGCACAATCCTTCGCTACTGATGCATAAGACTTGGTATTTGGGGCTTTACCGTGGTCAACAACTGTCGGCTTACCAGTGGGAGTAACCGGACCAGAAGCTAGTGACGAGAAGAATGGGGATGCCAGGGAGGCCGTATAGCTGATTGCTTCGGCTTGAGCAGAACAGAAACGCGGGTTCGGTGCAGGCAGTCCATCAGGCGGTGTAGTGTCGGTACCTGACTTCTTCGCTGGAGTCCGACCGGCCAGCATATACTTGTCGTTGAGAGGCAGCGAAGGATCTTTCTGCTTTTGCATAGAATGCAGACATGAGGGACTTGGACTGATTGAAGGTAGGCCATTCGAAAGGCGATTGATACCCAGTCCAGCGCGACATTGGTCACAAATAAAGACGACGACTGAGGAAGTGTTCCTCTGCAGTGGATCGTACAGATCTGCACAGATTTTACAACATGCAATGTGCAGCCACCCTTCGCAGAAGGAACATTGAACAGCTTTCGACCGAGAAGTGACAGCCTTACAGCAATCCAAGCAATTGGAAGACATCGTATACTATATACAATAACTTTTGAATGAATCTTCAAGAGAGTAACGAAACATAAAGGAGCTGGCTGTCCGCACACACGGTTGGATGTTGGGAGATCGTTGGAAATTCGGCACAGGGACACCGCCTGCCGGTCGGGTCAGAAAACGAAACAATGGTAACTCTCCGAGAAAATATATGCTAACGGGGTGCTGAGGGAGAACTTGGAAACACCTCATTCTAGCTTGACCAGTTACAGTCAGGCTTATTGTTGGTGAAACCTGGCACTGACACCCTCATCCCTGTCAGCCTTAAGTTAACAGAAATGTGTCAACCTACTCCGGAGCAAACCTGTCCCCCATAGATGCATACATAAAGCCCTTTGCTTACATCCAGGGAGTCCCACTGGCTAATGTCCCTTGGCCAATATGTGTGTCACTGATAGTGCGTGCATCTAACCCCTCAGGGAGAGAAGGAATTGATGCCCGCGTGAACTTTAATGCACAACACGTTATTTTGTTTTTTGCAACACACTAAGTTATTGGCTCTATGCTTGCAGTTACCTGTACAAAGGCATAGTAACTGACGCATCAGAGAATAAGTTAGTTTGTTCGAAAAATGGTAAGGTATATCCCGAGGAGCAGGACGCGGAAAAGAACAGCCCTCAGCCATTCAGGTCAGAATGCATGTAAAACCGATCAAAAAGCCGGATACTGAAATGATTACACAACCGAGTGAAACAATTATGCCAAACTGGTAAGCGAAGACAAAATTCGCACAGCTACAGGATTTAGCGAAGAACTTACATTGCAGCACGAAGCCACTTTACAAGCTTGTTAACAAAATTACGAAGTAAAGCAAGGCACCCATATCTAAATACCGAAATTGAGCAAACGCAAACTGTTTAAGAAGCGGCTAAAGTACTTAGACATCAGTTCACCTGCACCATCAGAAATGCATCGCTATCACGTGTCATTCTCATGGAGAGATCAATTCTCCAGCAGAAATCAGGCACCTCCGCGGAAATGCTGATTCGCCTATTGTCACTGCGCGAGCAGGGTTCACATGGTATGGATAATATACACCCCCGTACTTGAACATGGCTGTTTCGCGATTGAATGAGCAAATATCTCTGATTTTCATTAACATTTTTAGGAGATGCATGTTCCAACAATGTGGAATGATGTATAAGTCACCGTTACTGAGAAGTGAGGCAATAGTGTATGGTCCGAAAACAGCCGCTCATTACTCTTCCTTCTTGGCTTGCTAATATCATGGAGTCTGTCTCTGCTGTTGCATGCATGGAATAGTTATGAAGATGCCAAATCTTTGTTTACATGCAGCATGGGTTCCGCCAAAATCATTCATGTACCGCGCTGCTGATTTAAGACCTTGTTAAATGGACGGGGTAGGTTGATGCTGGAGTGGGTGTCGAAGTCACATAGCCCGTTTTCTCTAAGAGTCTTAATCATGTTTGCCAGCTTCGGATTTATGGGATCAGTGAAACTTATCCTGGGCTTCATGTATTCCTGTCTAATCCAGCATTGCTTGGAAAGTTTCCTGGCAAATATACTCGGAACATGAATAGCTGTAAACCATCTAAATATCGCGCCGCTTGTTCTCACATGATTCGATCTGTTGTATAACAGGAATGGTTGGTTTCCCACCGACATCAACATTTCTAATGCAAATAAGATCAAATGTGTTGCAGTCACAGGTGTTCTTTCACAAATTGGATACCTTATGGTCAGGTGTGGTCAACGTGTTGTCAGCACTTGGAATTGTGTTTTTATATGCGGTACCTTGATAAAGATAGCTAATATCATCACTTATTATGTATAAAATGTGCAAATTCCAACCATTAGTCTGTAACTAGTAATTTGGTTGTTCCATCATTCAAAAGCCGACAACTATCTTGCGTAAAGTGTCTGCTCGGACGCTACAGATCTGATGCACGGATTTCACGTACTTTGTAGACCATTAAGTTCTCTTCTGTTTGCAAATAATTATGCTAACAAAGCCTTTAATTTTATGACTCAAAGACATCAGTTATGATTAGGGTGGGTAGTCTTGTATAGGTAGGTAATTTCAAATAAAATCAGACACAGTGTGCAATCTATTTGTGGAAACATAAGAGTGGAATACAGAACCGAGACCAAAGCGGACGTCAGTACAGTAACTCACCGAGCAGCTGAGTAAGAGGGAATATGAACGGAGGGGAGTGAGCAGTAAAACAAGACTGAGTCTTGTAAAATCGACCAGCAATATTATAGTATCTTAACAGAGAGTAATTATCTTCAGGAGAGCTGCAGAATATGTTGGGTTTATTTAGGTAATGCAGCTGCTTGTTTAAAGGGAATTCGACTCCCTTTTGACGCTGTTAGTTACATTCTAAGGGGAACAACGTACGGTCTAACGCATGAATAATTGAGAACATTCTTGGCCCATTTGGATGTTCAAAATACTACGTGATATTCGTCGTATCTTACGTAGTAAGTTCTGTCCACCGCTAACTAATTTTGAAGTACATTTCGGAAAGTATGCATTTTTATCTTTGCTAGTAGGTCTTGGTATATAGTGACCCCGGACACCCATCGCACTTCGCCCAAATTACCACTCGATTCAAGCATACGACTGAATCCTGACAACTAGCCGTTTTTTAACTGTAGTTTAAGGTAATGACTGAGCACTCTGAGGACACAGGTGGGAAGACTTAAATTGACCATACTAGAGGAACCACAGATGAGCGATTGGTAGGAAGGTTTGTTAACGAGTTCGACCAATTGTCCGTTACGGTCAAAGCATGGCAAACAAAATGTCGATTATAGTCGAAGTACTGCAGAGTGCTTTATTGTTACCGGAAACGCAAACCTCGTCGGCCTTGACAGCAAGCAAAGGCATATGACCGGTTCAAACAAACATAACCGGCGACCGTTAAAGCGAACTACTCGAATAATGACAACACAGGCTGAATGTAATTTTTCAGTCGAATTTGGCTAACGTACGGTACTCAAAGAGGAAATGCATATTTCCGGAAATTGGAATTGTGAATCCATTTCCATACTTTGCATAGATCGCTCTAATTTATTCCAAGATGATTGTCACGTAACTACAGATTCCTAACTGGTATTGTGAAACTGTCAGACCACCAACGCCACCGTCCAAATGTCGCTGCTTCTATGGAACTAGCTTGGCATGTGCATTTCACGCACAGCGTTCATAAAATTCAAATTACTTTTGTATTGTGCTGTTTATTGAACAAAAATAGTCCTTTGGTAGCCATGGAAGTGGAGGAGCTTTGAATGCCCTACGTTTGCCACGTTTGCGAACTGCATGCTCTGACCTATAAGCATATAAGCCAAAAGATAAAAGCGAACTCAATTTGTATGTATTTCTCATGAGTTTGTCGACGCTAACACGGTTGGATGTTGGGCGAATGCAGAGTATGTCTCGCGCGTTCCCACGCCAATTGCAAATAAACCGAAAAATAAAGTGTAGCTGATTCAGTTACTGGTGAAATTGTAAAACAACTAGTTGGTAAGGCGGTTATGTTAAATTGGCCGAATTTTTGGTCCTGATGTTAAAATCTTTAGTTATACTCTGGCTGTGAAAGCCTTTCCATGTTCCTACCATGCTAAATTCGTAGAAACACGGAAGTTGTCACGCAATTACTGTGCTTTTCACCCGCTAGTGTGGAAACGCCAGCACATCGCCGGTCACAAACAATGTTTTATCATTTGGCCTTTTGGCATATCACTAGATTCCATTTTCATCCATGTAACGCACGTTTCCATTATTCTTATCACATGTCATTCCTCAATATCTGCGCATTAGTCGGTCTGAAGTAATACAGCCATTTTGCACCAATTTGTTTAAGGGAAATTAGAGAACAATGATTTGTCACTAATGGTTTCCTGGTCAATCAGGTGAACAACCCTCGTGCTCCAGTGTGAACAGCCTCATTTTCAGTCATAGGGTTCCAATTTATTGGAATAAATAGGTGTTAGAAACACAACGCTAACTCCCAGCAACTTGCAATAATTGCGCACTGGTTCTCGGCTGAGAATGCAGCATTTGCTGCGCATGTTGCAGATCCCAGTGACTTGGGAAAGATTAGTCTGCTTCGCAAAATTCGACGGCGACTGACCCGAGAGCTCCGTCGCAGTAAAAATACATGCTGGACGTAGAAGGCGAAGCAGATGGAATGCTACGCCGAACGCCGCAAACAAATGAATTCTTTGACTCCTTGAAGGCGGTGTATGGACCGAGAATGGAGCCGCTGAGGACACTGATCGATGGTAGTTCAAGCGCTACCTGCACACAGACTGCAGACATAATGCAGATCTGGCGAAATCACTTTGAATGTCTCTTGAACTACCGTTCAGAGATCGACTGGCCTACATTGAGCGACCTCAAGCAGCACGATGTGAAGGCGAATCTGGCGGACACGCCGACACTGGATGAGACGCAGACAGCACTTGCTCAGCTGCGAAACGGCAAGTGTGCCCGGGGCCCACGGGATCCCGCCTGAAGTATTGAAACACGGCGGACCCGCGTTGTTGACTGCGCCTCACCACTTGGTGCAACGTGTATGGATTGAGGAGGAGGTGCCTGCTGAGCTGAAGGATGCCCTTGTGCTACCATTGTACTATGGCAAAGGTACCAAGCAATGTTGCACGAATTATCGTGGCATCAACTTGCTGAGTTGTGTGGGCAAGGTGATTGCCCGAATCCTGCTCAACCGCCTCGTCAGTCAGGTTGTGGAACCAAACGGAGCGGAAGAGCAATGCGGATTCCGTTCGGGTCGCAGCACTATAGATATGGTGTTTGCGGATCGTCAGTTGCAAGAGAAGTACAGAGAATGACACCAGCCATTGTACTCTTTTTTGTTGATTACACCAAGGCATTTGATACGGTGAACTGCGAGGCAGTGTGGCTGGTGTTGAGTAAGTTTGGTTGCCAGCGTAAGTTTGTAAGTTTAATTGAGTGTCTGCACAGTGGTGTGCGAGCGAGTGTGCAGCTGAGTGGAGAGACCTCGGATGACTTTGCAGTTGTTTCTGGTATGAACACAGGCTGTGTCTTAGCTCCTGCCCTGTTTAATATCTATCTTCATGCAATGTTGTCCTGTGCTTTTGATGCCGCTTGTGCTTACGGTGTTCGTGTGGAGCACCGTATTGATGGTGGGTTGCTGAACATCCGTCGTTTCGGTGCGAGAACTGTAGTCTGTGAGACGACTATCCGTATGTTGCTGTTTGCTGACGACTGTGCATTGCTTTCACACAGCGCGGATGAGTTGCAGCAAATGACTAGTGCTCTGGCTTCGACAGCGACCGAATTCGGGTTCACCATCAACACAAGCAAAACTGTCTGTCTCTTTCAGCCTTCACCGGAGGTGCAATCTACAATGGTGCCGCGAATCAGCATTGGTGCTGAAGTATTGGAAACCACCTCCCGCTTCTGCTACCTTGGGAGTGTGATGTCGACTGATCAGCAGCTACACAGGGGGCTTCGTATCCGCGTGTCGAAGGCAGCGGCGGCATTCGGGAAGCTAGAGTACCGAGTGTGGAACAACCATCAGCTTAGCATTGGCACGAAGCTGATGGTGTACAAATCCATGGTGCTGTCCGTTCTTCTATACGGCAGCGAAACGTGGACGATGTACCGTCGGGATGTGCGGTATCTCGAGCGGTTCCATCAGCAGTGTCGGCGACGAATTTTGCGCATGGGGTGGGGCGACAGAGTTGCAGACACGGAAGTTTTGCGCCGAAGTGGGATGTATGCAGTTTACTGCATACTTTTATTGAGACACCTGAGGTGGATCGGTCATGTGAGCCGTATGGATTCCACGCGGATACCGAAGCAGCTATTATATGGTCAGCTGAGTATTGGGAAGCGGCACGTGAGGAAACCAAAGTTACCATACCAACACATGATTTAAGTGCGCCTCACACGTTCCAATCTTGATTGCAGATCATGGGAATCGAAGGTGGTTAATCGGGGGGCATGGCGCGATCTGATCACGAAGGCAGTTGCTGAGGTGCAGGAGAAAGCCCTCATGCATGCAGAGAAGAAGCGGCAAGTGCGGAAGCGGCAAGCACCGATGGGTTGTTCTCCATCGACATCAAGTGCATGGTGCTGTAGAACATGCGGTCGCGATTGCCTGAGTCAGGCAGGCTTAGTGAGCCACGAGCGCGGCCACTCGGGACTACTACCGAAGCGACGACGAGTTCTGCAGAGAACGTAGGCAGAACCGGCGCAGCGTTTGTAGATACGCTGCATTCGATTTGATTTACTAACCGCCTTCTTGCATGCCAAGTCTCTTTATTTCAGGTGGTGGGTTTCCGATTTTGCCTAAATGCTTTTCTTTCTCATATAAATGTCCATTAACTTGCACACCTCGCTTAAGCTATTTGTATTCGATTTCCATAACATTTTTGTGTTCGTGGCATTCCGTAAACTATATTTTCTGACGTCGTGAACTTATCTCGGATTCGTTTGTAAACAACTTATTTCATATGCTCATTAACTCAGGTTTATGTCACCGTTTTCTTATGCATTATTCGAGTTATTTTCTTTGTCTCTCTCTCTCAAGTGATTGGCTGTTGCTTGATATCCCCGGTGTGACTGCGCTTGATGTGCTTGTTGACAAGGTGCCTACCTGTCTATTACCCACTACATCGTTCATACTGGCTCCAGGAAACAGTTGGTCGTTGCTGAAGGGGACGGGGTTCACGGTTCTTGTGGCCGTGCTAGGCTTTAAGAGTGGTTCCACGCACTCAGTGTGGAACGGACTGCGGTCCAGCCACCGCCTTGTGTGAGATTGATTCCCCCAATAGAGTGTGCTTGTGTTTTTCTGTGAAGGAGTGTGGGCCGGCTCCGTTGATGAAACCTGGCTCCCATCCACATGTCGCCGGTCTTATTCCTTCGGGTTTACGCTGGATATCGGGTGTGTGAATCGAGCTGCGGGTGGTGCAGCGCAAGCCATCCATGGTCCCTCTGTAGGCGCAGGCGTCCAGTGGCTTGCCACAGTGACAGGCAAATCCGAAACCGGATGCCGCCAACCATATATATACATATATATATAGCCTCACTTCGGAACTGTATTTACTAAAACATCTTTACGTCTCTTATTCTTATCGTTTTCCATACTTTTCGTTTCATTACCATTTGTTTTGTGCCATGTAACATTTCATTAATTGTGCAAATGATGTTCCTAGGTACCGTTTCCTATTGCCTGATTTACAAACGTCATTGACAGCGTGATTTAGCGTTTCAGCAGCTGAACTAAACAGCCCAGTCAATATTTGGCCCAACAGCACGTTTAGCACGTAAGCACCATTATATTTTACATATGGTTCTGATGAGCATTATCAAAGTAAATTATTCACTCTGTATTTGCCACCCAATTTGCTTCATGATCTCAAGAGGGTAGCAGAGGCAAACATAAGTTGCCTTGCGCAGCAACACCCGATGAGAGCTAACAGACCAACAACCATTCTAAACAGAACCCAGTCTAGACCAAAAATGAAACTGACGTATGTTAAGATAATGTATCACAATGATGGGATACACTACGTAGGGTATACCAGGGAATGTTATCCATGAGAACACACGAGCATAAACGAGTCCACTGAAACAATGATGCATCAACGCTGATCTCAGTGCACTTCGATGAGGAGGGGCACAATGTTGACGGGACCAATACAGAGATTCAGATGTGCATAGACAAACAAGGGAAGAGAATTGCCCGCAGGATAGTTCCCCACAGAGAGTTTAATGAACCTACCCATGGACCTCGATCCTACGTACCAATAAGTAATCGAGGAATCCGGTGTAGAATGAACTGAAATTTGTGACAGCCAAATGGCACGTATGAACAACGATCAGAAAATCCTGTTTAACCGTTTTATCTGAGCAGTTCGACTAACCAGCACTGTGATTGAAATGACCGAAGCCACCAACCAAAGGGGACAGCCCGCAAACCTTTGAGCACCGTTACAAATGGCTAAAACGGGTGGAACTCCGTTACTAACGCTTGAATGTTGGATAAACATTGTCGCTTTAGCCAACGGCATAATTCTCCGGATTCGAACAAAGAAAATTAGCAATAAAAGGTCCATGGGCTGGTTACGCTGAAATTACAAAATCAAAAGATGTGAATCATTAGTTTAAGTGTCTATCGCTTTGTGGTGCAGACCTCACTGTTCCACAAAATTTAATGTCGGACTCTATTCCCGCCCACAAATTACACCATTCAAGTTGTCGTGCAGGCTACGCGATAGTTTATACGTGGCAAGTTTATCCGTTAGAAACTATTTTAGCCATTTGGGGTGGTAGCAGAATTTTCGCCTCCATTCCTGGCAGTATTGAATCCGAGAGTTTAACCCTCTAAATTGGACACAGCCACCAAATTTCGCTTTCTATGAAATGGATGATCGTTTGGGACACTGAGGTAACTCTAGTGAGCAGAATGATGCAAGTAAGAGGATCGCTGGGAAGAACACTTTCCAAGTGTGACACAGGGCGCAAAAGCATTGTTGGTCATAAAGGGTAACATTAAAATATTCAACTCCATGATTTGGAACATTGGTACTTTGGGAGGTTTGCTCAGGTGTTGTGGAGTTCTCCGAGCTGGGCAACTTCATTGCAAACGTTTCGCCACCATTTGAGTTGGCGTCTTCAGGGCGGGATTGATAGCATTAAAGTAGCAGTAGCTGGTAGAAAGCCAACCCAATAACGGATCCATTGGGTTTGGGTTTGCTTTCTACCAGCTGCTGCTACTTTACTACCATCAATCCCGCAATGAATATGCCATCTGGAATCGTGGCGAAACGTTGGCAATCATGTTGACCAGCTCGGAGAACTCCACAGTGACTGAGATGTTCAACCGCACTTTATGTGCACATGCTGCCTGTTAAATTTGGTATCGAACAATCAACCGAACCAGAAATGCCGCCCCCTGTCCCATGTTGCCCGAGGCGGATGGCACCCCACTCCCCTTGCGCTACTCCACTGCTCGTACCCAAGTGGCACTGTTACCAAGCCCTGATTATTTTATTACCTTAGTGATACCGTCGTCGGGCGGTAGCTACGTCACTTCGATAACTACATTTGTTTCATTATCAAATGGTAACGTTATCGCCCTCCCGAAAACGAGATTATCCTTCCGTAAATACCAGACTGCGCAGGCCATGTTTGTCTTTGGCTTGAGCCGTAACTGCACTTTCGTTGTAAGGCATTCTCTTCCGCTCTCCTTGTCATGAGTAATCGTGCGGTGTCTCGGTACGGTGAAGTAGAACCGTTGGGTCACATAGGCACCCGGAACGCGTCGATCCGAATTCGAGCAGCCACATGTCTAGCGAGATACAGCCACAAGAGCGGCATCTTTGTTCTGACCAGTGTCCCTGCAACAAAGCGACAGCGTTATAAATCGATTTAATTGCGTTGCTGAGTAGCCGTCATGAGAAAAGGGAATTGCATTTATGCACACAAAACAACGGATGCTAACAGCGAGATGGTGAACTTTATTCCTCTTGATCACCTCATCGGTTGGCCTCCCCGCTCGTTTTCCATTCACACCCAAGTCGCACGGAAGTCGGCAGGCTTTTTCGTACGTAACACGTGACCCAGCTATCGGTGTTTAGCTAGTGAGATAAGCATACTTAGTCGTTAACTTCTACTTCCTGCGCAACAAATAAGACGCCGAATAAGCTCATTGCTCACAAGTTGAAACATGGTTGGCGGCATCCCGTTTCGGATTTGCCTGCCATTGTGGCCAACCACAGGACGCCTACGCCTACAGAGGGAACATGAGTGGCTTGCGCTCCAACAACACACTTCAAATCCAGTGTCAACCCGAAGGAATAAGACCGGCGACATGTGGATGGGAGCCAGGTTTCATCAACGGAGCCGGCCCACACTCCTACACAGAAAAACACAAGCACACTCTATTGGGGGAGTCAATCTCACACAAGGCGGTGGCTGGACCGTAGTACGCTCCACACTGAGTGCATGGAACCACTCTTTGATAATAACACGGCTACAAGAACGGTGCAACCCGTCCCCTTCAGCAACGACCAACTGTCTCCTAGAGCCAGCATGGACGAGGTAGTTGGTAATAGACAGGTAGGCACCTTGTTAACAAGCACATCAAGCGCAGTCACACCGGGGATATCAAGCAACAGCCAATCACTTGAGAAAGAGAGAGACAAAGAAAATAACTCGAATAATGCATAAGAAAACGGTGACATAAACCTGAGTTAATGAGCATATGAAATAAGTTGTTTACAAACGAACCCGAGATAAGTTCACGAGGTCGGAATATGATATTTTACGGAAATGACGCAGCCTGGAAAATGTTATCGAAATTAACAGTAATTGGCTTAAGCAGGATATATATATATATATATATATATATATATATATAAACTCACTTCGGAACCGTACTTACTTGTAGACACCGGCGTACTGTGTTTGTCCCCATGGAGTACAGAGTGATGGGCAAATGCGGATACGGATACCGCCATGCATATATGTACGGCTTTTTTATTATACATTTAAATGCTGGGTATTAAATAATATCATTTGACATGGCGAAATATGCAGGTAGTATGAATTATTGGTGCAATTATATTTCTTCTTACTTGACCGTGAGATTATCCGAAAAGAGGTATGAAAAACATACTTGTAATATTTGTTGGTGACTACAGTGTGAAAACACATAAGTGTTGCAACACTGCCCAGGGCCACGCGAAGGTTGTTTCTGAGAATGCTTCGAAAATACCGTAGGATGGATAAAGTGACAAAACAAAACTTCTTGACGTAAGCCAATGAATATAATAAATGGAATTCAGAAAATTACAATACTCACTAGATATATATATAGATTACAGGAGTGAGCAACTTATTTCTAACCTTCTTTTAATCTTTCCTAGTTGCTTGGACACACAGCTCTTTTAAATACGCCAGCAACTCTCTTCCTCGATAGAAGTTACAAGCGGAAATGTCCGAGAGTTTGTCCTTGGGCCACTACTCTTCCTAGTGTATTTTAATATCATATTTGTTTCCATCCATCATAAACCTTCATACCTCTTTGCGGGCGATTTTAATCTCCGTTAGTCATTTCGACCCAGTAGCCTTGATCAGGACTCAAGAACATACATGAGGACTTATATTCGCTGAAATCTTGGAGTAAAATTGGTTCATGATATTATCCGCTGAAATATCGCAAATGCTTGGGTACGGATGCTGCATATTTGATGGCTGCATCACCCTAGCAAGTACAAACATCCCAAATTCCTCTTCAGTTAGGGACCTTGGAGTAAATTATTCCGCATCGCTACACTTTTCCGAACATCTCTCATATCAGATAGCAATGGCAAAGTAATTGAAAGGCGCTATCACTAAATCCTTTGTTCTGCTCGAATCATGACTGTTAATGTTTAAAGTCATCGTGAGGTCCATGCTGAAGCACTGCACAATTATCCATAAGTCCCTGAGTAGAACGGATAGCATAGCTTTAAAAAATATTCAGTGTTATTTCTCGAAGCGTCTTATTGGCCGGTCCACCACTTTGAACTGTGAAGACTGCTGTCGCCGCCTGAAACTTGACCCTCTATGGCTGCGCCGCCTGCGAAATAATCTAATTTTCTTTTACAACTTTATACATTACCGAGTGTACACTGCCGGAATGCTTCCTAATTGGCGAAATTCCTCAACATATCCCACATGAAACAGGGGCTATTCACTACCCATAAAATATGGAAACTCAAGGATCCGCTCCAACCGCTTCCCGGTAAAGTATACTCACAAATGAAACAAGATGCCATTGAAAGTACGGGCAAGTGAGAACCTAACCAAATTTAGAATAAACGGGAGTTATTCTCAACATGAAGAATAAAATGAAAACATTCGGTCTTCAACTGTCTACCCATGAGTTGCTTCAATCAGATCCAAACAAAATATGACCAATAAAACAAGCTCACTACACTTCAGAATACATTAATTTTATGCCCCCAAATACCACCATTCAAGTCCCACTTTTAGGCGGAAAAACGAAGAAAGTGTATCTCTTGATTTATCCCTCCTTCATATATTGTAAATAATCTGCCGTCCTATGGTACCCGGATAATTTGCATCACCTAATGCGTATCGAAAGTGGAGGAAAACTCATTAAGAAAGCTACCTGTTGCTCTGAACTACTGCAGTATTTTATCCCACTCAATCATACGGCTTCCATAATGTCGCGAGACATGTTAATTGGCGACTTATTTCGTGGATAGTTCTACCTCCTTATCTAAGGATTTCATATTATTCCTGTTATTCTCCTGGTCAAGAATAGGCCATTCTCCTGAGTTGACGGTTTGAAGCTTCTAAGCAACATGTATACCCACGCCAAAGGAATCATTGGTGAATGTAAAGTGTGCAAACATTAAAAAACAGTCCAATCTGAATTGCCGAAATTACACTTAAGGGCATATGACTCCAACCGGTGATCCAGGTCATCATGTATGAAAAGCTACGAATGACGAAAGGGCTGATTGGCATGAGTAAATAGCTCACAACAAAGAATTGCCCGATTGATGAATAAAATCGGTAGTGGCCAGTGTGCTTTTAAACCACCCCGCTACATGACCAGATGCAAGTGAAAACTCTCGAGGGACTACCGCGCATGAAAACAGGTCCCCAGGAAACGGTTCCACGAACGCCCGTATTACTTCACTTGTCTTTTATTGCTCTACTTCATTCTGCACTGAATCTGTTGTGCTTCTGTTTCCGTCCTACTCTCTTACTGGTATTTTCCTTTCACTTACTCCTAAGACCATTGCCTCGCTCTTAGTTGTGGTGCATTTCCTATATCTCTACACCAAAAATCGCCTAACTATTGCACACTCTACTAACCACCTGTATTGGCATCTTCTACAAAACTAAGATGCACTGAATAAGTCCTGACATTGCGGTGAATAAGAGTTTATTTCTTTGTCTACTTATCTGTTTAATTCTCTCTTTTCGGCATTAGCTTTTTCGTGCATAGTCACGTACGCCCTAACTATCTGCCTACAAGTGAAAGCTGAAAGAAGGCAACTGAGCTCACCCAGCATCTGAACCATCTGGCGGTCAAGAAACGCAACTTTATTAGTCCAACCATCTAATTAGACCAAGTAATGTCTAGACACTACGCTATGCCTTAACAACATACGACGTGAATACTGCCTAAAGTATTCTGATAAAGCAACTTGAGTATGATGATCCACTGGAGTTACCTTAATATTGTCGTTTGCTTATTTTCCCAAATCCGTAATTTGCTACGCACAAGTATCACAAACTCTATTACTCCGGTCTATTGACTTAGATTGTGTATTAGTCCTCTGATTTCGATGGGTGTATCTAACTGTTGTATCCTTTACATTCTCGCTTCTCTCCCATCAAACCGCCACCATCATGGTACCACCAAGTTGCACCGAAAACAATAATATAAGGATGCCCGCGAACTGGTAGCATACGGTGACAAAAATACCAAAGGGAAATAATGGCAAAAACATCCCTAGTGTAACCCTTTTAAAACCCAAACAATAAGCAGCCTCGCATACCTGAGCGTGTTGCAATATAAATATTATCCTTCCCTTCGTGGGATCGGTCTCTCGGTGCTACGAAAAGATATAACCTATTGTAATCATTAGCAATATTGCAGCTGAATGTAAGTACCCTTCCAAATCTAGAACAGGCATTCACGAAATTGGTAATTGTGAAGTAAGTATGACAGACCAATACATTCAGTGCCGACATTGCGCAGCGCTGCGCTAATTGCGTGATCATTGATTTAGTCATCTATTTAGGTTACTGCAGTAGCTACGACGGTTTGTGCGCAGCTGGAAGACTTCAGTTTTCAGCAGAAACGCGATTTTCCACTGGGCATGCACGCAAGGCGCCATATTGCTTGCGAAGTTGATACGGTGCGGTCAAATCATGCGCGCTATGGGGGTACTGACAAACCTGTTGATATTCCATCATGTGCTAGCGAGAGTAATGCTGTTCCTTTACACTCATGTGGCTTGTTTGTCGAGGTACACGGCAAATGCTGCATAGACATGCACTTATATCCTCATGGAAAGGAGCCGCTGCTATTTCCGAGCCGCATGTATGTCACATTATATCAGATTAATGCCATCTCAGAGGCGATGCGAATATTTCCCAGTACTTTCTGCGAAATGGACAGTTGGACGTAAGGCGACAAAGGCATTACTCACTGTGTTAGTTGACGTGATGTTTAAGGGCATAACATTTTGATCACCAACCGGGTACCTATCCCTAAGTGTAATTTTATGCAGTAATCTTAGTGTATCGCACTAACACCGTGTAGCTAATGAGTATCTGTTAGTGGTAGAAGAACTTTAGGCAAAATGCATTATTGAGGAATGCGGATGCAACCAGAGTACAGAAAGTAGAATTACTGAAAATATACAAGTTTTGCAGGAATATTCTGACAAATTCTTTGTTTAAACTATTTTTATGTTCAGCGGGATCATCCGAATCATTCAAAATCCTCAATACAAAGAAGCGAAACAGCGCACGACCCCAGCTTCACTGCTTTAGGCAGACAATTTTATACTAACTGAAGCCAGCTATAAAAAATGTTTGTTAAAAGTCTGCTCTGTTTATCGGATGCGAAGCCCGAATTTTCTGTTCGACATTGTGCTCTGGAAAACGGGATCGTTTGCTTGCGTGACGACAGTGCAGAATTTTAATTTTGTCCATCCATTTTAATACCATATATTTCTTGTATAATCCGATCTGTGTCTAAGCCGACAGTATGAGTTTGAACCGACAAATTCGTCCAAAATCGTGTCCGTATTTTTGCGGACCCCCAAAATTACCAGCAAAAAGCGAAACAAAATTGATTCCCTCGATGTTGACTTCCTCACTACCTGCTCTCACAAGTTTGCTAAAGCGAAAGCTGCTCTACTGCAGGTCGGTTCTGGCGACCTAATGTGTTGTGATCGCAATTACTAGAGCTTAGAGCCATCAGCAAAATGATTTTAACTGCGGATGACAATATTCACCCTGAGGTCCAATAACAGACGACCAGTACCAGAAACTCTTTGGACATTTTGACTCGGATGCTAGTTTCGAAGTGTTCGAGTAATTGTAATACCATTGTAAGGCCTTTGGATGTGTGAGCCTATAAAATCTATCGGTACGTGCTGTTCTGTCATGTCCTTTTTCAACGTTCTTCTACGTGATGGTGTTCGATTCTGTAAATTCAGCATGTTTATCTTATTGACATCCGTCATGAAAGTCAAATGCGCAATATACCGAGAATTTTTCACACAAACTTGTCTACCTATAGGCACTTCAAAACCCCACCTGGAATACTGTCTGTCACAAGCGCGTGGTGCTAAGGCAAGATATTGGTATAGGTGTGAAGTGAATATCTGGGTGGTTTGTGCATGTGATTTTTCCAAATCGCGCATAAGCTTTGTATACTCCAACCTCCCAATAGACACAAGAACAATTGTCCAAAATTCCTCGACGTATACACGGTAAATACCCGGTATATTTCATTTTCGTGACTCTGATTTAGTCCACCTGCTGAACATGAACCATTCTGGATACAAAAATTTTGAATTGACGTGTTTATTGTTCCAAACCCTAACTACACCAATGGCATGGTAATTCTTATGAATCTTCAGAATTTGCAACACCTGCGTGTTGTCAAATATTCCACTGGAATAACTTACAATGGTTAGACGTCGGGTTAAACTGACGCCGGCCTGTTTTCGCTCTTGACATCCACGCACCGGCATCGTCACGATTAAAGTATTGCTGTCGATAACCAATGTAATTTTTAGTTCAGAGGAATATTTCCACTCTCGTGGCTCATACTAATATACGCGCTGTGCTACTCCTACGGACTAAGGGATGACATCCCTCTGATAGATTAGTTCAAATGTTTGAACAAATCAACGTCAATAAGTTGTCAAAGCAAGTTCTTTACCTATTTGGGGTACGCGAAATCATTGAGAAACGGAGCGCGGAAGTGTTCCCCACTTACTTTATCTTCTATTCACACACCCACATTCACTTCCAACTCCATACCATTACCTCCATATACATACCATTATTCTACTTGTCAAAGTCGTCTTCACTGGAGGCTACCTAAAAATATTTCACAATCTAGCCTTCTTTCACAATCTAGCTCTGCAACCGTAACATCTGTCTTTTCCATTCACGTTAAAGGAATCTATCGGTTTTGAGGCTTCACTTGTCCATGCTGCACGCACAGGATTTGTTGTATTACTTAAAACTAAAGCCCCAGGTCAGACTGTTGAAGTGTCTGAACAAATAACATGTCAGTCATAGTGATGGCAGTTACACCTTCCTTCACTTTACTTCGCACGGTATGGTAGTTTGCATGTTCAAACGAAAATCGCCACAGAAAACATTGTGATGACTGTCCCCAGATGTCTATTTTAAACTGGTTTTGCCAGCATTTTCTGTCAAGCTATGTATTGTTCCATACCGTGCGTTTTACGAGGCCAGGTTAACGTACACATATCATCTACTAACATTCATTGTACAAGGCATGTCCTTCCTTCTGATTTGCTGCCTTGTCGTCACCTCCATGTGTAGAAACCTATGTTCCGAGTTATTTTGTTGGGTCCATACTATTGCTGGTTGCAACAAATGTTCCTTAATTCTTGTGATACATATTATTGTACGTCAAGCATTGCATTTGTAAGGTATGCAATAACAGGTTTTCGGGAAAACCTACAGGACGGAATTTCCTAGCGTCTTCGTATTTTCCTTTAATATAAACTTGAATCTTGGACAGGAAACGAGTTAAACCATTTAAAGTTTCATACATGCCACAACTAACATTTTCGAACTACTGCTCACTCGTTGTCAGCTGGAAAGACAGTGACAGTCCGACCTCACCCCAAGGAAGACATCATGCTTAAATGACTAATGCATTCCACGCCTTTGTATTTTTGCTACAAACTAGCCATTTATGGTAAGTAGGCTGTTGTGTTAATCGTTAATCTGACTTTAAAGTTTGACCCAACGATTATTGAGTATGTGGACTTGTGCTGAATCAGCACTTCTGCTGTAAGTGGGGGCACAATCCTAATGTCTATATGCGCATACAAAGGAGTGAGTGCTTTGAAAAATGTGTAAATATCTTCGACGTTTTCAAGGTTATTGAATACGGTTTTTTCTCTCCTCTTGGATAATTCAAAGAAAGCGCTCAGTATCTAGTTCAAAATGTCTTTCCCGATAGCTGAGTTTTGGTGAACCAGTTGATCACTTTGACTCAAGAACTTATTTCGAGAGCTAAAGTAGTTCATGAGCCCCAGTTGTTTGACAAATCGGTGGGCTTGAAATGATTTGGTGAGAGAGATATAGAAATGATAATTGGAGCGGAAATAGCATGTCCTGTGAGTGGGGCATTTCAAGTAAGCTAACAAGGAGGATACACTTTATGGGAGGCCCTCTGAAAAAACATGTGCACTCATTCACAGTTGGGCGTTCCTACGTGTTTGTGCTTGCGTGTGTGTGTGTGCATGCGCGTCAGGCACGTCCATGTATATACAACATGGGCTTACCATGGACCGGTATTGGGAAACGATAATGTGAACATTTTTATCCTACGAGAACCTTAGAATGAGAATATTCCGAATGTAACGAAGATATTATTTGTCCGAATAAGCAGGGTTTTGCTTTGAAACTCAAAATGAGTTGCTATATTTTCATGCTTATTAAGTTACCTTGGTTAGTACTGCGGTACCACTTTTGCAGATACTAGTACTTACTTGAATACTCACTAAAATGGGACGTATATTTTCTTGGGTAGGAAGCATAACCATCTTTAAACGCTTGCTTCCAGTGCAAAGAGTTCTCAATCAATGCGTAATTAGAGCGTATTTTCAACGTTGAAATATATCGGTTTGGCACAGAGGGCCCTCAGATAATACAATGTCCTAGTTGTGTTGAGCTGAAAATACGTGGGTCAGTGTGTGTGCTGTGAGGTGAGAGGCCTATTGACAGCAAAACAAAGTAGTATTTCTTGTGAGGCAATCTGTCATTCTCCGTGGGCCAAAAGCGCTTCAGTGGCTGAGGTTTCCAGTTTTCAAAAAACAATTGAGCGTAATTAGTAGCAACATACCCCAAGTTTACACAACAGATATGGATATTTTGGCATTCAAACAATGGATTGTCCAACAACAGAGCACGGTGTGAAAAACAGTCAACAGCTGCAAAAAATGCTTCTCTAAATGACAATCTATACCCTCACAAAAGTACTGTTTCATGGATGCATCTAATCTGATCATGAATGTTGTGGTAAAGAGCAGCAATCTATATAATACACGAGATTTTCCATTTTACCTGCAATATCACAGTATGTGATGAAAAGACAATGAAGTTCCGTGGTTGCTTTGCAGATTTTGTGCACTATCAAAAATTGAATTGCTATTATTTGAGTCGCTGGGAACTCAGGGATGCGAGGTATTCGTCATCTATATTGCCAGTCTAAGGGCTGTTGACGCAGCTACCAAATAGGCTTCAGACGGCAAAACCCCCGAATTTAATCACCTCAATGTCCTTACTACTTCTCTGAGTTACTCTGGTTTGTTACTGCATACAGGCTCATCGTGTAAACCTTAGGGATCCAGATCTCTGTGCACAAATCACCTCTGTTTGTTGGCTAATTTGGTTCAGTTTCTTCAGTGTTCAACTTACCGAGGTTCCAAATTCCTCAGGCTGTCTTGTGAAACGGCACATATTTTCGTTTCGAATTGTTACTGAAATAAGCCTGTGCATTTCGCGGCTTCAGATGGCATGCAACTGAACTTCTAACACTTTGGTTATCAAATCATCATTTGTCCTCTCCAGTGGCCCCCAATGTTCGAAATTCCTTTCTACTCATTTCCAGTTGATAATGATCGGGTGAAGTTATGCGTAGCGCAGCGTGAAGTATATATTTCGAGTAACTTGCATTCAGTGATGTCTTGCAGCGAAAATTATATATAATATATATAATATATATAATATCTAATATAATAATATATGTTATGTCAGGAAACGGATGGCACCCGAAAAAGATTTGCATAACCGATAGAAACAAACGGAGTTACCGTCGGTTAAGGGAATCCTCACATATGATATGCGGTTAGATAATGCGTGGGCAGTTCGGTTTTTCTGATGCTAGAGGCGTATAAATCATGTATTGCTATGGCCACATAATGCAGGTTTGAAATATAGGCTGGCTTAGCAAACACACCCTCTGTAATGCAACGGTTGCCTCAAGATGGTCCTATTCCCTATTTATTAATCTTAACGTATTTATCACAAACACTAGCGACGTGAAAAAAACAATGGCAAAAGCATTAACAGGTAAAAAGTGTCGAGGTTTGATAAGGAAGGCATGAAAACTGGCAGAACAAATCGAGTCACAATCTTTATTAAAGAACAGCAAATAACACAATAAAACTGTTCAGTTGGTTGTATGTCGGCTCCAGGTTGCAACCGGCATTTTACCACAAATGTGATGTATGTGGCAGCAGACCTAAGTGAATTGGAGGCATAGAGAGGATACGCGCAAACAAAGCATTAGCATGGCTGATGGCAACAATGGTTAGCTTATGAATTCTTGTTTTATACAACACAATTAGTATTTCCAATGAATTCGCGCTCATATTATGGTGGCAATTATTCTCATCTTAGTCAAAGCTCAGTATGTTATCTCTTCGGTCTAAGTATCTGCCGTAGTCCGTTGGCTGGGATTCTTTATTCGGTTAAGTCTTCATCTGATTAATGTTTCTATTATAAAATTAGCGATAATTCGTTTTGGCGCATTCGCTAAAGCCGAGATTTTAGGGTCAACCCTGCGAAAATTATCAGGGTGCACCTTCAAAGTTACATTCGGATATGTCTACAAAGCACGAGGCTTGAACTTAAAGTGGAACCACATTATCTATGCTATCATTGTTCACCAATGTTCCATTGGGTTAGAATTTGGACCTTATCAGTAATCATGCCGACAAATCGGGGTTCCCAGCATATCAACTCTAGTGCTTGTGTACCAAAGCAATCTAGTTCCACTTCAGTATAGCGCCATATCAGCGAGATTATCATGTGACCATGGGCCTAGCACTTCGACCATTCCCAGCTGCAATTTGCTTACGCCACTTGGGGAACACTTACCAGAATGCCCCCGGGTATATTAACTACCATGTTGACCAGTTCTCTGTGGTTACTACCGTTCAGCAGACAGTGTCAATACTGGATGTTCGAAACAGCTACCAACAAATGATCGACTTCACGAACGAGGAATGTGTAACACATTTCTTGGAGGTAAATCTAGTAAGGAATCCAGACGGCAATCTCCCTCGTACTACATCTCACATGCTTAGTCAATAGGACAGTATCTCAACTCCAACAATTTCATTCCCCTACATTATAACCGGTCTTTGGTTTGCACTGCATTCACGATAACTCGCAGTATTTGCTCCAAGGATGAGGCCAACAGCGAGCTGAAAATTGTGTCATGATCACTACTAGCAGGCAGATACACCAGCAGATTTATGAAACGGTACCCAAACGCAAAAAACAGTAAGATACGGCTGACTGCATAAAATATTCTGCATGGCACCTTTTGAGTGTGACCAAAAACCAGCCACACAACAGTTTCACTTAATTGGTACTCTGGGGCTGTTTATTATTACAACCAGAATTCAAATGGTGCATTTCATCTACCCTATCGTTGTACAGCCTAATATGTAAATTCCTTATGCTCAACTCTCTTATGTTTTAGCGCCAATTGTTTCATGTTGCTGGAAGTTTATCTTCGATTAAAGCAATACAATGGAAGAAGCAGCACCATCTGATTGACACTACCACAAAGCATTTATTCCGTGCCTAGCCAGGTTTATGAAGAGGAACTTGAATAAATTTAGGCATGCGTACGATCAACAGCACAGAAAGATGGGGCGAAAACGTCCGTTAATCTAACTTCCACCGTGTTGAATAATTAAAGGTTGGTAACAGTCATTCGTGAACTCAGCGTACTTTTTTGTTTTTTATATTGGCTGGGCAAAATGACTCCATCTCTTATTCCGCCCTTATGGTTGTCAATTCTGAAACTGCGCTCAGAGTGAAGGCACAACGATGGCATATGAAGAACGCTCACGTAGCGACAGACTGGATATTGAGTTTATCTCCGACCATCACCAATGGATTCATCTCCAGTACTCACTTAGGTGAAAGTGTAAGTGAGACTTACGCTTGCATTAGTGGTGACGATAAGCATACGGGGAACTGATGCACTCTACTACAGGAAGTGGTAGACCCTAAATTTTGCCGATTAAATACTGTTCCATAACATGGGATTACTTAACTACGGACAATGAACAATGAACAATGATTGATAACGGGTAAAATAGCAGGTGCTTGACATGTCCCGTAGGCTGTTTAGCGTGACACAAAAAGATATGGAAGGGGTAATGGAGTCGTCAGTTCAGGCGATTACAGATGTAACTGCACTGTCGTATAAAGGGAGTTTGAATTGAGAATGTACGCACACAAAGCAACAGGGGAGTGGTTATTGTTTATATCATAGGCGAGAAAAATCAAAAAGGATAGCAAGGACAACGCTTACTCGTGTGCAACTAATTTGGGTCGACAGGATACAGAAATCCAGTTTCTATGATAGTAGCGATTAAAGAATTTCGTGCAAGGCGTTTGGAGTGACTCATTATCGAGTAGCGTTACGGCACTATCCCCTGTCTCTTGTGCATTAGTGCCAGCATCAGGTGGTCATGAGCTATAGCATGTAGTGTAAATGTGACAGGGTATCGTCAAGGCGATTTTTAAAAAAGGGATAGGGTGGGTGCATTAATTACATGTTCCGGGAGGGTATTCCAAGGCTGTGCAACTCGAAGGGAGAAATAGTTTCGCCGACATTCCAGGCGGCTCTACTGCGTGGCTAACTTAAACTGGTGACCTCTTAGCGAGGTGTTTAGACTGAGTATTAGAAGGGAATGGCGTGGGTGGTTGGGGTTTCACAGGATCTGGTACACTATTATGAGATCGCCCTTTAGACGCAGATAATGTCCACTGTATATGTTGAAGGTCTTCAGCCTGAGTGGGTAGGGAAGGCTGGTCAAACCTCTGACGTTCTTCATTGCCCTAGGTTGTGCAATATTTAGCGCGGTGAGATGGTGTTTGAGCCAAGGTTGCCAAGATTGGATAGCGCATTCCGCGTGCGGCCACACGTACGTATTAAGCATTTTTGGAAAGATCGAAGGGTCAAACTTCCCGAAAGCTCTGCGAAGAAGGTCGAGGTACTGGTTTGCTTTCTTAGCTGCCTTTTCAGTCTGCCTCGAACAACAGAGGTCATCCTGAACTATCACGCCGAGAACGCACTCGTGAGAAGCCCGTGGTAGAATTTTTGGTCCTAGGCGGTACTTGTGCATATTCTTGTGCCGTATGCTGAGAACTTTGCACTTGGTGACGTTGAAATGCAGCATGTTCTCGATGGACCATGTGTACGTTTTGTCCAGGTCCTCCTGTAAGACTGTGCGATCCTCCACTGCAGCTATAGTGCGCCATACCTTTAGGTCATCAGCAACTAGCAAACAGTTAGAAGATAGCCCACTCGCGAGATCATTTTGAAGACCAGGAACAGGCGGGGTCCCAGTACCGAGCCTTGAGGTACGCCGCACTGAACTTCGATGGATTCTGATGGGTTGCTTTTAACCCTCAACTTCAGGTGACGTTGCACGAGAAAGTCTTTCATCCAACCCAGAACAGGATCGCCGATTCCATATTTCTGGAGTTTGTGAAGGAGAATACGATGGTCTATACGGTCGAATGCCTTTGAGAAATCCAAGTAGGCCGCGTCGACTCCTTCACCATCGTCCACAGATTCCGTCCATTTTGCACGAGCAATTAACAAATTAGTTGCAAATGAGCGATTTTGGCGAAGTCCATGCTGTTTCGGAACGAGAATTTTGTTGTTCTCCAGGAACCCCATTAAAGCCTCAGCTACGATGGACTCCATAATCTTGGAGATCACAGGAAGGAGTGTTATCGGGCGATAATTTGCTGGTTCAGCACGGCTGCCACTTTTGTAGATAGGCGTGATGATTCCGTGCTTCCACATGGTGGGGACGTACATCTCGTTCAGACATCGTTGAAAGAAAATTGCTAACGCTCCTGCCAAACTCATGGCAGCAACTTTCAACGCCTTTGGACGAATGCTGTCCGCACCCGGGGAGCTGAACTCGCGCAGAGACATCAGTCTCTTTAGTACAGCTGCGGAGGTAAACGATATGTGATTAAGCCCTGATGGCGGCGTTAACTGCTTAGGCAGGATGTATGATGATTGCGCGCTTTGGAAGGTACGGCCAAATTGTTGTCCAAGGACGTTGGCTGACTCTTGTGCGGTTTGGGCTAACCCGCATGCTGTGTGCAGAGCAGGAATACCGCACTTAACACGGCGCAAATTGTTTACGTGTCTGTAAAGCAGTTTGGGATTGGAGCAAAACTTTTCCACTAGACCTTGTTGGTTCTTTGTTTATCCTCCCGGACGGGTTTGACACATTGGTTTCTTTGTATTGTGTAGACCTCCCAGATATGGTCGTTCGGGGAGGCTATATATGTGTGTCATGCCAAGTCCCTTAATGCCATGCACTTACTTGTCCTGCTCCTTACGAAAGACTTCATCCTTTTAGGCCGGTAGAGTTTGGTTTCAGATGTCCTTGCCACGAGCTTGGTAAATATGTTGACGAATTCTCTGCAAGCTACCTCAGCTAAGAACGACCAGCTGGTTGCATCAATGAGGTCGGACAGGTCGTCATAGTTGGTTACGAAATGATATTCCTCGGCGTGCTCTTTAGGATAATCCGCGTAGCATATGTAATGAAACAATAGCGTCGCATGATCACTGCGGCCCAAAGAGTATCCGTTATTACTCTCTCGAAGGTTAATCCTTCATTGGTGAATATTCGGTCCAACTTGGATGGCCTGTCAGTTCCTCTGAATCTGGTGGACGTAGTGACTTGGCCATAAATAGGGTAGTCTGAAACCAGATTTTACAAATCTGCTTTGAATTGCTCTCCTGGTGTGACCTGTAAGTGGGCATGTAAGTTGAAGTCACCGGTGTCTAGAATGTGACTGTACTTCCTCTTTATCACTTGCCTCAACGCAGCCATCAAATTGCAGTCCATCTCAGGAGTAGACGATGGTGGGCTGTAAACAACAACCAGT
Source organism: Dicrocoelium dendriticum (assembly GCA_944474145.2). NCBI lineage: Eukaryota > Metazoa > Platyhelminthes > Trematoda > Plagiorchiida > Dicrocoeliidae > Dicrocoelium > Dicrocoelium dendriticum. Next base: position 171,005,748 of record OX104063.1, read on the forward strand.
AGGCCAAGATCGTTCCCTCATAGCCGGAAATCACACCAAATGGCATCAGGTACCTCAGTTTCCGAATCGTTTATGCGTTCGCATTGCATGTTGTTACGAAAATAAAGAGCTACCCCACCACCTTGGCTGGTTCGATCCATCCGGACAGCGGACAGGCCTGCTAGTGTAATTTCAGCATCCGTTATCTCGCAGCGCAACCACGTTTCGGTGACAGCGATGAGGTCACAAGCTGCAGACGCGTGTCGAAGTCTTAATTCTGCTAATTTGCTGAGTAGACCTTGGGCATTTGTGTACATGCATGAAAGCTTCTCGGAGACCAAGAGTCTGTTAAATTGGTTGGATGAAGCAAATGAGTTTACGCCGACCATTAAAGGGTTGGCGACTAATCGTTTTTTGGATGGGTTGCATACTCTCGAGAAGCATTTGTTATATAAGCAGGTGTCAGATGCCCCGAATCCCGGTGTTTGCTCTGCTCTGCTGTACCGCTCCGGATAGTATGGCTACTCTTGAAACCTTCCCCGAGTCGGGTCCTGCAGTTGGCGTTTTCATTAAGAGTTGTGTCTCTACTGAATTGTCATTAGAAGGTGTTGGCGTTCCTGCTGCTTTCAGACGAATTTCTGTTGGCAATCTGCAACGGAATTTAATGCAGTTAGCTAGTAGGGTTTGTGCCACTAGTTCTGACTGTAACACAAGTTTTAACAGTCTGGGACGGCACCGCTTATAGTTTGGTGATATGGGGATCCTTGTCAACGAAGTGACCACCACATTTTCGAGAGAAACAGCCTCCCGGATGTAGTGCCATTGCTCGCGGTGGTGCATCTGAGCATCGTCGGAAGAGGAGTCAGTAAGCTCAGGAACACCGTGAGAAAACACTTTTTTCTTATCTTGACTTTTTCTGTAGCTATGTTTGTTAGCGGGATCCCCTGAACGTGGTTTCCACGGGATTTCGGGTAGTATGCGCACTCCACTTGAGTCGTTGCGGAGAGGATTCGCAGACAGCAGAACGGCCTCAGTCTCGTCCGTAGAGTTTAGTGTTACCCGAAATAACCGGGGTTCGCCGTAGTGCAACGCGCTCGGGTGGCGCGAGATTCTTCTTAATTTCGTAGGATTAGCATGTACACCGATCGACGTGTAGATGGAACCCCACGGATTTCGATCTTCCGTCAACTTACCCTTAATTGTATTGGATTTGGATTCGGGGACATTAGTGCATACAATGTTTAGGGCACCATGGTTGCGCCTGGTGGCTACTGGTTTTGGATTTGGAGGCTGAGTAGCCGGTGTATTTTGTTGAATTTGTGAACGGCCTTGGTGTGTGCCATCCGTGCTGCGGCAGCTTTGTTTTCTTTAGTCCGGGCACAAAGGTTATCCGTGCTCTTTCCGGTGTTAGCTTGGCGGCAACCGATGCGTACTTTTCCGGGTTGTTCACTATTGCTCGTTGACTGTAGCTTACCGTCTCGAATGTAGGGAACAGACTATTAGGTGCAGCACACAGTACAGAATTTGAGGCAGGCATGCTTCAGGCACTGTTTTTACTTATAGGAGGGAGAGAGAATGGAGTTGATACTGCTGGAGGCTGAGTCGTTGGGCTTCGGTTGGGAAGCCTGGTTTGCTTCTTTGGCTTGACTAGGGAATTCGGGGTGTTATTTTCACTCACAAGTGCAGGTTCGTTTCCTCCCATGGGTGTAACTCGGGCGCTCACCAGTTGCTCGACCGCTTCGGTTAATCTTTCACACCTCTTCAGTAGCACAGATAGACAGCTAACAAATGGAATAGACTTGCATACTTGGCAGAACCAAAACGCCCCTTCAGTGTTTGCTTTCGTCTACCCCTTCCCAAGGCAGGTAGTGTGATAGGTACACACCAGACCACTTTTTACCACTTTAGCACATGCTTCACATTTGCTCTTCATAGGAGATATGTTCTCAGTAGGGGGTGCTGTTTTAAGGGATAAAAAGATGAAAGAGGTACTGACGCACCGTTGCGTGGCAATCGGCGCTGGTTTGAGGTCAGCGGGTCCAGACGTGTCGCGGCCTGATGAGTCAAACGTTCCTTAGGGTAGGCGACGTGAGTGCTATCGATCCAGCTGGTAGAGGGTAGGCAGCGATGCGACGTAGGACTGAGGCAAAGCAAGGTGACTTGGAAAATACTGTCTAATGACGACAGTGGCAGTTCCAAGGGCGGATCAAATTGACGACTATCGCTTTGTAGAGGGACTTGAAGGAATGGTAGTAAGCTGATCGGGTGACTCTCAAAAAGATCGTTACAATAAGACCACAAGAGTTCTTATGCGACGAGTATAAAAATAAAACCTCCGATAGGGTTCAAATACGGTTGATTTCGAAGTTGCAAGAGCACAGTTTGCTAGTGATCCGTGAATGATCCAATAGATGAACAGTGGTAGGAGGAGCTAGCGGAGCCAAATAGAATGATGGTACCTAGGTCTCGGTGAGGATAAATCCAAAGATTTGGAGGCGAATAACGCAGGAGGACAGTTTTTGCTACAGCTCGTGGTGAGAGTGGTGACGGTGATCAGTTGACGACTGAATACCTTTTGTCATACGTCATGTTGAACATCTGAGAGATTCTAGTGCGCATGTAACTGCTTTTATGACAAAAGAACTTGTGCTGAACATGGAACTAGACCAGCCGATTGATAATTCGAGACCCAGGCATGCTACTTTATAGAGCACACACTACACCTACATTTAAGGATATCTTGGATTAGTCAGTGGCCGAGGCGGTAATCCCATTCAATATATGGCACCAACTTGTAGGTTCGTATGAAGTAGGCCGCAAAATATCCAAACCAGACACCTAGTCGAACCTGATACTGTAGGATGTCGTGGTTTTATGCCAATGGTGGTGATGGTATGATACTTTCTCATGCTTTTGTCAGTGTTGTGTAATGAACACTGTTGGCCGGTCTCAAAAGGCCACAATCACAGTCTGCGAAAAATGATTTTTAACGGTTGGAAAATCGAGTGCTTCACAATTTCCATAGCATAAGAGTAGCGAAGATTATCAAACCAAAGGTGGAAAATGACAATAAACAAGGGAAAACTTCGCATTATGGTCAGTCAATTAACTGTTCACATGAACACAGTTGTATGTTTCTCTACTGGTACCTTGCAATGGACGCTGATTCGCACAGCGTTCGGTTCGTCCTCCGATGGAAGCGGACTATACCACAGATTGCAAACGCGTTAGCGTGCCGTCAATGTGTCTTCTGAACATCGTTAATGTAGGGGCAAACGTAACTTGACTTGTAAGAGTTTTCAATGTTAGAGGTACCGAAAGAGAACGAATATTGTGGACAATCTAGTTCACCGTTTTTTAAATATTCATCGCAGTTAGACTAAGGCAGACAGCTACAACCATCCAAGAAAGCGCTAGAGGGCCGTTTCTTCCTATTGGGACTCGTCAGTAGCGCACACCCACCGAATTCTGCCAGGTTCGAAACCATGACCTTATTCTTAGTAGTCAGTGAATTATGCCGCTGAGCCATGGGTGACTGATATCTAACTGGGATATAGCGCGACTCATTCTCCACTGTCATACATGTTATGCACGTACATAGGACAGGGCTGACCCCCAGAGCAAGGACTTCCATTGCAAGCCGCCATCAATCGAGGTGGCATGTATGCTGCTAAGGCGACTACTGCTTGAAAATAATCATTGGGATGTGGTTTGTGACCGTTAACCGTAAGCCATCGAGTCGTGACGGCAATGCTTGACGCAACTTTTACTGTTTGAAATCGGTGCCATGAAATAACATCGAAACGCCTCATAGGAATGCAGTGTTTCGGGCGGAAAAAGCTCAGTTGCCATCTGCCTTAGCTGCGAGCACCCTAATCTGAACCAGTTAAGTTTGTTAAACGTTATTGGGCCGCTTGCCAATTTGTCTGCCACATGGTGTCACAGGGAAGCAGTTTATTTATCCACATAGCCATCATGAGTAATCTAAACAGCATCAAACACCACTCAGATCGCACACACCAAATCCTATGTACTTACTAGGCACTAAGCAGGAAGGTACGCGGAAGGAGCAGTTGCTTAGCTTGGGCGGTACAGACCTGTTAAACACACAAACACCGTATAGAATACTGGGGAAATTGTGCATCAATCGCAAACAACAGCAATAATATTTCCAAAACTTTTTACTACCTTTTTTAGAAAGCTAAGCATTTAACGCAATCAACTCAATGGTATAATTACCGGGTACTCTCCTGTTCACTAGAACATCCGTTAGCATTCGTCTTATTTTTCGGAGTTTAATTAATGGGCCAACCGTGGTAGCTTCACAACTACCAGAGACTGCTATGAGAGTAAATGACACCAATTGATGTGCAAACTCTAACGAGTTCGGTGAAGGCAGTTTGATGTACTAATAGCTAGCAGCAGCGTTTTAGCACTTTCGGTGTGCGTCTCTTGATATCGGCTCGTTAACAACTGTTCTACTTATCAATAATTGCAGATTCGTCATACAAACACACACACAATTGGTCTTGCACACTGAATCTGACTTTGTTACATTCTATCAATAAACCATATAAAATCAAATGCACTGTGCTGAGCCTAGGGAAGATAGAGAGTAAATCGTCCCCTGTACGATATCAATCCTCTGATAACATTATTGTGTGGATTTCAATCGAATGAAACATGCCAACGGTAATAGTTTGCAAAATTTTTCACTGCACTACTTTGCTTTTACTTGCCTGCTTCAAGAACTGTGCATTGATCATCATCTAAAGTAGGGGTGCCAAAACTTTCCGCAAGGTGAGTCACATTTTGTGCTAAAACAAATCTGACCATATTCGGCCCGACTTCTAGAATTAACGAAAAAGGATACGTCATAAATTTCTAATTACACTTTTTAAAGGTGAATGGTTAAACTGTGATCTGGGATGCAGTTAACTGGTGAGGACAGGCTCAAATTCACTGATTTTGATAAGGGCGATACCACCTAGGTGATGATCAGTTAGACTCATCCTCAAAGTGATCATGTTAAATTTAAAACTGAGAATGCCTGCCCACACAACTATGCATAAACAAACAAGCTGAGTATTTTCTTAGCTAATGTTTGAATTTCTTGGAATCTGTCTTTATCCAGCTGGAGGTAAATTTGATGGGCAATAAGAATTTGTGCCTGTTAGGTGACACGGACACGATCAAAAAGTCACCATGGCGGCGGGCGGAAAACAGGCGTTTATTCAGTATAGTGTAGCCTATTTAAAGGAAATAAACACTGTTAATCTTCGAGCCTACTAAGTGGGTCTCCTGTTTTCAACTCACCTAATTGGTTGCGTTCCCCTTTTATTTCATTGGGTTATGTTATTCCTCTTCGGTCGCTGTTTTCCTGTCTCGCGCAATGATCACGTCTTTCGTGCTTGGCATCTGATTGGCCGTATTTCTTTGGACCACTCATATTTGACTTTGCACTCTGAAACTTGTCGTTACTAGCGATTCTCGAGTTGCCAGTGCGCCCTCTATGTTCTATTGTCCAATCCGGTTTGTCGGTTTCTGGATACGTGTGCCACTCGTGATTCGCTGTTCAGCCATCGCTGTGTCTCCCGGTGGGTTCACGCGTTCTCTCGATCGAACTGATCCGCTGACTCCGGTAACCTGCGCTTAGGTGGTAAGGTCGAGCATACTGGACTGGTTTCCTAAACCCCGTTACGGTGCCGACCGCGGCATCTAACATTACTTTGCAATTCACTGAGTTCCATTTGCAGGTTTCCTGCAGGAGTGTCAGGGTGCACAGAGAACGGCGAAAAAAAGCTTGATCTGCTTTACAATTGTTGCAAATTCCTGAAAGCGCATTTGGAATCCGTCAACCTGGCATACCACTTTGCGACATACTTCTGCATTTATGTATTGACGCTGCTTACTGGATGACATATTATGCATTCCCGTATTAATGAGAAATGTGTGGTGTGAGATTGCGCTCGAAACACTTGTCTTTGGAAACATTGCAGCTTATTCCTAAAGGCCTTGATGTATGAATACAATTGGCTCACCACTGCATTTTGACCCTAAGGCTCATGTTCAACATGTTCAGGGGACGTGTAATATCAACCAAAAATCAAAATCAGCAAGAGAATTAGGCTCATATAGTTCTGGCATCTGTAATCCTTTGTTTTCTATTAATCGTCCAATCTTTTTCTGTTAGTGGAATCGATGAAGTGCATTCTCTGAAATGACACGTCTCATATAATAGTGCTGCACATCACCGTATTCCCTTAGATGTCGAGATAAAACTGCTGAAAGTAACAAAGCAACAGGGCTTTTGAGCGAAGGTAATTGATGGCTATTATCAGTGGCTTCGTAAAATGATCACACCTAAGCTTTTTGGCACAAATAACTTGTTGGTGAATGATGCGGTGCAGCTTAGTGGTTTTGCATCCATCTTTACTGATTTGTTACAGATTAGTGTTGCTGATCTCTCGTGCTAGGCAGTCATGGTTGGAACAGCGTCAGTAAAAATTGAAGAGAATTTTTGTCATGATAGTTTAAGGTCATTTATTGCAGAAGAAACAGAGGCAAATAAATCAGTTGTTCTTGTTTCGTCCTTAAGAATACAGGTCAAGTAATTCCTAACTCACACGCGTCATCGTTAAACTTTTAAAAAATATTGAGAAGCTAAACAGTGTTAGATTCATCAGTGCTTTCATCACAGGCTTTTGAAAAATAGTTAACTTTTGCTCTTTTTGCTTTTAATCTTCCCTTAATATCAGAGGAGATATCTTTAATTCTGCGAACCACAGTGTTTTATACCGGGTATACATGGGCAAAGTAACATTTTCTCAGGACCGTTATATTCCACAATTTCCATCATACATGCGTTGACAAATTCCTCTACATTAAATGGTTCGCATTGTTTCAGTATTAGTTTTGCCACCTCATAACTTGCCTATGTCGCATTTTCATTTGGCTGACCGATACAAACAAAAATGCTTTGCTGTGAGGTTATTCCAGCTTACAGTACTTTCACTTTCTCAATTCGTTATTTTGCATAGTTAGTATGTTTCGTTTGGTAGTGCCACTTCGTAGTGCATCCCTTCGAGGCAGCCACACTCTCCAAACAAATCAAGTGCACACAAACACATGTTCAGTAGTCCAGTGAAAAAGTACTCCAGTCCCCACTTTTCTTGGAAGCTAAGCTCTTCGTCAATAACAATCCTTCTTTAGTCGCACTCTCCATTCTAGAACAGGAATGACAACCCTGTAAATAAAAAGTCAACGAATCTCTAGTTGTCAATTTTTCCATCATCAATTTAAACCCCTTTATCATAGTGGTTGTGAAACGAGAGTAGAAACATTTTGCTTGTGTGGTTATAACTAATCAGAAAGGTGGAACGGTTATGTCTAATGAAGTACCGTAAAGTACATGGTAGCACAAAAACATTTAAAGACTGAGCTAATCTAAAAAGCAAAAAGCCTGCTCTCAGAGCGGACTAGCTTTAGCCAGTCATATATATATATATATACTGGCCAAATTATTAGAAATTTATTTTTAATCAGCAACTTTTTTCATCTTTCAACACATATCTCACAAGAGTCAAATGATGTGACTTCGAAATGGTTATATTTACCAAGAATAAAATAATAATAATAATAGAACATAATAATAATAATAACAACATACTAATAGCAACATACTAACAGCATACTAACACAACATAATAACATATATTACATATATAACATAATAATATCATCATAAATTACTATGTTAATATATCGAATAGAAAACCATCAAGGTTTGTATTTCGTAAATGATACTTTGGCAAGTTTCAAGGAGTTATCACGCAAAGGCATAGTATGTGAGTATTTTGTAAATGATGATAAATTGGTTGAGGTGACGTGTACGGTAATTATTTAAACGGGCGTTTACATTTTTATCATACTTCGTTATTTACAGCTGCACTCTACATTTCAGGATTACAGTTGTCTGGTTTTGGATCAATTTAACTGTATGCTTAATTACTTTTATTGTTATTTTCCAAGGTTTCTTCTCAAGTAATGACACAACTGTATTGATCGCCAGTTTTTAGATGGTGTTGACATATTAATGGGTAAATTACGTGACCTAACCCCTCGAGAGCGTGCACAAATTGACACTTTGTTGAAAGAAGATGTTAAAGGCGCGGAAATTGCAACAAAGCTTGGTGTCAGCCCAGCGTCTGTATGTGGACTTCGAAAGAAGTTGTAAATGGATTTACTCCTGTCTCCTAAACGTTCCGGTAAATCTGGTCGCAGAAGAGAAACAACAGCACGACGCGACTCACTTCTATTAAGGGAATGCCTAAAGAATCGCATAGCATCCAGCAGACAGCTACAAGGGATGCTGGAACAGCATGATGTTGCAGTTAGTTCGAGAACTGTAGGAACAAGAATTCTGGATTCTGGACTTGGAGCTTACACGCCTCTGAAGAAGCAAAACTTGACCAAACAAATGAAAGCAAAACGACAGGAATGGGCCAAACAGCTTCCAAAATGGTCCAAAGAAGCGGAAGTTTTATTTTCGTAAGGATTTTTCAGAAACTTGTGTCTATCTTGCATTTGCTGTGTCTTCTGCGTTTTGCTGTGTTTCATTTTAAGTGGATTTCAGCGGTGAGTGCATGATCCGATGCGCTGAACAGCAATCTCTATATGTTTGTCTATTACCTGGCGAACAGATGAAGGAAGACTGCAGCATTCAACGAGTCAAACATCCCACTCAGGTCATGATATGGAGGTATGTGAGCATCTACGGTACTGGTCGGATCTCCATCGTTCAGGGTAACATGAACCAGCAGCAGTACAAAGAACTATTGGAGCAACAACTGATCCCTCAGGTGTGTGAATGGTCAAAGGAAAAAGGATTTACAGGGACAGGAGACTACATTATCATGCGTGACAGTGCTCCATGTCACAAGGGGCGTGAATTTACCCGTTTTCTTTAGGGTTGTCATGTAAAAATGTTACCATGGCCTGGTAATAGCCCTGACATGAACCCAATAGATAATTTATGGGCAATTTTAAGGTCACTGATGAATAAAAAAATTATTACAAACAAGCAACTATTCACTGAACCATTTGTAGTGATCTGGGTTCTCAGTGAAAGCATGGCTGAACTTTGCAACAAACTCATTCACTCAATGCCTTTGCGTGTTAACTACCTGAAAATTGCTAAAGGATCATTTACAAAATGCTATCCTTGATAATTTTCCATTCGATATGTTATTCTTGGTAAATATAACTGATTTACAGTTACATCACTTGGTTCCTACGAGGTATGTGATGAAATATGAAAAGTTTGCTGATTGAAAACAAATTTCTACTAAGTTGGCTAATACTATATATATTTGGTTTGTTTTCTGTAAGGTTCCTTTGATAACATCACTAGATTGACATTCCTAATTGGTTAAAAATAAACAATACTACAGGATTACTTTTTGCTAGCGTTTCACGCCATTGAATTTTGTACTCATAACCTCCCTAATATTTGTTGGCTACATACTGGTGTATATACTGAAAATATCAAGTTTATACTCAGTAAAACATTAGGAGGCAGCGGGCCGGTTGATTTGTTAATGCCGGCGGTCTTTGGCCCACTGGCCAGAGTTTTCACATCCTTGATCTAAACCAAACAAGGGACATGGTGTTTAGGATACTGTGTTCCTTAAATAGTTCATTTGTTTCACTGAGTCGTGCTACTGTGTTGCCGGTGGTATTTTCGTAACAGACAAAAATGAATATTATCTAACGCATTATTACATTTAGCATTCCGTCATTTAGTACGTGGCATGAATATTCCTGGTGTACATAATGAACTGTGCTTAACTGACCGCAATTGCGACGAATAACCCGTGTTCGAATCACCTCAAATATTTCGGCCAGATTCAGTAGACCACTGGTACGCCTCTGAGCAGAAAACATATAAACACCATTTGAGAAATATAGATCATCCCCCAATTTTCATTGGATAGTGAAAACCACATTTATCGAAGAATCCTGAATGCCCTATCTTAAGATTCGTTTATCCTGTTCAATGGTACCCGCACTGAGATGCACAGGAACTGTTTACAGACCATTCACTTCGTACCAACCCAGACTTTGTCTCCTTTGGTTCGCAACCTAGATTCAGTGACTCGATGTTAACTCTACTTGCTCCTTGAATACTAGTCTCACCACATTCAAACGCCCACATGTGGATCTGGTTTCAAGTTCTACACAAGTGCATTCTCGCTGCATATGTCAGCTACTCGTACTTATCGGTCTACGGATTGTTTCTATCTCTATACACATGGGCCGTTTGGACACTGACGCATTGACCGAGTTTCTTACATCGACGCGCCTGAGCTCAGCTTATGTTAACTCCCATTGATGTTGATGTCACAATTATGTAGGGGTTCCCAAACTGGGGTTACTTACCTCCAAAGTAGCAAATCAGCATTTTACAACGGTAGAAATTAGCACTAAGATTTAGTCAAAAATCAGTCGGAAATAAGCTGACTAACAAAAACAGCTGTATAAAAATCGCCGCTAACTACCTATGGACTTTTGATTAGCCATCAGTGACCAGCTATTATATACTACAGCTGGAGCACACGCATCTACCGGCCTCATGGTCTATCGATGTCTTTTGAGTCAGGCAGTCGTACGAATGGCCGAATTATGGAGATGATTACAACATAGCAGTTGTTCGAGTAACTTCGTAAGTTTAGGTGAACGTCTGCAAAGTGTTATGCGGACGAGCGTAAAACTGAGTGCAGAGACCTCGGGTGCATTTGCAGTCATCTCTGGTGTGAAGCAAGGCTGTATCCTAAGTCCTACTCTGCTTAATATTTATATGCGATAATGTCTCGCGCTTTTGATGCAACTTGTGCTTACGGTGTTCGTTTGGAGCACCGTTTTAATTGTGGGTTAACGAACATCCGTCATTTCGGTGCGAGAACCATAGTTTGTGAGACAACTATCCGTATTTTGCCGTTTGCTGACGACTGTGTTGTTTGCACACAGCGCAGATGAGTTGCAGCAAATGACTAGTGCTCTGGCTCCGACAGCGGCCAAATTCGGGCTCATCATCAACATAAGCAAAGCTGTCTGTCTCTTTCAGCCTTCACCGGAGGTGCAAGCTACATTGGTGCCGCGAATCAGCATTGGTGCTGAAGCATTAGAAACTACCTCCCGCTTCTGCTACCTTGGGAGTATGATGCTGAATGACCAGGAACTACGCAGTGAGCTTCGTATCCGCGCCTCTAAGGCAGCGGCGGCACTCGGGAAGCTATAGTGCTGAGTGTGGAACAACCATCAGCTTACGGTTGGCAGGAAGTTGAGGGTGTACAAATCCAATGTGTTGTCTGTTCTTCTGTACGGCAGTGAAACCTTGGCGATGTACCGGCGGGATGTGCGATATCTCGAGCGCTTCCATCAACTGTGTTTGCGACAGATTTTGCACAACGGTTGGTGCGACAGAGTTGCGGACGCGGAAGCGTTGCGCCGAAATAGAATGTATGCAGTGGAATGGGTAATTTCGCCTAAGCACCTGAGTTCGATCGGTCATGTGTACCGTATGGATTTGACGCGGATACCGAGACAACTATTATATGGTCAGCTGAGTATTGGTAAGCGGCAGGCAGGGAAAAACAAGCTTCATTACGAGGACATGAGCAAAGTGTCATCGCAGCTCCAATCTTGGTTACAGGTCATGGGAATCTAAGGCGGTTGATCGGCGCGCATGGCGCGATCTGATCACGAAGGCAGTTGCGGAGGATCGGGTGAAAGACTGCATGCATCCGGAGAAAAAGCGGCAAGCTTCGATCGTTTATACCACATCGACGTCGAGTGCATGTTGATGTAGCACATGTGGTCGCGAGTGCCTGAGTCAGTCAGGCCTAATGAGCCATGAGCGAAGACAATCTGGACCACCACCGAAGCGATGACGGGTCTTGCATTGAAAGTAAGCAGTACCGGCGCAGAATTGGTAGGTAGCCTGTTTTCGTTTTACTAACCGCTCGCTTGCATGCTGAGTCTCTTTTTTTCAAGTATTGAGTTTGCTATACTTTCCTAATTCTCTTTTATCTCCTTTTAATGTTGACCTGAATTATCTATAAAGTTGCACACATCGCTTTAGCTAATTGTAGTTAACTTCGATAACATTTTTGCGTTTTTAGCATTTTCTTACAATATACTTCTGGCTTGTTGAACTTATCACACATTTGTTCGTAACTAATTTATTTCATACGCTCACTTAGTGAAGAGTTATATCAAAGTATCCGCATACATTATTCGATTTATTTTATTTGCTGTTATCCTTTCGAATGATTGGCTGTTGTGAATGTTGACAAGTTGCCTACTCGTCTATTACCCACTACCTCATCTATATTGGCTCTATGAAATAGTTGGTGATTGATGATGGGACGGGGTGCATGGTCCTTCTGGTCGTGCTAGGCTTGAAAAGGGGTTCCAAGCACTTAGTATGGAGCGGTCCACAGTCCAGTCACCGCCTTGTGTGCGCTTGATTCCCCAAATACAGCATGCTTAGGTTTTGCCTGTGAAGGAGTGTGAACCGGCTCCATTGATGAATCGTGGCTCACATCCGCATGCCTCCCGGTTTAATTCGTTCGTGTTTACACTGGATATGCAGTGTGTGTCTGGAGCTGTGTGTGGTGCAGCACAAGGCACCCGTGGTCCCTCTGTAGGCGCAGGCGTCCTGTGGCTGGTCACAATGACAGACAAATCCGAAACCGGACGCTGCCAATCAACTTGTAAACGATTGCGCGCTACCATACCTGGTCGTCTGACCAGCGCTCCAATACTGTATCTTTTACGAGTCAATTGAATCCATAACGGAATCAAGCTCCTCCTTACGAATAATCAACTGAATTCACAAGCACACCAAGTTGAAGCTAAAGTGGCACACGCACGAATGCGTGCCCATCGTCTTGAACACATGCACATCAGTGCACGAGTACTCAGAACATCTGCATCGGTTGGTGCAGTGGTTAGACTTTGCGCTCAGCCAACAAACTACATGATGCACACGCGAACGTGAAAACAACACGTGAGCTCAGTCACTATGGTTAAGAAAGTACCGTAACTCCCACCAAGTCACTTTTGCGACATCAACCCAGAATTGGGGGGCCGGAGATATTCCATCCGCGTTCACAGTGCTCATTGTTGCGCAGACGACCCGACGTGAAATTTGCTCCACAATAAGACAGTATCGATTGCCTTCACTGATGGTAGCTGCATGCAAGATAGCAGACAGGTCCGTCAACCTCATGTGGTTTGACATATGCTTTGCGGTGTCTACGTGTGATCGATTGCGGATAATATTGCCTAGGTGAAATAATGCGTGCGGTGCTTCACCACGCGCTATCATGGAACAATGTGTTAGTTATTAGGGGGTATGGCCGAATTACCTGTTAACCGCAGTTAATCGGCCTTAACGATGAGGTCAGCATCAGCATCAGCACAGCAACACATTATGTAGCACCGTGAGCTTTGCGAAAGTGTACCGCGTTAGTTGTTATAATGTTACCGGGTTGGCAACCGCTTGCATTTGCTGGTCTATATGCAATCGTTAGTATGTTGCAGCCATTGACAGAGTGAACGAATACGTTTGTAAAGGACCGTCATGAGTTCGTGTGGAACGAAGATCTACGTTAACATCAGCCCACTCCTTACCAAGGTGCCAAAATGCGATGCCCTGGATATGGTGAAGCGCTGTTTGACTGAAGAGATTAACCTGGGGAGTGGCCGAATCTTAAGTTGATTGAAACAACCGACATTTCGCCGTATATTGTTCTAGCTCGGTTTCAGTCGGAAGTAGGCACTCAAGAGCATGGTACAAACATTAGATCATCGATGTCCTGTATTTTGTACATAATGCTAGCAAACTCCAGTAAATGACCAAACATTGTTGGTATCAAGTGGATGGCACGTTTTGAACATAAAAATGAATAAGAAGCTAGTTTGTGGGGAATCTGAAATCACTCGTCACGGAGTAGCATATGGCCATTAATTGACTGCTCTGTTTGCAAGAACGGTTAGCTACCAAACCGATATTTCGTCAACCGGCGAATACAGCTGTGGCACAGCACTACAATCCCGGTTTCTGTGTTTCTCAGAGATAAGGCCATGTGCCCCAGAGAAGGAAGTTGGGAACGCCGCTTGCAAGCAGACAGTAATGTAATTGCTGAATAGTGGAGAACTGAACCCGTTAGTGAAACAGCCGTTTCCCAATATTCTAAAACCACATTGAAAATATACGGCGGAATGGATTGGAAGGATAAGAATATTATAGGTAGAAGGAACTTCCTTTTCCTTTCCGACGACACTAACCAAGGAATAAGAGTCGGGAACTTTGCAATACTGGTGGTACTGAAAGACACACTTCTCGTAGGTAAGATGACTAACTGCGTTCACAAACGTAATCGCAACAACTGTGAATATGTGTGTATAGGACATACGGCGAGCAAAATGCACACAACACTGCTAGAAGATCTGAGGCGCAAGTCATGGCGACGTCTCAATATAATGCTCTACTGTGAAATCCAGCGTTGGCGACGCACGTGTTAGGTAAAATGCAGTTAAGGTGGCCAGATTATTCGTGAGCCAAAGGGAGGCGCTTCCAGGTTTCTTCCGTGCCAAACCCCGTTTGTTGCTGCATATGCTGACCGTACAACAAATTGAAAAAATATATATCTACATTTATTGCTTCAATGCAATAACGAAAAGTACCTACGTTATTAGTCAGTACAATGACTGCGCTGCTGAAGTTATAAATAAATAAATAAACAGTATATTCTCGATAGAAGGAGGCACACAAGTGAAGCCATGATCAAATATACATAGAAGCATAGCTGCTTTAGAACAGTTAAACGTGTTTTTAAAATAAAGTAAAGCCAAACTTTTCGTAATTTATACCTTAGAGAAGTTCATCATATAATAGTGGGATCCAGGAATATTATGACGCTGGTTCGCGAAAATATCGACGTTACTACAATGGTGGCAATAGCCTATGTACGACGTGAATTCCTCATGTTGTAATCCATGGTTTCATGAGCACAGGATCCAAAGTAACATGTAAATACAAGTCTTTCCGAATAAAAGTAGATGCGCTGCTTGACATAATATTAGCTGGAATCACGGTTATTAAGCAATACTGAAAGAAAGAAAGAAATGATTTATTCTCGACAGTGCTAGACACGCCTGATCACACATGATCAGGGTGATCCAACAAGGAATTATTAATGTAAAAGCGACAAAAGTTTATATGTAACTTGTGGATACATATGTTAAGTGTGTATGAATGCATGTAAGTAAGAACCAGTGTTGTTGTTTTGCTTAAATTTGTGAATGTGACGCCGTATTTGTGATTGTTTTCGGTCAGGAGTGAGAAGAAGAGAAATAAAAACTTCGTATTGGATGACCCAAGTTCGTGGATTGGGTTGGATCATTCTGATACATAAGAAGCAGTGACTATTGTTAGCGGCGACTCACATCCGTCACTTCACAGTGTTGTCAAACGGACATTTGTGGCGTTTTATAGAAAAAAACGCTTGCCAGGCGAAAACCCACCATCTACTGAAACACTGCCGCCGAACTATTTGACGGAAGTGGATAAACACGAAGCGATCAGCTGACACCACAAAGAGCTTGTTCGCCTAGCCAGATGAATGTATTTCTCGTAGTAGATCTGGGCGCTGCATCAGCATGTCGTGAAGTCGTTCGCAAGCATACACGACGCTGTTGTCCTTAGAATTTCGTTTCAACATAAGCATCGTTTTCAGGGTTTAAAAGCTAAGCTGCGTTGTAAAGAAT
>OX104063.1:171021663-171155811 GCA_944474145.2 Dicrocoelium dendriticum
CATTAATCAGATGAAGACTTAACCGAATAAAGTATCCCAGCCAACGGACTACGGCAGATACTTAGACCGAAGAGATAACATACTGAGCTTTGACTAAGATGAGAATAATTGCCACCATAATATGAGCGCGAATTCATTGGAAATACTAATTGTGTTGTATAAAACAAGAATTCATAAGCTAACCATTGTTGCCATCAGCCATGCTAATGCTTTGATTGCCCGTATCCTCTCTATGCCTCCAATTCACTTAGGTCTGCTGCCACCTACATCACATTTGTGGTAAAATGCCGGTTGCAACCTGGAGCAGATATACAACCAGCAGAACAGTTTATTGTGTTATTTGCTGTTCTTTAATACACATTGTGACTCGATTTGTTCTGCCAGTTTTCATTCCTTCCTTATCAAACCTCGACACATTTTACCTGTTAATGCTTTTGCGATTATTTTTTCTCACGTCGGTAGTGTTTGTGATAAATACGTTAAGATTAATAAATAGGGAATAGGAACATCTTGCGGCAATCGTTGTGTGTGTGTGCTGAGCCAGCCTATATTTCAAACCTGCATTATGTGATCATAGCAATATATGATGTATACGCCTATAGCATGCGAAAAACCGAACTGCCCACGCATTATCTAACCGCATATCATATGTGAGGATTCCCTTAACCGACGGTAACTCCGTTTGTTTCTATCGGTTATGCAAATCTTTTTCGGGTGCCATCCGTTTCCTGACAAAACATATATTATTATATTAGATATTATATATATTATATATTATTTTCGCTACAAGACATCACTGAATGCAAGTTACTCGAAATATATACTTCACGCTGCGCTACGCATAACTTCACCCGATCATTATCAACTGGAAATGAGTAGAAAGGAATTTCGAACATTGGGGGCCACTGGAGAGGACAAATGATGATTTGATAACCAAAGTGTTCGAAGTTCAGTTGCATGCCAACTGAAGCCGCGAAATGCACAGGCTTATTTCAGTAACAATTCGAAACGAAAATATGTGCCGTTTCACAAGAGAGCCTGAGGAATGTGAAACCTCGGTAAGTTGAACACTCAAGAACCTGAACCAAATTAGCCAACAAACAGAGGTGGTCTGCGCAAAGAGATCTGGATCTCTAAGGTTCACACGATGAGCCTTTATGCAGTAACAAACCAGGGTAACTTAGGGAAGTAGTCAGGACATTGAGGTGACCAAATTCGGGGGTTTTGCCGTCTGAAGCCTATTTAAAAGCTGCATCCACAGCCCTTAGTTTGGCAATATGGATGACGAATACCTCACATCTCTGAGTTCCCAGCGACACAATGAATAGCAATTCAATTTTTGATGGTGCACAAAATCTACGAAGCAGCTACCGAATTTCACTGTCTTTTCATTACATACTGTGATATTGCAGGTAAAATGGCAATTCTCGAGTATTATATAGATTGCTGCTCTTTACCTCAACATACATGATCAGGTTAGATTCATCCATGAAACAGTACTTTTATGTTGGTATAGATTGTCATTTAGAGAGGCATTTTTCGCAGGTGTGGACCACTTTTCACACGGTGCTCTGTTGTTGGACAATCCATTGTTTGAAGGCCAAAATATGCACATTTGTTGTGTAAATTTGGGCTACGTTGCTACTAAGTACACTCAACTTGCTTTTTGAAAACTGGAAACCTCAGCCACTGAAGCGCTTTTGGCCCACGGAGAATGACGGATTGCCTCACAAGAAGTACTACTTTGTTTTGCTGTCAATAGGCCTCTCACCTCACAGCACACACACTGACCCACGTATTTTCAGCTCAACACAACTAGGACATTGTATTATCTGAGGGCCCACTGTGCCAAACCGAGAGATTTCGGAGCTGAAAATGCGCTCTAATTACGCATTGATTGAGAACTCTTTGCACTGGAAGCAAGCGTTTAATGATGGGTATGCTTCCTACCCAAGAAAATATACGTCCCATTTTAGTGCTTAATCAAGTAAGCACTAGTATCTGCGAAAGTGATGACGCGGTACTAACCAAGGTAACTTAATAAGCATGAAAATATAGCAACTCATTTTGAGTTTCAAAGCAAAACCATGCTTATTCGGATAAATACTGTCTTCGTTCAATTCGGAATATTCTCATTCTAAGGTTCTCGTAAGATAAAAATGCACACATTATCGTTTCCCAATACCGGTCCATGGTAAGCCCATGTTGTATATACATGGACGTGGCTGACGCGCATACACACCTCGACACACACACACACACGCAAGCACAAACACACAGGAACGCCCACAGTGTGAATGAGTGCACATGTTTTTTCAAAGGGCCTCCCATAAAGTGTATCCTCCTTGTTAGCTTGCTTGAAATGCCCCACTCACGGGACATGATATTTCCGCTCCAGTTATCATTTCTCTCTGTCTCTCTCATCACTTCAGTTAAAGCACACCGATTTGTCGAACAACTGGGACTCATGAACTACTTTAGCTCTCGAAATAAGGTCTTGAGTCAAAGTGATGAACTGGTTCACCAAAACTCAGCTATCGTGAAAGACATTTTGAACTAGATACTGGGCGCTTTCTTTGAATCATCCAAGTAGAGAGAAAAAGCCGTATTCAATTAGCCTTGAAAACGTCGAAGATATTTACACATTTTTCAGATCACTCACCCCTTTGAATGTTCATATAGACATTAGGATTGTGCCCCCACTTACAGGAGAAGTGCTGATTCAGCACAACTCCACATACTCAATAATAGTTGGATCAAACTTTAAAGTCAGAGTAACCAGTAACACAACAGCATACTTACCATAAATGGCTAGTTTGTAGCAAAAAATAAAAAGGCATAGAATGCATTGGTCGTTTAAACATGATATCTTCCTTGGAGTGAGGTCCGACTCTCACTGTCTTCGCAGCTGATAACAAGTGAGTAGGTCGAGAATGTTTGTTGCAGCATGTATGCAACTTTAAATGGTTTAACTCGTTTCCTGCCCAAGATTCAAGCTTATACTACAGGAAAATACCAAAACGCTAGAAAATTCCGTCCTATAGGTTTGCCCAAAAATCTGTTATTGCATACCCTGCAAATGCAATGCTTGACGTACAATAATATGTATCATAAGAATTAAGAAACATTTGTTGCAACCAGCAATAGTATGGACACAACAAAAATATGCCTCGACAGGGAGTCGAACCCCGGTCAACGAATTTCCGGTCCGCTGCTCTACCACCTGAGCTACCGAGGGCTGACGATTAGGTGCGCAAATTTTAACACATGTCTTCTGCTTGGTGCGCGACGTGTTGCCAATAAGCTCACAGTACCTGTCCTGATGTTGCAGATTGGCTCACTCACCCGTCACTTCCCAATAGACCGAAGTTCCTGTCCTTCACACTACTCACAAACATCCACCATTAATCTACCATCGCCCATTGGACGTCTGAAGGACAGGAACTTCGGTCTATTGGGAAGTGACGGGTGAGTGAGCCAATCTGCAACATCAGGACAGGTACTGTGAGCTTATTGGCAACACGTCGCGCACCAAGCAGAAGACATGTGTTAAAATTTGCGCACCTAATCGTCAGCCCTCGGTAGCTCAGGTGGTAGAGCAGCGGACCGGAAATTCGTGGACTGGGCTTCGACTCCCCGTCGAGGCATATTATTGTGCATGAATTTTAATCGTGGCTTCTACTTTCTTCGAACTTTACACTACACACAAACATCCACAACAAAAATACTTGTAACAAAGGTTTCTACACATGGAGGTGACGACAAGGCAGCCAATCAGAAGGAAGGACATGCCTTGTACAATGAATGTTAGTAGATGATATGTGTACGTTAACCTGACCTCGTAAAACGCACGGTAAGGAACAATACATAGGTTGACCGAAAATGCTGGGAAAACCAGTTTAAAATAGACATCTGGGGACAAGCATCACAATGTTTTCTGTGGCGATTTTCGTTTGAACATGCAAAGTGCCATATCGTGCAAAGTAAAATCAAGGAAGGTGTAACCGCAATCCCTACGACAGACATGTTATTTGTTCATGCACTTCAACAGAGCCTGACGTGGGGCTTTAGCTTCAAGTAATGCAACAAATCCCGCGCATGCAGTATGGACAATTAAAGCCTCAAAACCGATGGATTCCTTTAACGTGAATAGAAAAGACAGATGTTACGGTTGCAGAGCTAGATGGTGAAAGAAGGCTAGATTGTGAAAGATTTGTAGGCAACCTCCAGTGAAGACTACTATGACAAGTAGAATAATGGTAAGTATATGGAGGTACTGGTATGGCGTTGGAAGTGAATGTGGGTGTGCGAATAGAAGAGAAAGTAAGAGGGGAACACTTCCGCGCTCCGTTGCTCAGTGATTTCGCGTACCTCAAAGGGGCAAAGAACTTGCTTTGTCAACTTATTGACGTTGATTTGTTCAAACATTTGAACTAATTTACCAGAGGGATGTCATCCCTAAGTCCATAGTAATAATAACGCGTATGTTAGTATGAGCCACGAGAATGGAAATATTCCTCTGAACTAAACATTACACTGGTTATCGACAGTCGTACTTTAATCGTGACGATGCCGGTGCGTGGATGTCAAGACCCGAAGCAAGCCGGCGTCAGTTTTACCCGACGGGTAACCATTGTTAGTAATTCCAGTGAAATATTTGACAACACGCAGATGTTAAAAATTCTGAAGATTCATAAGAATTACCATGCCAGTGGTGTAGTTAAGGTTTGGAACAATAAACACGTCAATTCAAAATTTTTGTATCCAGAATGTTTCACGTCCAGCAGGCGGACTAAATCAGAGTCACAAAAATGAAATATACTGTGTATTTACCGTGTATAAGCTGAGGAATCTTGGACAATTGTTCATGTGTCTAGTAGGGGGTCGGAGTATACAAAGGTTATGCGCGATTTGGAAAAATCACATGCACAAACCACCCAGAAATTCACTGCGCACCTATGCCCGTATCTTGCCTTAGCACAGACAGTATTCCAGGTGGGGATTTGAAGTGCCTATAGGTAGACACATTATGTTTATGTCGAAAATTTAAGGCATATTGCACATTTCAGTTTCGTGACGGATGGCAGTAAGATTAACATGCCCAGTATACAGAATCGAATGCCATCATAAACAATAACATTGAAAAAAGACATGACAGAACAGCACCTACCAATAGATTTTATAGGCTCACACATCCAAACGCCGTACAATGGTATTAAAATTACTCGGGCACTACAAAACTAGAGTCCGAGTCAAAATGTCCAAACAGTTTCTGGTACTGGTCGTCTGTCAATGGCACCTCAGGGTGAATATCGTCATCTGTGCAGTTAAAATCTTTCTTCTGATAATTCTAAGCTCGAGTAACTGCGACAACACATTAGGCCGCCAGAACTGACCAACAGTAGAGCAGCTTTCGCTTGAGCAAACTTGTGAGAGCAGGTAGTGATGAAGTCAGCATCGAGGGAATCATTTTCACTTCGCTTTTTGCCGGTCATTTTGGGGGTCCGCAAAAATACGGACACGATTTTGGCCGAATTTGTCGTTGCAATCCCATACTGCCGGCTTATACACGGATCGGCTTATACACGGTAATATATATTATTATAAATGGATGGACAAAAGGAAAATTCGGCACTGTCGTCACGCAGGCAAACGATCCCGGTTTCCAGAGCACAATGTGGAACAGAACCTTCGGGCTTCGCATCTGATAAACAGAGCAGAGTTTTACCAAATATTTTTTATAGCTAGCTTAAGTTAGTATAAAATTGTGTGCCTGAAAGCAGTGAAGCTGGGGTCGTGCGCAGTTTCTCTTCATTTGTATTGAGAATTTTGACTGATTGAGATGATTTCGGTGAACATGAATATAGTTCAAACAAAGTTTCTGTCAGACTATTCCTTCAAAACTTAAATATTTTCAGTAGATAACCTAAAAATATTTTCGGAGAAAAAGCCAACGGCTGATCCATAAGCACCGCTGTAGTGTATATGGAACACAGCTCTTATGAAACTGTTTGTCCAACCTAGAGAACTTGCAGTTTAGCTTGATAAAGGCAAAGCGAATAACGCTGTAATATCATAAATAGCTAATTTCTAGTTATGCAATCGAAACTGACTGAAGGATGTCATCAGAGTGATTTGTTGTTATTTTCCCCGCTATTATCAAGAATATAATTCATCATCACTGCAGACACAGATGGTAGTAAATTAGTTCGTTAAAACCACTTTTCCATTAGTTATATGGGGCTCCTCGCATACAAAAAGAAAGGCTAGTACGATGTCTATTTATTTTTTATCCACTGATAGAACGCATAAGAGCAAACAGGTGTACTAAAGCTCTACGCATATAATGATAAAGGTAAGCCCTAACAAATTGTGACGAAAGATAGATCAAGGTTATTGAAATTGGCGGGTAATACTTAATTTTCATTCGCTTCAGATATGGCACTAGTTATTTAATTGGCAAATATTTGCTGCAATGCGAAATATGGTCCAGGTTGAGATTTGCTCGTCCCAATATAATCGCAAAAACAATATAAAAATAACTCTTAAATAGATCAGGGTTAGTTATCAAAAGAAGGATCCCAGGAATTTTGTGACGCTTCATTAATCCCGTTAGAGCTGGCTTCAATTGTTTCCCATAAGAAGCTCTACAGTGGAACACACACTGAAGGGTGGAAGCAATCATTTATTATCTGAGACAGTAGGGATTATAACTAACCTACTGTACTAGTGGCAATGTGCATATTGCTAAATCCTTTTCGCCATCTGCTGATGCATCGTTCACAGGTTGTTAGAGTTGCCGTATCCTTTTACACGCAATCCGTTGTTGAATACTTTAGTGGGAAAAACTGTTTAAAGTGAACGGCATAAATTTGTTTCCAAATACATTGACCATGTTCGCGCTTTTTCAAACGATAGCACTCTCTCCCATCTTTGATGGCGTGTGTTCGAGCTGTGGCGTAACTGAACACCGCCGTATTCACGCTGCTTTTATAAAAGGATATTTTGGGAAAGATAATTAGCAGATACTTTTGACGGTTTGAATGACGCAAGAGGCGATTTAGTGTTCACTTGTAAAGCTTAGAAGTTGCAGTGCCAATCAGTGAGTTTGAACTTCGGTACCTGATGCCGTGAACCCCACAAGTAAAAGTTGAGAAGGCCGATAAATGGCTTGTTTTATGGGCCGATCACAGTTTCGAGACCCAATTAGGTATCTCTAACCGCTTTGTGAAACGCAGCTGTGGAGCTCTGGCCTGGTGAACCATACAAAAGCTGTCAACCAATGTGCTAGCTTCGCCTCGTAGCTCAGGCTGTCTCTGGCTAACGAGACAAAGTCAGGAGGAAGCCGGTCAGTCGTGGAATGTAATTTTGAGACAGAGAAGCTCCAAAACTCTCCGAAGCCAATTCACCTCTACAATACGCTCAGCAGCATGTTGCACAACCAACCTTTCGGAAGCTACACGAGTTGGCCTACGCAAGCTTGCTTCATTCTTCTTACTCTCCTGATCTTCCACTTGCAGCGCATCACTTTTCAAACACTAGGATAACTTCTTTCCAGAGCGTAGATGCTGAAATTTCATACAGCGAATTCGTCGCCACCAGAACCCGGGAATTTCATTCATCCATGATAAATGAACATGTTTCTGTTGATAAAAGGTGTAAATTCATGCTAATTTTATCCTGAGTGAATATGTCATTTACGAGCGAGGATTTATATATATATATATATATATATATATATATATATTCTGAGTTCAATATTAAAAACCGCAGTAACACTCAACGTCCCATTAGGCGACCGAGTTAGTGCTGTCGGAACAGGTCAGAAGACTACTGTACAGACCCAACCTGGACAGACCGGACGGCCAGGTTGCCGATTCTTGATCCACCTCTTATACTCTACTTGAGATAGCAAGTACATTGACCGAACTGAGAATAGGCTGACAACGAGGATTGCAGAGCACATAGGGCAAAGTATGCTTACAAATGGCCTTTAGCTACTCACCAGCAGCATTGCCCGTCACATACTTGCTGGCCTTGCGCGTTAAGCTCCCGCGGATCATTCAGGGTAATTAACAAACAAGGAAATCTTAGCCTAGTTTTGTTTGCTGACGTTTCGGTGATTAGGTACCTGAAACCAAGTTTGTGGAAACAGATGTATTTCTTGACCAGCATCGCCCTATCCTGCTGAGGCTTGTGATCGTATTCCCTTTGATCGGGCCACTCGAACTTATTGGCTTTCGACCGCCTTATATTTTCAGATAACATCGCAAGTTGATTGTATGGGATATGCCTCCTGTCCATTCCTCTAATGCTTTGTAAAGAGCTGCTAAGAACACGGGAACTTCATTACATTATGTTATGTTATGTTATGTCATGTTCATTACATTGTGTTATTCATTATTTCTTCTTGCTATGTTGATATTTCTGAAGGGGATGCTTGCTTGCTACTTGGGGAAGACGAAGACGCAATCTGTTTGCGGTCGCATGGTGGAGTTCGAAATGGGTATATAATGAAGATTGACAATTGTACAAGCTCTTACGCTTATGACGGCATAAACACAAATTAGCCTGAAAAGTAATATCCCTATGGAAAATACAAGCTCCCCTTTCTGTATCCTGAATTTGGACTAAGTTATATCAACCTATTAATTATGAGTAGAAGGATTATGGCGCCTTTTGTTTAGTTCGTCGT
The DNA here is from genome assembly GCA_944474145.2 of Dicrocoelium dendriticum. Lineage (NCBI taxonomy): Eukaryota > Metazoa > Platyhelminthes > Trematoda > Plagiorchiida > Dicrocoeliidae > Dicrocoelium > Dicrocoelium dendriticum. Next base: position 171,030,359 of record OX104063.1, read on the forward strand.
AATCAGCCGATAATTCAGATAACTTAACTACCAATCCGCTAAAGTACCAGACAGCGGTTTCGGTCCATAGCGAATTTGGCTTGTGTTCATGAAGTTTCTGTGACGGTTCATTCTGCTACCTTGTTGATTGGATAGATCGGCTATTCTCATCGCTTTACTTCTAAATATGTATAGGATGTTTTGCTTCAAGTCACCGGTATAAGTACCACGTGTCTGTACAAGCTAGATGGAGCAGAGGCAGCAAACGGGGTGATGAAGGGATACTCGGAACTCGTCACTTCCCCGAAACATTTCACAGTTTAATGAGAACATGCAACAACAAGATCAGATGCATCTTTAATTCCCACCTCGGTATTGTCCTTACGGTTAATTTGGAGACCCCTCCTCATAGAAATCAAGAATGCATAGAAATGTCTAAACAAATCCATGAGTTAAAGCAAGAAACGTTGCATGTCATGAACAATGACTGAGAAAATGCTATGGCTTTCTGCCAAATTAGGACATTGCTAATACACGTGTTTTTCTTACACCGTTAAATTGGCTTGCTAAAACTATGGTTGTTCGCTTAGCTAAGTTGAGAAAGATAGAGCAGAAGAGGAATTCCTTGTCGAAAGGGGAATATTGCAGTATTTTGCGAGAGAGTAAGGAAACGAAACTTGATGGATCTTCTGGGCTTTTGAGTTTCATACGGAAATATCACTTTTGTAAACTGCTGTGAATCTTTCTCACTTCAACTATTATCACAGCCAGCTGTGCGAGCGTATTCTCAAAACTCAAGCTTATAATGAACTACCTTCAATCAGCAATGAACCAGACAAATCTCACGGATTGACTGTTCTCCTTATAGAGAAGGAATTCGCTAATGAACTGTATTTTATTGCTGTTATCTATAGGGTTGCCTTAAGTAATGCGCGAAAAATGCATCTGTAAATTTTTCTCACGAGTATTGGAATAATACAAACAGCTGCATTTCTGGCAGTAAATCAAATTCGCACTTTGTTTTTAAATGAGCCCAAATATACAGGGTCTGTTCGCAATTGCAAAGGTTTACGGATTTACAACTGCCAGATGGTGGCAAGTTTACTTCCGCCCCGGGCGACAAAAGTAGGTGCTACGTCACAGTTTCCACAGTATTACTCAAAAGAATTGCACTGCTCTTTTGAACTCATGAAAAACCATTCCCACATGCTCTGGATTAAGTAAAGATTCCCTCACTGACATGAGCATTATCATACATTCTGACGCATGCTATAGCATTTCATTCATGATTCTAAACGACCCCACTCTCATCCTACGCACTGTTCTAGTCAGTACGATATCTAATTATTCAACAATTTTGTTTGCTTGTGCCTAAGCGTATCGCTACTTCATCTAGCCCAATACTTTTCACTTGTTATTTGACACCAATGTAGTAATGATCAATTGCACGACAATCTTCTTGTTTAAAAATGCACTCGGTTTGCATTTCACTTTGTATTCCTTCCCCACTGATGTAATCGTGTATATCCGCTCCATTAGTGTAAAGTGTTAATAATGTTACCAAACAAGTGTCTAAAGCAGCGATTCTCAACCGGGGCCAAATAACCCGCTGGATGCCATTGGAAATTCTCAATGGCCCTGGGATGCGAAAAAGTTTTACAGGGACCATAGGCGGCCATGCTGTGCAAGGTGGGTTGTGATAACGTAAATAAAAAATCATTTAAAAGTAATTTTCTCATAGTTTTTCTCTGCACACTAATTTCCACTGGGAACTACCGATCAGTGAAATGAATTACACGCGCGCAAGTGTCTGTTTACAAAGGTTTGAAAGTCAGGCTGAGCAGACTTTGTGTTGCGGAGCTGGTAGAGCCCCGCCAAACTTGCGCAGGTTTTGGCACAGGTCAATACTTACTCTGGACAAAGTAAACTTGACCTTGGTAGCGCAACTTTGTTTTGCCTGCATTCCGTCAGGCTGCGCTCAACTGCCCATACAGTAGTTGCTTCGGGATTCTCGTTGCAACCATAAGGCTCACATGTCCAAGCCACCGTAGGGGTTGCAGCAATAGTATGCAGTCCATGGTGTACACTTCGCTGCGGCGGATCACATCAGCCTCTGGCACTTTGTACCACCATTGGATGTGCAGAATTCGGCGAAGGCACTGCTGATAGAATAGTTCCAGAAACTGGATTTCCTTTCTTTACAGCGCTTAACTTTTCGATCCATAGATAAGTACAGAGAGAACCATGGATTTGTACACCATCATATTTGTTTTAAAAGTGAGATGAGGATGGTTCCACAGGCCATGTTTCTGTTTCCTAAAAGCCGTACTCGCTTTCGATATGCGAGCGCGCAGTTCGTCGGTGTTCCGCAGGTCGGTTGATAATGTACTATCGAGGTAGTAGAATGCTGACGTGTTCTGTAGTACTTCATGTGCAATCCGCATTTCTGGACTCCACATGGGCTGCACTCCCGGTGCCGGCTGTAATAGGCGTACAGTCTTGCTTGTGTTTATGTTTAGTCCAAACTTGGTCGCTGTGGAAACTAATGCAGTCGTCATGCATTGCAATTCTTCTTCGGTATGTGCAAACAATGCACAGTTGTCAGAAAACAGCAGCATACGGATGGTTGTGTCACGCACTACGCATCTTGCTCAAAAGTGGCGGATGTTAAGCAAACCCCCATCATTACCGTGCTCCAGATGCCCACTGTATTCACACGTGTTGAATGCGCACGACATCACAGCCGTTAGATAGATATTGAACAGTGTGGGGGCTAAGACGCATGCGTACTTTACACCGATAACGGCAAAGTCATCTGGAGTCTGTCCACTCAGCTGTACCTTTGCTCGCGTGCAATTATGCAGGCATCCACTCAGACAAATAAACTTTGCAGGACATCCAAAATTTGAGAGAATAGCCACAACGCCACACGGTTCACTGTATCAAACGCTTTTGGTGAAGTCGATGAAGAGTGAATACAATGGTTGATTGCGTTCACGACATTTTTCTTATAGTTGACGTGCTGCGAACACCATGTGGAAGGTGCTTCGGCCGGAGCGGAATCCACATTGCCCCTCAGCTACGTTCGGTTCCAGTACATGTGTCACAACGCGATTGAGAAAGATGCGGAAAAATCTTACCGACGCAGCTAAGTTGATGTCAAGATAATTGTTAGTGTAATGCTTACTACCATTTTCTTTGTACAACCGAAGCACAAGAGCATTCTTCAACCCTGCAGTCACTTGCTTTTCCATCCAGACTGCATCCACCAAACGACAGAGTGCTCGCTGCATAACTAGTCCACCGTTCTGCAGTATTTCCAGATGTATACCATCTACACCAGTGTATTTTCCATTCTGTAATTGAGCAAGAGCTCCCTGTGTTTCGCACATTCTCGGTGTGTCCTCCAATTCGGAGAGTACGCTGTGGTGTTGCAGCCCGTGCAGTGTGTCCCAATCAACCTCGGATAGATTGTTCAGAAGGGTGTCAAAGTATCTGTGCCACATCTGCAAGATGTCATCAGACTGTGTATACGGCGGCAGTCCCAAAGTCTTTCAGGGTCTTCATTTGCTGCACAGTGGATTCGTAGAAATCCTTTTGTTGGCGGTGTTCAGCATAGGACTCCATCTGCTTAGCTTTCATTGTCCAACACGAATTTTGCAGCTGAAGTAGCTTTCCAGCTATCTGCCAATGAATGTTGGGAAAATTAGCCAAATTCATCGCGTTGTTAGGGTCAACCTCGGATGCGATGTTCGCTTCGTTTTTCGCTCGTAGTAATGGTCCAGTCCTCATACTATTTTACTCGAACCAGTCGGGCCGCTTACAGTTTTTACACACAATCGTCTCCACCGTAGCAATGGTCACCTGTTTCCTTAAGTGGTCCCATAGGACGCTGAAAGAAGTCGAGAAGTCGTCTTTGCCAAGGCGGGTTTTTTGACATCCTCCAGTGCTTGTCTGTTTTCTGCAATCGTAAGGGCGCGTAGGTTGTATTTCCTCCGATTGGTACTTGCTGGATAGTACGACGATTTGTAGACGTTAATGTAGAACTTTGTGTGCAGCAGTTTATGAGCAGTCCCACATTTAACTCCACGCATTACCCGCGTTATGCACACTTCCCGCAGATCCAGTTGACGTACGATGACGTAGTCCAGCAAGTGAGCGTGACCATTTCTGGGGGTGGGTCCATTTAGCAATGTTACTAGCACACTGACCGAATTGAGTGTTTGTGATCGTCAAGCCATGCGTGGCACACAATGAAAGCAAAGCTCTCTGTTTCCATTGAGTATCCCGATCCCGTGCGGCCTAATCACCTCAGCCCACATTGTGGCCTCAGGCCCTGCACATGCATCGAATTCACCAAGCAGGAATAGTCGATCACTCATTTGCACAGACTTTATAACAGAGGCCAATTTTGAGTAGTACTGATCTTTCATGTCCTCCGGATAACTCATGGAGGGACCATACGTGCTAATAAATGTTGCGAACTTACATCGTCTGAGGCATACACAAAGCGACATCAACCTTGGGCTGATATTAATCGGCTTCCCCGTCAAGGGGCCATTAAGGCAGTCAGAAATTGCAAATCCAATGCCGTGTTCACGTGGTAATACGTCGGGATTTCCAATCCAGTAGAAAGTGAACCCAGCACCATCCTATCTCTCGGTTTACTTTGATCAGCCAGTCAGGTCTCAACGCTGCGAAATCAATGGCGTACCGCGCAAGGTCTCTGGCGACTAATGTGCTTCGTCGCGTATGTCGATGAGTAGTGTCCCGATCTTGCAGTGTGCGCACATTCTAGCATTCATCATTGAGTGTTTGGCGTACTGGTCTGCTGTCATGTGTGATTCTTGATGTTGAAGGTGAAGATATAGGTGGATTTGGCTCATTCGGGGGTTGCGGTAAATAATTGGTTAAGGAGAAAAGCCATCATGAACGGAGAAATATGGAGTGCTATGGAACCTGGGAACAAGCAAATGATCAGTGGTGGCTAAATGTCGCTTAGGCATCCTACAGTGCGTGAGAGATGAGGTGACACCTACACCAATATTGCTCGACGAACTACGTCTGCCCAGGGTGTTATCATTTTGCATTGGACTTCGTACACTCAGTAGCAGTAAGTGAGTTGCGTGTGAAATATTACCAAGAAATCCAGGAACTGGTCTCGCGTGCTACAAGGAAAGAGATGACAAAAAATGTTACAAAATGTGTGAAAAATCAACGACATGTGTGAATACAAGTAGAGATGCATGATTTGTTAGTCCAATCGTGGTGCAAGCAGAACAGACCCCACGATGGAGAATTTATTAACAAGATGAGCAGTGTGAGGCTAATAACATTGATAACGTTATAACGTAATCTAAAATGGGAGTGAAAGCACAATAGAACAGTGGTGACTTTTGGCTAGTGTGTGCTGTAAAGGCCGTTTTTCATAATAACTGCAAGCTATTCGTGTCAGAAAGTACTCCACATCCGGTCCGCTTGTCTCTCGTCCGAGAGGTAAGTGAGCATTCACATGTTTGTGGAACCATCAGGCAGTCAGTTGTGTGTGACTATTTATAGTCTCTTTGATCATACATTCTCTGCGCTAGCATACCTAGACCTTTTCTTCAGTGCCCAGTGTCACCTGTGTCCAAGTATCTCGATTCCGATGTGACATCGTGTTGCCCCTGTTCTTGAATCAAAATTGTTGATTTGTCTGAATCTTAGTACGCAGTACAGAGGCACTTGACCTGACTACATTGACATCAGATTGCAAGCCTCAATACTTCAGCGTGTCACACGAGATGAAACATGATAGGATCTATCGGTCAAATGAGAAGGTAACGAGACACGCACAGATGTTAGCGCTACCTGTAATTTGGGCGAGCCACAGTTTGACAATGAGCCATCAGATAATGGTGTCACGGGTGTGAAAATGTGATCAGTCTATTAAGCGGAAATCTGACGCTTATAAGTGTTTCTACATGGCTGCCAAGTAGTCAACATGCAGTCGAGCGGCAACGCCCGCTGCGAGTAGAGATATCAGTTGACATACTACAAGGTCCTTGGTTCGATTGGCGGTACTGTATTTTTGCGAGCGGGCATTTGTTCGCACATGTGGATGGACAACCACATGATGACAAGATGCTTCCCCACCGAAGTTGGGCTAAACCAAAGCACACATAAAATAGGTAATTTTAAGCTGGATAAATTTCATTCCAAAATATTTGGTTTGTTCTACCCACCGGAAAAATCTTCTATTAACTTGTACACGTTGTTTGCGCCAATTGCACTTATCTTCGTTAACTTTCTTATGTTTTTGATATTTTAAGTAACTTCTAAACAGTTTGTACTTCAGATGCTAATTTAGCGATCACTTATATCGGCAAAGCCGTATACTTTAACATAAATACTTCAATTGATAGCGTTATTTCAAGTGATTAGCCGTTGCTTTATGTCTCCGGTGTGGATGCGCTTGATGTGTATGTTGACAAGGTGCCTACCTGTCTATTACCCACTACCTCGTACATATTGGCTCCAGAAGACAGTTGGTCGTTGCTGTAGGGGACGGGGTGCACGGTCCTTGTGGTCGTGCCAGGCTAGAAGAGTGGTTCCATGCACTCAGTGTGGAGCGCCTTGTAGGCGCTTGATTCCCCAAATACAGCGTGTTTGTGTTTTGCCTGTGAAGGAGTGTGGGCTGGCTCCGTTGATGAAGCGTGGCTCCCATCCACATGCCGCGGGTCTTATTCCTTTGGGTTTACACTGAATATGGGGTGTGTGGCTGGAGCTGTGGGTGGTGCAGCGCAAGCGTCTCATGGTCCCTCAGTAGGAGCAGGCTTCCTGTGGCTGGCCACAGGATGCGGCCTACCATATGTTTCACCTTGTGAGCAATGAGCTTATTCGACGTCTTATTTGTTGCGCAGGAAGTAGAAGTTAACGACTCAATATGATTACCTCACTCACTAAACCCCGATAGCTGAGTCACGTGTTACGCACGAAAACTCCCGCCGACTTCTGTGAGACTTGGGTATGAATGGAAAACGAGGAGAGAGGCCAGCCGATGGGGTGATCAAGAGGAATAAAGTTCACCATCTCGCTGTTAGCATCTGTTGTTTTGTGTGCCTAAATGCAATGCCCCTTTCGCATGACGGCTACGCAGCAACGCAATTAAATCGATTTATAACGCTCTCGCTTTGTTGCAGGGACACTGGTCAGAACAAAGATGCCGCTCTTGTGGCTGCATCTCGCTAGACATATGATTGCTCGAATTCGGATCGACGCGTTCCGGGTGCCTATGTGACCCAACGGTTCTACTTCACCGTACCGAGGCCCCGCACGGTTACCCTTGACAAAGAGAGCGGAAGAGAATGCCTTTCAATGGAAGTGCTGTTACGGCTCAAGCCAAAGGCAAACATGGCCTGTACAGTCTGGTATTTACGGCAAGGACGCTATCGTTATCGAGAGGGCGGTAAACTTACCATTTGAGAATGAAACAAATGTAGTTATCGGAGTAACGTAGCTACCACCTGACGACGGTATCACTATGGTAATAAAATAATTAGGGCTTGGCAACAGTGCCACGTGGGTAGGAGCAGCGGAGTATCATAATGGCAGCGGGATGCCGTCCGCCCCGGGCAGCATGTGACAGGGGGCGGCATTTTAGCTTCGGTTGATTGTTCGGTACCAAATTTAAAGGGCAGCATATGCATATAAATTGCGGTTGCATATCTCAGTTTTTGTGGAGTTCTCCGAGCAGGGCGACTTGATTGCAAACGTTTAGCCACCATTCGAGTTGGCATCTTCAGTGCGGGATTGATAGCAGTTAAGCAGCAGCAACTGGTAGAAAGCCAAGCCAAACCCAATGGAACCGTTATTGGGTTTGCTTTCTACCAGATCCTGCTACTTAAATGCTATCAATCCCGCACTGAAGATGCCAACTCAAATGGTGGCGAAACGTTTGCAATGTAGTTGCCCAGCTAGGCGAACTCCACAACAACTGAGCAAACCTCCCGAGCTACCAATATTCCAAATCATGTAGTTGAATATTTTAATGTTACCCTTTACGACCAACAATACCTTTGCGCCATGTGTCACAATGGGAAAGTGTTCTTCCCAGCGATCCTCTTATTTGCACCATCCTGCTCACTAGAGTTACCTCAGTGTCCCAAACGATCATCCATTTCATAGAAAGCGACATTTGGTGGCTGTGCCCAATTTAGAGGGCTAAACCCTCGGATTCAAAACTGCCAGGAGTGGAGGCGAAAAGTCTGCTACCACCCCAGGTGGCTAAAATAGTTGCTTACGCATAACCTTGTCACGGATAAACTATCGCGTAGCCTGCACGACAAATTGAATAGTATAATTGGTGGGTCCGGCTCTAAATTTTGTGGGACCGTGAGGTCTGCACCACAAAGCGATAGACACTTAAACTAATGATTCACATCTTTTGATTTTGTAATTTTAGCGTAACCATTTCATGGACTTCTTATTGCTAATTTTCATTGTTCGAATCCGGAAAATTATGCCGTTGGCAAAAGCGACAATGTTTATACAACATTCAGGCGTTAGTAACGGAGTTTCACTTGTTTTAGCCCTTTGTTACGGTATTCAAATGTTTGCGGGCTGTCCTCTTTGGTTGGTGGTTTGGGTCCTTTCAATCACAGTGCTGATTAGTCAAACTGCTCAGATAAAACGGTTAAACAGAACCTTATGATCGTCGTTCATACGTGCCATTTGGCTGTCACAAATTTCAGTTCATTCTACACCGGATTCCTCGCTTACTTGTTGGCACATAGAATCGATGTCCATGGGTAGATACATTTAACTCGCTGTGAGGAACAATCCTACGGGAAATTCCCTTCCCTTGTCTGTCTATGCACATCAGAATCTCTGTATTAGTCCGGCCAAGATTGTGCCCCGCCTCATCGAAGTGAACTGATATCAGAGTTGATGCATGATTGTTACAGCGGACTCGTTTATGCACGTGTGTTCTCATGGATAACATTCCCCGGTTTAGCCTAGATAGTGTATCCCATTAATTTGACACATTATATTCACATACGTCGATTTCATTTTTGGTCTAGACTGGATTCTGTTCCGAATGGTTGTTGGTCTGTTAGCTCTCATCGGGTGTTGCTGCGTAAGGAAACTTGCGCTTGCCTCCGTCCCACACTTGATTTCATGAATCAAATTGGGTGGCAAATAGAGAGCGAATAATTCAATTTGATAATGCTCGTCTGAACCATGTGTAATATATAATGTTGATTACGTGATAAACGTGTTGAGTTGGGCCAAATGTTGATTGCGCTGTTTAGTTCAGCTGCTGAACCGCTAAATCACGTTGTCAATGACGTTTGTAAATCAAGCAATAGGGAACGGTGGCTAGGGACGTAATTTTCACAATTTCTAAAAGATTAGATAGCACAAAACAAATGGTAATGAAACAAAAACTACGGAAAACGGTATGAATAAGAGGCGTAAAGTTGAATTTGTAAGTACAGTTAAAAAGTAAGGTTATATATATATATATATATATCCTGCTAAAGCCAATTGTAGTTAATTTCGATAACATTTTCCTGTCTGGTCATTTCCGTAAAATATACTTTCCGACCTCGTTAACTTATCTTGGTTTCATTTGTAAACAACTAATTTCATATGCTCATTAATTTAAGACTTTTGTCATGTTTCCTTATAGATTACTCGATTTATTTTCGTTGTTATCTTTCCCTCAAGTGATTGGCTGTTGCTTGATATCCCCGGTGTGGCTGCGCTTTATGTGCATGTTGACAAGGTGAATATCTGTCTATTACCCAGTACCTCGTCCATACTGACTCCAGGAGACAGTTGGTCGTTTCTGGAGGGGAAGGGGTGCATGGTTCTTGTAGCCGCCTCAGGATCAAAGAGTGGTTCCATGCACTCAGTGTGAAGCGGACTACGGTCCAGCCACCGCCTTGTGTGCGCTTGATTCCCCAAATACAGCGTGCTTGTGCTTGCCTGTGAAGGAGTGTGGGCCGGCTCCGTTGATGTAACGTGGCTCTCATCCACATGCCGCCGGTCTTATTCCTTCGGGTTTACACTGGATATGTGGGGTGTTGCTGGAGCTGTGTGTGGTGCAGCGCAAGCCACCCATGGTCCCTCCGTAGGCGCAGGCGCCCTGTGGATGGCCACACTGTCATACAAATCCCAAACCTGATGTCGCCATCCATGTATCCTGCAATATTTCTGGAATCCGCACCAGAAGTGCTCAGGAATGAAGACAATGAGTCGGGAATTGTTTGCTGAGCCTGTTTAAACTCCAACGATGGGGGTACGAAATGATTGGTCCATTAGAATCTCTGGTTTCTCCTATGTGCTTGCGAGTCGTATGAGATGGTATCTTTGTAGTCCGACCCCAGTTGCTTACACCGCAGGAGAAATTCAAGCAAGAATTAATCGAATCAACGGAGGCAGTCCATGTTTTAAAGATGTTGCGAGTAAAGCTTGTTGAAGTATGCAATGAGCAGACGACCCGTAAAATTGGAACATTTATCTGACGTAGCCTGTAAGAACAACAGGTCAACATCAACATCCACGGAGAACATAAGTAGGTAAACGGATAGCGCTTCCGTATAACTGCACTAACGTCACAACTACTACAGATGCCACGGCAGGCAATAAATCAACCTTCGTCTTTGCAGGCTGGAAGCCACAACCGAAGAACGACGTGAAAACTCCTCGAACTGTTTTCTTCTTGCAGGTAAACTGCAACGAATCTGACAGCTACTACTCCTGTGAAAATATGAAGTGAATAATAACGAGGATCATAATCGTACATATATTAATGTCAGGTTTACCACTTCAATCGGTAAGCGTTGTATAGAAGACTGAAAAGCACAAGAATTGAAGGGTTTTCTGGAAGCATTATTCTCAGTCAACTGACACGTTGAACTGCATGCGATATCCGAGACACAAAGCCTTAAGGGTTACGAACTCAATGAAGTAATGTCAAAGGAGTAGAATACCGGGTGAAGATACGAGACAATTGACTCATTTGCACAGGCGACTGGGTACGAATTGCCAGTCGACTAAGCGGTATGCCGGCTCGATTAGTTATATTACCCAACAAGGCAGCTATGCACGATAAAGTAAAAAAGAAGCATAACTGGGCTGCAAAATGCTTTCGGTGTCAGTGCAGTCTGTGTGGAACTGCCGGAAACGGTGACCAGGAAAAAGCGTGCACGAAAAAATAGCGTACACGCAAATTGCGTACACGGAAAATTGCATACCTGGAAAAATTCCCACACGCAAAATGGCACACATGGTATATGGTGGACATGATGTATGCCGAACACGCAGGTACAACGTTTCGAACGCTTTGCACATGAGGGATTGCACTACGTGCCAAACCCCCATGACTCAACGATTCGATGGCTCTAACGCAATTGGTTTGACGTAATTGAGTTAGTGGCAAGCCTTGCTTCGCGTTTGTGAGGTTGGTGACTCGTCAGGGACCCGCACAGTATTAAATGACCTTCGATAGGCAATGTGTGGCCAGTGAGATTGCACTTTAGCTGTGTGTGTACCCGAGTTATTCCATGCGTTGTAGGTACCCGGTTGAGGAAATAAATCAAATGACTGAATTCTGTAAGCTGTATTGAAAAAGTGTGCGAGAGGTTGCCTATGTGTGTGTCGGTGAATGTTTTTTGGTGAATTTGCTATCCCAACTATACCAGATGTTCATGATGTACATAGGTTTGCACGCAATGTGCAGTACGCACTTGATAATATGCGGAGGAATTTTTTCGGCGCGGTGCTATCATGCTAACGTTCTTGTTGTAAATGCTTGATTGTTTCATGAGACACCTTAATGATATGAAGTATTATGACCCAGTTGACTATAATGAATACCTCTATTTTTAAACTTTATCAACGGAGTATTCAACAAGTTAGAAGAGCAACCGAGTTTTAACGTACGTGGGTCTTGAATACCTCGTTTCGCACTACAAACGGAATCAGTACTCAGAGATGCAGGCACAATCGATCCAGGAAGTGTCACACACTAGTGTAGAGAAGAGACAACATCATCCTACAACAATCGACCGTGCACTGTCATGACTCATGTTCTCAAAAGCGGTAGCCAATGCTGCCAGAAGTCAAATGCTGCTAGACATGAGAGCGGTTAGTACCACACCTCGTACTGTTATGGTAAATGCGTTGTCAACGCTCAGTAACGAAGTGCTAACCCACATGCCAAAGCAGACATCCATTGTGAGGACTCTTCTGAATCACAGAAAAGCGGCCATTTACCTTGTCTAAAACCATATATTTCAACATCCCTTGCAAATACTGGGCAATGGTGCATCATGATTCAGGTTTAGACGATCCCAAAACTATTCTTGTAATGGATAAAAAAGAATTATTAAGTGCCTTGTGTAAAGGCACAATCTATGAGGAGCAACATTTGGGCAATTCCAAACATGTTTTAACAACTGTATACGTGGCACACCAAAGTGGGCAACGCTTATCCGCCTCGCATTGAACTCTTGCTGCAGTAGAAATACTGATATTTATCTCAGAATTAATTAATCGATTAATTGGTATAGCGCATCGTTATATCGCTATGTTACAGTTAGCTTGCATATAAGGTCAGTCCGAAGCTGTCCCCGTGGCCCGTTGGCATAAGCTGCTGACTGCTGCTGCAAGCCACTAGTGGTCATAGGTTCGAATCCTGATGGATCAGAAAGATACGCTCTACTGATAGCCACTAACAGACCGAAACTGCATTCTAGTGCTTTTCCGGGTATTAGACGACTATCTGAGTTGTAACTGGCTGCGACCATATTACGATTATTTACATCAAAAATCCCTATTCATGCGTAGACCATTATATCCGAAAGTTTGGAATAATGAATCTGTTGCTTGCTAATTTGTTGTATAAGAAGATTATACTAGATCTTGAGAAAGCCTTCGTGAAGACAGCGATAATGCCTACTCCTGATGCAAAGTTAAAGGATGCTATTTCCACCTTTGCGAAGCCACATTAGGAAAGTGAGTAACATCGGCCTAAAATGGCATTTAGGGCAAACTTAAACATAAAATTGTAGCTGAAATCTTTGGCTGCGTTGTCGTTTGTTCCGGTCTAAGTCAAAAGAAGTTTTGTTGAACATACTGGCACATTTTCTAACGAGGAATCGCATAAAGCAGATCTCACGTACTCTTTCTCCACATATATTAAATGGGCTGCAGGCAGCGATCAACAGTTTCCACTACAAAAGTAGAACCATCACGATGCGGTTGTTGAGAGGTCGCGGAAAACCATAAATTGTTGTGAGGAGTTTCATCATTCCTTGAACTCTTTATTTCACTGCGGTCATCCCAGAATCTGGTCTTTGTTTGATGGAATAGAAATGAACGTTGTCTGCCAGAGTACCAATGGCTAATCAGTCAGGTCGACTAGGGATGAATAAGGGAAGATATTATGTGCTGCAACACGCGATCGCGTTGTGCATCAGCGATTATGGACAGATAGCTGATAAGTCGAAATATCTGCGAAAGTTCACAGAGTTGTGTTTATTAACGTCGTTGATAGTACTGTACAGTTGCGAAGTTTGTATGATATTGCTAGTTTTTCCAGCGGAAACTTTCAATTAGAAATATTCTACGTGAGACAGTAATGTGAAAGTTGGTTTGGTTCCACGTGAACATTTTATATTCGCAAGACCGAAGACCATTCCAAAGGAATTGAATCATGAAGTGCCACGCTTTTTCCAAACGCATACAATTTCCTCTATATGGCGACACCGGTAAACTATGCTGGATAGGAATGCCGGAATAGCAGCCCGGGGTTGATATGTGACTCATTTCATGGGTGAGTCTGCTTCAGTTTACTAAAATGTCTTGCCCTGATAGTCCACATTTCTCATCAGTCGTCTAACTGTACAAGCGAAACAGTATCTTCGGTTACAATTGTACACACCGTACTCAAACAAACCGGGTAAATTTGCAAACTGCTAGAAACTTTCGTCTAAGTGTTTTACTGGATTGCTAATTTACTGTGTGGGCATCTTTCTTGTGGAGTATCCTTGTGTACAAAATGACTACCGGTCATGCAACTCGGTTAGCAATATCATCAAGCCAAGACTGGGCTAGCCACAAACTCAGTCTGGTCAAAACAGGTGCGTTAGAGCCATCGAATCGCTGAGGCTTCAGCAAACCACCGTAGTGAGCAGATCTCTCTCTGTTGAGTATTCATAACGAGTCATTGGGGCTTGACACGTAGGGCAATCGTTTATGTGTAAAACGATCAAACTGGTGTTCGACATATATCGTGTGCGCAATTCTTGTGTACGATTTTGCTGTACTCCATTTCTGTGTACACCTTTCTCGCATAGGCTTTCATCATGGAGCCGCCTGAAACAACCCCACCGGGCTCTACGCTCAGTCCTGGCGACAAATGAAGAACATGCGCTATAAACCCTTACTTTCGTTGGGCGGCTTTCTTGTATTTACTACAATAAATAAGGAAGCGCAATTATGGTAGGACCAATAATAGGTCTATACCATCAGAAAATAGGGCAGCACTCATTGGATAAAACATATACGGCTTTTACCGCAAAGTTTCGAATAAACTATGTTCTAAGATACTTCGTAGCAGGGGTCCTTCGATATATGATACTAGGCACGTCATTCGTTCGTGTTACGAGTTAGTCTGGTTGTATGACATGGAGTCACCCGATTCAAACACTACAAGTGAAAACAGTGGATGAGACGATCGCAACGGTGTTAGCTTAATAACATGAAAGACACTTTTTCATACTGCTGCTTCAATGTCATCTATAACCGAGGTTTGTTTTGCCCGTTGAGTTTGTGGTTCGAAGAAACCGGGGACAAGCATTGATTCACCGTAAACAGATGATTCATATTGGACAAGAAAATGGAGCAACCATATTTGCAGTGTTTTTCAAACGCCATTATTCAGATGTCCGAGGGTTATTTGCACAAAACTGACTGTAATGTAGCGTTATTTCAAATTGAGATATCAGGAATCCTGCCTACCATAAGCGAAAATTAGCATCTCTGATCACACGATAAACGTGAAATCGAAATGCACTTAACAAGTTTTTCAAAATATTGGGAAGGAACCCATTAATATCTGGCGAACACGGAGAGATGAGTGACTAGCAGAATTTCGTCTGCACTATCTTCTATTTAGTACGTAATAACTGTTGTATCACGACACAGGAAGACTATTCAGTTACTAATTACAACAGCTATAGAATAATCGGTTTGGTAACATAAAAACAAACGTTTAACAGATTGGCGCAGGTAAGTAATCCGAACAAAAAAGAATGCATCAAAAAAGCACTTAGTGGTTGACCTATCAAAAATTTACGCATGCACATAGTTTAAGTACGCTGACCCGTGGCACAGTAGCTTGTGTTAAATCATGTATTGCACACGACCTAATGTATCATGAAGTCCAGTCATGAATTTAGATGATGAAGAGGCGGAGATGACCGAACGATGAGATAATTTCTAAGGCTGGAATACACGAAAGGAGGAAAAACTTCCGGTAGTATTCTAACAGCTGTATTGTGTCGTCAACTTAAATTATGGCTGCGCTGTGAGGTGTTGTGTCTGGCTTTCAAAAAGATTCATGTAGAAATTTTGAGTATTATTACCTGATAGACCAATATGAGACCATCTCGCGGAAGACGACCATTTTCACTGAAAAATCTTCGAGTCTTTAGTTAGAAGTGGCCGAGGTGGTGGAGCAATCCATTAACAATATTTGTCTCCTTCCATTGCTGGGTTCTCAAGAACTGTGAAATCATGCATTTGCAAAGGATGACAAAATTGTATGATGAATTCTATATGTTGCCTCCAATAAACTTTGCGTATCTGTAAAACCAAGTTCGATCACTAACTCCGCTGTAGGCCCAAGTGCTGTCTGGCTTTTTCACTGCGTTCTCAGCCTGTTTTGAGCATCCCAAATCGTCCTGCACGAGCACCCCAAGAAAAAGGCATTGTAGACCATGTTTTTCCAGTTGATATTTATAGTGGTTTTGGTTGGTCCATGTTCGGTATACTGTAGTTTACAGGGATAAACACACTCCTGCATCTCGTCGACCACTCGTAACTCCTGCCAACATCACATGACGTTGCTATCTGGGCGTCTGCATGTATGATTGCCCATGAAATCTTGGAAGCATTGGCAAAAGTGTAAAGCGTTTGACCTCAAACAAACAGCCACGGCGATTACCAAACAAAGGAATCAGTAAGGTACCAGTAACAGGCCTTGAGAGATGCCAGAGTGCACCGCCACTGCGTCGAACAGAGAGAAACAAACTCATATATTTGAATGCCTAAAACCCAGGATAAGGTTCACCGATCCCAGAAATCCGAAGCTAGCAAACATGATTAAAGCTGTTGGAGAAAACGAGCTATGCGACGTCGACACCCACTCCAGCATCAAAAGATCCCGTCCAGTTAACAAGGTCTTAAATCAGCATCGCGATACATGAACGATTTTGGTGGAATCTATGCTGCACTTACACAATGATTTGGCATCTCCATAAATATTCCATGTACGCAACAGCAGAGACAGACTCCATGATATTAGCAAACTAAGAAGGAAGAGTAATGGGCGGCTGTTTTCGGGCCATACACTATTGCCTCAATTCTCATTAACAGTGACTAATACACCCTTCCACATTGTTGGAACATGTATCTCCTAGAGGTGTTACTGAAAATCGGAGATTGCGGCTCATCCAAGCACGTGACAGCCAGGTTCAATCACGGGGGTGTTTATTATCCAGACCATGTGAACCGTGCTCGCTCAGTGACAACAGACGCATCAACATTTCCGCGGTGGTGAAGTAGATGCGTCGAAATTCTGCTGGTGACATGAACTATGTTGTAATGGTGTTTTTCCGGATAAGGATTGTGGTATATTGCTTGTGAGTTGCTTGGTTTAATACAGAAATTTGAGAAGTATGTTACTAGCTTTTATGCCACACCGGTATGCGTCCACATACGACATGAAATTGTGGGTAAAATATTTCCATGAACTACTCTTCGTGGCAGCAGGTCCGATTAGAACAGCTCTATAGATGGCCAGATGATTTATGGTATACCGTTGACCCAATCTGCACGGATTACTGTCGTGAATTTCTCTATCTTTTTAATACATTCATGTTATTGTTGACTCCAATCCTTCGTTTGAAGATTACATTGGAATGCTAAAGCCATTATTTGTTTTGCGCCATCACGTTGCACAGATTGATCAGGTCAATCAATTAGACTGTGCGTTGCACTGCTGAGGAATATGTCGCATGTTTATTCGGTTAAAAATCGAAATATTTGCAAGGATGAGCAAACCATTCTTTTTCACGATTTTGCTTAACAACATGATCGCTTCTTACTTTGAATTCCAGGCATATGACCAAGTGTAAGATCTTCCCCACTGCTACTACCATACTTAATTTAGACATATGCGTTTGTACTCTATTGCCGCAATGCAGGATCACCGACGAGAAACCCGCGATATTGTATGGGGAGGTTCGCGACGGACAAAACCACTTCTGTTGGAATTTGGGCACATTGTCTGCCACTGTGGTTATCCGTTTCGAATACTACTAATCCTACTTGTTTCTCAAATATTATTAAGTACCGATTTGCTTAACTGTCTTATGAAATAGGGAAATTATGACTAAACCGTATGCACCTCACCCTCAACTTGGCTAGTAAACTAATGCTTGGTTGTCAGAATTCACGAATCAAAGTATGTTTAATGTGTACAGCATTGTATGCACTTTACCTTAGCTCACGTGAATGTACAAGTGACAACGCCATGAATACAACTGCACAGATATTCATTTCAATTGCAGCAGGGGTAATTCAGCTGTTACATGCTGTTTGACATGCGGTCTTTTGCACACATGTTTAGATAGCGCAAGCGTCATTTCGCCTAATACCAGTGTTCTATGCCGTGACATTACACTATTACTTCCTTGTTGTATATTTGTTCGGTTGTGGAGTGGACCAGATGTTTACATTGCAAGCTACGGATCAACCGGTTGAGAAAAGTACGAATGTTATCGTAGAATGTTTTAATCCCTGCAATTATGTAATTGACCGTACAGCAACGAAATGTCCGCGCGCGTCATTGGTGTGTTGCTGGTGCACACTTAGACGCTCCATAGAAGGCGGCACATCGTTTTCATCAGACAAATCACCAATGCATTCGAAGTTTATTGTATCTTTATTGTTATGCTTTGAAAATTAGAATAGAGCGGAACAAGTCACTCACTGGTAAAATCGACACTCCGCATTACCGCCTACAACAGTTCGCCCCATATTCTACCTATCCTTAAAATTGGCTGCATTTTTATCCACCATATGGCATACCTACTCGATACTTTTACGTCTGGTGAAACTGGACTCAGCCGAGAACCAGTGCGCAATTATTGCAAGTTGCTGGGAGTTAGCGTTGTGTTTCTAACACCTATTTATTCCAACAAACTGTAAACGTGTGACTGAAAATGGGGTTGCTGACAGGGAAGCACGAGGGTTGTTCACCTGATTGACCAGGAAATCATTAGTGACAAATCATTTTTCTCTAATTTCCCTTAAACAAATTAGTGCAAAATGGCCAAATTACGTCAAACCGACTTTTGTGCAGATATTGAGGAATTACACGTGATAAGAATAGTGGAAACGTGCGTTACATGGATGCAAATGGAATCTAGTTGTATGCCAAAAGTCCGAATCATAAAACATTGTTTGTGACCTGCGACGCGTTAGCGTTTCCACACTAGCGGGTGAAAAGCACAGTAATTGCGTGACAACTTTCGTGTTTCTACGAATTTAGCGTGGTAGAAACATGGAAAGGCTTTCACAGCCAGAATATAACTAGAGAGTTAATGGTGCCTGAAAATGCATGTGGTCAAGTGCACAAGTGGTTATATTTTTGTTGGCCCGCTGCACTTTATTCTCTTTTTTTCTCGTGTGCGATAAACTCTCATGTGACTGCTAAAAACTTGTCAGACGATAGAACAAGAGGAATGTAAATATTTTGGACCGCTTCGCGCTACAAAAATTTTCATTTTGTGCTCACATTTTTAAAATTTATTATACCATGATATGAAACTGCTGTACCATTATTTGATCCGTCCCTTCTGGGAAGGGCTTCTCGCATCGTCGAGCCATATACAATTTATTTAGTTATTTAATTAATTTATTTATTTATTTATTAGGACCAATAATTCTGCCAATTTAACATAAAGCCCTTACCAACTAGTTTTTTACAATTTCAGCAGTAACTGAATCAGCTACACTTTATTCTTCGGTTTATGTGCAATTAGCGTTGGAACGCGCAAGACTGATTTAGCAGTCTCCCAACACCTAACCGTGTTGGCGTCGGCAAACTCATGAGACATACATAAAATTCAGTTCCCTTTTATCTTTTGGCTTATATGCTTATAGGTCAGAGCATGCAGTTCGCAAACGTGGCAAAAGTAGGGCATTCAAAGCTCCTCCACTCTCATGGCTACCAAAGGACTATTTTTGTTCAATAAACAGCACAGTACAAAAGTAATTTCAATTTGTATTTTATGAAGGTTGCGCGAGAAATACACATGCTAAGCTAGTTCCTTAGAAACAGCGATATTTGGATGGTGGCATTGGCAGTCTGACAATTTCACAACATCAGTTAGGAATCTGTAGTTGCGTGACAATCATCTTGGAATAAATTGGAGCGATCTGAGTACCGTATGGAAATGGATTCACAATTCCGATTTCCGGAAATATGCATTTCCTCTTTGAGTACCGTACGTTAGCCAAAATCGACTGGAAAAATACATTCAGCCTGTGTTTTTATTATTCGAGTAGTTCGCTTTAACGGTCGCCGGTTATGTTTGTTTGAACCGGTCATATGCCTTTGCTTGCTGTCCAGGCCGACGAGTTTGCGTTTCCGGTAACAATAAAGCACGCTGCTGTAATTCTACCTAAATCTGTAATTGGACTGCCGTGCTTTGACCGTAACGGACAATTAGTCGAACTATTTAACAAACCTAACTATCAATTGCCCATCAGTGGTCACTCTAATGTGGTCGGTTAAGTCTTCTCACCTGTGTCCTCAGACTGCTCAGTCATTACCCTAAACTAGAGTTAAGAAAACGGCTAGTTCTCAGAATTGCAGTCGGATGCTTTAATCGAGTGGTAATTTGGGCGAAATGCTATGGGTGTCCGGGGTCACTACATATCAAGGCCTACTAGCACAGATAAAAATGCCTACTTTAGCAATGTACTTCAAAATTTGTTAGCGGTGGACAGAAATTGATAACTAATATGAGACGAATATCTTGTAGTATGCTGAAGTTCCCAATTAGGCCAAGCATTTTCTTAGTTATTCATGCATTAGATCGTAAGTTCTTACTCTTAGAATGAAACTAACAGCGTCAAAATGGAGCTGAATTCCACTAAGCAAGCAGTTGCATTACCTAAATAAACCCAACACATTCTGCAGCGCTCCAGAAGATAATTACTATCTAGTAAAGTACAACTGTATTGCTGGCTGATTTTATAATACTCAGTCTTGTTTTACTGCTCACTCCCCTCCGTTCATATTCCCTCTCACTCAGCTGCTTGGTGAGTTACTGTACTGACGTCCGCTTTGGTCTTGGTTCTGTATTCCACGTCTTGTGTGGCCTCAAACAGATTGCACTCTGTGTCCGATTTTATTTGAAATTAACTACTTATACAAGACTAGGCACCCTAATCATAACTGATGTCATTTAGTCATAAAATTAAAGGCATTTTTAGCAAAAGTATTTGTAAACAGAAGAGAACTTATTAGTTTACAAAGTACGTGAAATCCGTGCATCAGATCCACAGCGTCCAAGCAGACACTTTACGCAAGATAGTTGTCGGCTTTTGAATGATGGAACAACCAAATTACTAGTTACAGACTAATGGTTGGAATTTGCACATTTTATACATACTGTGATGATACTATCTATCTTTATCAAGGTACCGCATATAAAAACACAATTCCAAATGCTCACAACACGTTGATCACACCTGACCATAAGGTATCCAATTTGTGAAAGAACACCTGTCACTGCAACCCTTTTGATCTTATTTGCATTAGAAATGTTGATGTCGCTGAGAAACCATCCATTACTGTTATACATCAACAGATCGATTCATGTGCGAACAAGCTGCGCGATTTGTAGATGGTTTGCAGTCATTCGTGGCCCAAGTCCATTTACCAGGAAACTGTCCAAGCAATATTGGATTAGACATTAATGTCTGAAGCCCAGGATAAGGTTCACCGATCCCATAAATCCGAAGCTAGCAAACATGATTAAAACCTTTAGAGAAAATGAGGTATGCGACATCGACACCCTCTCCAGAATCAAAAGATCCCATCCAGTTATCAAGGCCTTAAATCAGCATCGCGGTACATGAACGATTTTGGCGGAACCCATGCTGTACTTGGCATCTCCATAAATATTCCATGTGAGCAACAGCAAAGACAGACTCCATGATATTAGCATGCCAAGAAGGAAGGTTAACGGGGCATTAGTTTTCGGGCAATGGACTATTACCTCACTTCTCAATAACAGTGACTATTACACGATTCCACATTGTTGGAACATGTATCTCCTGAAGAAGTTATTGCAAATCGGAGATAACGGCTCATTCAAGTGCGTGGCAGCCCTGTTCAATTACGGGGGTGTATGTTATCCAGACCATGTGAACTGTGCTCGCGCAGTGACAATAGGCGCATCAGCATTTCCGCGGAGGTGCCTGATTTCTGCTGGAGAATTGATCTCTATGAGAATGGCACGAGATAGCGATGCATTCCTGATTGTACGACTGAATTGATGCCTAATTACTTTAGCCGCTTCTTGGACAGTTTGCGTTTGCTCAATTTCGGTGTTTAGATATGGGGTGCAATGCTGTACTTCGTAAATTTTGTTAACATGCTTTATAGTGGCTTCGTGCTGCAATGTAAGTTATTCGCTAAATCCTGTAGCTGTGCGAATTTCGTCTTCGCGTACCACTTTGACATAATTGTTTCATTCGGTTGTGTAAGCATTCCAATATGCGGCTTTTGGATCGGTTTTACATGCATTCTGAACTGAATGGCTGAGGGCTGTTCTTTTCCGCGTCCTGCTCCTCGGGATATACATTACCATTTTTCAAACAAACTAACTTATTCTCTGATGCGTCAGTTACTATGCCTTTGTACAGGTAACTGCAAGCACAGAGCCAATAACTTAGTGTGTTGCAAAAAATCAAAATAACGTGTTGTGCATTAAAGTTCACGCGGGCATCAATTCATTCTCTCCCTGAGGGGGTTAGATGCACGCACTATCAGTAACACTCACATTGGTCATGGGATTTTAGCCCATGCGACTCCCTGGATGTAAGCGCAGGGCTAGATGCATGCATCTATGGGGGACAGATTTGCTCCCGAGTAGGTTGACATATCTCTGTTAACGGAAGGTAGACAGGGATGAGAGTGTCAGAGCCAGGGGTCACCAACACTACGCCTGACTGTAAATGCTCAACCTAGGATGAGGTGTTTCCACGTTCTCCCTCAGCACCCCGTTAACAGATCTTTTGCCGGAAAGAGCTACCATTGGTTAATATCTGACCCGGCCGATAGCCGGTGTCCCTGTGCCAAATGTCCAACGATCTAGCAGTTAAAAACGTGTGGAGCGCACAGTATGTGATCGATACAAGGTGCACAGTACCAGTGGCACATTTAGGCTCCAGGTTAGTATTGCTCCTGGTCGAAACAATGTACCGCATGCAGATAGCAATAATAACAATAATATGCATAAGAATAATAGTAATAGGCATATTTCTCATCAAGTGAAAAGCTGTGACAATATTTGGCGCCGAACATACACGCACAGGTGATGACTTGCTCTTGCAAGTGCCATACCACGTTATCTTCTCGCATTTGTCTGCATTTCTGGCAAGTATTTGCCCCATTTGTTTTTCTCATGCAATGTAGGAGGCAAATTTGCAGTTTGAGTTTGTTGTAAACACTGAGGACTAATTACATTGCGTGCACCGGGCTTTCATTTAATGGATGTTCAAATGCCCTTCCCTACGAAAATACGACATAATGGTGTTCAGGTAAGGGTAGATTCCAACTTACTGCGAAAGGATTGCAGTGTCACACGACCTGATGACGAATAGCAACCGATTTCACAGCGAAGCTTATACGGTGTAATGAAGGTTAGACTGCAAATTTGTTTTACCACCTCTTATAATCATCGTAATTTCTTTGCTACCTTGGTCCCACGTGTAATCGTACTGTAAAATGAAGGATGCTTTGATTCCAATGGGTATTGCCATGAATCAGATTGTGCAGCAATCTGCCGTTATTTGTTAGTCTTTGCAGCCAAAGTGGATGGAGATAAAGTTGCTGGCATCGCTTCCAAGAGTTTAGGATGACAATCCTATCCTAACACTTGCTTAGTAAACGACCAGTGAAGGCTTTCTACCGCTTTTCTGTCTGATTTCCTCAAATTGCCTCGGATTCTGCTGCGATATTCCTGGATGGGACGATTAAGGATTTTAAATAGTTCATACATGTTATGAGAGACGTTAGCGAAGGATTCTGTGCCTCGGGCTATCTGCTTCTCAATATGTGCTAAGAACATAAATGTAGAAGAATATCTAATTCCAAAGTCACGGGTAGACGGTTGTACACAGATGTGTTTGCTGTTACGTGTGATAGATACTTCGGGTGTACAGCGACTGTAACCTATGATACTTGACTGTTGTGCTTAAAACCACATCATCCACCTGTCGCACTAAGTCGCAAGCAAATGAATGTATTCTTGAATTAGTGGTAGTACATTCGGAAGCTCAACTCCTCTGTACTTGTGGACAAATATTATATCACCAACAAATAACTACGGCAGGCCGTATTTTAACCAAACTGCTATCATTGATACAAAATGAGGAAATTAATGTACCGAGCGAACATCCTTGTTTAATCGCGTTGGTAGTTGGAAGCGGGGAAGAGCAACAGACGCCTAAGGTATCGTTTTAGCAGGATTGTTCATGTATGATGATGGCCAACCCATTAATGTGTTGCGGGCTTCAAGGAAATCTTGCTGATCTGTTAAGCGTTTGTGAGTGCAAGCATAGAACTAATCTGGCATACTTTGAGTCAATAGAGTTCGGTATGCAGTTCAGGTAATGCAGTTACCAAAATGTTTACGACCGTTAGTCATGGAAACCATTTTAGGACCTGTCTATCAGCTCCAGTGAGTTGATGAATTCCTCAAACTTCTTTACTAATTTCACCAATATTCCGGCTATTATAAGTGTTTTGGCTTGGCTTATTGTCGTCCATCTTCTGTTTTGCGCGGCCATTGTTGCGAGCGCAGATGAAAGAAGCGTTCCATTGATATGCAAATTACTTGGATCCCAGTGAAACGGCAGTCAAATACAAAAGGAGCAGTGACATATCAGGCCCTCCCAGTTTCATGGCGGATGGGGGAATGCCATCAGCTTCCAAAATTGAGCACTGTTGAATAGAATATGTTGCTTGGCGGATATTGCGGAGAGCAACATCAAGTTAGATGAAGTCTTAGTGTAACTATAGTGTTGGAGTCAAGGGTCCTGTAGGTGGAGAAGAATGAGCTAAATGCGTCTGGATGTCGTCCACCATTTCAGTGATCAATGAAAAGCGTTTGTTGGTTATTCGACGGAGAAGTCAGACCAGCTCATTTGCTTTACATGTCATTCGTAGGGTTGCTTCATATTCATGTGTTTTCCCCATCAACTGTAAGTGCCTGATTTCAGAGTTGAGTCGGTGCATCCGTGGAATCATTGCAAAATATCCTATTCTATTCAGTGCGCGTTAGGTTTGCTGGATATCTGATTCGTTGAACATTCAGCTGCATCTTTTTAAACGTCACTGCTTCGTTTTTCTTTTCCAGTGATGAGAGTTATGGTTTGCTGAACTTAATGATAGAAGTGCGCCACGGCTGTGCATACATTTTTGGAAAGAAGGCGTCCCAATTGCAGGACCTCATTATTTGACGGAAGAGTTTCCAGTTACTACTGCGGCGGGTGCAGAAGAAAGGAGGTACTTCCTTGCTGGTCAATTTAACCGTAAAGCTTAAGCGTATACTGTTGTCGTCGCTAACAGGGATGTTCTCTGAAACGTCTCTCTGTAGGTTGGCCATACCTAATGTAAACATCACGTCTATGTTCATCAACCTAGTTGGTATAGTAACCCACTGTGTTCAACCAAATCTGAATGATTAAATGAAGGCTGTGTATAGGCAAGAATGTCGGGGAAGACCAGTGTATCATCGGTACATTGAAATCATTTACAATTATTCTTTGTTTGTGCGTCTATTCCGATGCAACATCGAAAGCTGTGGTGATACGGACCACATTCATGGTTGATGAATTTGGCGGGTTACAGATAGATGCAAGTATACCGAGGCTCCTGAGACGGCGAAGCAGAGAGAATCAGGGAGATTTGCCAGCTGTGGATGTTCAAACCGTTCAGCTGTGCATATGTGATGGGTTACATGAGGCATCCTCCACCTTTTCTTTTACAGCGATCTTTAGGAAAAAGTGTTAAAAGAAGAGTAATTGGATTACAGTCTAATATATCAGCGGGTAGAACATTTCGGTAACGAGGATTGCTGGCAGCTCCTTTAAATGTGCAAACATACCTAGGAAATACCGTATGTTGATAATCCATCTGGCGTCAACCAGAAGTAATGAAAATAGACTATATAGTGTGGAATCAGCGTTCGCATCACTGTTGTGTGAGTTATTGTAACCGCGGATTATTTGAACGGTAAATATATGTAGGAGCAATGAAAATGAGTCCATTGCTAAAATCTTTGCGAGTAGGGGTTGTGTGCCATCCGCGATAAACTGTAAACGTTTTACAAAAAGCGTGTTGATGTATTGAGGATACATTGTGGTCGACTTCGAGCTGAGCTTATCTGGACAGGTGAAGAAATTGAAGAATTAACGAGTGTATATATTAGGCATTTACCGCGTATGTAGGAAGTTTGATTGGCCGCGGTTCCGTATATGGTTGGCGGTATCCGGTTTCGGATTTGCCTGTCACTGTGGCCGGCCACAGGACGCCTGCGCCTACGGAGGGACCATGGGTGGCTTGCGCTGCACCACCCACAGCTCCAACCACACACCCCATATCCAGTGTAAACCCGAAGGAATAAGACCGGGAGGCATGCGGATGGGAGCCGCGTTTCATCAACGGAGCCGGCCCACACTCCTTCACAGGAAAACACAAGCACGCTGTATTTGGGAAATCAAGCGCACACAAAGCGGTGGCTGGACCGTAGTCCGCTCCACACTGAGTGCATGGAACCGCTCTTTGTTCCTAGCACGGCCACAAGGACCGTGCACCCCTTCCCCTCCAGCAACGACCAACAGTCTCCTGGAGTCAGTATATATATATATATATATATATATATATATATATATATATATATATATATATATATATATATATATTGTCTACTGTAGCTAACGTGGCTTTCAGCACCTTGTCTCGTAAAACACCGTAGCCGTTCTTGAAGTGTGAAACCAAAGATATAGAAACTGTGCTCTGAGTAGCCTGCTGATCCTACACCCACGTGCATAAAATAAACATACTTATTCCCACATGGTTAGCCCTGCAGTTGCCGCGTACTCCTTCATTTCAAAGAAGCTGTGACTGCGACGGAATTTGTAGCACTGCGCGTCGGGATAAACCCAACCTCCTTTCAAAGGGAAGTCTAGCGGAGTCAAGCCTAATTGTGTCCTAATGGAATACAAATAACGACGTAGGAATTGGACACAGGTACTCCAGGCCGGTGATCCACAACATCTGGAGGTCACAAGCGGTACATAAAATGGGACCACTTAATTGATTATGAATGCAGGGACTTGACTGCTAACCTCAAGGATTCGTCAATCGCATCACTCGACAACGAAACACAACACTTTGCTACAAAAACTGCCGTATTGTTGAATGTCACATCATCACGGACGGCAGCACGGCGGGGCCTATAAATAGTGGCGGCGCACGAAGTTCACTCGGGTAATTCAAGGAAATAAGGAAACCAGCCAAACGCTGTACCCTCATTTACCAACGTCCTTCCAGCTTGTGTGAATAATTTACAATGAAATCAGCGCATGCTGACCCTGACATGGACAACTAGTTCAGTCAGCCAAGCAAGTAGCCAATTTTGCACGCAGTGACATACATTGCTGCAGAAGTTCAATCTACGCCGATACATGTTATCATCATAAAGCAGCGAGATCCTGAACATTTGTTGGACGGTGACATTGGCTCCACAACACGTGCTTACAAAACATCTCCAGTGTTTGCAACAGCACAATACGCAGGCAGCGCCTTTGGTGAAGCGCAACTGTCCGTCATGTCTAAGGTGGATTTAAACAGCAACTTGGTAACTTGGTGCCAAACCACCTGCTCAGCAGCGTACTACCTCTGTATTGATGGACGGATGCGATATCTGAATCTCCTGCCAATTTCGTCTCCTTTGAATGGCATCGTTATGAACACTTTTTTCTTGGAGACTTCTGGCACTCGTTTGTTCCCGGTTTGTGTGTCCCTGTTTGACTGCTTTGCTAGGAACTACTCCGCAGGTCCATTTTCGCGTACTCTAGAGGAGACGCGTTGCAGCTCACATGTAATCGCTTTCTCTGAGCATAGGTGGTTAGCTATCAAAAATATGGTACGAACCGGAGATTGTTTGTAATCCACAAGACACTAAATGTCAGACACGGCGTATTGTAAAATATAGATTTCTTTTCAGCGAACATCTAAAATTGGAAGGCGTTGTAAGATTCGTTCTCAACTGTACATTCGATTGTGGGGTAACGGTTGCTTAGCCAACAGTAGTTTACTTGTGGATTTTTTTGTGAGTAGTGTAGTGTGAGCAGTGTAGTTGTTCTGCTTGCTCGGCAGTGTGTACAACAACAAAAGTGTCATTCTTGTAGCGGCGACATGAATGCGCGCGTGGTGTATAACACAGTCTGATGATCCCTGTATGCAAGCTATCCAACCGCTAAGTATATGTAAACGGCTGCCAAAATACATGGAACAGCTGAATTCAGATTATCCTTTTCCAATATTGTTCTTTCTTGCTCTTTTGACACTGGCAACTTTTCGCTGTGCAGTTCAGTCTACCGTGCTCGAAATACTAACAGGCTTAGTCAAAACTGGCAGTCACTCGCTCCGCTTTCAACGGACCAACGAGATAGTCAACAGGATGCATTTTGTAATTTCCAAGGTGCGCAAAGGAAACAAGCTTGATCTCGGAACAATTTGACAGAGAAAAAGTGCATGGCAAACGACGCCACAGAATATATAAAAACAGAAGTTTAGATGACCGAAGCTTCATTGATGTGGTATTAAAAGTGGAAAATCAACCTTCCATGATATTTAAACTATGTAAGAATACCGGAATTAAACTATGTAAGAACATTGTACCAGGTATCTTGTATTTTGAAACAACTCTTACTTTGCTCAACATTATAAATTCTTTGCACATGGTTGTGATTGAAGTCAGGATTGTGCAAGCACGACCGACGTTGTATGCCCAGTCTCCGAAATCGTAACAGAACCACCGTCCTGGATCTGTGTCTCTCAGTTTCGTGGAAGAGTGAAATAATTGTGCCCGGTACAGAACTATTTCGGTCAGCCTCCGCCTAGTACACTATGATTAGTAGTAGTAGGGTAACTGTGGGTGATACCAACTGTGGACGAAATCTGTTGCAGTTCACTCAAAGGATTACATAAGCAGGCAACCACGGACGAAAGCTTGAGGGCTGCTACCGTATAAACCAGGCATGACTTTCTTTCCCAAGTAGGCCAGCATGGTACAATACGTGTCCATCAACGCACGTGATGCGGCATATGCGGGCTGTTACTTTGCCTGGGGCTTGATAATAAGCTACTCAATGTCATCGTGCAGCCATCGTGAATACGTGAAAGGCTTGCCTAGAATTCAGGACAAATGCTTACCGGATCTGAGCTACTGAACGTGTCTGGATCGTTAGCGGAGTACGCTTGCAACATGTGACTGAGTGCTGGAATTGTCTGAGCAATACCGAGTGTGTGTTCGTCCCCAATACGTGCAACTGACTCAGGAGACTTTGCCGCGCAACTACTGTGTGTGCGAATTCAGTGCCTATTTGATTTCTACTTTCTGTACTCTGGTTGCATCTGAATTCCTCAATAACGCATCTTGCCAAGAGTTCTTCTACTACTTACTGATGCTAAGTAGCTACGCCTTGTTAATGCGATGCACTAAGAATACTGCATAAAATTAATATAAGGGATAGGTAGCCGGTTGATGATAAAAACATTATGCCCTTAAACATCATGTCAACTATTACAGTGAGTAATGCCTCCGTTGCATTACGTCCAACCGGGCACATCGTAGAAATGACTGGGAAATATTCGCATCAACGCTGAGATGGCATTATTTTGATACAATGTGACATACATGCGGCGCGGAAATAGCAGCGGCTACTTCACATGAGGATATAAGTGCATGTCCATGCAGCATTTGACGTGTAACTCGACAAACAAGCCACATTTGTGAAAAGGAACGGCATTACTCCCGCTAGCACATGATGGAATATCAACAGGTTTGTCAGTTGCCCAAGTAGCGCACATGATTTGACCGCGTCGTATCAACTTCGCAAGCAAGATGACGCCTTGCATGCATGCCCAGTGGAAAACGGCATTTCTGATGAACACCAAACTGTCTCAGGTGCGCACAAACCATCGTAACTACTGGAGTAACTTAAATAGATATGTACGTCAATGACCACGCAATTACTGCAGCGCTGCGGGATGTCGGCATTGCATCTATTGGTCTGTCATACTTCCTTCACAATTACCAATTTCGTGAATGCCTGTTATAGGTTTGGAAGGGTGCTTACATTCATCTGCAATATTGATAATAATTATAATAGGCTATATCTTTTCGTGGTACCGAGAAACCGATCCCACGAAAGAAAGGATAATATTTATATTGCAACACGCTCAGGCATGCGAGGCTGTCCATTGTTTGGGTTTTAAAAGGGTTACACTAGGGATGATTAGCGAATATTTTCCGTTGGTATTTTTGTCACCGTATGCTACCAGTTCGCGGGCATCCTCATTTTATTGTTTTCGGTGCAGCTTGGTGGTGCCATGATGGTGGCGGTTTGATGGGAGGAAAAGGGGTATGAAAAGCAGTTATATTCACTAATCGAAATCAGATGACCAATACACAATCTAAGTCACTAGACCGGAGTAATAAAGTTTATGCTCCTTGTGCGTAGCAAGTTGGGGATTTGGGGAAATAAGCAAACGACGATATTAAGGTAACTTCACTGGATCATCACACGCAAGTTGCTTTATCAGAATAATGCAGACAGAATTCACGTCATATGTTGTTAAGGCACAGCGTAGTGTCTAGACATTACTTGGTCTAATTGGATGGTTGGACTAATAAGTTGCGTTTTTTGGCTGCCAGATTGCTGAGATGCTGGGTGAGCTCAGTTGCCTACCTTTCAGCTTTCACTTGTAGGCGGATAGTTAGGGCGTGCGTGACTATGCACGGAAAAGCTAACGTTGAAAAGGGAGAATTAAACAGCTAAGTAGACAACGAAATAAACTCTTATTCACTGTGAAGTCAGGATTTATTCAGTGCATCTTAGTTTTGTAGAAGATGCCAATACAGGTGGTTAGTAAAGTGTGCAATAGTTAGGCGATTTTTGGTGTAAAGGTAGAGAGGAAATGCACTACAACTAAGAGCGAGTCAATGGTCTTATGAGTAAGTTAAAGGGAAATAACAGTAAGACAGTAGGACGGCAGAGATGGAGTAACTAGGAAACAGGAGCACAACAGATTCAGTGTAGAATGAAGTGGGGTAAATAAGAACAAGCGAAGTAATACGGGCGTTTATGGAACCGTCTCCTGGGGATCTGCTTCAATGCGGGGTAGTTCCTCGAGAGTTTTCACTCGCACCTCCAAGCTCCATCTGGTCACGTATCGTTGTAGTTTAGAAGCACACTGGTCACTATCGATTTTATTCATAATTTGGGCATTTGTATTTTGGTGAGCTACTTACTCAAGCAAGTCGGTCCTTTCGCCATTCATATATTTTTTGCTTGCATGATGACCTGGATCACCGGTTGGCGTCATATGCCATTAGGTGTGAGTTCAGCAGTTCAGATTGCACTGTTTGTTAATGTGTGCACACTTTTTATATTCACCAATGGGTCTTTTGGCGTGGGTATACATGTTGCTTAGAAGCTTCAAACCGTCACCTCAGGAGGTCGCCCACTCGTGATCAACAGAATAACAGGAGAATAAGATGAAATTGTTAGCTTAGGAGGTAGAAATATCCACGAAATAAGTCGCTAATTAGCATGTCTCGCAACATTATGGAAGCCATATGATTGAGTGTGATAAAATACTGCAGTAGTTCAGAGCAACAGGTAGCTTTCTTAATGAGTTTTCTTCTACTTTCGATACGCATTAGGTGATGCAAATTATCCGGGTACCATAGGACGGCAGATTGTTTACAATATACGAAGGAGGGATAAAGCAAGAGATACACTTTCTTCGTTTTTCCGCCTATAAGTGGGACTTCAAGGGTGGTATTTTGGGGCATAAAATTAATGTATTCTGGAGTGTAGTGAGCTTGTCTTATTGGTCATATTTTGTTTGTACCTGATTAAAGCAACTCATTTGTAGACAGTTGAAGACCGAATGTTTTCATTTTATTCTGCATGTTGAGAATAACTCCCGTTTATTCTAAATTTGGTTAGGTGCTCACTTGCCCGTACTTTCAATGGCAGCTCTTCCCATATGGGAGTATACTTTACCGGAAAGCGGTTGGAGCGGATCCTTACGTTGCCATATTTTATGGGTAGTGAATAGCCCCTGTTTCATGTGGGATAGGTTGAGGAATTTCGCAAATTAAGATCCATTCCGGCAGTGTACACTCGGTAATGTATAAAGTTGTAAAAGAGAACTGGGTTATTTCGCAGACGGCGCAGCCATAGAGGGTCAAATTTCAGGCGGCGACGGCGGTCTTCCCAGTTCAGAGTGGTGGACCGGCCAATAAGAAGCTTCGTGAAACAACACTGAATATTTTTTAAAGATATGCGATCCGTTCTACGCAGGTACTTATGGATAAGTGTGCAGTACTTCATCATGGACCTCACGTTGACCTTAAACATTAGTAGTCACGCTTCGGGCAGAACGAAGGATTTAGTGATATATCCTCTCAGTTACCTTGCCATTGCTATCTGATATGAGAGATGTTCGGAAAAGTTTAGCGATGCGGAATATTTCACTCCAAGGTCCCTAACTGAAAAGGAGTTTAGGATGTTTGTAGCTGCTAGGGAGATGGAGCCATCCGATATGAAGCATCCATACCCAAGCTTTTGCGATTTTTCAGCGGATAACATCATGGATCAAATTTTACTCCAAGATTCCAACGAAGATATGTCCTCATGTATGTTCTTAAGGCCTAATCAAGGCTATTGGGTGGAAATGACTAAACGCATTTAACATCCTCCCCAAATCCTCCGTTAATTCGACTGCCCCAATAACACTGTTATTAAGGAATTATCGTGTGCTCAACTGAATCAACTGCAATCGACACCCATCGACATGGAGAGAATATATGCGCACAATCCAAGTATCCTGAGCTTATCCAAATCCGATCAAATGACTTTTTAAAATACTTGCATATACCTTAATACGGATCATAAACCCCTTACTTTTGCTTTCCGTGATTCATCTGGTCCCTTTTCACATCAAGAAATTCGTCAGTTGGATTACATATCAAAGGTTGCCACCGACATTCGACACATTGATGCAGCTCATAGTGTTGTAGTCGACACATTGTTCGGCTTTGGTCTTCACAAGATTCCGCGCCAAGCAATCAAGC
Organism: Dicrocoelium dendriticum; assembly: GCA_944474145.2. Lineage (NCBI taxonomy): Eukaryota > Metazoa > Platyhelminthes > Trematoda > Plagiorchiida > Dicrocoeliidae > Dicrocoelium > Dicrocoelium dendriticum. Next base: position 171,063,292 of record OX104063.1, read on the forward strand.
TGAAAGACATCGCTTCCCATCAAGAAACAGATCCTGGGTTTGAGCAGCTGAAATCAAACCTTTCTATTAAACCTTCTTAACTGCCTGCTCGCAATTCGGACTCTCGAATTTACTGTGACTTGTCCACTGGAAAGCCTCGAGCCTTCCTTCCGCAACAATATCGACAACTTGCATTTGATCACTTGTATGGAATCTTCCATCCGAGCAGCTGCACTATCAACAAGCGGGTTACGGATCACTACATCTGGCCCAACCTGCGTTCTGATAACTAGCTGTGAGCGAAACACTGTATTACCTGCCAGTATAGCATGATACGTCGTCATACGATTACTGTTCCTGGAACCTTTCCTCTGCCCGAAGCTCGATACAATCATGTCCTTATGGATATTGTTGGACTTCTGCAGCCATCCAACAGTTTTATTTATGTGTTGACATTTATCGATCGATTCACACGTTGGACAATAAACAATGATTTATAACGGGTAAAAATGCAGATACTTGACATGTCCCGTAGGGTGTTTAGCGTGACAAAAATGATAGAGCAAGGGATAATGGAGTCGTCAGTTTGGGCGATTACAGATGTAAATGCACTGTCGTATAAAGGGAGTTTGAAATGAGAATGTACGCACACAAAACAATAAGGGGATTGGTTATTGATCACATAATAGGCGAGAAAAAATAAAAAAGATAACAAGGACAACACTTACTCGTGTGCAACTAGCTTGGGTCGAACGGATACTGAAATCCATTTTCTATATTAGTAGCGTTCATCAAATTTCGTGCAAGGCGTTTGGAGTGACTCATTCTCGAGTAGTATTGTGGCACCATCCACTGTCTGTTGTGCATTAGTGCCAGCATCCAGTGGTCATGGTCATAGCGCGTAGTGTAAGTGTGACAGAGTAACGTCAAGGCATTTTTTGAAAAGGGATAGGATGGGTGCATCAATTACATGTTCCGGGAGGGCGTTCCAAGGCTGTGCCACTCGAAGGGAGACATAGTTTCGCCGACATTCCAGGCGGCTGTACTGTGTGACTAACTTAAATTGGTGACCACTTACGAGGTCTCAGCGAGAAGTCTCAGCCGAAACGGCGGCACGAACTTGCATCAAAACTTGAATATCGGTGTTTGTCACCCCGACACTATCACCACGGACAGAGTACCCCAAATCAATGCTGCATGGTTTAGCGACCTTAACTGCATGCTTGGCTGCTCTCATTTATGCACAACAGCATATTAACCGGCGGCCAACGGTTTAGTAGAGCAAATTTACCGCCAACTCAAAGCCTGACTCACTGCGACACAGTGGAATATCCACTGGTCGCAGCGTTTACCGATCCTTCTCCTCGGGATCCGCAATACTGTGAAGGAAGACGTCGCTTGTTGTCCCAAAGCATTAGTCTTTGGCACGACACTAAGACGTTCTGGATAATTAGTACTAGATTCTAGGGTCACCGGCGAAGTCGGTCCTACATCCTATGTTGCACGACTGGAACAATACTTCAGCGCAATTAGTCTAACGCCACCGCGATTCACTTCTCGAAAACGCCACATTCACCCTGACTTGCATACGTGCTCCTTCGTTTTCGTATGCGTCGATGCGGTTCGCAAGCACTTGACACCGCCTTACGTAGGCGCTTTCAAAGTGATCGCTCGAAAAGAGACTTATTTCGGTTTGGACAGAAATGATTCTAAAGACCATGCCAGTATGGATCGCTTGAAATCAGCCTACGTCGAATTCCAGTCACCGCAACAGGCTCCAGACACTGACGCTGAACAAACTCCGCCACAGAGCAGTCTACCCACCCAACGGATGTGCCGCACCAGTGATCCCTCTCCTCCCTAACCAGCATTTGTCACAACCTCAGACACACAAAGTCGCACAGGTTTTGGACGTGCAGTTATTCTTCCTTCTCAACTAGCTACTCACGTCAGATGGCATATATCGAGCGTTCACTTCCTTGACACAAGCTGTAGGGGGGGGGCGGAATTCTGTAGCTACAACGAGTTTCCTCGGCATTACAGGAAAACGGATAGTTCGAGAAGTTCACGACACTCAAAGGCGGACGAGAGTATAGGAACGAACGGGTGCCCGACGTCCCTAAGAAAGAATTACCCAAAACGCTACATTAAAAAAGAGACCAAAATGACAGGACATTTGGATACCGTCACCGTCAATCTATGAAAATGTGTTCTTACGCCGCTGAGATTGTGCATTTGGACCAAGGTAACAAATTGCTGTTTAAATCCAAACTGGACAGGCCTGACTCTCGAGTTACCGCCCCAATCGTTTACCTGTTACACAGTACTTGCGGTAGCGGGTATGTTGGTCGAACTAAGTGAATATTTTCTACATTGATTTCGGAGCACATTACTCGAACCCTGGTCGCGAATGGTCAAACTTTGCCTGTCAGTCCGATCTCCCAACATATGCTTGACTGCTCCATATAGAATCGCTCCTGGGGTTCATTTCTTCACAACGCTTGATGGTAAGTCTTATTTGGGAGCTCGAGCCGGTTTAGGCCGAGTATATGAGCGCAAACACAAATGTATCTAAGTATGGGCTGCAGCCGTCAGTCGCTAGCTCTAATCTAATTTCCTCGTTTAACTATTATGATAAGTACGTTTACGTAATCTTCTCAAACATACTGATACAATCTTGCCCGGGAGCCCACGGATGTAGAAAATTGTTACAAATGAGCAATAGTAACTTTAGGGGAAATTGATAGATAGTTCTGTGGCCTGTTCTATCGACATTTCCGTTTCCATTTTCATGTGTTTTTCCAGCTACCGAGGACCACACACTATGTGTGCCCACCTGACACCCAGGCCTTTTGTTTCACACAGCCCTATACACCTGACGGTTCCTTTTTGTTGAGCCATCATCCACTTGGACATTTCACCCTAATTCACCTAAGGTCACCATCGAGGTGGGTGGAATGGCGTAACATTTACGGTTCAGTGCTATACTTTTCCTTATAGGCTTGTCAATCATTTGCTGAACGAATTAACCTTTTTAACACAAGTATGCAGCGTTTTTCTTAGCAAAATTTCTCGAGCTAATTCAAGCCCAATTAGTTTTTACTCAGCTATTTTTAGACGTCTCAGCAAAAGAGTTGTCTATAAGAAAATGGTAGAGAGCTGAAAATTGTAAACGTGGAGAGAAAGTGAAACCATTAAAACGCAGGAACTTTCAATTGTGTTTGGACACTCAAACAGCTCACAAAGATATCTATGCAAATTGAGAAAGCTCTACAGCTATGTGCAGGGATGCTCCGTTCCGAAGAAAGTGGTGTCTTATCCGATTACAGAACACGCCCATATATTGAGCTTGTTTAGAATTTATTCAACCCACAGTAGCTTGGAATAAGTTTTTTCAACAATACGCTGGGCGATTAACTTAAAAGATGAGTTAGGAACAATTGGAAACGGTATTCTTCGAAAGTGTTCCCAGAAAATACAGTAAAACCCTATCTTCACTCGAGAACATAAATATTACTGTATGTGCTAGGATTGTAGCAATTCATGCCAGAGTAATGGTTTTACATCCGATAAGAACGTTTAAGTCAAAAATCCACAGTATGTCTCTGTATGGCAAGAAACGTCCGGCTAAAGTATGATATTTCCACATGGATATGATAGCAGTATTATCCGAGGAGAGACAAAGTTTTGGATTCCTCTCATCGTGTTCAATCATCCCGATTACTAGTGCGAAATAATGGTCTGCACAACGCCTAATGTCGCCGCGAGCATTCCCGTTAGGTATACACTAACTCCCGAGTAAAAGAATATTTTGCAGGAATTCAATACCCTATTTATGTCCAAATGAAGGCCATAATTAAGTATGAAAGAGCAGGTAAAAGTTTGGTATTTGTCTCAATTCACGCAGTTCGTTGTTAAATTGTTGACCATTCGTTCACCCTGTTCAAAGGCTTTTCCAGAATGTGTGTTAGCTTTAGGTGATGTGCTTCCAAAACCAGTAAGACATGCCACGAGTAGATGCAAATATCAGCGGAATGTAACATACCGTCCACACAAAGAGGAGCTTATGCATACTGAGTTGGTGTTTTACATCCTACATGTGGCATATAATACAGATTTTACATCAGCGAAGTAAACTTCAATGGAATCGGTATTGACTGAGCGTATTTGCATAGATATCCCAAACGTCTACCTCGGTGCCTATTATGTCTACAGTACATTTCGAGTGAAATTTCTTGTTCAATCTACTTGGGTTAGGATTTGTCATTTGCTTTGTTTTTAGAAGCACGTTTCAAAACTGTACCAGAGACGCAATGCTTCTCGTCGTGACATCAACCACTCAGAGCACATTGACTAACCTAGCTTACATTTGATAACTGGGATTCACAAATGTGCATTGCATCTCCAGCTCAGATGTGCAAGGTACCACGCGCTTTAAAGCACTAGATATCCATGGGTACTTAAATCAACATATAAAGCACGATCATTCACAGTAACTCTCCGTGGTTATGGAACAAAGCTGTAATTTAAGGTTCCTTTATTACACTCACCTCTCAGTTATTCAGGCTCCTACACGTCTGGAAAAACACCAGATGGTAGTTTCTAGCTGTTGGACCTCATCAGTGGTCCACGTTCCTCGGCTCCCTGACGGTTTCCAGATTCACGACTTCCGGATGTTAGCAGCTTATGCCACCAGGTCACTGGTGACGCCAGCAGAATTGTATGAGTGACGATTGGCTAGCATACAACTCGCCTCAACTCCGGCTCTCATGCCAGTTCGGAAACGTGGAGTGGACAGGGTTGGCCGCGAGCCACAAATCTCCACATAGCAGCTGTGTACAACAGGGCACATAGAAACTGTACGGACAAATATTTTGAAATCTCGTTTATACATTTGTAATTTCATTCGACTTTAAATAATTTCGTGTGATCCTGCCTCGTTTAAGGTCACGAGAGATGTGGCGATGGTTAACTTGTGCAGGGAAATTAGTGTAGTGTAATAATATTTGGATGGTATGACTTCTGGTCAAGGGGTTGCTTGGTCAAATTCGGGTGATACACATACCTTTCACGCAGTTCAACTCGACATCATTGCGAAGTGATCAAGGGAGCGCGAATGCAGATTCCACCGGCATATGGAATTGGTTGCACGTAGTTATGCCTTAACGAACCGAGGCTGATATGTACAAATACAGACCAGCGTTTATATGAATAAACAGGCGGAAAAACAGCTCAACTGGAACGTAACCATGAAAATTAGCAGCTTGGCAGTCACTTGAATTCACAAATTAATCCACGACGTTTGTCATACTGACACAATTAGGCCTTCCATGTCAGTTGATATTACTAGACTGATGAGAACGCTAGAAGGACACACAGCGATTAACGGATGAGCGCAATTCGTGTCGTTTTCTCAGTGTTTATAAAAATTAAATACTAAGGCACACTAAAAGCACGCATCTAAGCCTGATCAGTTCGAGCGAAGTAAAGCATGGGCCTTTTAGAATGCTTTCAAGTTATTCTGCGGTAAATTAGCTGCCAAAGTAATACATATATTATTTGCTACTACCGGTTTATGGAGCTGGTCTCGATTATGCATTAACTTATGATAATGTAGTTTTCTAAAGATGTGTACAGTCGAGTTTTGTCTTTAAATCTTTAGGCGATTAGGTAGCAAGGAAGATGATAGTCAACCTCAATGCGAAAGTAAAGGAAACATAACTGCCGGGGTGACACCACTTAAAGCTACTGTTTGCGTGACACTAGTACCTGATACACTCATCTATGTTCCCAGCTGCACGCTCAGATGCAAACAAAATAACCTATATTTTGTAGGTCTCAATTGCCTCTACGTTCTTTACTACGGTTATAAGACATCTTTAAGTTGAGTCGCTGTTAAACTTTTGAGCAGAATGCTGAAATTTTCCCTTGTAACACGCAGTATCGTAGACACGTCAAGTGGATGTTCGCACACAGTCAGCTGACAAGAGATCCGATTAAATTATTTTTCACTTGTAAGCAGGATGGATGTTTACATAGCAACCGCTGCCAGCGGGATATTTTATGATTAAAATTGGTGGTCACCGTCACAGTGTCTACATCATTGTACTCATGTAGTACATTTGAGATTATCTGACAGGAGACAGTCTATAAATGATAACCAAATATTGCTTACTTTAGTGAGTTTATTCAAGTAGTAGTAATTACTCCATATACCGCTAGCTGAAGTTGACTGTTCAGGTATTCAAGTGCTCGCAAAATGTAGCATTCAGGATGCAGACGTTACATCCCCAAACAAAGTGATATCATTGGTGTATGGCGATAGGTGACACTACTCGTGGATTCTTGCTTTTATACAAACATTCGAGTGGTCAAAGGCTCTTAGGCTCCGAAGCTACCGACTAAATCTTTTGCTTGCCACATACTTGACTGCCCTGAATGAAAATACTCATAAGACAATTACAAGATAGTTAGCAAGCACCCTACTTCTTGCTTATTTCAGTTTGCGGAGGCGTCAACGATTCAGCGGTTGAAACCAACTCTGCACAGTTTGAGTAGTTGTAATCGTAAACAACACATAATGTTTGACTATACGTGCCCTACAATGGAACATATTAGTTACAGCTTTTCATAGATGTTATACCGCGAATCGAGCTGGTTGACAGCGACACCACATTTGTGCTAGCCTCAAAATGGCTGGGATACGATTACTCTGCTTTGTTTAGCTGCATGCGACGATTTTCCAGTCGTTTACTGAATCGATATCAATGGGTATATTAGAGGAATTCTACGTACAATTGGATGAATGACGACCGAGAACATACTCACTATTTTGATCCATTCCTCGTGACCTACTTCAAGCTCGACTGGCAAAACTACAAGCAAATATGATGGTTAACAATAACATCCTCGGTGTCCGGGCCAGTTGTAGAAATTGTCATTCAAATCTGGGAGCAAATCTGTTAACGGCAATGGATTCAAATTTATGTGTAGAAGACGTAGACAGCACTTTGCGATACACAAATCCGCCAAGTACGAGCCGTAATCCGGTTGCTCAGCAATATCACCCATGGCAATCAACTCATTATGGAGTCGGAGAAAGATAAAAAATTTTAGTCCTGGAAGCGTTAGTCGCTATGATGCTGGACCGAGACCTGCAACAAATAGTTGTCAGAAAGGCCAAACACACAGAGACCAAATCCTGTACTATGGGAGCAATCACCCAAACTATCTCAGAATATGCTTCTAGACATTCTCCAGCAGAGTTGAAACACAGTGTATTCCTATATAATTAAAGCACAGTGGGACGAAATACCAATTCAACACACTTATAATGGACGGCTATCCACACAGTCCCGGTTATAGCTTTGACCATGTAACGCACAATAGCGACAATGAAGCAGGTACTTCAAGTCAAGCCAAAATGCACTTTATACACCTACATGGGCCCGTTGTCAGCATTTACATCATCACTGCGGATACACTACACGCATGGGACCAATTAAATTTACATAAACACAGATTGATGACTTAAATAGTTAAAGGTATGTGCAGGTCATTCAAGCAACCGCATGCGCATAGCATTTATGATTTCCAGATAGTCGAAAAGAAAGCATGACAATTAAGGCAAGATTGTGTTAGGATGCAAAGAAGTGGGAGAGAATAAAATTTTAAATTTCCAGTCAATGCGTGAGACAGATAACGTTTGTGAGAGCGCATTATGTGGCTAATGAGGGAGGGCACTTAGAATCTTAGAACAAAAATTCATGCAAGCGTCGAAATACTCTCGAACAATATTATCCACGAGGGGATCTTCTAGGCAAGCCACCACATCTCGGAATACGTTTAATCTATCTTAAGATCAAAACATAGTTCTTCTGCAGTAGTCCAGTGAAGATTACTGGGGAACAAATAACCATTGGGGTAGTAAAAATGTAGTTACAAATCTCAAAATTAAGCATCGTGGTACGGAGAACTTCTTAAGTCGGAATGCATAAAAGTGATAACCTTCTGACTTTGGTATAGGTCTCCAAATCGTGCAAGGATCAAGAGAGATTTTGTGAAAAATAGACACAGAAATATTTGACAGTGGATGAAATAGGAAAAGTTTTGTCCTCCAAAGTTAACAGAAGAGTGACAACTACAATTAATTGTCATTTATATGGGCAAAATAATGAAAATGTTACATCAGGACATTTCAAAGCGTTAAGGTTAACGAATCTGGTTGATGTTCAACCCACAAGTTGTCTAAACCACATTGAAGTATTGACTTCTCAATGGAGGGAGATCCGCACACCAAGATAACATGATCATCATATTTACAGCCAATGCACGTTAATGGCATGTGGATACTTTTGAGATATAATGAGAATCAAAGGAGGGAGAGGATCGCGTCCTGAAAAAACACCACAGTCAGCGTGGAGTATAAAGCTTTTATTGTTTGAGTGGGTAAAGTGCATACGATCAGTGAAATAATCACGGTGCAAGTTACAAATAGCAAGGTGGATTCCGTTCAAATACAGTAGGTTAAGCAGAACTGATCGATCAAGGCTCCGAAAAGCATTTGATTGGTCAAGCAAATGTAGTCGTACAAATCTGCAATTTATAGTCAGCGCAGAAGGAATTGAATGCACAAGTTACGAGACGGCATCATGTGTGGATTACTGGTGTCTAAACGCAAACTGGTAGACGTCAGGAGCAAGAGTAGCTGTGTAAATCCGTGGGACTAAGTTTTCGAGGACTTTTGAGAGCAAGGAAGTACAAGCAATGAGCCGGTACTTTGGAGAATCCTTTCTAGGAACTGGCTTTATTCTGGCTCTCCTTTCAATGTTGGGGATGGAACCGGTGGTGAGACACTTGTTAAAAATAGCAGTCAATGCTAATGCAAGGGGGTCGACGCACTGCTCCAAAACCACGGATACTAAGCCATCAGGGTCACTAGATTTACTTGAATTTAGCTTCCAGATTTCTCTGTTGACGTTAAATTGCTCAAATGAGGCGGCTGTTTATGAGCTAGTGAAGGAGGGTAATGGAATAGCGCTTGACGGATAGGAATTAAACTCGGTCAAATATGAAAATCGTATCGGATACGACAACACGCCTTTACATTGGCTGACAAGCCAACTACGACTGTTATGAAGACCCTGTCAAGTAAAATGGATCCTTATAATGGCGAGCGTTTGCATACAAGATACGATGTCAAACTCACGACAAACGGAATGGGTTAAACAGAAAGAATACTGTCAACATGAATATAAGAACACCAAAGAGCCTATAAGAAGCATTACCTGCAGTATTTACTTTGCTGCATATAGACGAATAAGGAAAGTAACTCAGACTGGAATTAAATAGGATACCTGATTTAAAGAGACAAAAAGGGAAACATGTTCCCTTGAAACATGGCACTTAAGGTGAACGTCTATTAACATACACGTTAACGGCAATATAGTAAACGAAACAACAGACTGTAAGAAATCAATCGATTGGGAGATCGTCTCTTCTATCCAAACAGGACAACAACCCGAGTAAGACATAACCACTTACGATGAGGCTACTGCACCAACAGCATTGTTGCCGTGGATCCCAAACAAAAGACAACTAACTGGTCGCTATATGGCTGGCGGCATCCGGTTCCCGATTTGTCTGTCATTGCGACCTCCATAGAGCAGTCACAGGACGCCCGTGGCTACTGACAGTCCATGGGTGCATTGCGCTGTACCACCTACACCTCCGTTCACAGTGTAAACTCAAAAGAAAAGTACCCAAAGGCATGAGGATGGGAGCCACGTTTCATCAACGGAACCGGCCCACACTTCTTCAATATGCACAGCAGCAGCGTTCCTGTTGGTTTAATTTGAAAGCATGCCTACCAGGCGTGTGTTAAGTGCTAGCTGGACCGTAGTCCACTGCATATTAGATGGAACCACTACTTGAGCCTAGCACGGGTCAAGAGGAAACTGCGCCTAGTATTCGCCGGCAGCGACCAACTGTCGCCCAGAGCCAGTCTAATGGAGGTAGTGGTTTTTCGATAGGTAGGCACCTTGACTACCTTCACCCTAAGCGCAGCCACAACATGGATAGCAAACTGCAAGCACAGCAATGACGGAATATACATACATACATATATATATATATATATATATATATATATAACCCACACACTACTGGATTTTGAACTGCAGTACTAAGGACATTATAAGGCAAGCAGAACAAGTGACTTGGTTCTGAGTTATCTCCAGTAAGAGTATTTACTCAAAAGCTACAAATCCAAAGAACATACCCATTACATAAGGTTTTATGTTATCTTGCCTTTGTGCATCACTATACCACTAAGTGCACAATTTCTACTACCGCTGGAATAGAAATCCGAGAAAATCTAAACCTTTTATTCTGTAAACATGAACTCAACGTCTATTGTAAACATGGGTGTTCTTGTTTCGTTTGTACGAAGGTGGGGAAAATTTATCCCTTTGAACCCATGGGAAAAACGTGTTACAAAATGTAATTATTAGTCATCGTACTGAGTTCGTGAAAAACAGGCGCCCAGAGACACGGACGCTCCAAAACTGATTACAGTTTGCAGTATCTTATCCCATTTTACTACTTCGGTTAGAAGACGTTTGAAACTATCAACTGACCCAAGCAAACGATAGCTTTTCAACCTCAAATATCTAGAAGCACTAGCTGACAGCAATGTATACCTCAGTCAGTTTTATATTTTGTTGCCAAATAACTTTTTCTGTATCTCATTTACAAAAGTTTCCCAATAAGCTTTCACCCACATATCCGCCACACTGAAAGCATTTGCTCTGGTTCTCACCCAATACTATTACTGCTTATTAACTTGTATGACAATGGTGGATGAACCGCTTTATCCCGCAGTTATCTATCAGCCATTGAGGTTTGCCGCGCTCACCTTTGGTTTAGTGGCATAAGCTGCTGCCGTCGGGAGATAATGAGTTCGAGTGCTGTTGAAGCAAATGCATTGCTGACCGTTGCCGTTAGGACGAAAGGTCATACAGTACTTTCCGAAAGACCGAAACGCTGGCATGCAACTGAATGTTAAGAATTATCTGTAAAATAAGCGTATGCCGTACATGTTATCTTGCGTCTATCTGCAGTAGCGAGGGCAAGTCCCTTCGATGTCGTAGCGCCTACTTTAGTACACTTGGTTTATACATTTTCAGTTACTGGTCCAGGCGTATCCGTTGTAGTTGCACATTCTCTCCTCTCAAGGGCAAAACACATTTAACACTTTACGTAAGTTGATGGAACACCACAAGCACGCCTTGCAGGCGCATTTTTACTGCATTTATCATCTTATAGCTAAAAATATATGTAGCTCTTAACTTGACAACTATTGTATAGTTAGATTGGCTTGGTCTAGCTTTTGACAGTTTAATTGCTGCGCCAATTTTTTCCGTGTGTATATACTTGTGTTCTTGTTTTTGCTTGTATTGGGTTTGAGACTGATGACAACAAGGGAAATGTTGACATATCGCAATCTATGTCTTCTGTGTGCTTTGACGAACTGGATACGAATTGTTAAGAACTTCTCATATTGAACCGAAGTGGAAACGGTTTGAAAATTTTTCTGATTTACCCGTGCTAGTGGTTACAAAAGATAGAATAGCAGGTATATTTTTACTTATTGCCTACATTAGTACTTTGGTGGAAGGCAGCTGCATATACTGGTCATTCTCGGTGCAATGAATGTAGCTACATATTCAAGCTGACGCAGCTTTTTTATTCCTTCTGTGCGGATGTCAAATGCACACGCAAGCTGCACATCTGCCATATCTTTGTTTGACAGTTTTGCCTTTCCGAATAAACTCTAAGCTTTACCCAAGACGAATTCAAAGATGATAAATTGTTATTGGCTGTATATCCTGGAAACAACAAGCAATTAACACGTCACAGTATAATCTTGACCGCAGGTCTGATGAAATATATGAGATTTCATATATCTAACATCTTTTACAACGTCTATTGCTCCATACTGTCATATGTTTGGCGTCCATCTGTCCTCGTTCTCTTTTATGTACATCAGCATACTTAATGCCTGCGTGTGGCCTCTATACCCTCCCTGACTTTGTTCACTGGACTCAGTTACGGGGTATTAAAATACTAGATAATATCCGCGAACTTCTACTTTAGATTTCCATAAGTATAACGTGTAGCACTTAATTGGAAATCTTACTGAATTCAATGCAGCTATACGCAGTGCAAAAGCAATCAGGATTTACTTTGGTGAAAAGCTTCGTCAGAAATAAATCCTTGTGTCAAAATCGATTTAGAAATCGAGTAGTTCAGAAATGTCCTGTAATGAATTTCATAACATAGTTTTAAATATCATCAGATCCGTAAATAATGTCTGCCACAAATACTAACATCTTAGGCACGGAAGATTACTAACTTGCCCTGTTAATCGATAGAACTAATGACGAAGCCGGTTGAAAACTTCTAGGCTGCAGTCACATAAAATCAATGCTGATTTAACTGAGCTGCAGTGCCGGATTTTTTCTTCTTAGATGGTCACAGATCCGAATGTGATACATCACTGGGAGTCGAACACGCACACAGTAGGCAATGCAGGGCGTATCTGATGATTTCCGCGCGTCGGTCCAATATGTTACTATGGAAGGTGGCTCAATGCTAATTGTCACACGGACCCCATCAGAAGATATAGATCCGGCTAAGCAAAGCGGACTGTGTAGTACCCTTTTCATGGATACTATTTCGTGAAAAAGGCACAAGGTTACCGTATGTGTTCATAGCTGTCCAAAAATTGAAACTTAAATAGTTGTACCTTTTTGTCCTCCATAAAATGCGCCTAGACACTTGGATGAGAATATATGATAGGCACTATCCACGGAGTTTTGAAACTGGATGTCCAAGACATTGTGGTGCATTGATGTTGCTTCTTCTTTTATCCTCAGCAAGCATCCATATCTACCATATATATATATATATATATATATATATATATATATATATATATAGGATGATAAAAATGTTCCTGGAGTGATTTGTTAAGAATCAGCGAATTGGCGTATGGTCAATATAAATCGCTTGCAACAAGAGAATAAAATCTCTAATGTTCATTTAAAACTCAACAGTGATTGCTTTTAACCATACCTATTGTAATCGCGTTAATGGACGGGCATCCTAGTAAAGCTAAACACTGACCACCCCATCCACTTTTCACGTTTCCATTCAAGCGATATATGCTGCATTGGAGATTAACCCCACTAATTAACTATACCTACGGAGATAGAGACAGGGTTCGTTGTACAGGAAGAAGCGTTAACAAACGAAGGGCGATGAAACCAACGCTGCCACTTTACGCTCAGTATTTTGTACTTTAATGTGCTGCATTTACAGAAACGGATTTATAGCAGTTTTTGATGATGAATAACTAGGTAAGAGCGGCTCCGTAAGCATCGCAACAAGCTACAAACTACGGAGCTAAAACCATCCGTACTTGCTGAAGTTTGCAGTTCAGGATTCTAAGCGATAAACCTGAGTAAAGCCCCCTATGACACGGGGATACCATTAATCACTCGCAGTCGCTATGCACGCTCAAGAATAAAGTACACCCTGTGTAGTTTCGGATGATATTAAATGTTTGATTTTGTCCGCTTGTAAATTGAGTAGAATAATAATACTCGTTTGAAAGCTTGAGGTAATAATTATCGTATTTTTTATTAAGTATAAATTGTAAATCGGATGGTACGCGTGGTGTTCGATAAGTTTTGTGCCTGATATAGTAGACATGAAGACAACTATTGATTTTTCCACATAATCACCCTTATTGTGCATACACTTAAGTTTCGGTGAAGCGATTGCCCAGCACATTTCAAATAAGAATATCTTACTTGTCGTTCAAGCAGATTACTAACAACTCGTCAGTACTTCTTTCGAAATAAACTACTTGCCTATTAAAGAAAATTTTTGTTTGCAAACAAATTAAGTCACATGTTATCAGGTCAGAAGATCAGATTGATTGGAGGCGTTCCTGAAAGCTGCATCCACGGATAGAAGCTTTTGCTATCCTGACAGTGGGAGTTGGTGAACTGCTGCTCAGATTCAGTACCAGATGTCAACATTCCTCTACGTTGTTCTCTAATACAAACCAGCGTAAAAGGCACCAGTGTTGGTCATTTAAGCTGATATACCGTTAATTAATAGCTGCCATTAACATCGAAATACATATCGCATGACCTTGAACGCATTGAGCCATACAGACGTAAAATCTCTGGCCTCCTTCTCAAATCGGATTTACTGACAAACTTATCAACACACACAGGTGTACTGACCATTCTACGATCCTGCTTCAGCAGACCCATCTAGCGTTTAGATCTAACTTGTGGGTAATGCTTTCTATCTCGACTTAGTAGCTTTGCACTCTTTTCACAGAAACTTTCGAGCAGTCTTTCGAAACACGAACCACACAGCAACAATGGTGGTGTCGAACGAAAGGCAACTCCGCGATCCAGCCAAAGAGTAATTAACCCCAGCTTTCGAACGTTAAGCTAAGTGGCTAAGGCCCACCTTTCGTCCGTATCGCTCGGTCGCTTCAATTACCGACTGAATGATCTAACCGCTAATACCCGCCCCGACAAGGCTAGACGCACCAAACCTGTCGACCTAGACATTCATTGACCGCATAGGCACCGATCGACGCAATTGCTTGTAACGACCAAACAAAAGCCATTATACCGTAACCCTATCGACCGTAGTATATGACTTTCCTTCATGTCAGCGAAATGTACGAACCTGCTCTAGTGATCGAATTGGATCGTCAAGTTTCGTTCGAGGTGTTCTAGGATCACCGTTATGCAACTGTAGATATGTGAGTATGGGCCACTTTCTCCGTGCTTTTCAGCAGTATTTATGGGAATCCCCTTAGCATGACTGTACACAAACTAATGCCGACGCACGAAAGACCGGTGGTACTGCTTGAAAAAAGTTAGAAACACCAAACTCGAATCATTGAAGAAAGTGTGACAGAGGGCAAAAGCCAGCCTTCCGATTAGGCTCCGATTTTAATCTGGGGAAGAAGACTAGGCCGCACGTTAAAAACACGTCACATGCAATTTTAAATTTTAGAAGCAGCAGTTGCTCAAATCAACCTGAAGCAGTAACCGCTAATGCAATTGGAATGAATAGATTTCGGCCCCCTCCACCCTCCAAACCATACCGAAATTCAACAAAACTCCGGAACTATTAATGCTTTGAATGCGGTTGACGCCAAAATCAAACGAAAACTACGGTATTCAGCTATTACTACTAGTTCCTAATTATGTGGAGGAGGCGAACTTGTCCCGACACAGCCTCCGTCATTTTTATGCTGATCAGCTGAGCGATTGAACTCCAGTAGAGCGGCACATGGTATGCCATCAGTAATCTCCACCAAGTTTTCAGAATCGATGTCAACTTCCTTAAAGGAAAAACAGCACAATTATTTTAACCAGCGGAATTTCAAACATAACGTCATTGGAGTTGTAACTACTCCGCCAACTTGACACACCTCACCCAACTTCAGTCCACTACGGTGAACCGGGACATCTCCAAAAAGCGCTAGCTTCAACCGATGAAACAAATGCCATCCTGTTTTCAACAACTTGCCTCAGGAATGGGTCATGTTCCAACCGCACATACCACGAAGCTAGTGGAGCGTGCGTAAACCGGCGATGTTCGCCTTGGTAGATACCGGGAGGTATCTGTGATCTGGACCATCTTTGCACCCGTTGATTCCGAGACTGGAGGTCATGATGAATGTGAAGCGACCACCCAAAACAAGGAACAATGACGTCACATTCGAGAGACTTTCGCCCTGGAAAACGTCCTGACACATTTGAACTCGAGGCTGCGTAAATCAACAAATTGCAAAGAATGTGGCCCGAAGTATTTAAAGCAGTGCTTCAATTCAAACAGAAGTCAATATGGTTGGTGGATTGCTCGTATAATCGCTGCATTAGCCCTTCTTTCAAACTTGTGAGGAAAGAAGCATCCCCTAAGTAAACACACACGTGAGCAGCCATTTTGTCGGGCGACTTCCCGACAACAGTTCGGATCACTTCAGTTAGACAAAGAGGCTGACGAACGCATCCCATGCATTATAGACAAAGATGAGGAAAGAGGTAATGGCGGTATCCCTGGATCTGTCACAACTGCGTTCGATATTGCCCCACCGAAAAACTATTCGTGGATAACCTTACACCGGTCGGCACAATATTATACCCAAAATATACATCCGTTGATCCAATGCTAAGAACAGAGAAACTTTATTGCATGTACACCAATGCACAAGTTCTCTTGAAAAAGCTTACTTAACTGCTGCAACATAAGGCAACCTATGCCTGTGAACTCATATTCCTGGCGGACCTCGGTCGCACTCAATAATTAACGATACCGAGGTCGCGCTGCATGGTGTGTCCCTTCTTTACAACGAACATACTAGTTATGGCGGAGGGGTGATGTTATGCTACCATAGAGACTCTCAATGCGTACGGGTAGCCAATGCGAAACTGAAGACTATAGATTCACTATGGTAAATTCCACCACTAAGACGCAACGACATTTGCCATGTGGCAACTGTTCATTGTGCTCCAGTGTCCCTCAGGGAGATGGGCTTCCTTTTTGCATTTGCTTTTGCTAAGGTCCTATGACAACGATACCGTTTGTTCTCATCTAAAACGATTTCAATGTTCACGATCGGGAAGTTCTGGCATCTCCCACTAAAGAATTCTAGGCCAACCTGCATGTGCATCTGGCAAGCATTACGCTCTGCATCCATGTCAGGTAGCCGACCAGAATGAGAGAGGGAAGAAAACCATCTGTGATAGATTTAATGCTTACGAACGAACAGCTCACGATGGAGTAACTGAAGATGCAAGCCCACTCAAGCGAAGTGATCACGTAGCAAAACTTATAGGTGCTGGGTGTTACGCGGAATAATCAGAAACCCTAGTGACTTGTTACGAATAAATACACACTAAAACATACTAACGGAATTTGTTGGAGATGTCGATTTGGATTTTTCAGACGAAGATTTTACTGATGTTGTTTAGATGGAGTTTGTTGGCAACTTCAGTGATCTGCTTAAATCCGCTTCGGTAAACCAGCTAATCCTTTCCTTAAGGGTACAATCATTCATTCGAGGCAGTATTCGTAAACACATGCCAGTAACAGACGCAACGTGGCATATGTACAAAGCGAACCGTAGTTCTGACAACTGAACCAATCAGTTAGTGCATCATAATCACACTACAACGCCTATTCATGAGGACAGCTTAGTGGACCAAGAGCCTAGCAGAAAGGTTTTGTGCTAAGGAACAAACTTCTCTACAATCAAATGAACAGCCTCCGGAAAGTGAAGCATTGTTTTCTCCTTACTAATATCAGCAGATGGCTGGACACGAACTTCCGAAGATGGAGCCAACGTCTTACTGCTACAATGTGTCCCAATATTCTGACGGGTTACCAACACGGGTAACATACCTATCCCGTTCTCCCATATGCCAGTATGTACACACGTCTTTTTCAGTTCAGCGAACATCTTGAGAAAACAGCTAACGTTGCGCCATCACAGTTTTCTCGGAATGGACATTCTTCCGAAATCTCTGCAATGGGTAGCTACGAGGATAACTGAGATATTAACCTAATATTTCAACAATGGTGTGAAGCAATAGCAGGTCACCAAAATGTGGAAGCAGGGTCTCATTACCCCAATTTCTAAGGGCCGTGGCCATTCAGAGTTCGCCAATTGTCGCCCAGTTTTTCACTTCTCGGTGATGTCTTAGTTGATGGAGTCGATAACAGCTGAGGCACTAATAAGCTCCATTGAAAGTTCTAACGGCATAGCACCGGAGCGACACGAACTCCGCCAGCATCGGCCAAATACTACCAGTCCATTTATTGCGCGTAGCAGCTGAACTTAAATAGCCGACATTGTGACATGCATTGATGCCATCTATTTCGATTTTTCAAGTCTTTCACCGATAAGATCACGGCATACTTCTCCAAAAGCTGCAAGAGAAAGGTATCGGGAAACATGTCTTCGGAAGGATCGGGAACTTCCTCCTTCAGCGGCGCTTTCAGTTTTGCGTTCGGGGCATATTTTCTGATGCGATCGATGTTAATTGCAGTGTTCCGCATTGGTAAGTTTTGAAGCCCCGCTTGTTTTTGGTCTTCATGAGGAACGTCGACTGTGCGATCGAGTTGACTTTCGTGACATTTGCCGATGATATTAAAATTTGGCTTGCAATCGGTCGTTAGGAAGATCACTATTAACCGCAGCAAGACTTAGACCACGCATTGGAATAACCCAAAGCAAACACAATTCCGTTTAACGGGGACAATTACACAAATGTGCATGCACGCCACAAGCCCAGTTACGCATAGAAGCTTGGGGACTACATGTTGCCAACCGCCTCACAGAAACGTGACTTTGGGATGATGATGCATGATGTTCTAGGCGGTTGGACGCAGTCATTGCAACCGTCCAAAACCGCGGACTATCATGTTGATTTCTTAGGGAGGGCGTTCGGGATTTACAACCCCTCCTTCTTCCCCCAAATGCTCAATTGATATGTGAGGCCACACGTAGCCTATGCGATCCAGGCATGGTAACCTTGGCTGGTTTGCGATCTGGTTACCCTGAACAGCCCACAGCGAAGAGGACCAAACTATGTGGGGACTGTTCCACCTGACATACTATCTGCGAATGAGAGCTTTGGGAGATCAGAGTGACTGTAATCGCGGTCTACGAGCGACCGCATTCTGGAGTACCAGCTATTGTAAAACTGCGGTCGCGCATGCCGCCACCACCAGTAATGGAGCGGTAAAACAAAACTGAGGGATCGCCAGTTGAAACTAGCCATCCAATACAGTCGGCTGGAATGCCGCAGGAATTAATTTTATTAAATTTGTCAAACGTGTGACGCTCTTGCGGATGCTGTCATTTCTGCGTCCATGCCACACATTTTAATAATCGACTCGATAATGCAATGTACTACTTTCACTACTTGATTTGAATTTTGTTCACTCTATGATGACAAAAAGCAGAAAAACATGGTGGTTACCGACCCCCACGAACTCGAGTAACTCGGATTTACTTGTGTGTTAACTTGACTAATATGATCAGTCCACAGCTGCGCGCTTCACATTTTTATGGCTTCTTTCCTAACGTATGTATTTCACACACACAGTCTCACGGGGATTGCAAAGCCCTGGCTTTTTCTCCGTATTACACCGTTGTTACATAGTTACATACACTTGGCTCAACTTCGAGTTTCTTGGTACCATAACCGCTTGGATTTCTCACTAATTTCAATCTTGTATTGGTGGAAATAAGTGCCATCCCCTGTCACTAATCACCGCCTAAATTTGTTCAAGCCTATGTGAGTTCAAGATTTTCTTCTGAACATGGAACACGGAGGCGATAAACATAAATTTTTTATCCAAATTCCTTACTATATTTAACTAAACACTCTAAAAGCTTTCAGTAAATAATTTCATCCCGCAACAGATATCATAATGGCGTAGCAGGTCCTACGGAACAATAACCAGCAATACCGACTTTTATTGAAATTCGACCACAAAAGCTAACTGATAGGTCGTCATTTGAATTTGGCGATGGAGTATAGCCGGTCGGAATGCCGACAGAAAACTTTCTCCATTCGTATATCCCAGCCGTTGAACTTACTCTCGCATTATGTCACATCCGCGCGCGTAGTATCTGAATATTAAAACTCGACTTGATAATGCATTAGACAACATGAACTGCATGAATTAGCCCAAAATAATGGGACACGCGGCGTAACCAAAGTATATGTACCTGCGACAAATGCGGCAGAAATACGCACACATGTGCTACCGCAAACCCCAGGGTTCCTCATGTAGATTGGATGATCTTTTATCCACACTTGCTTTTTAGCTTGTAATTTTCGGCCTGACTATAATACCAATAGTGCTAACCATCAGGTCTTGTACACGTCATAACTCCTTGCTCCAATTTACAATTTCTAGAATCGTCCAATCTGCTATATATTCCACTTACCAGACAGAAACGCAACTGAACAAAGGGGTAAAATTAGCAATAAAGTTGTACTGTTTAATTAGGCACACATCAAAAGTATGGAACAGCTTCGAAGTATTGAGTGAATTGGAGAGACCTACCAGCCGAAATCACATTAAATGCTAGATGCATCAACTAATTATCTTACTACTAAAAACAAAATATTTGCTTCAAGCAACGTCAGATTTGTATACTTTCTATGTTGTAAGCTCATCGGAATTTAGAACGGAACATCTAGTTGAATGTCACAAAGCATCCAGTAGGATGTTTCAAAAGCTCTGGGTATCGTCGCCCGTAATCCACCTTCGATTTCCGCAATTCGAGTAATTACTAATATTTTAGGCGCCATCGTTATATTGAATATCGAGAAAAAGTTTAAATTCCGATTATACAGAACCTGTCCACCTTAGCCAATGCCCTTGACTCATGCGTCACGATGATCATCCGAAACATCATAATCCTAAGTTGTTTAGTTGACAGCATATATGAACAGTAGAAGCATCTACTCAAGATATATTAAGTACGGAGGTGTCCTCCACATGACTTGATCTCTATTCTTTCTCCAGGGTTCTGAAACCCTTTCAGTTTAAGGCTGGATATAGCCATATTATTGTGGATCAACAATATGTTTTTCCGATTTAAGGCCACTTTGAAAAATTATGCGTTTTCAGCTGATTCATGTACCATAATCACGGACCCGCTTGATCATATTAAATATATAAACAATAGATAAATGACTTCTGAGAAATTTAAAAGCGTGTAGCACAATTAAGCCCATTCTGTGACGGTGCCAGACTCCTAAACCTATTTCGGACGAAGAATTAAGGTTATTGAACACTTCATTACCTCATCTGTCCCTCTGGAGATGTTCTTTCCATGTCTTATCATGGTTTTTCCTTACGGACCTCCTTAAAATAATACTTCATTCACTTAACTGACTAGCATAATCTTATACTGCTTACTCCATTGAGAAAGCCTCCTGGAGCCAGTTCTCAGAGTAAACAGAGAATGTAGAATTTCGGAGATCTCCAGTCTTATTATTCTTTGTTTATACGAGTGCATCCGTGATCAGTGAGTGATTCTCATGGGAACGATAACGTGTTTTACATCTCATGAATATTCTGACGAATTTGCTGGACTTATATTGTCATTTTTCCACGTAAACTCTTTTCCGTGATCAGGTGTTATCTAAACTACTAAATTTTATTATGCCGTTGAAAATCCTTTACATACGCACATTTACATAATCACTGTTCATGCAGGGACGGCGGTGAAAAACATATTTACTCATCCACACTGACCGCATTCGTGCGCGCGTTGGCGCTTTTGTTAGCTGTGCTCGCGCGAGTGAATGCACTGGCTTATGACGACGCAGTGATCGCACTAGCTGGACAACTTCAAATCGTGACATAAGCTTCACAGGAAAAATACTTTATTACAACTGATTGCCTTTTGGTTAAAAACACTAAATCTGTCTTTGACATTGGAGGAGGACCTGATATATTGTCTTATTAAACTGGGATGCTCAGTAGAGTTCCAATAATGTAGAGAGAAGGCTACATAATTTAATTCCAAGTACTATGGAATGCATATTTCTTTGGATGGACATACACCTGACATGTAAATCCCTGCTTCTTAAATAATCAATTATCGTCCCACGGTACTTTTCTGTGTGATCGTTATCAGTGGCCTCCTTGATCAGGTACTACTTCCAATTTTTGCCAAGCAGAATTGGTATAGAGTCGTGTGGTTACCGTGATATTTCAAGTCAGCTTACCAAGATACATGACAGCTAGGCTATAACGCTTACGCATCCTTACTGTGGGCGAAATGCATTTCAGTCGCTGAGCTTTGATCTTTATCGCAAACGACGGATACTAAACAGTACTATAGGCACAAGTTATGTTGAACACATCTGCGTTTGTACATGCAAGCAATCACTTAAAGCCAGGAAGAGTATCATAAAGATGGCTATTTTGGCATGGATGTTGTCAGTAGTTGGAAGTTAACATTGGTTGATGGACGGTTAATTTCTCTTGAAATCTACCTTTCGGTGATTGCTTCCCATCTGAGAATGCGTCATGATGGAAAAGGCAATCAGATATGTATTGTGCAAGAGGATCAAATTAACTGGTCTAATCACTACCTATGAAATTAGACCAGTTAGGTTAAATGGTTACCACAAAGAATAACTAACCGGTAAACTTAAATGTGTTCTTCATGGCGTTTTGGATAACAAAGGAAATCAAAATTTTTTACCTGTCTAGAATGCAACTGATTTCTACATAGATTGCTGTAAGGACAAAGAGCTTTTCCATACAGTTTGAATTTTATTTGCTAATACTGTAGGAATCCCAGCCTTCGAACAACAGCACACATGATGGTTTTGAGTGGGTATTGTGGCAAGACTCCGTACCTCATAGCTAGAATTAAAAGGGCTTGGAATTTCGGAAACGTTTTTATGTCAGCTCAACAGAAACCGGCTCTCGTATTTTCCTACCTCGTATTTCCATCTGCTTTTTCGAGATGGTGATGCGTGGATGAGAATGCAATCGGTGCAACACAGACCATGAATGGCAGCATCATCATCAGCATCGATGCCCATCCGCGAACCACAGCGAGAATCTTCGCACATATCAGGAAATGGAATGTACTAAGCACAAATTTGTTTGGCCGGCGGGGACAAGTAGAATAGCTAACAGTGCAGGGAATTACAACACATGATATCCGGTTAGAAACTGGGCGGAAGAAATTAACATTTTTCAATCAGTGTTTTGATGCGACAGACAAATAAGGCACATATATCTCTAGAGACGCAAAGTAATGAGTTAACTATCCTATTCTCTTTTAGGTCCTACGGTGGGTAGTTTAAGTTTTACCATGTATATTTAAAATAATGAGTGTCTGGTACCCAAGGATGTGTCAGCTCATGAAGATCAGTTAATGCTGGAAAACCTAAAACCTCAAAAGATTCGATATAAATGGCTATCAGTGTTTCGAGCAGCAAGCAGCGGAAACTGTTCTCAAATGTTCGGCTGCATTGGATGCTAATGTCAAGTAATCCAATAAAGGCAAATCACAGTATGCATGATTCCATTGAGTTACGGCAGTCATTTTGCCAATAGGTAAATGTCAGTGACATGCGTTATAGTGACTGCGCACAATATGGGTACAAACGTCTTAGGCTGCTATAAATATGAAACAATTAGCATTTGTTCAACTTCCTATCTCTCTTTAATATATTTCTACTCTAATATGCTGTAATCCGGTCTTATGGATAATGTATACCGATTATTCATCACTCCGTACGTATTAATATACACGTTGTAAAAATATGGCAAAGTTGATTCAGTTTACGAAGCTATTCTTTTAGTACTTCTCCGTATTTATTAGCTTCTTTCTGTAAGAAATAAGCTTTTAAATAAAGCAAGCACTGTGTTTTCCTTTGTGAATTATGTTGCTTCTCTGCAAACGCGCTTCTATCTGGCACCAATCTAAGTACTAGTGTAAAACATACACAAAGACGGATATGTTATACCGCTCATAGTTGGAAGCTACTCTTCTTAGTTGAACGTTTTAACCGCGTTTGGACATTGAGGATAACTGAAGACGATGTGGCAAGTGTTTTCCTACATTCAGCCACCTTCAAGGCGCCTTCAAGTAGTCATTTCTTGGGGTTTGGATGTCTAGCCAACATTCAGAATGTAGCACTCTCATGTTGATAAAGAAAAGGCTGAGGCTGATGTTGTGTTCATGATGCTTTTCCAATGTAGTTGGGCTAGATCAACTTAAAACCAAAACACGTCTTTTAATGTGGATAAAATTCATTTCAATTTATTTGGTTTCTTATGCGTACCTGATAATCTGCTACTAACTTGCATGTGTCGCTGAGGCTAATTATGGTAAACTTGCGTAACTTTATCACTTGGCATTTGTTAAATAACATTCGGACATTCTGTACTTATCGCAGATTCGCTGCAATCCAATATAATCCATATGCTCATCAAGCGAGTATTTATGTCGTCATATCCGTTTAGTCTATTCGGTGTATTTTATTTGACGTCGTGATTTCGAGTGTCGGACCGTTGCTTGACATCATCTGTGTGGCTGCCCTTGATGTGCATGTTGACAAGGTGTCTACCTGTCCATTACAAACTACCTCGTCCATACTGACTCCAGGATACAGTTGGTCGTTGCTAGAGAGGACGGAGTGCACGGTCTTTGTGAACATGTTAGGCTCAAAGAGTGTTCCAATGCACCTGAATTGCGTGTAAAGCGGACTACGGTCCATCCACCGCCTTGTGTGCGCTTGACTCCCCAAATACAGCGTGCATGTGTTTGCATATGAAAGAGTGTGGGCCGGCTGAGTTGAAGAAATGTGGCTCTCATCCACAAGCCTCCTGGTCTTATTCCTTTGGGTCTACACTGGATATGGGGTGTGTGGATGGAGCTGTGGGTGATGCAGTGAAAGCCATCCATTGTCCCTCTGTAGGCGCAGGCGTCCTTTGACTGTCCTGTGGAGGCCACAGTGACAGGCAATTCGGGAACCAGATGCCGCCAACCATTCGTATGTAACGAAGCAACCACCTCATGCACTGTGGTACAAATCCGGTTCCGACTCTTCCAGTGCTTCTATCGAAAAGCAATTATTTCTTGAATCGCACTCTGTGGATAAATACGAACATAGTGAAACTAAAAGCTTTTCCTTCAAGTGCCTCGCAGAAAGCAGTGTTATAAATTTGGAATTCGGAACGTGACACAATTTAAATAATTCAATTTAGCTTATTCGTCGTTAAAATCAAACACAAAAAGCTCTCCCAAATGCGTAATAGACTACAAATTCATACTTTCCAGACCAACCTACACAGCTCATTTCGGTCTATTTGTTCATGTAAAAACACAGTCACGTATCCGGCCGTTGGAAACAAATCCCATCTACGTGACCGTATATTAGTAAGCGCAAAACAGACAAGCAAATCTTCCCTTGCATCGAGGTTCCACAGGAAAATCCATCGAGTGTATTTTTACACCGAATTGTTTTCGAACCAGGCGGCAGTGTAGTAGAGCTGTTGTGGAATTCAATGTAGTGTAAAGGGTTTACCTCCAGGTTAGCGTAGTTACACAGAGCTAACTAACACACTGTATGTTTCAAGTTGACCTGCTATACTAAATGATGATATGTTACCAAGTTACGGCTGCGCAACATGTGCAATATTTCTATCTTGCCAAGTTGTAAGCAAGCGGCTGAATCACCTTATTAACATACATTATGAAATAGATGACACCAGCACTGATATTTTGCATTTGCATGAATGCTTGATTAGTTATTCCTGTTAAATATTAAGTCACTGCTTCGCCATTTTATCAACTTGAACTAATAACATTTCAGTTTTGGGGTCAGTCAAAAAATCAGCATAGAAAACCCTTAGAATAGAAAATTAGTAAAGCGAATGAATCTTGTGTTATAAACAAATGAGTGGATGATGCCAATTACTATCGGCACTATTTGGAACGGATACATAATCAGAAAAATATAAACAGAGGCTCAGTTGACCAAATATTTGCGTTGGTACAGTTGAATTCATGCCAAAGCATGAATAATCTGTAGTAAGTCATCGGTTCCTTTATCGGACCGACTTCCCTTAAAGTCGATGAGTATACGGTAGATACATCTACCTGTTTACCAAGTTTTGAGTGTGTGCTAGCAGCTTACTTGCATTTTCATTGGCGTTGTTCTGCAAAGTGGTCGAAATACGGGCCGGAATTCCAGGTATTCCGAGCGTGGATAGCATTCAATTTGGTTCTACTTCAGAAGGCCAATCGGGTAACATCCACTCGTGCAATTAAAATACTAAAAGTCATAAATGGTTACGCGAGGTATTCCGCTTGCATAAGTCAGTGTAAAACTTAACTTGAGCTTATGTATTTCAGGTAATTCCAGTGCTTTGACACAATTGCAACTTAAATCCACGAAAGAGCAGCGTGAGCAAACCCTCGCTTAAGAAAAATGAATCGTCAAGTGTAGATTGCTGTACTCAAACTTGCGACCATTGAAATGGTGGCCGAAGGATATACTACTTTGCGTGCTGTGTCACGGCTGGTAGCGATTCGCCCAACGGCGAATGACAAATTGGGGTGTCACGTTTGGACTACAGGTTTCGTGATTGGATTGCGACGCGCAATCTCAGCATGGAACACGTTTTACTTTGAAATGAACCTTGGACAATGCAATCACTGGGACCGTATCCGAAGAAGATAAAAATTGGGTGTTGCCCGCCAGAAAATACTGCACATCCACGACACCTTGAGATATACTTTCATCTCATCAGGTGGATATAGCAAGCTTCGAATTGCGACCATTTTAATAGTATCCGGAACCTCTAACCACTTGGCTAACGGGTCACGACGTGCAACCTTGAGACAAGGGGAATGATAAGTCGTAGGCTCAATTTGAGACTAAAATTCTGCGATCGAATTACGACGCATAATTTAAATGTAGCCCGCGATTCACGGTGAAGTGAAGCTTCGACACTGCGCTCTCAGGGACCGTAGCTGAAGCAGATGGAAATTGGTGCTGCCAACTCGAAAACACTGCACAACCACGACGCGTTTCGATGTAATTTCATCTCATCAGGAAGAGTTAGCAGGCTTCGACCCCGCGACCGTCGAAATAGTACTTGACACCGCTACTCGTATGGCTACGTGGTCATTGCGGGCAGCGCTTAGCACAACGGTGAATGATTAATTGTAGGTTCAAGATTGGTTTGCAACTTGAGTGCTTGAAATGCGACGTTCAATCTCAATGTGGACCGCGATTCACATTGAAAGTAAACTTGGTCACCGCAATCCCTGCAACTTTATCGGCAGATCTGCGCATCTTTTTGGTTATCAATATCTTCAGGTATATTCTTTCTTTCTTGCTATTTCATTGTGAAAGCTTGGAACCAGATTTCCTGAGTAAACATTTTTCTCAATTGCTGGACCTCATGCGCATAAAATATATATGAAATAGTAATCCCCCTAAGGCATCTGACACGTTGACTGACCTATTAGCATCACTGAGATATTATTTAATATCTTTGCAATTTAGAATTATTCACTTAGGAATCAAGAAAAATCTAAAATTATCCATCATTATTTTGGCGCACATAAATGCAAATTCTCCAGTTGCATAATTTTGCAAAGCTTCTCTAAAATTAACCTTTGCTGTATTGCTCTCACTTTTCTTATATGGGGAAAAATGAATCATAGATGGGAAAGCAGGCAGTAATTTACAGCGGTATTACTCCATCAATATATAATCGAAAATAGTGTAGGATATATAAGTATCTTTGAACGTTTGATACCCTAACCGTTATGCAAGTTACGGTATCACAAGTCCTGTAGATCTGAGCGGTTATTCCATTGACGAGCTCGTTCTCAGAATTAAATAGTATCGAAATCTAAATACAACTAAGTACTGAACTGCTGGATATATTTGGCCTCCAGGACTTGTTATGGTAGACTGCTCCAAATATTCACCAATCTCCATCCGCAGCACACGGTTGAGGAAATCGACGTTGGTGTGTGTCTCACGCCGCATTGTCGTGCTGAATCGACGCTCCTCTCTTTTTGGATCTAGTACACGCAATTCTCGGCGCAACTTACTTTACCTACGCTTATCCAACTCGGATTTACCAGCGCTATCCAGTGGACCTACCGCTGTGGGATTGTCTAGCACACACTATCATCTCATCCATTATAGCAAGTTTAACGGGAGTTTCACAGCTATTCGGTTGCGCAACCACCTTATTTCCAAATGCACACCGTGATTTTTAACCTCTTTCGATAGAGTGCTTTTAGCGCTATCCAGAGATGCCTTTACCACAAGAATCGGACATTCCGTTTGATAGCTGCAACACATTTAGCGGCCATCATCGTAACATTTGTCAAACTAGGGTGAATCCTACCACACACATCAAAACTTTTCAGCAAGCCTAAGTCCGACCTAATCGATATTCACTCGGCCACATCCGACACCAGCACCGACGTCAGCCGGCTTTGTTTGCAACTGTGATCGCACTGGTAGTTTATGGTCAACCAGCGTCGCGTGCCTTTTACATCGCGCTGGGCGATCGCAAGCTGCACACGTGCTTCACGTCTCATGAATGTCTAGCAACCCAGCAACAAGGAAAGCTAGGTGCACACGGTTCATGCAGCCGCAGACAAAAGTACTGTGCGGTAGGACATCTTGCTCCAAGACTATTCGAATTGAAGTAAAATGTGGTTAAAGCAGCAAAAAATTTCATCTCAAGTGTGTTAAGTTAAGTGTAGCGAAAGGGAACGTACTACATTGCACGCCAGACTTCTCTTGATTCTGTACGGAGTGTATCACTAACCCACCCATAAGGTGCATCGCCGTGCTGGCTCAGAAATGTGACAAACTGTCAGCTATTGTGCAACGTGCAATGGCGGGTCTGGCAGTCACATCGGAACAAGCTGCATCGCAACTCGATGCCCGTTGCTGAAATATATGTTTAAACGTAGAACAGAAGACTCAAAACCAGTGGGTATTTAACCGTTTAGGGCCAGTAACCCCAACCACGAGAATTAGCAGTTTGGGTCTATCAAAACCAGCAGCCCCCAATTGGCAGAGTTTGGTTTCTCCCGGGGGTGTGTACGACTCACTGAAAGCTCTATTGCATTCGGGTTTATTTGACACTAAAGAAACTCCGACAACTTAGAGTGGCGGTGTATCCGCAAAGCCCACTCGCTCCATGACTTGATTGGAAACTCAACGTTAATGTTGTCCACATCACCCAACTTTAAAGGAAGTTGTCCAAGGGTATTGAAATTCAAGCGCTACTCTAAATAAATGGGTAAGACGGTGCTGGGAAATTGGCACTAATTACCCACCAAAGTACAATCAGAGATATGTCTGTAGGGGGTCGCAGTCTGGCCACTCTTGGCTGAAGGAACACAAAACCAGAGAGCAGTTGTCGCAATCCACGCTGTCTGTATTTTCGAACCGAAACACTGTCCAAAGAGGAAGGAACAGAATAGCTGGTGCAAATCGCTTCTAAAGGACCAGGTGGTGGACGCTCTATGCAACAGAGGGCAACCGCCCCGCGGTGTTGATAAGAAATATATCCAAAATGACTATTGTCAGTCGGTCCCACAATGATCGGCGTAAATCCACGGGAAACCTATGTATGTTCAAATTCGCTTCTAGCATCCGCTGGTCTCAGTTGTTTGTATACAAATCCCAATGGCTTCTCAGTAAACTGGTAGAACTTCCATCTCTTAAAACTTCAATGAGTTAAGACCCCATCATGGTAACCGAGACTTGGCTGAACGACGTGATTACCGGCGTCGAGATCGCATTTCCTGGGATGTCACCCCTGCGCAAAGACAGACCCAAAAAGAAAGGCGGTGTACTTCTCTTCTACCGTTCCGACCTTCACATCAATTGCGTAATCAACCCTGGCATTCAAACTGTGGACGCTTTATGGTGCTGCCTACACATAAGGCAGGGCGATCGATGCTTAGTGGTCATGGTGTACCGCCAAGCAATGTTCACTTAGGAGATGGACCAGGTCCTATCTTTTACTATGAAGAATCTACTGGAACGATTTTACAACCCCGTTCTCCTGGTAGGTTACTTTAACCTGCACGGACTAGAAACTCCGGCCGTCCTAGGTGAACAATTTAAGGCGGATTTACAAGAGCTAATGGGTGGTACACCGCCGTACAACTAGGTGATTACTCCAACGCATTTCAGGAGAGGGAATAAACCGGCCATCTTGGACTTCCTTTTTACGAACGAGGAATTGCGGATCAACCTAGTAACAACGTGTACTCCTTTGGGCCGCAGCTTTATTGCGAGACTAGTGTTCAAATACTTGTGTGATGCGGAGTATCCCAAAAAATGTATTATGGAATATTACGTCAAAATCAACTATGAAAACCTTCCCAGCTCGTTGATGCAACAAGCTGGTCTTTCCTAGGCTAATGGTCCCCTAAAGTGGCCTGCGAGGAATTTGTCAATAGATTCAGCAGGCTCATAGCATGCGCATCAGAAAGCAAAATCAACCGGCCCAAAATGATGAAGTCGTTCCTAAGATGTAGAACCCGGAAATACAAGGCATTGAGGGACTTGGTATGACACGCCCACATAGCCTCTCCGAGCGAGGATACGAGAGGCGTTTATACAACCCAAAGGAACTACTTTGTCAAACTTCTCCGGAAGGATAAAGTAAAGAACCAACAAGAATTTGTGGTAAAAGTTTGCTCAAACACAAACCTGCTATACAGACACATAAACCAACTTCGCCGAGTTAAGCGCATTTTTCCGGCTCTGCATCCAGCATGCCGGTTAGCACATTCGGCACAAAAGGCACCAAGGTTCTTGGACAACAATTTGGCCGTACCTTCTAGAGCGTACAACCATTCTTCATCACGCCTACGCAGCTATTGCTGCCATCAGACTTTAAGCACATATTACTCACAACCTCAGTCGTATTGCAACGGCTGATGTCCTTGCGCGAATACAGCTCCCCGGTTGCGGAGGCCATTCGTCCGAAGGCGTTGAAATTTGCCGACATGAGCTTAGGTAAACAGTTAGCAACATCACTTCAGCGATCTCCTAATGAGATCCACGTCGGTAGGATGTGGAAGTATGGGATCATCAACTCAATCTACCAAAAAGGTTGGCCATTCAGAGCCATCGAATAATCGTCGTAGTATACTTATTCCATTGAACTCCATGATTATGGAGTACATTGTAGCTGAAGCGCTAATGGAGTCTCTGAAGAATAACAAAATGCTCGTTCCGGAGAAGCACGGATTTCACCAAAATCGGTCCTGTACTGCTAAGCTCTTGCGAGCTTGTGCAAGCTGGGCAGAATCTGTGGACGCCGATGTAGGAGTGGATGCAGCCTACCTGGAATTCTCAAAGGCATTCGACCGCCTGGACCATCACATTCTACTGCACAAACACCAGAAATATGGCATAGGCTACTTGCTCTTTCAACGTCACCTGAGTGTGAGTGCTCGCAGCACCCTGTTGGACCAAGCGAACTTTAGTGCGGCCTACCTCAGGGCTCGGTACTAGGACCGCGCGTATTCCTGTTTTTTATAAATGATCTTGCAACTGCACTGTCTTCAAACTCTCTTCTATTTGCAGATGATCTAAAGATATGGCATGATAACACCGCAGTGGAGGAGCACATAGCGCTACAGAATGACCTGGACAAAGCGTACGCATGGTCCATCGAGAGAGTGCTACAGCTCAACACTACAAAGTGCAAAATGCTGAGCATACGCCATCAGAATACTTACAAATAGGGCTTTGGAATGGAAACTCTACAGTTGGATTCTCATGAGCGCGATCTTGGCGTGCTCCTTAAGTGGGAACTTGGATCTTTCAGGCAGATTTCACTGGCATTGAAAAAGTAAGTAGCACTTCGGCCTTTTTCTTAGAGCGTTCGGGAAATTTGACTCCTCAAACTTTCCGAAAATGCTTGGCGCGTACGTAGGGTCGCAAACGGAATAGGCTATACAAGCGTGGCAACCATGACAGAAGCACCACCTCACCACGCTCGATACCCTCACAACGCAGAGCAACAAAGAATATCAGGGGTTGGTCCAGCCTTCACCACCCACTCTGGCTGAAACGCCTCAAAATATACGGCGGATGTTACCGGTGTCCAGAGGCGATCTCATACTGGTGTATCAGCTCCTGGGAAACCCCAACCACACAAAACATTCCGTTTGGAAACTCATTCAAAGCATACATTTAAGTGGGCATCAGTTCAAACTGGTCACGCAGTAAAGCCGACTTGGATGTCGAAGAAACTACTTCTTCCTCCGAGTGTCAAAGATATGGAAAGCCCTTTCGAATGAGTAATTAATGCTCTTAGTTTATCCATTTATAAAAAATGTCTTGGAGATACTCTGACACATTTACACTACGTGATATAGCCCGTGACCATTAGATGCTGGCATTAGTACACAACAAACAATAGACTGCATTGTTACTCCCCAATAATCCAGGCAGGAATACTCGCTTATGTGCTATTCCAAACCCCTTGGTGAGTCATGTATCTCAAAGGCACTTGTACGGACACAAGTTTATATTTTTCGCGGTTTTCGCCCTCACCATTTTACCTGACATGTCAAGCATTGGCTTATACTCTGCAATAACCACTGCTTCATTTCTCCACTTAATTCGGCACCACAAGATTGTGCCGATATCCGCGTGTACCGCATGGCAATCGCAAGTAAATCTGCCACATTAAAATGGGGAAATCACCGCGATATAATATGTGATAATTCATGCAATGGACTAGTATTCTAAAATATATCAAGTTCAATAGTCCAATTTGCTGGTACCGATCTTTGTTCGATAATCCTCGTAAACTTGGAATGAGCCTGGTAACGACATGTTGGACCAGTTCAATTTTCTGTTCCTCGCTACGGGTGATTAGAGTGTAGCCAGGTGAACCATACTCCAATATTGGTAGCGACCTCTTCAGACAAGTACAAAATCTGCGCTTGATCGCCCAAAGATTGCGCAGTCATTCATGTTTTTTATCTGTTCGTGATGTCAACGGACTGAAGTCGCTGCGTAATAGTTGACCTGCTTTCTCCACGGACGTTGTAGGATATAGTAGTTGGCTGCCAATGGTGTACTTCCGGCTGTCACGACCCCTTTCCAGGCTCGTGAACGCCGACTTGGAGTGGTGAATCGGGCGGTAGATTTATGCATACCACATGGACAGGCGGTTGAGGAATTTCTGAAGTAGACCACATCCGTTTCGGATGCTAATCACTCTTCAAATCTTCAGGTAGTTTGAAAAAGGGCACAGAGCTAATGAAGAAGCTGAGGCAGACCGTCGATGTGGATTAGGCATAGAGTGGGCCACAGCATCGTGCCTTTGGGAAGGCTACTACTAGATAGGCACCAATTATTTAGACAGCTAACGACCGATATGCTACAATTTCGTACAGCGAGAAAGTCGTTTATCCACTGGTGCAGTAATACAACAACTCTGTATACTCTCAGCTTGTCGATGAAGCCCGATGTAGATCATCTTGAGATACCCCCTGGTACTCTGCTTGCAACTATGAATGCCTCATCACAGGTAGGTTGGTAATACATGAACAATCTGGAATCAAAGCTTACCGTGCGGGAGTCAGTAGACCTAATGATTAGAATAGCTGTATCAGACCTTTCTCATACGAGCTCGGGTTAATTAAAACAACAATCGTTGCAAATGGTTATCCACGTAGATTTATGGAGAAACACGCCAACAGCGAGGCCCGAAAAACTTGGTGCATACGACAGCCAAGAAAAAGATCTATATCGTGTTGCCTTTCAAGGGTGACTTTGCTATATTGATAACCACGAAACGTTTAATCTCTGCTACGCAGAGAAGTTGCTGTGCCGCTCAGGTTGTGGTCATGAATAGAACCTGTAACTTGCCAGTGCCTCCAACAAAAGAAGCTCAACCGATAGGGGTCAACTCAAACTGCATGTACAAATTCATGTGCGACTGCGGAGACAGTTACATATGCGGAACCAATCGGTCTTTGACTTCCCGAATAAAGGGACACGTTCCAAGTTGTGTTCAACTTGAAATTGACCATCATCCCTGTCCCACTGAAGTTCAGTGCTTGCGCAAGTCGTCAGCTTCCTCAATAAGTAAACACCTACTGAATACGCGTCACCGGATAGAGCTCGGATCAGCGTTCACATTTGTATTACGTCACCCTAATCCCAGCTTCCTCCGTTTTGTCTAGGTCGTTGCGATAAACCGGATGAAGTAGGCCCTGTGTGTTCAAAAACAATTATTTATCAACTTATGACTACCGTGGACATAGGGGTGGAACT
Source organism: Dicrocoelium dendriticum (assembly GCA_944474145.2). NCBI lineage: Eukaryota > Metazoa > Platyhelminthes > Trematoda > Plagiorchiida > Dicrocoeliidae > Dicrocoelium > Dicrocoelium dendriticum. The sequence goes on from OX104063.1 coordinate 171,097,227, forward strand.
TCCGCCATTCATTTGGCACCTCATGCCTATTCGGTCACATGCACATTCAAGGATATAGTGCATGCCGGCTATTCTTAATGCTACTGAGGAGATAATACGAAATGTATTCATCTACCAGTTTCCGTTATCTTACCGTGTTTTTCAAATTTCTGAAGGGAACTAACTGCTTTAAATTTCACAAACAAAACTGTCTGTCTCTTTAGGCCTTCACCAGGGGTGCAAGCTTCAATATTGCCGCGAATCAGTATTGGTGCTGAAGTATTAAAACCACCTCCCGCTTCTGCTACCTTGGGTGTGTGATGTCGACTGATCAGCAGCTACACAGTGAGCTTCGTATTCGTGTGTCGAAGGCAGCGGCGGCATTCGGAAAGCTTGAGTACCGAGTGTGGAACAACCATCAGCTTACGATTGGCACAAAACTGATGGTGTACAAATCCATGGTGCTGTTTGTCCCTCTATACGGCAGTGCAACCTGGACGGTGTGCCGGCAGGATGTGCGATATCTCGAGCGGTTCAATCAACAGATTTTTCTGCGGATTATGCGCATCGGATAGGGCGACCGAGTTGCGGATAAGGAAGCGTTGCGTCGAAGTGGATTGTATGCAGTGGACTGCATAATTTGCTAAGACACCTGAGGTTGCTCGGTCATGTGAGCCGTATGGATTCGACGCGGATACCGAAGCAACTATTATCTGGTCAGCTGAGTATTGGGAAGCAGCATGTGAGGAAACCAAAATTACATTACCAGGGCATTATCGAAGTGAGCCTTTAACGTGCTATTCTTGATGGCAGTTGATCAGCAGGCATGGCGCGATCCGATAACGAAGGCAGTTGCGGAAGTGTCGGGGGAAGACTTCAAGCATGCAGAGAAGAAGCGGCAAGTGCGGAAGCGACAAACGCCAGTGGGTTGTACTCCATCGACATCGAGCGCATGTTGCTGTCGCGAGTGCCTGAGTCAGGCAGGCCTAGTGATTCATGAGCAATGCCACTCCGGACCACCACCGAAGCGACGACGTGTCCTGCAGAGAACGTAGGCAGAACCGGCGCAGCGTTTATAGTGACGCTACATTCGAGTTACTAAACGTGTGCCTTCATGCTAAGTCTCTGTATTTCAGGTAGTGAGTTTTCAATTTTGTAATAAAGATTTTCCTTCTCATATTATTGTGCACCTTAACTATCTTCAATAAACTTGCACACGTAGCTGACGCTAAATGTAGTTAATTTCGATAACATTTCCGCGTTTGTGACATTTCCTTAAAATATGTTTTCTGACCTCTTGAACTTACCGCGGATTCGTTCGTAAGCATTACTTTATGCGCTCAATTAGTGAAGACTTATGTCACCGCAGCCGTATGCATTATCCGATTTATTTTATTTCCTCTTTGCATTTCAAGTAATTGGCCGTTGCTTGATATTCGCGTTGTGACTGCCCTTGATTTGCATGTTGAAAAGGTGCCTACCTGTCTATTACCCCATTCCTCGTCCATACTGACTCCAGAAGACAGTTGGTCGTTGCTGTAGGGGACGGAGTGCACTCTCCTTGTGGCCGTGTTAGCATCTAAGTGTGGTTCCATGCACTCAGTGTGGAGCGCCTTGTGTGCGCTTTATTCCCCAACACAGCGCGTTTGTGTTTTGTGTGTGAAGGAGTGTGGGACGGCTCAGTTGATGAAACGTGGCTCCCATCCACATGCCTTCTGGTCTTATTCCTTCGGGTTCACACTGCATATGGGTTGTGTGGATGGAGATTTGGATGTTGCAGTGCAAGCCACCCATGGTCCCTCTGTAGGCACAGGCGTTTGTAGCTAGCCACAGTGACAGGGAAATCGGAAACCCGATCCCGCCGTATATATATATATATTAATATGAGTGGAAGGATTTTTTGAATATTTTTGTTCGTCGCAATCAGCCGTCAATTCAGCTATGTCGACCAGCTATCCGGAAAAGCACCTGACGGCCGTTTCGCCCTATTGGGGCACATCAGTGGGGCGCATCCTTCAGTCCTCTGCGGAGGATCGAACCCGTGACTGCTAGTGGCTCTTGCCAACTAGCCCGCAACTTATGCAACTGCGCCATGGAGGACGGTATCCGACCATCACGAATGGTTAGCTAAATGCGATATAGCCCGACCCATCCTCCACTGCCATGCAGGCACCTGCCATGCAGATGACAGCAGTTGGCCTTCCGGTGTCAGGACTTCCCGGTTACGGCAGCTACGAAGCGACATAGTATTTTGTGGAATCCGTAAGAGCGAATTAGTATTACTTACGGAATCCACAAAATGCTATGTCGATTCATAGCTGCCGTAACCGGGAAGTCCTGACACCGGAAGGCCAACCTGACTATTTTACGCACAGCTTTTGAGGTTAAGTTAATGTTTGGTTTACTGAAGAAGGGAAAACACCGAAACACGCAGAAATACATGTCCGCCATTGACGTCGGTCCTGAGCCATTAATTCAACGATCTCCAACCGGCGACATTCTATACCTCTGAAATCCAAAGAAGGGAGTAGAGAATAAGCTTCGTCGGCTTTTTCATGTGGATTCTCCATATTGTAGGTTGTTCATCGTGCAGTCTTCTCAAGTACTGTTCAGCAACTGCGAACCACAGCCGACACGGAGGAGGATAAGTGGGCATGTGCATTGCGTGTCCAACTCGGTACAGACACTTGGTCATTTGCAAACGCGGAAGCGAAGTACGCCGACAACGTCGACTCACGCTCAGTGCTGGAGGTTAGGGATTGTCCGTCCGAGCCCTCTAGTACTGGCAGATCACTTGCCAGCTTTAGGATCCGCTTCATCCAAGCAACTATTCTGTTCGGGACGACCTCTGCTGCGGTTGCTAGCTGCTCCTCAAAATGCCGCTGCTGGCATGGTTGTTTGCAGTGTTGCCATTGTTTCTCCGCCTTTTATGCGCCCTGTAGTTGTTGGAATACCTGGAGAAACGTATGTTATAGCGCGCCACTGAGGTGTCATTTAGTTATACTTCCTATCGAACCAATATAGTTTGACTGCTCAGTGTTTCCAAGACATCAAGGTCACTCCCTCTTTTCTAACATTCCGAAAGTCATTACAGATGTAGCCAGCGGTAAAGACAGATTCACTTGGCTTGCAGCTCGTTCTACCGCCGAAATCAGTTTTCCAATAGTTGCAATCTGGGCCCATAGGACAAGAATACGGAAAAGGTAGATCCGAGCCGTCCAGGAGCCTTGAATGACCGCTTTTTCAAGGGACTCTAGGACCCAAACGCTGTCAGAATAAAGTTTAGGCAAGACGGAGTTGTGCGCGATGTTGTTTGTGTTGGCTGGCGTATATGTTGCTCTATTCCACTTTCAAGTACCACGTCCACTAACTTTGCTTCGACCTCCCGATTTCTGGACATGAGTTCAACTTCAAGCGAGCGCAATTGGGGCAAATTGAAATCACCCATGAGATGCGCCAGCCAATAAGACAACGCTTCAGTTGAATGAGATAAACTGCAACTACGAGCAGCTCCCATTGTATGAGGTGGATTGAGCACCACATCTGCTTACACTGATTACGATCGCTTCTGTAGACGGATGTACAGCAAGTAGTCACTGCGGGCAGTCGGTAGTCTATCACAGTGAATGCAAGAATAACCAAATAGCTGTATTTCCTGAGTAAAACTCAGAGTTAAGCCTCCTCTCCGCGAGTGTGACTACGCCTGGCCTCTCAGATATAAGGAGAAGACAATTTTCATCGCGCATGTTCATGAGAGCGCAAACTTTGGTGAAGGCTGCACCCACGCTATAGCAGTGACCGCCAGGCGTGTTAGATGCGAGAGTAATTTGTTTAGTCAGCCTCATGGAATCTTGGGAAGCAATCCTAAAATTTACGATATGGTGCTTCTTTTTCCTACGACCTTTTCGTTTTTTAACTGAATGATGACGATCTCGAGCCGTTCTCGATCCAAAATTTCAGCTTTTGTATGCAGGGCAAGATCAACCACTGACTGTCTTCCTCCACAAAGGTGATTCTTATTGGCCGACTTCGTTGATCACATTTCTCCCCAAGTAGGGTAATGTCCCTCACTTTCGACCCATCCTCACCCACCTCGAGGAGTCTACCAACTAAGCTCTGTAAAATCCGACTTCATGGTCGCAAAGCATCTTGAGAGTTGCATCACTGTTCTCCAGCGCGTAGAAGCTTACGTGGTTTAAACACCTCCGGTGGACCAAGGTTGTTTTGCTGTGAGAGGTTTATCGTGAGCTACATTCGGTTTGACCTCCAGTGGTTTTATATGGGCCAAACTTTTGATATTCTTCTGCATTTTATTTTTTTGTACTTTTCAATGTCTTCAGTACATAGGCTTTCACAAACCTGAACGTCTGTTACCGCGGGCTATAACACAGATAAACGATTCATGTCAGATGGAACTGTGCTGCTCGCAACAGCGCGACGTTTTGTCACGGAGTTTGCACTAGACGAGCAGGAAAACATCGGGTTAATGTTTTCGGCCAAACAAACCGAGGTGCTCGCAACGGAGTGATTCAACCCATGAGACGGTTTGCGATTTTGTTCTACGTCCACTGACAGTATCACGTTTCGGCAATTCGTAGACAAAATTTGAAAGGAATCGTGGTGGATTGCAGAAAAACGACGAAAGTGATCAATCAACAGTCTGCGGCATGAAATGTGGAATTTAATGTGACACAACACAGCTGAGTACATTTGTTTGAGTTTCGACGACCTTAAAACAGGTACCGCAATTGGATTGTTTTGGCATTATGAATAATCCGACACCGAGGTGGTTATCAATTGTATAGTGCAAAGCGATAGTAAGTTCTCCGAAGTTAAACGGAGACCGCACAGGTATCCATGGTTTAAAATTCGGAATCAGAAGTAAAACATAATGAGATCATAATTTCCGCGAAATATTTCATGGGTAGAGAGAATTACAACGGGAAAGCCTTTTGTTAAGGCAGCCGGCAAAGAAACAATCTCACCAGGAGAAATCATGCCCAAGCATATTTAAGAATTCATCCTTTACTGCCCAAAACAAATCAGCCAAATATCTGACAGGCTTCGGTAAAGAAGTCCCAATGGCTCAACCATCGAAAAATCAAGCGACAGCAATATGACGGAAACTATCAAAATTCTGTGGATCTGAAGGCTGCAACTAGTCGAAATTTGATTCAACTGTAAATAGACGGCTCACACGCAGAAGTAAGTTGATGTTTCTTTGCGAGTTCTACTGAAGGTGGCAAGATTCGCACAACCAGCCAAACGGAAAAAGCAAAAAGGCAAATAAACTAAGTGAGGTGCAATTTTATTGCCAAAACGTACAGTCTTGCTAGGCTGGAAGACACCCAAGATATCTTAGCTAGGTATAAGAAAGGGTGGATGTTCCCGCGAGCGATGGAGGTATAGTTCGGATCGCGTTTCGGATGTGTATAGAAACAAAAGTATTAAACGCGCAACAAGACGAACTGCTTAATGTTTTAGGTACAAAGTGAGGGTGTTATTTAGTGATATTTTACACACTAGATGGCGAAATCTCCAGGTCACTGGATTCCCAAGTAAACTCCATCTTCTAATGTGAAAACCCTTAAAAACAGAATAATTCTTATAACAGCTCAGTCGCAATTATTTATTTGGGCTTTGCTATAGCGTCCTGTTTCAAACTCGCTAACTACATTTTTCAAACCTTGGACCACGCAGGGTTAACTGCACCCTGTGTCCTTTTAATTGTCAATAACTGCCCAGCATCCACATTTATCTGAGCAGCCTATGATCGACGTAATGTCCGCTATCGTACGTCTATGGTCGTGCCTCTAAGGGCGTGCTTGACATAGTAGAGAATAGACACTGGTTCTTTATGACGGTGGTCTTTACTATGCTCTGCCGGGCGTCTATGAACAAAATGAACTACGTTCATCCAACTCCCATCTGATTTCCACTGACGTTGTTATTGTTAGGAGGATGCATATCGCACGCACATTTGTTTTACAACTCCCTGTTGCTGCTTTCGTTCCACCACCAGTTATTCCTTGAAAGTTGTTTAGACACATCATGTCGTTGTTTTTATTGGCCTACCCACGTCGTTTGTAATGGATATTCTCTCATGGGCCCGTTTCCGCTTATACCGTTGCTTTTAACTCGCTTGATTAGTCCTTTCTTGTATTGCCGCTCAATCATCCGTATCATTCGGTGTCTCATATGTTGTTGGTTGGCTCCAACTTGTTCAGTAGTTTTGCCTCACCAACCGCTGTATAGTAATAGAGTGAAGCAGAATCTTCATTGTCAAGTTTTCATCCAACCTAGCCCGAGTTAATTCCAGGGTTTGGAAAACCAAAGGCAAACGGCTTCAAGGAATTGTGTTCCAACTGGTTACTGTGCAACAGAAAGCGAATCAACTGTAGGTTCCGAGTCGAGTATACAAATCACTAGAGGCGGGTGTACACAGGGTTAGCATGTTTTCACCAAAACCTACGGATCTTACATCTGTTTTGTGTGAGATAACATTATTCCTGTCACCTAGACCACACAACATGCAACACTTGTGACAACTCGCCTCCTCTAAAATCACACACGTTTCGACTAGCACACACGGGTTTTGTGTTCACTTTGCCACTACATATAGCTTGTCCATTTTTGCGTGTTCTGTCAAAACAACGGCGCATCAGTCTGTGATAATCCATCTTAAATTGATCTACCTATTAAGACCATAACACTCATGTGTACATTTCAGGACTGGCTTGTCTCGTGTGCTTTCTGCGATCGTGGGTACGAACAGTCGGTGGCGCCACAAAAGTTCGTTTGCTCGAAATAGCAATCTGGGGTCCACCCAGTGACATTTAGGTGCACCGCTAAGCGTAACTGTGGTTACTTATGATACAAATATCCTTGCTAAGTCTCACTATGAAAATTTCACAATGGCTGTATCTGGACTAATGAATCATAATACAAATTTCCAGCAGTATTCCAAACACGAAATATATTTCTCGCCCCTAATTTGGCATGCTGCAAAAGTTGCACCTTTATCAACTATGCTATCATGATGCTTTAGCTAGTAACATAAATGTTATACATGAGATATACACATTCGTTTTAGGTACATACATCTGGACAAGGATTAAATTCCTTACACTGATAAGTCTCTGATTTCAATGATTGCTATACATATAAATACTGACAAATACTGCTAACAATCAGTCCTAATTATCTGAAAAGGTTTTGATCCAACATTCATAGGCGAGGCATTGGAATACCGTGTCAGCAAGTGAAATATGGCTACAAAATACTTGAGAAATAAGCAGTAACCCTCACGTATTTAAATGTATCAACAAACACCGTACTTAATTATCAGAGTACAATCCAAGAATTCATTTGCATCGATATGAACACCGATAAAATTTACCAGTTAATCCACTATTCATTAGGTGATATTCCAACGCCGTGTCACCAAATGAGAAGTGGCCGCCTAATCGTAAGCTTTGTAAATAATTCAGACTCAGGAATTAGGCATACAGTAAAAGGACACGCTAAGAAAACTGTGATAGGCATTAATTTTTTCCGGATGGGTTAGATCCCGAATACAGCTTGTATGTTATCATTCTAGTCTAAAATCATAATCCACCTGGAATGCTACGGTTTTCGCATCGGAGTAATGCAATGTTTTAGTTTCCGAAGTCGGAACATTTGTGGATGGATTTCAATCAACAATCAGGGAGTTTTCAGACAAATGGTATTCGATCCACCGAAGTTGTGTCGTGGCTTGTATCAGGGACGTGTACGGCTATGTACATTATAGATTCTTTCAAAACCGATTCCGAACCCTTTCGCACAGGTGCTCTGACAAACGAGTGAACTTACTGACTTGTTGTGTTGAACAGCTTAAGCTTTTGTTTTACTAATGGGTTACTATCTAACTGGGTGTGCATTCTACCCAATAAAATGATGCTTTTAGGTGCGTGCGGAACTGGCCTAACGTTAGAGTTTGCCATTAACTATCCGTAAAGCAGCTTTAGAACTAATGCTATTTTAAACAGTTGTCATTGTTTGCGCGTTCATTTTAATCATGTTCTTGCTTTCGAATAATTCTTGTCGAATCTCGAATTATAAACGCCGGTAAATGAAACAGGGCGTACAGTTGGGGTAGAATTCGTTTGATGAGATAACAGTTCCGAATAAGATATAAGGCACAGCTATCCTGGCGAACCCAGCGACAAATATTAGTCCCGATATTAAAGGTAACCCAGATTAGTGGTCCTTGTTACTCCACACGGAGGCTTATTTCCTTACCTGCGTGTTATCAAACGATCAGTCAGCATTTGTTTCTTTGCCGCCGGGACACAACTGCAATACTCTTGCCGCAGAGTTTGTGTAGCGGAAGCTGTCGTCGATGCCGTTCGCCCAGAAGCTCTGGAGGCAGTAGAAGGAAAACTGGCCAAACATTCGCCTTAGCTCTTCAGCGCTGCTTATACCAGAACTAAGTTCTTGCTATGCGGTAAATTGGAATAACAACCGATTTACAACGACATAAGCAGGATTGATTCCCCAAGCCACCGTCCGGTATTACTTCTTCCTGTGCCATACATTGTTGCCGATGCATTGGTGTACTATACGGAAAATTGCAACATTTTTGCCCCCGAAAAACACGGCGTCCGTAGATAGCGACCGTGCATAACGAATTCATTAATCGCAAAAGTAGTTTGCTCGAATCAGATTATGAGGACGTTGATGTGATCTACTTGGATTCGTCGAAGGCATTCGATCGTTTGGATTATCGAATTTTCCTTTCCAAGCTCAAATATTACGGTATCCGTGGCTCTCTCATGAGCTGGATCGCCAACTTTCTCCTTCAACCATAATTATTGGTCAGAGTCCGGAGTTCCTTATCTGACCCCATACCAGTCGAGTCTTGTTTAACCCAGGGATCAATTCTAAGGCTAAGATTGTTTTGGTATTTATCAACGACCTTTCACAGACAATCGCTTCAAGTTGCCTACTGTTTGCTGCAGGATTCCGACTAATGTCAATACGAAGTTGCTTCAGTAAGAGCTATATAGGGTACATCAGTTAGCATACCAAAAATACTGAAGTTTAAAATGAGTAAATGCAAGGTACCCTTCATAAGACACCAGAACATATACTCATATTGAGTAAGAACACAAGTCTGGTGGTTACCTTCCGTCGATCGCCACCTTGGAGTGCTTATTCGGGATAAGTTGTGTTTATCCAAGCAATTCGAAAGCTTCGAAAGCTGATAACTAACGAGTCTGTCTCTTGTGACAAGCATTCGGACAATTAGACACCACTTGTTTCCTACAGATACCCAGTGTGCATGTTCGCCCCCATGTCTAATATACAATTCAAGCCTGGTAGCCATATCTGAATCACAACCTCACTGCGATAGACCTGCCTCAATTTCGGGTTTCCAAATACGTTACCGGAAGGTGAAATTTCCCATACGAACAAAGGATGAAATCTTTTGGTGTACTCAGCCAGCGCCTTCGTTGGATAAGAGACTATTTGCTAAAGGCACACATGGTTGTACACGAATGAAATCATGCGTGTGTTTCTTTACTGCAACTAAGTTGGGTGGTCAGTTATCGAAACTCGCAGTACAGTCTAGCCGTCTGGAATAGCAGGGGAATATTTTTTGTTTACGTGCGTCAGCCGCGATACGCTCTCCACGAATCGGTCATTACTGTAGCGAAACTTGCTTTATTAAAAGTCGATTGGACAATACACATAGCCACTTACACTTTGTTACTTTTCACTACTCTCTATTCTACTCTCGTGGAATAAGGGATTTATTTTATGCCTATTGGATCTGCAAAACTACGCAGAGTGAATGCCTACTGCGTTAACTACGAAAAGTTCAATCGTTTGGTAAGCAAATCCAACTAACCAAAGTTTTTCGACAACCCACCAGACCACCCAACGGAGCTTGTGAAGCAATGCTTCTGAACAACTATAAATTCATTGTTGATTCAATATTAATCCATTGTATCGTGAAGCCATGAGAGGTACCTAGCAATTATGATATCAAGCACATCATACATACTTGTCTCATTCATCTGTGAGAGCGACGCATCAAAAATGTACAGTGATTGCTACAGGAATATCACTCACGTTATTTAACTCTGCATTCGAAATTCATGGGTAGTAAGGAGACATCCTAAACAATTATGATCGGCACAAACTTGTTTGACCCGGCAGCTACGAATCCAAAAATTCCTTGTAACTTGTTGCAATGAACTTGCGAGCTAACAGCGGAGCTTTAAGCTCCAAAACATTCAAAAAGCAGTGAGTTGAGTGGTGGACTTCTGCCTAGTAATTGCCTAGAGAATTTCATTTTGCTCCTCCACCTATGAGGCAGCGACAGATTTTTCTGTCAGCATTTTATTTTTGTCTATTATGCTACGATAAATAGTTCACCAGCTGAGTGTTAAGTATTCGAGATTGCAGAAGCCAATGTCTCACGCAAGCGTTCATCCATGTGCTTGCTGTACTGCGTTTCGCGATACAGTTCCACTTGCAGCTTTCAAACTCCATGAGGTAAATTTCCACCATATCCATATGCAAGGCAGTCAAATAGTGAATTATTAGCTATCATGTCGCAAGCTAATCATATATTTGTTCGGGCCTAGTTGGCCTACGTTCCTGATGTTGCATCACTTTAAGTAAATCCAAACATGCACTCTCAGTAATTTGCAACAAAAGACCATGTTGGTCGTTGTATTTTATAAACGTCTATTTGTTTGTGTGGCGGAAAACCCCGATCACGTGCGCCTTCACGGTTATTGTGGAGCTACGCTGTCCTCTGCTCTGGCTTACTTGCTCTCTATTCCTGGTAACGCTCTGCAATAATATTGAATACTTTTGCTCTCATTAATAATATTTAGCAATTATTAAAATGCGAATATATCACATGATCTGCTAAACTGTCCGTGGTCGCACAGATCAAGTTGTACAAAAGTAAGCATGCTCATGAATGAGAGACCTGCATATCTGGAATATTGGGGCATATGATTCACACATTAGTGTTTTGACGATGGTTTGAGGCGAAAGACAATGTTTCGAAAGCTTTGTGTTTAGTGACTTTTGAGGACCTCCTAAAATAGCTCATTGAGGAATGTTTATCATATTAATATAGTCATCATGATATTCAGGTCTAGGTAGATTGTGAGCATGTTGCTAAATGTCACATAACGTGTGATTAGAAGTTTAAGCAAAAGGCAGACATCTGGCCAAGAAGAAATTGGAGCGAATGCCTATTTCAACCTTTGGTATAATCAGTGTATAACTTTTGTAGCGTGGCTCCTGAGTTGAACTGTGTTGCAGTTCATGTGTAGTCAGAGCTAAATAGGTTTTATTCTGTGGCAGGATTTAAAACAGCAACAAGTTGTACTTCAGTAGTCGGATCCAAGGTTGTACGAATTGAGGTGTGCTGCAACTCTCTCGATAATTCATGACATAGTGCTACCAATCAGCTTTTTAGTAAACTATCTTCGCAAGTGTTTCAGAGTAATTCTGTCACTCTTTCTCATGTCACCGATGCAGTTCATTCAGCCGATTCAGATCCGGAAATAAATCATCTGTGCTTGATATAGTGCACAAGAACGAAGAGCTCATGTCTGAGAAACAAAGATTGGAGAGCCCTCTGGAGAGAATTGACCACGTAACCACAAATTAAGACTGTGTGTTATGTGGAGTATCCACAAAAGCATACTACGTTGTTTCAAACAACCACCCACTAGGACATACTGACAGATGTGTGAGGTGCCAGCTGGGAGATTCCGGTCGACTGTTTCATCTACAGTGCTTTGCTGGATTTTATTGGCAAGTTAAGTGATCTGATTGAATCTGCATCGGTCAACAAGGCCACTCCATTCTGCTAGGACACAATTATTCATTCGGAGTAGAACCCAAAAATACATGACAGTAAGAGCTGTTGTGTGGCATATGTATAGAGGGAATTTTAGCCCTGACAACTGGAGTAACTATGTTGTACATCGTAACCACTGTACCACACTTGTGCGCGAGGACGACTTAGTACACCAGCAGAGTCTAGCGGAAAAGTTTTTGTCAACAAAACGATACTCTACAGACACGTGAACAGCTTCCGGAATGTGAAACGTGGTGTTCCCCCACTAATATCAGCGGATGAATGTGCTCCACCACCGCGGATGCAGCTAACTTTCTTCGACTACAATATGCCCAATTTTCCGACTTGTTCCCAGCATTCGTAACATGCCTGACCCATCCTCCCAGATTCCAGTATTTACACACGTCACAATTAGTTCAGCGACCATTTTGAGGAAGCTGCTGTCGTTGCGCACCCATAGTTCCCCCGGAGTTGACAACATTTCCCCAAAAGCACTGCAGGTGGCAGCTACGAGGGTAGCTGAACCACTAAGGAAATTTTTCCAAAGATGCCTAGATGAACTGCAGGTTCCTAGCATGTAGAAGCAAGGCATCGTTACCCCGGTTTTCAGAAGTGGTTTCCGTTCAGGGTCAACTAACTATCGCCCAGTGACTTTCTTCCCGGTGCTCTCTAAGATGATGGAATCGATCATAGCTGAGGCTGTAAAGGGCTACTTCCAAAGATCTAACATCATAGCACTGCAGCAACACTGATTCCGTCGGCATCGGTCATGTATTACCAACCTACTGCTTGCCCATGGCAATTGGACCGAGATAACCGACAGTGGGACCGGCATTGATGTCATCTACCAAGACTTTTCTAAAGCATTCGACCGCATAGATCACCGCATCATTCTCCAAAAGCTGCAAGCTTACGGAGTTGGAAACCCTGTCCTTGGATAGGCCGGAAACTTCCGCTTTCAGCGGCATCTTCATGTTCGAGTGTGAAGTTCATTTTATTGTCCAATTGGTGGGGACTGCGATGTTCCACAAAGGTCGACGTTGAGACCGCGGTTATCCATATTCTTCATTAACGATCTTGCGAGTGTCATTCAGGCAACTTTCCTGCTTTTTACAGATAACCTAAAGATATGGCGCGCAGTCGACTGTCAAGAAGATCATGATATGTTGCAACGAGACTTCGACTGCGCTTTTGAATTGTCAAAGTAAATCTACTTCCGTTTAACACGGACAAGTGTAAAACCGTGCATGTCCGCCACAAGCCCATGTACGCAAATAAGTTTGGAGAGGATATGCTGAACACCGCCTCAGAAGAGCGAAACCTTGGGGTGATAATTCAAGATGACCTCGGGTATTAGGTGCAGTCGTTGAAGGCGTCTAAAAGCGCGAACAAACAAGTCGGTCTGTTACGAAGGGCATCCGGGTGGTTCGATCCCTCCATCTTCGCTCAATGCATATGTGAGGACCCATGTGGAGTACGCGATCCAGGCCTGGCAACCCTGGTTAAAACGCGATCTTGTTGCACTGGAGACCGCACAGTGACGGGCAACAAAATTTGCGAAGGGTTTGTCCCACCTGTAATACCATAGGCGACTGTAAGCCCTGGGAGTGCACAGAGGACGATATCGCCATCTACGGGCTGACCTCATCCTGCCGTTCCGGATTTTGGGAAACCCGGGTCACGCTTGTCACCACCACCTAAAGCTTAGCAGCAACACAGAATTGAGGGATCATATGTTGAAACTTGCCACCCAATACATTCGGCTGAAGTGTCACAGGAATTATTTTTCTCCTCGTGTTTGTCAACCGTAGAACGCTCGTTCGACTTTTGTCATTTCAGCGTCCACGCTACTAGTTTTTAAAATGACTCGATGACACTTTACAGCGTTTACATTACTGGATCTGATTTCTCTTTATTGAGTGAGGACAAGATGCAAACAAACATTCTGTTCACCAACGCCACGAACTACGTTAGACGGATATACCTGTCTTAACGTGGATAATATAGTGAGTGCACAGAGGTGTTTTTCACTTTTATGTAACTTCGTTAAAATAAGGTTATTCCCACCAACCAACCAGCAGGATTTATCAGGCTTTGGCTTTTGTATCCGTATTATACTATTGTTCCACTTCACCATTGTTCCATTGCTATCGCCCTGCTGTCCACCAATGGACAGAAAGCAACAACAGCTTATGTTTATAGGCTCCTAGCAACCAAACGCAATCATGATGCTTTAAATCTCGCGTACACCAGAAGTCCCGAATCCAAATCCAATGCATTAAATAGTAGACGATTGCAATCAATCGGATGCCATTAGTATTGTCATAGGTATCCTTGCTGACCTTGCTATATTGAGACGCATTACATGTCACCCAACCTTACTCCACTACGGTTTGCTTCGATTATTGAGGGCAGTACTAAATTTCGCGGAAGAGACGAAGTTCATTCCCCTGTATGTTAATTGGCTCCGCAATGCAACAAGCGGTGCGCGCAAGCTGTCTGTTATCCAGTAGAAGTAATGATTACACGATATTAACAACCAAGAGTGATCCCCAAAACCGTGCGTAGCATTTCAACTTCGAAAGTGGTGCATATAATGCTTTATAATTTCTATAGCAGTTACCACCTAATATAAGCGGATAATTTTAAGATTTTATGTTTGTAGAATGGAGTCTGTTTATGAAATGGCTATAGTCAATTTGAAAAAAGTCAAATGCAAAATCCACGCAGGAATTGACTGCACACCTCTGCCCCTACCTCCCGACCAGTGTCGGACGGAATTCCAGATGAGTATTTGAAGTGACGCATTCTTCGTACAGAGTCTACTCAACACTGCGAGTGACGAGTCTGTAATTAGACACGGCAGTTTTGGGGCGAAGATTCTCGGTAAATCGCGACGGATGGCAGTCACAGCAACATACTAGAACATCCAGAATCAAACACCATTGTGTGTAATAACATGGGGGAAGAGCGTGACAGCATAGCATGTCGGTAGATTTTATAGGTTCCTAGATACAAATACTGTACAATGGTAAAACAAATTAGTCGAAAGCTTTGAAGCCAGAGTCAGAATCCTCTAACAGTTTCTGGTACTGGTCCTCTGTTATTGGGACGTCGTGGTGAATATCAGCAACTTGCTGCTCTCCTCATTGTCGTGTTCCTCAAAAATGGCATGGTCCTCACTTCCATCCATCGCATTACTGATGCGACACTCTATGAATTAGTAGATGATAACTTCTGATGGAATAGACGTCTACACTTCATTTGCCGATTCTGCAATTGTAACAATGTCAACCTTTTTCACATTGCCACCCTTCGTCAACGCTAAATCAGACAATGCTATCCATTTATTCCACCTAGCCTGAACACGAGCATTAAAGGATTTATTGAGACAGACTTCCAGTGACTGCAAGACTGATGTAATTCCATCAGGAATTAAAGTCACGGGCGACTTCAACTCACGGAATCGTTTCTCCGCGTTCTTAGTTCCGTGTGCCTTGAGGGAATCCCAATCCGCTTTGCTTACCCCAAACTGTATTATGCCAGTATAAAGTTCCACTCTCGTCCTTTCGTCCTTTAGTGTGTGCCCGCACAAACATGCAGGTTGAGAACTTCGCTCCTTTGGGCAGCGTCCTACGCTTAAATTTAATAAAAGGTGGCAAACGGGCACCAACTACCTTAGACCCAAAACTACTGTGAACCATGTCTTCTGGTGTCCCGTCATCCGTACAAAATCTGTTAGCACATTTATGCTCCACCGAGTGATTTCAAGGCAAATCAAAGCACACGCACGCAGTTGTAGGTGGCTCCTTATCGTCATCGTTGGAATTTGCTTACCAGCAGTCGTATAAAAGTAACAAATACAGCCACGATAGGATAAGCATACTTTTCCCTTCAACTAGTAGCTATCGACATCCCCTCAGGCAAAACTAGAGGCGAACCCATTCCGGCACACGGATAATGCAATGGACCTAAATCTTGCTGTATTAGCGACAACGGACTCGCTACCTGAAGTAAAACACATCCCAAAGAAGACGAAGCGCACTACTTGCTCGCGACGTTTTGAAGCACAATTTGCGCAATCTTACAAAACCAATTTTTCCAGCACAGACATCCCTCATTCCGATCTAGATCGTTCCATCCGCTCATCCGAGAACAAAGTGACCTAGTACTTCGAAGACTGTAACTGTTTTATAAAAACACCTCACAAAACTCGGCTTTTGGCGGAATATTATCGTCCAATGCCTACTGTCTCTAGCACGCAATAATCGTAAGTTCAATAGCAGAAGTCAGTCCACAGAATTCACAACGTGCAAACTAGTCACCATACCAATGAACTCGGCCAAACTTGCTACCTCGCGGACTCCGTTAACACCACCGCAAAGCTGCCAACGACTCCAAGTAGATTGAATACCGTACCACACTTCACCGTATGCTTGCTGTTAACGTCCCGCATGGTACAGCTATCAGTGATACCGTAAGCATGTTCTGCACCGCCAATTGTACCCAGCCACATCTTGTTATAACCTATCACCAAACAGCTTAACTGATTCCGGCAAATCCGCAACACTTCCTTTGTGGATTACCTTACTTAGTAAATGTCTTCATCGGCTGATAGATGCAATGATTACTGCAGCCCCCAAAGCACTTCCAAGAACAAGCATCGAGGCAGCCATTTTTATCGGTTCGAAGCCTCCAGCGCCTACCAATAGCACCTGACCATTTTTGGCTATCCACTCCTACAACGATTGCTTTAAAAAACCATTTTTTAAGCGATTTTGTAAGGATGCTGACTCTATCACTCTCTCATGGGATCATTTGTCGGTTCATGAGATGTATTCAAGTGCTTCTGAATGTGATGGGGTATGCGACCAGTTTCTTCTCCTTCTAACCTCTTCACACACGGCTTTCTCTACAACGAGCTACTAGTTTGCGCAGTAAAGCAATTGTGCAGTACCAATCCATAGTATAAACTCTACTGTAAACGTAGACACAATGTAACTTCCCTCAAACTTGCGTCAAGGCATCACTCTCACTTTTCTTAACTTAGTCGCAACAAGTACGTTGGCTGGGACTGCACTTGCTGCATTCAACCTAGCTTCCGATACTTCATTATAAACCTCGGATATTTTGGCTGAACCGTCATCTAGCTCTTCTTTGTAACTGTCCCTTACGATGAGTTAAAACACTAATTCTATCCACCTCACACCCATCGCATTTTCTACAAGTAATGTCATCTCACTAAGCACATTCTCTCTATTCAGCACATGGTTGATCAGAAAAGAGATAAATACTCTTCCCTCCATGGGAACCCTTTTTAAACCGCATTTTGTCTAGTAAATGAAACACGCCTGACTGGTAAAACTTCACAAGTGAGCTTCCTTGTCGACAAACAGAATAGTTTTGACGAATGTAGAATTTCTGGGCACAGCAGTGAATGCATTAATTATGTTCGTACACACTTCTAAGAGCCACTACTTGGTAACGCGTTTTAGAGGGTACCCCCGTTCTTGTAAATGCTTCCTTTGGTAACAGTCGAATATTTTAAGTTTCATCTATATCTACTGAACCCCGCTGGGATTGAAAATCAAAATAGACATGTTTCATGACTTAGCTGAACAGCCCACCGAAATCATACCAGTCGGCGGTGACTTCAACATGTCTGATATTCGGTGGACGTGAAATACTGCACCTATAAAATATTTAAAAAAGCCACTTGGATGTGCATTGCATTTCATTTCTCTATGAGGAGTAAGCACATCCTGGATCTTTTCATAAGTAAAGTCGTCGTTAACCCAGGCCGCAATCACAGAATGGTCCTACTCTCGTTGATTTGATCATGTACTCAAACTTCTTCTTGGAAACCTACACTGTCATACCAGCCTCTTAAAACTCTAAATTATGTGCCATCTGCCATCCTTCTGGAATCTCTGTAATGGGGCAGGTTGTTTCCTACGATAGATCCGCAAGGGATTGTAGATGAGTTTTATAAGGGCATGGAAAATTGAATAGTCGCTCATTCCTCTAAGGTGTCAAGGTAAAGTTGAAAAATGAGCACCGAAATTCCCATCTTCCAGGTTTACCCGAAAATTGTATCAGCAGAATCTAAAAACATATAATTTACCTTTGCATTGCGGGCGCGAAAAGTTACTCCAATACTCTAAGTGAACTGTAGTACTAAGCAAAAAGCCTATTGAAGATGCGCCCTCAGCAGTCAGGGGTGAATCAAGCTGTCCAGACACCAAAGGCAACTTATCGACAGACAAACGATCAAATTACTTCCAAAGGGAAGTTTAAAATCAGCAAACCCCTGTTGTAGTGGTTTCATTAGTATTTCGCTAATCAATGCCACATTTTCAAGATTCGGCATTACATGGCGAAACCAGTACCAGTCATAAGTAGTGTGGTTCAGAGTGGTCTTATAAGCCATCTAATTTTCTTTTTATACATAAACGAGATTTCCGATGTACTCAAGTTCGGAAAAGCCCTTTCTGTTTGTTGAGATTTTGGGATAACCTACAATTTTGGTTCAATCCGCGCAGGTGAAATGATTCACTATATACAAGGTAACATGTGCGCCCTCGGAACATGATGTTTCAAGTAGAAAATGGCATAAACTGCTGATAAGTGCCACATGGTATGCAACCGATGCTAGGTTAGTACTGGATCATCAACCGTTGAAGGAAAACCGTTAACCCAGTGTCATATTATTTATGATTTTGGTTCTGGCGTTTGGCGTGCTGTGGACTTCGCCGATCACTCGGAACATGCCTTAATTGAATCCGGATTGAGTATCGAGTTCCATCGTAAAACGTTGTATGAAGTTTGGGTCTGCCTTCTACCAGCTACTGTTACCTGACAGCTATCAATCTTGCAAAAATGAAATCATCACCAATTGTGACTAAACTGCTGCAATCCCGTTGTTTATTTCGGCGAACACCATAACACCTGAACATGTCACTGGAGCAACCATTATACAAAATATTTTCGAGGTTGTTTGAAGCATAACATGCCTCTTTATGGGATACGGCTTAATATTGAACTGCAGTTTCAGCAGGAGTTGTCGAATTTTCTTAGAACAAGTGCAGTGGCCGTTTTCCAAACGACTCCTAGGGCTCTCAGCCAGACCGTCAAATCTAGTTCGCCGTTAAGCACTTCAGTCTGATCTGATCTGGCCGCGCCAAATAAGTGTGAATATCTGTTTTATTTGATACCATCAAAAACCGAGTGTATTCCGATGAGCTAGATATGCGACTGGGAGAATAAGCCAAATGCGATGCTAAAAATAGCAGAAAAATATTACTGGTGGAACGCTCTAGTTCAATGATGTTTGGAAACTTGCTTATAGATCGCTGCAGAGTACTGTGCACTAGGCTTTTGATTGAGATACAGTTGGTGTCTGTTGTATACGTAAGGTCAAAATGCACGAGCAAGTTAAAAGGTCATTCTGATAAACGGACTGCTGTAATCTGATCAATGTCTAACTGGGTGAGTACATAAAAGTGTCACAAGGAGAATGATGAACCAATAGGGAAGCAGAGAATTGGACGCTTTGTGTGTGTGTGTGTCTGGGGTTGTGTGCACCTGTCTGTTTAGACTAGGTCAAGAATGCTGACAGAATACACAACAGTGTCATCGAAAACGCCGCTAAAGAAAGAGACACAGTGAAACAGACTCAGACATGCCGCAGATATTTTGTTGAATAGGCAGTAAGCTGCGTTACCTAAAACTTCTAAATGGTGGATACCAATCAACTGCATATTCCATTCTTAGCCTCCTATGCAAGTCTGACTTCCACAACATAACTTATGTCTTATCTTAACACTTTCTTACTTAAGAACATCTAGCAGGCATCCGTTCTCTTAATATCAACTTCTCTAGTTTACGACTATATGTAAAGTAATGATGAATCTGAAAATGCCTTTCTGAACCGCCTTGCTTATAAATACCTTCTGCAGTTACTTTTACTGGACGATCTCAAAGTATGGTTGACACGGATAATCAGTTGGTTTTTTACGTTGCAGTGAAACAAGCCGTTTAATTATTTTTCTTTATTATATTAGCTGTTATTTTCGTTTGATCCCTCTTCTGTTACGTCCCTCCTTGTTTTATTGTTGGCCACGAATAAGCCGTTCTTCTGAGTCCGCTGATCAAACTTTCCGATCCAATAAATGCAGTGTGTAAATCTTGTTAACATAGACGTACTGGCATGTAATAAAAATGTAGTGGAAGAACCGAGTGATGAAACCAGCTGGCTGGCTTGTGTTCTTACACTATACACATGTAATGAAATCCCAACAGGTGAATTAAACGAAGTGAGAGATTACTTGTTTTCAAGCCAAACCGGTACACTTTCACGTCTGACGTAGACTTGTGTGTAAAATCTTTCCGTGGATTATCATGCATGAAAGCAGGTCCCATAGGTACAGCTGTATGGAGGGCCGCTGGATTTATTTTATACAGTTGAATATATATGCAGTTATTACTGTAGCGATAGCTTTGAACTTTGTGCTACATTTAACTTGTCAATTACTCTAAGCCTTCGTTGGGGAACCGTATTGGGAAGCTCGAACAGTTATACATTTCGTGTGATCACGTTGCCCAGGTTGATCAGACAAATCAAGTAGAATGTCTTAAGCTGACGTGAAATACGCCACTCATTAGTTTATTCGGCTAAATCGATATATAAGCTATGATAAAAGCCGTCATTAAGATGTTGCTAAACACCAGGCTTCCTTCCCTCTAATGTTCAAGCACATGATCAATACATACATATACATACATGATCAATACAACAGCCTTTCTTAAATTTGACATAGCGTATGTACCTAATTCATGCAATGCTGGGCCACCGGAACGAAACCCACGATAGTAGTATGGGAGAAGTGTACTCGAGGAAAAAGCTTCGCTGTTGGAGTTTGTGTACAACATATCTCGCTATGGTTATCTGTTTCGAGTCTGTTTCACGCCTGTTAATAAGAACCTATTTGTTAGGCTGTTTTATAAAACAGAGGAAATTATAACCCAATCTTATGCACGGCACCCATCAGTTGGATTGAAATCTAATGCTTGGTTGTCAGACTTCACTGTAGCAGAGTACGTTTAATGTGTTCCTCATTGCTTGCACTTCACTTCAGCTCAGGTGAATGTCCAAGTAACAGCGGCACGAATACAACTGCACAGAAGTTCATTTCAATTGAAGCTGGTGTACTTCAAATGTAATGTAATGCTGAGTATGCAGTCGTTGGCTTGTAAGCCTATTACCAGTCCTTTATGCTGTGATAGTATGCTACGGCTTCCTTGTTGCTCATTCAATCAATTGTGAAGTGGTCCACGGACCACCGTTTAGAGATACCTTAGGTACGAATGATATCGTAGTATGCCTGATCCCGTGCAATCACTGGTGGCCGTACTGCAACGTAGTGTCCGTGCGTGTCGTTGACTTGTTGCCGGTGTAAATTTACCTAGGTACCCTGTATGTCTCGACAGACGAGATAATGCGACGAACATTACACAACCAGGATTAACGTAAAATGTTGTGGCTGGCTTTTTCTGCGGGCCTATCTGTTAACATTGTAGTGAGTCCATCAAAACAATTTTCATTCTATCCCTTTGTTTTTCTATTCACCAGGTTGTGGTTCTCTTTTCGGCCATCCTACGAGACTTGCTAAGCATCTGCTTTTTTGCCTGTATTATACCTTTTTCCCATTTTTCCAATATGGAACGTAGCACCTCGTCTCCAACTTACGAACATCGTGTGCGAACTTTGTTTCACGTTCGTTGTTATACTTTGCCGATTATCACAGATTGCCACGATGCGTCACAGTAGCTGAGGTGTTCCGCACCTCTAGCTAACGTGTATAATGATGATATGATGATGAGATTGCCACGAACTTAGCGTATTAATAAAATTAGCTACAATTTTAGCCTCTACATGGTACAACCTAGTCGATAATCTTACACCCAGTGAAACCGAACTCAACCGATAATCGGTGCGCTGTTATCGCAACATACTTGAATGTGGCGTTGCGTTCCTAATACCTACTAATTCCACGCACTAAATGAAAAGTTGCGAAACTGTACGCCTGCGAATGAAATGGGGTTGTTCCCACTGAACCACAAGGTTTATTGGCAACATGATTGATTAGGTAATCATTAGTGACAATTCCTTGTTCAGCAGTTACCCTCATCTCTCCTAATGATAAATGAGTATCGCAAATCGGATCAAATATTAAGCAGATATTTAGTAGTGGCAAGAGGCGAGAACATAGGAAAGGTCTCTTCCATGAATGGAAAAGGGAACTAGTTTTATGCCATAAAGCCGAAGAATAGCACGTTGTTTGTGACCGTGGATATGGTGGCGCTTAAATATTCTGGCAGGTGAGAAGCACGATAATTGCGTGACAACTTCCCTGTTTCTACGAATTTAACAAGGTAGAAACATTGAAACGCTTTTACAACCAGAAACTAACTGCATCTTTTAACATCCTGACACAAAATTCGGTCAATTCAAGATTAACTGCCTTCCCAACAACTGGGTTGATAATTTCAGCGATAACAAATTCAGCTACACTTTATTCTTCGGTTTACTTGCAATTGGAGTGGGAACGCGCACCACTGAATAAACAGTCGCCCAACATCCAAGATAGTTGGTGTACAAAGACTCATAGCACATATGTAAACAACCAGTCCCTTACTGCGTTAAGCTATTTTCGTTTATTCATTACATGTATTTTCCAAAAGTGGCCGTTGCAGAATAGGCAGAGCTGCTCCAATTTTACAGCTATCAGAGGACTGTTTGCGTTCAATATACAGTACAGCGCAAAAGGAGTTTTCGATTTGATTTTCATGAAGGCTGTATGTGGTACGCATATACCAAGTTAGTTCTTTAGAAACCGCAAAATTAAAACGGTGGCATTGGTGGTCTGATTGTTTCAAAACATCAGTTAGAGATGTGCAGTTTGGCATGCCAAGCAACTTTGAATCAAAATCAACAACAGCAGTACATCAGCCATTTGAACTGATGCCACGCTGCCATACAACCATGAGGACCTATGAAATAGAGAATAAGAAGAGGGAGACAAGCCGGACTTACCTGAAAATTTTAACGCCCTAAGCAAGCGTTCAGGGTCAAGGTGCTTACACCTTAAGTTAACAATAAAACCGTCACAAACTGCTGGCTATGGTGCAAAGATAAGATAAGATTACCGCAAGCTCTTCCAGCTAATCCGCACAACTGGTCCCAGGAAACCAAACGTCAGTGAGACAATCAGAGACAGCGCGGGTGCACTAACATACAATAAGGAGCGCCGTATGACTCGTTGGGCGGAACACTTTCAAGATCAATTCAGCTGGGCCCCTGCTCCGGGACCTCTTCCCACTAACGGGATACAGGACGAGCTATGGACGGTTAGTTTAGAACCTCCTTCAGAGGCCGAGGTTGGAAACGCGATCACAGCCCTTAATCGTTTACGTGCCGCTGGCCCGGATTCCCTCCCACCTGCACTATTTAAGGATGGAGGTGAGGTCCTCTGCAAAGCACTGACCTCCCTATTCGAACGTATCTGTAAGGAAGAGAGTGTGCCGGCTAATTGGAGCGAATCGATTATAGTGGCAATATACAAGAACGGCAATCGCACAGACTGTTCTAACCACAGGGGTATTAGCCCAACGCCAATTGTCACAAAATTACTGGCCGCGATTCTCATTCGTCGCCTCACTGCGAAACGGGAATCTCGGATTAGGGAAGAGCAGGCCGGTTTTCTCCCAGGACGTGGCTGTATAGACCATACATTCACTTTGCGGCAGGTGCTAGAGCAGCGCCACGCATACTGCAGACCGACAATAGCTGTGTTCCTCGATTTCAAGAGTGCGTTCGATTCAGTCGATCGATCGATTCTGTTCGAAATACTTGCGCGGAAAGTGTTCCCACGAAATATGTGAACATCCTTCGTGCTCTATACTCGAACACTACAGGCCGCGTCAGGGTTTACGGTGTCCTGTCTGATAGCTTTCCGACCACAAGTGGCGTTCATCAGGGTTGTCCGATTTCCCCATTTTGGTTCAATTTCGTTGTGGATTCTATCATGGAGTGTTCCCTTGCGGAATCCAACGATGTAGGCGTTGAAGTGCTGCCTGGTGAAAGGTTAGTTGATCTAGATTATGTAGACGATATCGTCTTGCTTTTCGACGATATTGGGGCCGCCCAATCAACCCTGAATAGCCTGTCCAGATTGGTCCCATTATTTGGTATGCACTTCGCACCTTCAAAGTGCAAAGTGTTGCTTCCTGACCACCAGCCACTTGATGACCCCTTGACGCTTGTTAACGAGGAACTCGAGGTGGTTGATCATTTCACTTATCTTGGCAGCTTCATCAGCAATGATCGGCGCATAAAAACTGACGTCAGCTCACGCATTGCAAAGGCCAGAGCTACCTTCTTAAACCTGCGGCATCCTTGGTGACAGAAGGGAGTTTCCCTTCATCTGAAAGGCCGTGTATACAAGGCCACAGTGAGGGCCGTTCTGCTCTATGGTAGTGAAACTTGGCCCCTTTGGTCTGGAGATCTGAATCGCCTTCAAGTCTTTGATCATCGTTGTCTGCGCAGCATTGCTGGAGTTGGATGGCATCAGCGTGTCCGCAAAGATGATGTGCGTAGGCGAGTACTAGGAAGTGATAATCATGCAGCTCTCTAGAACAACAGCTAGCACTGAATAAGTTGCGTTGGCTCGGACACGTGCCACGTATGCCTGGTCACCGCATGCCTAGGAGGGTCTTGTTTAGTCTGCGAGGTGTAGGGTGGCGCAAGGCTCGAGGTGGACAGAAGTTGACTTGGCAGTGGCAAATGAAGTCACTGACTACCAAACTGGGTGCCGTTGGTCCGTCTCGCCTTCCGGACTGGAGTCCACGTGATTCGCCTTGTGCTTGGCTCGAGACTTTACAGGACATGGCTCACAGTAGACACCAGTGGCGCGTCTGCTGCCTTCTTCTTATCGGATTCCCTGTTTAAACTGTGTTTTGTGCTGAGTTATCTGCGCGGTAATGGCCGATTATGACGCGGGGCAGTGAAAGCCGCAAGGAAGCTGTCTCGCTGATGCCGCCTAATCTTTGCACGATAACAACTTTGAATAACTTGGATCGATCTGTGTAACCTTGTGAAATGGATTCCCAATTCTAATTTCTGGAAATATGTATTCTTCTGTATGATTGCCTTACTTTAGATCAATAGACTGGAAACATGTATTCTACCTGCGCTGTTGTTATTCGAGTACTTCGCGTTAACGGGCGCTGATTATGTTGGTTTGAGCTGGCCATATGCCTTTGGGTGCTGTTTTGAATTGTACCTAAAAATTTGTCAGCTATAGACAGAAACTAATGCATAATGTGCAACAAACATCACGTAGAATTTTTGAAATAGAAATGTGCCAAACATGTGCTCAGTTGTTCCATATGTTAGATCCAAAGAGGGTCCCTTAAAATACAAACCAACAGCAGCACCAGGGAACCGAATTCCTTGAAGTAGCCACATGCAAAGTGTGAAGAACCCTAACATATTCTTTAGCGATGCAGAAGTGGAGTATCTTACGTTGCATGCAATTTTATTGTTGATCGATTTTACTATATTCGAGCTTGTTTTACTGCCCTCTATCCTCCTTCTGTAAGTTCCCACATTCGTCTGGTCGGTGAATTACTGTACTGACTTTCGCTGCTGTCTCGCTTCAGAAGTCCGCGTCTTATGGGGCCTGGGATGTAGTGCACTGTGTCCGAATTGATTTGACTTTTACTACCGGTACTTGCGAACGCTGCCTGCTCAGGGCTGATGTTTACGACTCCCACAATTCAGGGATTTGTTAGCAAAATAAGCTGTTAACAATAGGCTGGCTATTAGTTTGTACAAATCATATACCAAATCCGCCTTTGGCGACCTGACATGTCATGCAAGCAACTTGCCGTGCTATGAATGTTGGAAGCGTTAACCTATTGCGTGTGGTATAACAGGGAGAATTTTCACATTTATACATATATATGTATAGCAGTTGAACTTATAGGTTGCTTTTCTGAGCGAAGACCCGTTTGTGTAAACCGACCTTTGATTGGTCATCTCTTTTTGCTTACCCTCTGACGACAAGGGCACCCCAAGTAGTAAATACACGAAAGTATGCAGCTGCGTTTTGTTGCAAAATTGCGGGAGATGATTTAGCTGAGAATGCGTCCATTCCAGTTATTCATAATAAGAGTGACTTCTGTGCAAACAAACTGCGTTATGGGTAAGCAGTTTGGATATTCGTGCTTCGATTCTCTCTTAACCAAGTAGCCTATGGTCCTACTCGGCTACTTTTAGCTCGAACCCTGATAGCGATTCAGAAGGAATATCGAGTGCAGGGTGCTTTTATTTGCACAGCATACAGTTCCCTGTTATCCTAGCTGTAAAAATGACAACGATAGCGATGCCAACTAGTGAGCATGAAAACAACGCCTCACACAGAGCAGTCGCGATGATGAGACAATCGGACGCCAACCAAGGTAGGGGTCCTGGATTTAAAATACTGAAGCCAGCAAGCAATTAAACAATCTGCACCCATCGACCAAGTGCCCAATGAAATAGAATTTTGGCTGGGCATTCTACTGGCAAACCGACAAAATCTCCAGACTTTTACATACTCCTTCTCAAGCGATCACAGCAAGTGACAACATTACTTCTTCGCTTCCACACTGTATTAGTGTTATCTCTGGGCAACAACACTGTGTCATTTTCTATTCCTAGCTTGTGTAACTGAAATGTCAACTTCATTATACTATCCTGCTATTTTGGCTCTTTGACGAAATCAGACTGATAAGCTCCACCACAGATGTACCTCAAGCGTCAGTGGTTTACCGCCTATGCAGTTTAAACTGCTCGAAAACTGCATCTGCTGGTAAAACTAACACCAATTCAAAGGTTGTTTTGAAGCTAAATGGAAGGTGTAAACTAACAGTTTCACTTAACTTCAAATAAGTTTTTTCAATTAAGTTCTTAGCTATAAAGTAGAATGGAATTCTAGTTAGTTAAATATGATCTAAACCAACATTACATTCGAGTGAATCGAATAAAAATCCGGTATATGCTGACATCATGAGTGTTCTTGGCAGATGACAATCTTACCAGTTAATGACGTAAATAATGATAGTGTTAGATGCTGCTTTCTGATAGTAATACGTTTCAGTACTTGTTTGATGATACTTACATTATTCTCCATCCAATGAGACTGGACCTAATCGTGGTGCGATGGTTTGCGTACCTCGGAGATCCACTGAGCTATGCTGGGTGGTGCTTTTTTGCAACTTCAAAGCTACTCATACCAGATTGGGCAATGGTTAGAGGCCAGACAAACTCAGCGTCCTGGTCCTCCAGGTTGGGGGTTGGAATGAGGGTGGTGGGGTCCTTATTTCATAAAACGGGCTCTCTTTAGTCCAGTGCCAAAATCCGTTGCTTTGCGGTAAGGTTTTGAACCAAAGGCATTGGTTGAGGTCCCTAATTCTTCTCCTGTCTAGACCTGGGCAACCTGACAGTATTCTGCCCACGTAATACAATGAACCCTGCATCAGACATTTTCTTGATGCTCTGGCCGTCGCAGAGGACAATAAACGGCGCCCTGTCTGCTGCATCGAGCAGGGTGGATAGGGGCATGGATGCTACTGCTCAGGCCTTCCCGTCTTCTTAGACCCATTCTTGCTTTTCTTCAGCCTTATCGTCCCGCTCCAACTTTCCTCTCACCCCCCATTTTCAATCCCCCAATTCTTGGCCCTCCCCCAGCTGCTTCAATAGTCGCTTGTATTCTAGTTTCAAATCGCACAGAGTCGCAGGGCGTCGCTCCAATCCAGCAGATATGTCCATGTTCAAACAAGCGGACAACGTCTGTTCATCCGGTTCCCTTTGGATTCCTCGTGTCTTGCTAAGACGGGCATGCCTCAACGTGCACACTCTGCTACAGCTTGGCCAACAGGCAGCACTTGCACGCACACTAGCGATCCTATCCATCGATATTTGCTGTTTACCAGAAACCCGCCTGCAAGATTCGAGCTCCGTGGTTACCCTGCGATCCCCCACAGGCACGTTCTCATTGCTCCTGTCCTGCGATGACGCAGCTTTAAATGCCGATCAAGCTGGCGTCGGCATTCTTTTGAGTCCTCGGGCTGAAGCTGCTCTGATTGATTGGATCCCAGTAAACAGTAGGATGTGCGCCGTTAGACTAGCTGGTTCGTTCCCTGCTACGAAGCCGCGCGTGGACAACCGGTGCCTGTTTGGCATTGCGGCTTAGGCCCCTACAAACTGTAGCACTGATTCGGTAAAAGATGATTTCTATCCGCAACTGCACGAGCTCCTTCGTTACAGAAGAACAATGAACAATGAACAATGATTTATGACGGGTAAAAAAGCAGGTGCTTGACATGTCCCGTAGGGTGGAGAGAGTGACAAAAAAGATAGCTAAGGGATAATGTTGTCAGTTCGGGCGCTTACAGATGTAACTGCATTTTCGTATAAAGGGGGTTCGAAACGAGAATGTACGCACACAAAGCAACAGAAGAGTGGTTATTGTTCACATCATAGGTGAGAAAAATTAAAAAAACGATAGCAAGGACAACGCTTACTTGTGTGCGATTATTGTTGGTCGACAGGATACAGAAATCCAGTGTCTATAGTAGTAGCGTTTAGTAAATTTCGTGCAAGGCGTTTGGAGTGACTCGCTCTCGAGTAGGGTTATGGCACTATCCACTGTCAGGTTGCCATTAGTGCCAGCATCTGGTGGTCATGAGCTATAGCACATAGTGTAAATGTGATAGGGTATCGTCAAGGCGTTTTTTAAAAAGGTATAGGGTGGGTGCCTTAATTACATGTTCGGGGAGGGCGTTCCAAGGCTGTGCCACTCGAAGGGAAAAATAGTTTCGCCGACATTCCAGGCGGCTGTACTGCGTGACTAACTTAAACTGGTGACCTCTTAGCGAGGTGTTTTGACTGAGTATTAGAAGGGAATGGCATGGGTGGTTGGGGTCTCTCAGGATTAGGTACACCATTATGAGATCGCCCCTTAGCAGCCGATAACGTCCGCTGTAGATTTTAAGGGTCTTCAGCCTGAGTGGGTAGGGGAGGCTGGTCAAACCTCTGACGCTCTTCGTTGCCCTACGCTGTGCAGTATCGAGCGCGGTGAGATGGTGCTTGAGCCAGGGTTGCCACGCTTGGATAGCGTATTCCGCGTGCGGCCTCACGTACGCGCTAAGCATTTTTGGAAAGATCGAAGGGTCAAACTTTCCCGAAGGCTCTGCGAAGAAGGCCGAGGTACTGGTTTGCTTTCTTAGCTGCCTTTTCAGTCTGCCTCGAACAACCGAGGTCATCTTGAACTATCACGCCGAGATCGCACTCGTGAGAAGCTCGCTGTAGAATTTTTGATCCTAGGCGGTAGCAGTGCAAACTCTTGTGTCGTATACTGAGAACCTTGCACTTGGTGACGTTGAAATGCAGCATGTTGTCGATGGACCATGTGTACGCTTTGTCCAGGTCCTCTTGTAACAATGCTGTGATCCTCCACTTCAGCTATAGTGCGCCATACCTTTAGGTCATCAGCAAATAGCAAGCAGTTAGAAGACAGCACACTCGCGAGATCATTTATGAAGACCAGGAACAGGCGGGGTCCAAGTACCGAGCCTTGAGGTACGCCGCACTGAAATTCGATGGATTCTGATAGGTTGCTCCTAACCCTAACATTCAGGTGACGTTGTAGGAGAAAGTCTCCTATCCAGCCCAGAACAGGATCGCCGATTCCATATTTCTGGAGTTTGTGGAGGAGAATGCGATGGTCTATACGGTCGAATGCCTTTGAGAAATCCAAGTACGCCGCGTCGACTTCTGCACCAGCGTCCACAGATTCCGTCCAGTTTGCACGAGCAGTCAAGAGATATGTTGTACAGGATGGATTTCTGCGAAATCCCTGCTGTTCCGGAACGAGGTATTTGTTGTTCTCCAGGCCCCTCATTAAAGACTCAGCGACGATGGACTCCATAATCTTGGAGATCACAGGAAGTAGTGTTATCGGGCGACAATTTGCTGGATTAGCATGACTGCCACTTTTGTAGATAGGCGTGATGATTCCGTGCTTCCACATCGTGGGGACGTGCATCACGTTCAGACATCGTTGAAAGAAAATTGCTAATGGTCCTGCCAAACTCATGGCAGCAACTTTCAACGCCTTTGGTCGAATGCCGTCCGCACCCGGGGAGCTGAACTCGCGCAGAGACATCAGCCTCTTCAGTACAGCTGCGGAGGTAAACGATATGTGGTTTAGCCCTGATGGCGGCGTTATCTGCTTAGGCAGGATGTACGGTGATTGCTCGCTTTGGAAGGTACAGCCAAATTGTTGTCCAAGAAGATTGGCTGTCTCTTGTGCGGTTTGGACTAAACCGTATGCTGTGTGCAGGGCAGGAATACCGCGCTTAACACGGCGCAAATTGTTTACGTGCCTGTATAGCAGCTTGGGATTAGAGCTAAACTTTTCCGCTAGACTTTGTTGGTTCTTAAGTTTATCCACTCGAGCCAGTTTGACACAGTGGTTTCTGTGTATTGTGTAGACATCCCAGGTATGATCGTTCGGGGAGGCTATATAGGTGTGCCATGCCGAGTCTCTTAATGACATGCACTTACTTGTCCTGCTCCTTACGAAGGACTTCATCCTTTTGGTCCGGTAGCATTTGGTTTCAGATGTCCGTGCCACGAGCTTGGTGAATATGTTGACGAATTCACCGCAGGCCACCTCAGGCGTTAATTCAGCTAAGAACGACCAGCTGGTTGCATCAATTAGGTTGGACAGGTCTTCATAGTTGGTTATGACACGATATTCCTCGGCATGCTCTTTAGGATAATCCGCGTAGCACATGTAATGAAACAATAGCGTTGCATGATCACTGCGGCCCAAAGGAGTATCGGTTATCACTCTCTCGACCATTAATTCTTCATTGGTGAATATTCGGTCCAAAATGGATGGTCTGTCAGTTCCCCTGAATCTGGTGGGCGTAGTGATGTGGCCATAAAGAGGATAGTCTGAAACCAGATCTTGCAAATCCGCTTTGAATTGCTCTCCTTGTGTGGCCTGGGATTCGAGGGCATGTAAGTTGAAGTCACCGGTGACTAGAATGTGACTGTACTTCCTGTTTATCACGTGCTTCAATGTAGCCATCAAATTGCAGTCCATCTCAGGAGTAGACGAGGGTGGGCGGTAAACAACAATCAATAGGCCAAGATCGTTCCCTCTCAGTCGGAAATTACACCAAATGGCGTCAGGTAAGTCGGTTTCCGAATCGTTTATGCTTTCGCATTGCATGTTGTTACGAAAATAAAGGGCTACCCCACCACCTCTGCTGGTTCGATCCTTCCGGATAACGGACATGCCCGTTAGTGCAATTTCAGCATCGGTTATCTCGCAGCGCAGCCACGTTTCGGTGACAGCGATAAGGTCCCAAGCTGCAGACGCGTGTCGAAGTCTTAATTCAGCTAATTTGCTGAGTAGACCTTGGGCATTTGTGTACATGCATGAGAGCTTCTCAGAGACCAAAAGCACGGATACTGTGGTGTTGGCTGGCGATCTAAAAGCCCAAGTCAAAAAACTGTCCTCCGATGATCTTCATCTGAGCGGCCAACATGGTGTAGGCTCCCGTAATGATAATGGTGAGCGATTGCTACAGCTGTGTGAAGATGTTAGCCTCTTTCTCGCGAACACTAACTTTGACACAGCACTCGCAGAAGCGAGACTTGGCGCCCACCAGCCTCGGGCCAGTCATGGACGCAAATCGGTCATATCGCGATCAGTTACCGCTGGAGAGGCTGGGTCCAAAACTGTCGCTCAATTAGGAGCATGAGCGTGGACTCTGACCACGCACTTATTTGTCCCGACCTACGGGTGTGTTTCGGTGGACGTCCGCAACGTCGACGTGAACGGATTGACACCAGCCAGCTGGCGAACCCAGATGTTCTGTAGGTGTATCAAAGTGCGCTGACATCTGGGCTGAGTAAGCGCCCACTAAACACCATCGAAGATCACTGGTCGCAAATTCGTAAAACGTTACTGTAGCAAGAATCTCTTCATGTAGCAAAGCATATTGCAAAACCGGAAATTGGGTCTCTACACAGTCCCTGGAACATGCATGCTCGCCGACGTATTCCGGTTGGAAGCAAATACAACGAGACTCGCAAAAATCTCAGAGCAAAACTACGTGCTAGCCTGAAGAAAGACTGCGAAACCTGATGGTCTCATGGTACCTCTGAGAGGGGAACAGCCGCTACCGTTGTCAATCAGCATAAGTTATTCCGTGTGGTATGGGAAACGGACAGCAGGAGACCTGGTGTAAGCGTGACCATACGCGACGAGAGTGGGCAGCCGATCCACAGCCTATCAAAACGCTTGGAGCTTTGGGCTGATCATTTTGCAAAGCAATTTAACCAACCTGAATTTTTGGTTTCTTTCTCAGGCCTTGAGCGCTCTTCTCCCTGGGTCGTCACCTTGGATCCACCCTCCCGCGCAGAAGTCGAACGTGAGATCAGGCTGTTGAAATTGCATAAGGCCGCAGGCGCAGATAGAATTCCCCCAGCCCTCTTCAAATTCGGGGGACCTGCTCTAGTAGATGATCTACACGAGTTGTTGGTAAAACTGGGAGCAGGAGACTGTCCCAATAGACTGGAACCGCTCCGTCACTCTCACAATATTCAATGGAAACTCCCGTTTGGAATGCCGCAATCATAAAGGGATTAGTCTGCTTTCGACTGCCTCTGAATTGCTTGTATCTGTCATTCTTCACGGACCGACTGGCACTCGTGAAAGCTAGATTCGTGAAGAGCAAGCCGGATTTCGTCGAGGTCGAGGGTGCATCGACCACATCTTCAACTTGCGTCATTTGTTGGAGCCCAGCTATGTTTATTGGCGACCCACCGTTGTCGTGTTTCTTAACTTAAAAGGTGCCTTCGACTCAGTCGATCGATGTGCTCTTTAGGACTGTCTGCTGAGGAAAGGTGTGCCTGATAAATATGTAAACAGTATCAAAGTGCTGTACGCGCATACTTCGGGCAGAGTGAGGGTTTATGGCGAACTGTTGCCACCCGTCAGTATCATCAACGTTGTGAGACAAGGTTGCCCGCTGTCACCTTTCTTCTTTAATTTCGCTATTGATAAAGTCATGGAAACACCGTTCGCTGGCCACGACCTAGAAGGGATGGAGCTACTTCCTAGTGAGCGACTTCTTGACTTAGAGTAGGCGGACGATCTTGCTTTAATCTGTGACAGCGCCCAAAAACATGCCAAGCAGCACTGGACCGATTAATAATGGCTGTCCATCGTTTTGGGCTATGCTTTGCTCCATCGAAATGCAAAGTACTTCTTCAAGCTTGGCAGGGACCCAACCCTGCGCTAACGCTTGTGGTGATCCGCTAGAAGTCGTTCAGTAATTCAAATACCTGGGCAGCTATATTAGCACCTGTGGGATTGAAGATGAGGTTACGAACCGTATAGCAAAAGCTCGAGGTGCTTTTGCCGATCTCCGCCACCTGTGGCGCAGACGCGACATTACTCACGCTCTAAAGGACAGAGTTTATAACGCAGCCGTCCATTCAACTCTCTTATATGGTTGTGAAACCTGGCCCATCAGGTCGACAAACATCAAGAGGCTCATCACATTCGATTATCGCTGTCTTCGCAGCCTAGCTCATATCTGGTGGGAGCAACGTGTGAGCAGTGAGCGTGTTCGGCGTCGCGTATTTGGTGCAGGAAGAGCTAGTGAACCGCTCAGCACCATTATATCATGCACCGATGGATGAGCCACGTGTTGCGCATGTCAGCACACCGACTCCCGCGATGTGTATTGTTTGAGCGCCAGGGTGCAGTAGGAAGAGAAGGAGGGGAGGCCAAGCGATAACTTTGTCTAGAGAAATGAAAACCCTCACTTCGAATTTGGAGTCTGTTGGTGCATCCCGACTGTCTGGCTGGGGTCCTAGGGACGGTGAACACGTTTGGTTAAACACGCTATGGCTTGGAGCCGGCCCCAATGGCGTTTTTGTTGTGTTCCTTTGGCCATCCCCCTCCTGCTTACCATCTCCTTCCAATCATGATCTCACTCGTTAGGCATAATATAAATCTTTTTTACGACATGATAGCCAGCCGTTAGCTCTCCGGAACGATGATCATCCGTTAATGGGGGCTCAGCCGGTGTGCCACTGTTTGTTTTCCTTTTATTGTCTTTGGTATTGCGGCACAATAGCTGAGGTGTTTTCCACCTTCAGCTAACGTGTATAATGATGATGATGATGGATTATTCTCATATAGACATACAGCCGTGTTTGGTCTGCCACCCGGCATGTAGGGCTTTTCAGTAGACCAATTCACCACGAGCCCATGCCTAATCACAAGTAGTATAGTACTAGAAAAGAAGAAGCAGTTTTTCGGATACAGTGTTGGCAGCGTGTATAACTGAAGATCTCCCTACTCGGACTCCCAAAGATCAATTGAACTTGGAATCGTGATGTGACATACCATGTTATCCACATGGAACTTGCAATTTGCAGTCCAGACACTATCAAAAGAGAGAAAAGTAATCTCTACAATTAATGTCTTCTTGGCGCCCTACAAAAATTTTGTCCATGCTGGGCCTAACGAACGCGTGAGATGAACAGTAGTGCATAAAGCCCAAGCTTTCTTTCATATTTGAAAGGAAGCTTTCAACAAATTTATTCTTCGCATGCATTAATGTTATGTTGAGAAGCCTAGGCGATCCGTTGTCATCGTACTTATTCGTACAGCTGCCTCTGTTTAGAAGGATGAAAGATAGTCGAAGCCTGTCATGGAATTTATAAATAAATAAACTTTGTATATTTACCGAGAAGCGATATACGACCACATAAGCGGGAGTGATCATTTGTACATTGAAATGATTCATGGTCAACGCGACGTAAGTTCATGACAATCAAACAAAGTAAATAATAGTGTTTCTGATCAGGAAGGTTCTTTCGGATCATTGCTATCAATTCCTGTATTTTTTAAACGCATGCAAATGATGAGGAACCAGAAAATTGATCAGAACTCTCTTGCATATGGAAACTCCAAGCAGCCATTCGTTTTGGACACTTTCCCTGTACAAATTGATCGCACGCTTTCTGGCGCAGAAGCAAAACATGCTATTGCATTACTAGATTGCATTACTATCACTACTCCTCTATCTCCACATATTGTATATTCTTCGTTACTTCATTGTTGGCCATGACTTGGTTGATCGCCTGAGGTGACAGATTGAAGCTTCCAACCTTAATCATTCCACACATGCAAGGCGCATTACCATTGGTTACCTGGCGAGAAAAAAGTTCTTGACTCAAAAACCTAATTGATGGTACGAGCTAGATGGAATGACTGCACCCTATATGCACCTAAAAACAGCCCTAAATATTAGATACATCGGTGATGGCTTACCTTTAAAAGCCACCCTAACACACGGCCAGGTGGACAAGGAAGAGCGGGTGAAACCCATCGAGGAAATAACTCGCATAAGAGCAGCTCCCCAGGAGAGGGTTCCATGGATGGGCACATTATATATTCGGTTTTATCTACACTTATTATTTTTGGACAACATCTCAATCAGCCAGGAAGAGTTAACTGATCAATTAGGCATGTCCGCCGAAAAATGGTTACGAAACTCCTTTGGAATTGCGAAAAATAAAACACAGCTTCTCACTTAAAGAGAAATATACCTATCGATTCTAATAATAATAATAATATTGTTATTATTATTATAAACTAGAGTTTATTGCCTCGCATATGCAGGGGATGTTGGGCATTAGTAAACCATCGTCCAGCGCCAAAGTTTCAATTTCATGATAAGGTATAGGGTTCCTTCTTTTGTATAATTGCATCAATGTACGTAATTTTCAGGATTTCTAAGTACCCGATTTGCTTATTGGATTTTGGCCGTTTGTATTGGACATTTTAGCTGTAGCAGAGACTCATGTATTTGTAGTAATGTTGCTAATCTGTTGCACTTGCCATTTAGTGATTTGAGTTTCTTCAGTTTGGTTATGACTTTGTTTAGACGCTTGAGTTCACTACTCGCTTTATAGGTGCTACTCCATACGACAGGTACCAGTAGGTCCACACCAAGAGTAATATTGTTGATAAACACATTTGTGGCCACCGTAGGATTGTGAGTCAAGGATGGCGTGTTTCATTTATTGGCACTGGTAAGTCCATTAAATAGGTTTCAGTACACACGATGGAGGTTGCAAAAGGGTAATTACACTCCATTAGATGGTTGAGCTGATTGCAAGGTCCTGTCACAAATTACGGTGTTTTGATCACAACCCGGTGGTGGATTCTCAAGGAATGCATAGGCTGAATGGCTCCCCATAATAAGTACACGAACTATGATAGTGGCACTATTTGTTGGCTCTCTAACATGCTGGGTCCAGCCATTGATGTGGACAAATGAGGTTATTTCCTCAATCCCCGCAGTGGTTTTGAGTGTAAGCAGCATCTAGTTAACATATGGCAGGTTGAAATCTCCACACATATGTTTAGACTTGTAGGTGGTGCTGGAGGCAGCATTGATCATATCGATTAGCTTTCGGGTTCCACGTTGAATGGCTCGGAGCGGTCGGTAAATAATATCCACTAGAAGATCATTAGATGGGACCACCGGTCAAAATGTAACTTCTGTGTTACTGAGAACAGTTAGAGCTGCAGGAATCGCATTCAAGATATTTCGAAAGTAACTGGCACGGTCATCAGTACATTTGTGTAATCGATCTTTGCAAAACAGTTTATGGCCTAAGATGTTAAGTTGAGGTTCATTAAAAGCCGCACTGCATTAACTTTTAGAAATAAAAGCGATATCGGGAATCTCGTAATCATTAGTGTCAGAAAAAAGGGAATGAATATAAATAACGACAGATTTGCAGGACACTGTTAGAGTGGAATGCCAACGTTTTGGAATCTAGAAGAAAGCTCCCGGCTGGCTCTGAGCATAATATGACCAGACTGGCGATTAGGCACGAAGTAAAACGAAGCATAGGTGCTGAAAATGTAGCCCGGTGGACCATTCGGGCTCATTAACTAGAGGAGGCCATAGCAGTAGGCAATTATCGCAACCCGTCCAGCAAATCCGCAATACTAATCCCACGAAACCAGGCGTCAGTGAAAAAATCAGAGGGGGCGCGGGTGCACTAACATACAATAAGGAGCGCCGTATGGCTTGTTGGGCAGAACGCTTTCAAGATCAGTTCAGCTGGGCCCCCGCTCCCGGACCTCTTCCCACTAACGGGATACAGGACGAGCTATGGACGGTTAGTTTAGAGCCTCCCTCGGAAGCCGGGGTCCGAAACGCGATCACAGCCTTTAATCGTTTTCGTGCTGCTGGCCCGGATTCCCTCCCACCTGCACTATTTAAGGATGGAGGTGAGGTCCTCTGCAAAGCACTGACCTCCCTATTCGAACGTATCTGGAAGGATGAGGGTGTTCCAGCTAACTAGGGCGAATCGATCATAATGGTATTATAAAAGAAGGACAGTCGCACAGACTGTTCTAACCACAGGGGTATTAGCCTAACGCCAATTGTCACAAAATTACTGGCCGCGATTCTCATTCGTCGCCTCACTGCGAAACGGGAACCTCGGATTAGGAAAGAGCAGGCAGGTTTCCGCCCAGGAAGTGGCTGTATAGATCAGATGCTCACTCTGCGACAGGGGCTAGAGTAGGGTCACGCATACCGTAGACTGGCAAATGCTGTTTTCCTCGATTTCAAGAGTGTGCTCGATTCAGGCGGTCGATCGATTCTGTTCGAAATACTTCGCGGAAAGTTGTTCCCACGAAATATGTGAACATCCTACGTGCTGTACACTCGAAGACTTCTGGCCGTGTCAAGGTCTACGGTGACCTATCGGATGGCCTTCGGACCACAAGTGGAGTTCGACAGGGTTGTTTGATTTTCCCAGTTTCGTTCAATTTCGTCATGGATTCTATCATAAAGTGTTCCCTTGCTAAATTTCATGATGTGGACGTTGAGGTTCTGTCTGGGGAAAGGTTACTTGATCTTGAATATGTAGTGATACCGCCATACGTTTTGACGATATATCGGCGGAACAATCAATTCTGAAAAGCCTGTCTAGAGTAGTCCCATTATTTGTTATGCGCTTCGCACGTTCAAAACGTTGTTGCAGGACCACCAGCAAATTTATAGCCCCTTGACCCTTGTTAACGAGGAACTCGAGGTGGTTGATCATTTCATTTCCCTTGGCAGCTGCATCAGCAACGATGGGCGCATAGAAACTGAAGTCATTTCACGCATTGAAAATGCCAGAGCTACCTTCTTGAACCTGCGGCATCTTTGGTGACAGAAGGGAGTTTCCCTCCGTCTAAAATACTGTGTATACAAGGCCACAACAAGGGCCATCCTGCTCTATAGGAGTGAGACTTGGCCTCTTCAGTCTGAAGATCTGAGGCGCCTTCAAGTCTTTGATCATCGTTGTCTGCGAAGCATTGCTGGTGTCAGATGGCACCAGCATGTCCGCAGCGATGATGTGTGTAGGTGAGTACTAAGTAGTGACAATAATGCTAG
The DNA here is from genome assembly GCA_944474145.2 of Dicrocoelium dendriticum. NCBI lineage: Eukaryota > Metazoa > Platyhelminthes > Trematoda > Plagiorchiida > Dicrocoeliidae > Dicrocoelium > Dicrocoelium dendriticum. The sequence goes on from OX104063.1 coordinate 171,135,691, forward strand.
TTCCCTAGATCCACAGATAGCACTGAATAAGTTGCGTTGGCTTGGGCTCATGCTATGTATGCCTGGTCCCCGCTTACCTAGAAGGGCCTATTTTAGTCTACTAAATGTAGGGTGGCGCATAGATCGGGGTAGGTAGAGGTTGACTTGTCAGCGGGAAATGAAGTCACTGACGACCAATGTGGGTACCTTTGGTCTGTCTAGCCTTCTGTTCTCGAGTCCACGTGACTCGCTTTGTGCTTGGCTCGAGAATTTACAGGACATGGCTCGCAACCGACATTACTGGCGCGTCTGCTGCGCTCTCGTACTCGGATTGCCTGTTTAAAGTGGTTTGGTACTGAGTTATCTACGGGGTAATGGCTGATTGTGACGCGGGATAGTGAAGGCTGCAAGGAAGCTGTCATCCCGATGCGGTCTTATCTTTGCACATTAGCCAGCTGTTTGTGACGGTATGTTGTCTACGCAAGTTGTAGTCGCCTTGACCCCGAATGTTTGCTTAGGGCATCAAAGTTTTCAGGTAAGTCCCCCCTCTCTCCCTCTTATTGTTTTTTATTCCATAGGTCATCATGGTTGTATGGCAGAGAAGCGTCGGTTCAAATGGCTGATGTGCTGTTGTTGATGATGATGATGATGTTAGGGTGGAATAAAAAGGGTGGGTAAGGTTCGTTTCTTCTCCTTACTTCTAAAAACCGTAAGTTGTGAGAAAGCTGAGACATGCTACTGAAGTGGGTTATGAAGTAATTGAATTGTTTTCTGATTCATAAACGTGTGTGATAGTTGCCGGATTGGTGGGGAGGAAGTGGTGAATTACGAAAATTTAAAAAAGTTATATTCCTAGTTTACAGATTGGGGGATGCTGAAGTTTATAAAAGATTTTTCTCTCAGACTATATGATTGGTAGGTAGACATTAAAAGTGCTTTTTCAGGAACTCTCAAGAGGTCACTGAAGACTGTCAAATTTTAGAGGACTCCGTTGAGCTTGCAAGGTCAACGCTGCCGATGGAATCGGCAGTACTGGTTTCAATATTAGGAACATGGGATGGTCGATGGACGGAGGGGTTTTTCTGTGCTAATCAGCTTTAAAGAGGCATTTGATGGTGTTTGATCGTAATGTTCTTGAAATTAGTTTTCGCACCAACTAACCTTTTACTACTTACGATTTTTGATGTGTTTTTCTCGTCTGGGAACTGGAAGAGTATCTGACAGTTGGTCATGTTTTACTTTTTACTCAGTTTGATGCATTGACAGGAGACTCCATCCATAATTGTAAAAGGGTATTTGTTACTCTGTCGATGTTCGGTTTCTCAGGCACGTTTAAATTGATGATATTATGCAATCCACGGTGGGGTTTTTGCATTTCGGATGTAATTGAATTTAGTAAGGAACCAGCCGTGCACAATCGGTCTAAGGTGACATTTACTCATTCTGTAAGCAGTTCATAGAATGACAGAACTTGATCCGAGTTTGTGCTGCATTTATGAGTTTTACTTTTCAACGTGGCTACTTCTTCCTCAAGAGCTATAATCCGACTTGTCGTTTTAGGCGGGATGGTGGTAGTGAAATTGGAGTGGTTCACATCTACACCCGAATTTCTCGGAGTTCAAATGATAGACGTCTCTATTTTTACAACCATGATGGGTGGATTTTTAGCAGTGGCACAAGTGGGTTTTAGAGTCTTTCCTGGTTTCACCTTCAGCTTAAGTAGAGGACATCTCGTTTTCATATTGCCAACAAGCATTTCTAGTAGATACTTGGAAGGATGTTAGGATGTTGACTGTAGGGCTATTAAATGTTATTATATAGTAGAAAAACAGCCACAGGGGGAGAGAAAAAAATATATAGCGCAATTTTTACTGTTATAAGCGGTGCAAACCAACTGGTTTAAATTCCGGGCTCTTTCGTTGATGGGCCAGTTGTTTGGGTCGCTTGGTTATCTGCACGTTTCGCTGCGCTGCATGTACATTAGTCTCGTTTGAAAAAGAAAACCGTTTAACTTACCTCAAAACAACGCAACATATATCGTGGCATAGCGGGTGCTTACAGGTTAGTGGGAACAAAACTGATCACGATTAGCATGAAAGCGCCTAGACACATAAAAGAAAGTTGATAAACACAAATACAATATTGGCCGATATTTCCAAGCACAGATTTGTTAGCACAACTTCGATATGATAAACCTTCAAGGAAGGCTGACATTTCGCCTGAATTTGTGAGCTTCTCTTGTTGCTAATCGCGGAATGATCACGCCAGATGCGTGACGCGTATACCTGCCTAACGTGCATTAGTTGATTTGAAACATATATACTAGCTGCTAAAGAATAGATTGTGTTTGAGAACGAATCGTGAGTTAAGACCACAACTCTGCTAATTGAGAATCCTACATTTATACAAGAGTAGTGAAGATATAAATGCATTTTAACCAGAATCTGGAAGACGCTATCATTCAGAAGAGCGCTAGTCCAAAGTGCGTAATTGAGTATTGCCTGGTTTTCCGCTATCGCCTGGTCAGCACAACGGCCTTGATGGTCAGTGTTTACCAAAAACCGGTAGGTCTCCTTCAATCGACAATATCTAACTGCGTATGCGAACGAGAAAATTGCTGCTTACGTATCAGGCTTGGGGAGAGCAATATAAGATGAACTTGGTTTGTATGCGTTTCATGTGGGAATTTCGGTCAGCTTGTTTAATACTAAGATGATATTCATGGTGAGAGGTTCATGTCTTGTACAATCGGGGAATGTTTCATCTGAGTCTACCTCACATGAATAAGTACAATAAATGCAAAAATTTCCCTATATCTAGCTCTACTAAAAGAGTCGCATTACCGATTATCATCGCATCGAAAACTAACTAGGTCCCGGATATTAAATCTTGCTATTTACAACAGCATTTTCATAAGGATCGTCAGGATGGGGCGTAATACTGTGCTTTGAAACTAACTTACACTGAGCGAATTCTGGTACTTATCAACGTCGCTCTAGCAATGCGCCCACCGCAACTAAGTTTTGGAGGTTATTCAATAGACAGCAAAATGGCAATAATCGTGTGTGTGTAACGCTGCCCTAATTTCACACTACTCCAGCGGCATTTTTGTGTTCTTCTAAAGACAGCGGCAGTATGGATAGGATTCGGACCCGGGACTTAGATATTTCAAGAAGACACGTTCACAGTTACAGAACTAAGGCCGATCGTGCAGCGAGTATGAAACTAAAGCGGTGGGTCACAGTGTTGAGAGCAGATAACATCTAGCAACTTACTGATGCAGTGAGAGCGTTTATCGTATTTCGCTTCGGAGTAATTCACCGCGGATACAGCGATCGCTTCATGAAATCCATTCGGATTCCTAAGCAAATAGGCGGTGATATCGGTGGCATCTATAAAGTATCCATTAACAATAAGCTGCAAAGCAACGGATACTTTTCACAGCTGACTAATTTGGGCACACGTTCTTATTGAGTATACATGAAGAAAAATGTCCTGCGCAACTTTACGTCATTATGCATTCAATGGCAACTTTGTATTTTGTTCTCCACAACCAAGGGATAGTAGACGAGTGTATTCAGGTATCACTTCCCATCCTTCTTGCAAATAACCATTCATTGCACAAGTAATTTACTTCAATAACTTGCAACAAATTTTGGACCTGCTAAGCATTCATAATTCCCGATACGTTTCGCCATTGACATAGCAGCTGCTTCAGGCTAGATTGACTAGCACACAATTGGCTTGACTTTCATAACAACAGGGTCAGTGGGTAATTGTGGTTACATGTTTAGTGGGTAAAAGGGTTATTCTAGTGGTGAAATAAGCATAGGACTTTCTCATTTGAATTGTGTCACGGAGCATCCACATGTAAGACACCATTGGATTCCGGTGAATAGCCTTTTATGTGTAGATCGCAGGACGACATCAACTAAGGTTAATTCACGTAGTAGTACAAGACGCTGTTTGATTTGGGTTTCCGGTTATGCGCCCAAAACCGTAGTTCTGATGCCCTCAAGAACACATTCTATCACCATTGAACCCGCTACTAAACAGTGCTGCGTGTTCACATATCATAATACTTACGGGGAATATGAATGCACAAATAGGGCACCTAAACTCTTCAGAAGGTCATCCTCACACACGCGTGACGTGCGTGCTACTGGTTCATTTGGATTATTCCCCTCTATCCTCTCTCCATCTTCTCGCAGCGTTGTCACTGTACGCTCATTCGAACCGGATTTACCAGCTCTACACGGTGATCCATCATACGTGGAAATATCTTCTACGATTAAAGGCTGTGCCATCACTAACCGTTTTCACTGGCATCTGTGGTTAAGCGCCAGCGTTTAATTCAATCATATTGAGCCGATTGCCATTCTGTGTGACACCATTCGATACAGAATTCTCGAGGCAGGCCGAAAAGCCTAAGCTTATTACGATCCAGTGTTTCTCAACACAGCTGTGAAATAATCTGTGATCTGTCAATCTGTGTTCAGCGCGCTGTTCAGGTTCCAGTCACTCGCCATTCCTTGTGACCTTGTCAGCCAGTGCCGCTGCATTACCCATCACACGGACCGCGCGACCACGCCGACCGCTCATTTGACCTTGCAACCACCACGCTCGCCTGACCGATGTGCGCCGCTCTCAAAGCTGTAAAAGTACAGAACGCTAACCAACCCACTGGTTCAGGTAACGACAACAAATTGAATGGCAGAAAGGCGAAACCGAAGAGACTCCAAGCGAAAGGCATTTGCGGGTTAGGAGAATGTCATCGAGTAGTAAAAATCGGTCTGGCTAGTTCGTACTGTTTGGAATGGTACCATACGAAATGTGCAAATGTGTCCCAACAACAGTTATGGGAGCGAAATAGCTCCCAAGGTGCTTTTTGGTTCTGTACTGCGTGTTCCACCACCCCCTCGTTAAGTGCTTGCTTATCCTAGCTGAGAAATGCGACCGGTTAATCGCAGAATCAGAGCAGAGGATAAACAATCCGATTACTTCAATGCAAGCGAGTATGGACCACAGAACCGTAGCGACTGCTAAGCAAAGGAATGCCGAAAAATCCACATCCTCTGAACGGCAATCAGCCACGTCTCCATCTCCGTTGTCTTCTCCAACTTTGGTAGAACACCGGGCGAAAACAGACTGTACCTACGTGAATCAAACGGTACTCACGGCAACGAAAATCAGGCACCATTCAAAATGTCTGGTTAAGCAAATTCCAATAGACCTGACATCTAGCATTACAAGGATGAAGCAGTCAAACACCAACCCTTGGTACATGTAGCTCAAATATCTCTTGTCGAGACTAAGCCTCCCAGAACATCGGTTACATATGCAGAGATTGCTGCAAGGGTCCACCGAGAGGCCACCGTTGCGTCCTCTTCTATTGTAAACACCGTTAACGCAAATAGAGAGAAAAAGAGCAAACAATCACTTGTCAACAAGTCAGGCCAAATGAGTACCATACCTAGCAGATCGATGAAAAAGGGATCCAGCAACAGTGCCCGGACTGTTGTATGCTCAAATGCCCTGAATCTACCGCCATCACATTGAGGGATAAGTTATCAGACGACCAAGACCAATGGAACTCATTGTGTGTGCAGATGAGTATCAAAGCCAAGCCTGTAAACTTGTTATTAATTACTCGTCATCCGAACTCGCCACATTATGGTGAACCCAGACTCATTCTAGTAACTCTAGAATCCTCCACCGACGTAGAAAACGTTTTGCTCTCCGCAAGCGCCCTAAAACACGAATCCTGTGGGATACGTATCTATCCTGATGTCCCTTGGAGCGCGCGATAACCAAAAGGAAACACCGAAGAGGGGCACAGTAAGCAAGACCGCCTAAACACAATCTTCATACATGGCGTGCCAGAACATCCTTCTAACGATGTTCAAGAGACCGGAAAGCACGATTTAGAACAGTGGCGATTCATTCGCGAAACACTTTATTTGGATAATGTTGTGGCACTATCGCTCACATGGATACCTCTCTCACCGAATTATAGAGGATGCGGCCCTAGATTCCTAAAACTTGTGGTTCAGTCAGAGCAACAAGCAAAGGATGTTGTGGATCGATGGCGGAGAAATCGAAAACATCTTCCTTTCGAAATTCGGTTAAAGGTCGCAAACACTTTGCACAGCTCAAATATTAAAGCAACCGAAGCAGCAAGCATACTGACGAATGTACAGAAGTGTAACTTGACTGCTGCTTTAATTGACTCTGACGTATATCTAAATGAAGGCTGGGACGCACCTTGGCCGAATCAAGTTGCAAACGAGGTATCGTTGACCCATCAAAAAGACGAATAACTGCCGACCTCCCATCGGTCGGCATTCTCCAACACTTGACAGCTTCATCTCTCTGCGGGCTCCTAGAGACCGAGAAACTGGCCTGCTTGTATACAAATGCTCAGGGACTTTCTAACAAACTGGCTGAACTGAAAGATCGCCAAGCTTCCGGCTCGTATGATGTCATTGGTATCACCGAGACATGGTTGCACACGGGAATGACGGACGCTGTAGTTTCGCTACCCGGCATGTCGCTGATCCGGAACGACAGGCTCACAAAAGGAGGAGGGGTAATCCTGTATTACCGAAACGACTTACAGTGCGAAGCCGTGGAGGATTCAGACTTGCAGTTCCCCGATTCTCTTTGGTGCCGATTGCAGTTAAAAGGCAGGGACGCTTGCCTTATTGTCTTGGTGTACCGCGCCCCTAACTCAACACCCGAAACCGACTACCACCTAATGGCTGCTTTAAGGTGCAGTTTACAACAAAAGTACACGCACATTCTTATCATGGTTGATTTCAACGTACATTGTTTAGAATCCCTGCCACGATCGGAGAACAATTCAAAACCGATCTACAAGATCTAGTAACTACTGTTCCTCTTTACATCCACATCACTTTGCCCACTCGGTTCAGGATTGGTAACAGGCCATCTGTGCTGGATCTTGTGCTTACCAACGAGGAGCATATGATTGATGCGTTGATTTTAGACTGCCCGTTGGGTCGCAGTGATCACGCAGTCATCAGTTTCAACTTCGTCTGCTATGCAGAATATCTGAATGATAACGATGAGACTGTGCGAACCATCACAAGATACGACCGACTCGCCCAGCTCGTCAGCGCCACAACATGGTCTTTCCTCGAAGAAGAACCCCCGGAAGTCGCCTGGATCGAGTTCATCAACACATTCAGTCAGCTGATTGTACAGGCTTCAGAGATAAAAGCTTGCAATAAGTGCAAATCATTTCTTTCGTTAGGAGCAAAACTCGAAAATGGATGACAGTACGCAAAGCAGCATGGCGAGTTTACAGAGAAGCTCCAGCGCCAGAAAGTTGGTACAACTACGTAGCCCAACGTAACCACTGCACTCAACTGTTAAGAGAAGACAAAGCCGCCTATCAGCAGAACACCGCCAAAACCTTCAATGCTAACCACAAACTGCTGTACAAGCACGTTAATAGCCTACGAAAAGTGAGGCAAGGATTTCCTCCACTCAAGACGGCTGATGGCCCAACAAGAACATCCATGGAAGCTGCAAACGCGCTGCAGATGCAATACGTCCCCACGTTTCAAAGAGTCTTGCCACCAAGCGATCTACCAAGCTTTGTATTCTGCTCACCAGTACTAACCCACATCAATTTTACCGCAGAGGCTGTATTGCAAAAGTTGACTTCTCTACGCAAACACAGCTCGCCGGGTGTCGATACCATTCGTCCAGAGGCATAGGAAGCTGCTTATCGGAGACCCCGCCTGCAAGACTCGAGCTCTGTGCTCACTCTGCGATCCCCTTCAGGTGACGCAAGCAGTATTTTCTCATTGCGCCTATCCGGTGACGATGCAGCTTCGAGCACCGGCCAAGCTGGTGTTGGCATTGCCCTGAGTCCCCGGGCTGAAGCTGCTCTGGTTGATTGGATTCCAATCAGTAGCCGGATGTGTGCGGTCCGATTGGCTGGCTCGTTTAAAGCTTCGAAGTCGCGCGGGACTAATAGGTGTCTATTCATCATCGCTGCCTACGCGCCCACAAACTGTAGCGATGATTCGGTAAAGAACGACTTCTAAAGCCAACTGACTCAGCTCCTTCGCCACAGAAGAAGCACGGACACAGTTGTGCTGGCGGGGGATATGAACGCACAAGTTGGAAAGTTGTCCAATGATGAACTGCATCTGGGCGGTCAGCACGGTGTAGGCTCCCGTAATGATAACGGTGAGCGATTACTTCATTTGTGTGAAGATGCTCGCTTATATCTTGCGGGCACTAATTTCCGACATAGCACCCGTCGGAGGGTGACTTGGCGCCCACCAGTCTCGAACCAGCTATGGACGCAGATCGAGCATATTGCTATTAGTTACCGCTGGAGAGGCTGCATGCAGAATTGTCGCTCGGTTTGGAGCACATGTGTGGACACCGATCATGCACTTGTATGTGCTGACATTCGGATGCGTTTTGGCGGTCGCCCACGACGACGCTGTGAGCGCATTGACACTAGCTAACTGACAAAGCCAGCTGTTCTAAATGCGTATCGAAGTACGCTGACATGCGAGTTGAGCAATCGCTCACTGGAGACAAAAGATGGTCACTGGTCGCATGTTCATCAGACCTTACTAGCAGCAGGCAAATCCTCATGTGGTAAGTTTAATAGCCAACATGGACATTGGGATTCTTCGCGGTCTCTGGAACTTATCGATGCTCGCCGGCATATTCCGGCTGGAAGCGAACACAATGAAACTCGCCAAGACCTCTGGGCGATTCTTTGTGCTAGCCTGAAGAGAAACCGCGAATCTTGGTGGTCTCATCGTGCGTCAGAGATGGAAGTGGCCGCTGTCCTTGGCAACCATCGTAAGTTATTCCGTCTGATACGGGAAACGGGCAGCAGGAGGCCTGGTGTTAGTGAAACAATGTGTGATGAGAGTGGACAGCCTATTCACAATTTGTCAAAATGTTTGGAGCGTTGGGCTAAACATTTTGAAAAGCAATTTAATCGGCTAGAATTGTTCGGTTCTTCGCCGACCAGTGATTGCCCTGCTCCGTGGGCTGTCCCTTTGGATCCACCCTCTCGCTCAGAAGTCGAACGTGAGATCGGACTGTTGAAGTTGAACAAAGCTGCGGGACCAGATGATCTTCCTCCAGTCCTCTTCAAACTCGGAGGCTCTGCTCTTGTTGATGCTTTATATGAATTACTAGTGAAACTGTGGGAGCAGGAGACTGTTCCAACCGACTGGAGCCGCTCCGTTATTGTTCCCATCTTCAAAGGAGGCTCGCGATCGGAATGCGGCAACCATAGAGGAATCAGTCTGATCTCCATCGCCTCCAAATTACTCGCCTCCATAATTCTTCACAGACTGACTGGCGCTCGTGAAAGCCAGATTCGTGAGGAGCAAGCCGGGTTTCGTCGGAGTCGTGGCTGCATCGACCACACTTTCACATTGCGTTAGTTTTTAGAGCATCGTCACATATATTGGCGGCCAACAGTAGCCGTGTTCCTCGACATCAAAGGTGCATTCGATTCGGTGGATAGACGTGCCCTTTGGGACTGTTTACTCAGGAAAGGTATGCCCGAGAAATATGTAAATATTATCCAAGCATTATATGCGCGTAGCACGGGCAGAGTAAGGGCTTACAGCAGGCTGTCGCCACCCTTCAATATCTCCAGCGGTGTGAGACAAGGATGCCCGCTGTCACCTTTCCTCTTCAACTTCGCTATTGACGAAGTCATTGAGTTTGCATTTACAGGACATGACTTGGAAGGTGTGGAGCTACTCCCAGGAGAACGACTTCTTGACTTGGAGTATGCAGACGACATTGCCCTCATCCGTGACAGCTCCCAGACGTGCCAAGCCGCGCTGGACAGATTAGCACTGACTGTCAGCCGCTTCGGGCTTTGCTTTGCACCATCGAAGTGCAAAGCGTTCCTCCAAGATTGGCAGGGATCGCCTCCTGCGCTGACCCTTGGTGGGGATCAGCTGGAAGTCGTTCAGAAATTCAATTACCTGGGAAGTTGTATCAGCGCCCTTGGGATCAAAGACGAGGTCACGAACCGTATAGCGAAAGCTCGGAGTGCTTTTGCTAACCTTCGCCACCTATGGCGGCGGCGCGACATCACTCTCGCCCTGAAGCGTAGAGTATACAATGCAGCGGTATGTTTGACCTTACTGTACGGTTACGAAACCTGCCCCCTTATATCGGCGGACTTGAAGAGGCTAGTTACGTTCGACCAGCGGTGCCTTCGCAGTTTAGCTCACATCTGGTGGGAACACCGCGTGAGTAACGAGCATGTTCGATGCCTTGTTTACGGCACAGGAAAAGGATCCGAACCGCCCAGCACCGTTATTTCACGCACCAGGCTCCGATGGCTCGGCCACGTGTTACGCATGCCAGCCCACCGACTCCCGCGACGTGCGTTGTTTGCACATCGGGGGTGTGGATGGATGAAGAGGAGAGGTGGCCAAGCGATGACTTGGTCGAGAGGAATGAAGTCCCTCACTTCGGAGCTGGCTTCGGTTGGAGCTTCACGGCTCCCTGGTTGGGGACCAAAAGACGTTGAACACTTTTGGTTAGATACACTTGCTGATATGGCTAGGAGCCGACCTCAGCGGCGTTTCTGTTGTGAGTTTCTTTGTCCTTCCCCATCCCTCTTAGCCTCCCCCTCCTTCTACGATCTCATTTCCTAGGATAAACAAAATTAAAAAATAATTTTTTTCTTTTTGCCTAGTAGCTGGCTGGAAGCTTACCGGAACGATGCCTATCCGTTGCTGGTAGCTCAGCCGGCATGCAACTGTTGTATCTATTTTTTTCCTTTGTGTGCTGTGTTATACGTATATATGTATGTATTTCTTTCATGTATTGCGGCACAATAGCGGAGGTGTTTTCCCACCTCTAGCTGATGTGTATAATGATATAATGAATGAATTGAGAGCAGCAGCAAGCTAAGCAACAAGACCTTTAGGTAAGCTTTTCCAGCGCTGCTTAGACTGGAACCAAGTTCCTGCTAACAAAAGCTTGGAATAACAACCCAGCTTCACAAAGTTGGAAGCAGAACGGAGCCATCCAACTACCGTCCAGTACCGCTTCTTCCTGTACTCGCCAAGGTCATGGGATCCATTGTTGCCGATGTACTGTTGTGTTATCTGGAAAACTGCAGCATCATTACGCGCGAACAGCACGGCTTCCGTCGACAGCGGTCATGCACAACAAATTTACTAACCGCACGCAGTAGTTTGACCGAGTCAGCTGAGGTTGGAGAAGTCGCTGGGGCTACCTACCTGGATTTTTCGAAAGCTTCCGATCGTCCAGGTCATCGGATAGTGCTGTCCAAACTCCAACGCTATAGGATCAATGATCTTCTTCTTAGCTGGATCGCCCACTTCCTAATTCAACGGCGGTTATTTATCAGAGTTCGGAGCTCTTTATCCGACCCTATACAATTCGAGTGTGATGTGCAGCAGGGCTCAGTTTCAGGTCCACGTCTGTTTTTTTGGTGTTTATCAATGACTTCGCACAGGGAATCGATTCAAACTTTCTAACGTTTGCTGACGACTTCAAAATTTGTCACAAGATTCAGCGGAACGCTTATTAGCATTTGTTTCAAAGTGGCCTAAACACGGTATATCAATGGTCAACCAGAAATTTATTGCATTTCAAAATCAATAAGCTCAAGATACTTTCCATCCGACCTCAGAGCAGCTACTAATACGGGCTTAGAAAGAATGCACTGCAACAATCAACTGTTGCACGTGACTTGGGTGTGCCGGTTCAAGATGATTTGGGTTACTCCAGGCAACCTGAAAGGCATCGAAAACTTGAGGCCAATACCTCGGGCGGTTGCGATGGGCGTTGTGACTAATAAACAGCTCCATATTTCGACAAATACTCAATGCGTATGTTGGCCCAATGTCGAATACGCAATTCAAACCTGGCATCCATGGTTGAAACACGACCTTAACGCACAGGAGCAGCCTCAATGTCTGGCACTTAAGAATGTAATAGGAATGTACAATCTTTCATACGAACGGAGGCTGAAACGATTGGTGGTATTAAGCAAACGGTATCGTAGATTATGAGGTGACCTGATTATGGCATACTTTATTCTGAATGACCAACATCCTATGAGCCGTCCTTTACGGTAGCAAAACCGAAATACAAATCTGAGGGTTCACTCATTGCAACTCGCAGAACAGCACAGCCGTCTGAAATCTCGCATAAATATCCTTTCCATTCGTGTCTGTCACCCGGGGAACGCTCTCCCAGAATCAATCATCTCTGCACCCAAAATTACAGTATTTACAAGACGATTGGGTGATGCACACATCCACTTACACTATCACTTAGCGCTATGTCTCCATCCTATTTCTGGTGAGTACTATGGATAAATTTGATGTTAACTGTGGGCGCCGTGAGTCTACGCGGATTGCGGAACTGCAGTGGAGCAAACTATTAGTCTTTATTTGCATAGTTAAAGTAACAACTGTGTTTCTGTTATTATACCATTATTCTTCTTGTTGCAAGTTCCCTACCAACTATCGAACGGGACAGGTAAGGCAACGCTTTTTAACCCGTATGACTGCATTATTCATTATACTATAGTCACTTTTCATTAGGGTTCAGCCATCAAGTAGTCACAACAGTTGACTGTGTTCCCTGTGCAGTGTTATATGTCCTAAATGAACTCATTGCGTCGTCCACTTAGGAGTTCTTAAATAGCAGCTCCCTTGACGGCGTCTGTATAAAGTTGCTTGTAATGTTCAATAAAAGAACGCAGGTTCTCAGAGTATTTCGGTACACAATTGTGCAACATTTCTTACGAACAGGCTTAGAAAATCCATGAAAATAAGGAACGCGGCGTGGCACACTTACAATGCTATTAATTCGAAACCCTGGGGAGTTTTCTGACCCACTAAAAACATTTTGCCACATTAATCATTGAAGATAACTCTGTCCATCAACACTGCCTAGCAAAAGGTCCTACGGCAACAAAAAGCTGCTGTACAGGCATGCCAGTAGGCTTTGTAAAGTAAAGGATGGCATCATCCGAAGTGTGAAAACAAAACGACGGGTACAAAATTCCGATCAACCGGTCAATGTTCTGCGGATACAATACGATGCGAAGTACGAATATGCAGCCTGGTTGTATCACATATTGTCATCCATCTTACCAAATCCAGTGTGTACAAATGTCATGTGTGTTGCAGAATTCATTCCTTCGGGGACAAGCTTTTATTAACAAGACCAACACTACGAACATTACAGCATGTTTGTCAGGCCAAACCCCCACTACAAATTGCCTATTTACGTCCATATATATCGACCTTTAGAAGCTAGTAAGTTTCCTCCAGGGACTCATTAACCAAATGCTGGTTAACTCACACGAGTGTCTGGTGATCGGTGTCAAGTAAGTGAATTCGTTATATCTGTATCCCAGTGGTTGCCTGGCTAGTTCGTTTGGTTCCTATGTTCACTCTGGTATGGCAATCACATTACAATCAATACCCCAAAATTTGTGCTAACGCGACAAAAACATTCGTGGAAGCATGGCACTATCACTCCAATTTTCAGACACGCAGTCGATCATACCCTTCAAATGATTACTCGGTTATCCGCATCCCTGTGCTTTCTAAGCTGATGGAATTGGTAGTCTCCGAGTCTTTATTGAGCTAACTGGAAAGATGCAACATCAAGGCACCGGCAGCTGTTATGCATAAAGAACCTGCTGATGCGACGAGGTAGTTGGAAGGGACGGGGCAATTGGGAAGCTGGAATTAACGTAATCTACCTGCCTTTCAATAAAGCCTGGCCGGCCTGGCTCACCGCGTCCTAATTCACACCTCACCTCGCTTTGAAAACAGGGATTTTGTTCTTGAATGGATTATCAAGTTTCTTAACCAACGGAGGCCTCAGTTGCGTGTTAGTGGATGACTCTCTAACGCGACTGAAGTGGAATGCGACGTTCCGCAAGGTTTTTGTTGGAATCGTGACTGTTCTTAGGGTTTATTAACGAACATGCAACAGTTATCGCTTCTAACTTCGGCTTTACGTCGGTAATGTCAAGAGATGGCAAGCGACTAATAGCAATGACGATCGCACCTTCCTGCAACGGCTAAGTGCAAGATGATTCTTGTACGTCGTCATTCGACTTGCGTGTACACACTCCAGAATGTATCCCAAGGACGTGGCCCTAGAATACTGGCTTTGGAGAAAATGGGTTACTCGACACCATGCGCGAAGACATCGGGAATCGGTAATTAATATGTAATCCTTCCACGTAGAGCGTTTGGTCTGTCTTACCAGTAAAACTTCCAGACATTGTTTATCGAGTAGAGTGACTGCATGTGGAATAGGCCATTCTGGCATGTTGTCCATGGTGGGAGCAATATAATACTGTAAGACTAGTTAATAAAAGACGTCCAAAGAGGTATCGGCCTATTCCATCTATGCTTCTAGCTTAGATAAAGTTTATAAAAATGTACTAAGGTCGGTATCTGCGCATGCAAGGGGACCTCCTAATGGCTTACCATATACTAAAGAAACCCAAGCATATTTGTTATTACCACCTGGATCTCAGACAAAAATAAGCTTAAGAGACCACCATTTAAATATGGCAAGGCATTACAACCGACTGGAATGTCATAAAAGCTTCTCCTATCTTCGAATGCGTCAGTCGTGGTGCGCACTCCCTATACAAGTTATTTCTGCCCTCCCCCCAGTTGTCGAAATGTATACGCCCAATGACGTCGCACTGAAAGACTTACATAAATTATGTTCCCCAGAAAGATTCATAGCCCAAACAAACTTGAATTTCCAACTTCCAGGCTGGTAGACATTGACTTGTTATCAGGAAACGATACTAATGTGCTTACAAGCGCACTCAATTTTACTAATCATCTTTCATTTAGCCGATGATATGGTATGTTCTGAGCACTTACTATTGTTCTATATCAACCCACCGTCACTGTTGTGATCAAGTTCACATTGACCTGATTATCTAAGTACCGGTAAGCATGATGTACGGCCTTTAACCCGCAGAGTACTCTTAACCAATATTCGCCTATTCGAATATCTTCAGGAAGAATTCTGCCTCTGGATTCTATTCGAAAGACCAATATGATTGAAGAATTTGCCTTCACAGAAACTACCAGCTATCAAACTAGACAACATGTTCTCTCCATTCGTACTACCAAGCCGGTACGGACCCTGTGGACATGTTATAGATTGAGGAAATGCTTCTTTTGGGATTGCAAAACGCTTGATCAAGTTGTCACTGGCACGGTTGGAGCATGCCAACGGTAACGACTTGTACCGCTGGCCAATCGAACGGATTTGCGCTGACTTGATGGTGTGGTTTAGCCCGGGGTACGCGCTGGTGAGACGGAAATAGAGCGAGTGTGAAAACGATCCTAGCCGCATGCATTCGGGTAGAAGCTGAGCCCTCGGAACGGACGCACACGAGTGGGGGTTATGGTAGACGTGCGCTGGTGACTTAGATGCGAACACTGCCCGGCGCCGGGCAGTGTTCGCATTTGAGTCACTAGCGCACGTCTATCATAACCCCCACTAGTGTGCGTCCTTTCCGATGGCTCAGCTTCTACGCGAATGCCTGCGGCTAGGATCGTTCTCACACTCGCTCTATTTCCGTCTCACCAGCGCGTACGTCGGGCTAAGCCACACCATAAAGTCAGCGCAAATCCGTTCGATTGGCCAGCGCTACAAGTCGTTACCGTAGGCGTGCTCCAACCGTGCCAGTGACAATTTTATCAGGCGTTTTGCTATCCCAACAGAAGCATTCCCTCAATCTATAACATATCCACACAGTCCGTACCGGCTTGGTAGTACGAGTGGAGAGCACACGTTGTCTAATTTGATAGCTGGTAGTTTCTATGAAGGCAAATTCTTCAACCATATTGGTCTTTCGAATAAAATCCAGAGGCAGAATTCTTCATGTAGATATTCGAATAGGCGAATATTGGTTATGAGTCCTCTGCGGGTTAAAGGCCGTACATCATGCTTACCGGTACTTAGATAATCAGGCCAATGTGAACTTGATCACAACAGTGACGGGGGGTTGATATAGAACAACGGTAAGTGCTTAGGACATACCATATCATCGGCTAAATGAAAGATGATTAGTAAAATTGAGTGCGCTTGTAAGCACATCAGTATCATTTCCTGATAACAAGTCAATGTCTACCTGCCTGGAAGTTGGAAATGCAAGTTTGTTTGGGCCATGAATCATTCTGGGGAACATAATTTATGTAAGTCTTTCAATGCGGCGTCATTCGGCGAATACATTTCGACAACTGGGGGGAGGGCAGAAATAACTTGTCTAGGGAGTGCGCACCACGACTGACACATTCGAAGATAGGGGAAGTTTTGCTGGCATTCCAGTCGGTTGTAATGCGTTAACATATTTAAATGGTGGTCTCTTAAGGTTATTTTTGTCTGAGATCCAGGTGGTAACAACAAATATGCTTGGGTTTCTTAAGTATATGCTAAGCCATTAGGAGGTCCCCTTGCATGCGTAGATCCCGATAGTACATTTCTATAAACTTTATCTAAGCTAGAAGCGTAGATGGAATAGGCCAATACCTCCGTGGACGTCCTTTATTAACTAGACTTACAGTATTAGATTGCTTTCACCATGGACACCGTGCCGGAATGGCCTACTCCACATGCAGACACTCTACTCGACAGACAATGTATGGAAGCTTTAGGAGTAAAACAGAGCAAACGTTCTACGTGGAAGGCTTACGTATTAATTCCCGGTTCCCGATGTTTTTGCGCATGGTACCGAGTAACCCATCTTCTCCAAAGCCAGTATTCTAGGGCCACGTCCTTGGGATACATTCTGGAGTGTGTACACGTAAGTCGAATGACGACGTACAAGAATCATCTTGCACTTAGCCGTTGCAGGAAGGTGCGATCGTCATTGCTAATAGTCGCTTGCCATCTCTTGACGTTATCGATGTAAAGCCAAAAGTTAGAAGCGACAACTATTGCATCGTCGTTAATAAACACTAAGAATAGTCACGATTCCAACAATAAACCATGCGGAACGTCGCCTTCCACTTCAGTCGCGTTGGAGAATGATCCACTAACACGCAATTGAAGCCTGCGCTGGTAAAGAAAGTTGGTAATCCATTCAGGAACAAAATCCCTGTTTCCATAGCGCTGTGACGTGTGAATTAGGACGCGGTGAGCCAGGCGGACCAAGCCTTATTGAAAGGCAGGTAGATGACGTTAATTCCAGCTTCCCAATCGCCCCGTCCCTTCCAACTACCTCGTTGCATCAGCAGGTTCTTGGTGCATAACAACTGCAGGTGCCTTGATGTTGCATCTTCTCAGCTAGCCCAATAAAGACTCGGCGACTACCAATTCCATTAGCTTAGAAAACCCAGGGATGCGAAAAACCGCGTAATCATTTGAAAGGCATGATCGACTGCGTGTCTGAATATTGGAGTGATAGTGCCATGCTTCCACGTAGTGGAAGCTTTTTGTTCGTGGAAGCATCTTTAGCAGAACCGCGATAGGGACTCGGAACGTTCAGTGGCTACAACGTCGCTGCCATCAGGCGAAGGTTTTTGTCGCGTTAGCACAAATGTTGGGGGTATTGCTTGTAATGGGATTGCCATACCAGAGTGAACATAGAGACCAAACGAAAGAGCCAGACAATCACTGGGATACAGATATAACGAATTACATTACTTGACACCGATCAGCAGACATTCGTGTGAGTTAATCAGCATTTGGTTAATGAGACCCTGGAAGAACCTTTCTGGCTCCAAAAGGTCGATAGCTATGGACGTAAATAGGCAATTTATATTGGGGAGTTTGGCCTGACAAATATGCTGTAATGTTCGTAGTCTTGGCCTTGTTAATAAAAGCTTGTCCCCGAAGGACTGAGTTCTGCAACACAAATGACATTTGTACGCACTGGATTTGTTAAGATGGATGACAATATTTGATACAACCAGGCTGCATATTTGTACTTCGCATCGTATTGTATCCGCAGAACATTGAATGGTTGATCAGAATTTTGTACCCGTCGTTTTGTTTTCATACTTCGGATGATGCCATCCTTTACTTTACAAAGCCTGCTGGCACGCCTGTACAGCAGCTTTTTGTTGCCTTAAAACCTTTTGGCTAGGCAGTGTTGATGGACAGAGTTATCTTCAGTAATTAATGTGGCAAAATGATTTTAGTGGGTCAGAAAACTAGCCAAGGTTTCGTAGTAATAGCATTGTAAGTGCGCCACGCCGCGTCTCTTATTTTCATGGATTTTCTAAGCCTGTTCGTAAGAAATGTTGCGCAATTGTGCACCGAAGTACTCTGAGAATCTGCGTTCTTTTACTGAACATTACAAGCAACTTTATACAGACGCGGTCAAGGGAGTTGCTATTCAAGAACTCCTAAGCGGATGACACAAGGAGTTCATTTAGGACATGGTAACACTGCACAGGGAACACAGTCAAATGTTGTGACTACCTGATGGTTGAACCCTAATAAAAAATGACTATTTATAATGGATAATGCAGTCAAACGGGTTAAAAAAGTTGCCTTAGATGTCCCGTTCGATAGTTGGTAGGGAACTTGCAACAAGCAGAATAATGGTATACTAACAGAAACACAGTTGTTACTTTAACTATGCAAATAAGGACTAATAGTTTAGTCCACTGCAGTTCCGCAATCCGCGTTCATTCACAGTGCCCACACTTAACATCAAATAAATCCATAGTACACTCCACAAGTAGGATGGAGACGTAGCGCTAAGTGATAGTGTAAGTGAATGAGTGTGTCACGCAACCGTCTTTTAGATACTGTGTGTGTGCAGAGACTACAGATTCTGGGAGAGCACTCCACGAGGGACAGAGGAGAATGAAAACGACATTTCTACGACACTCTAGACAGCGAGTTTCAATGAGTGGACCCTCAGATTTGTATTGCTGCTGCGCTGCCGTAAAGGGTAATGTTGGTCGTTCGGAATAAAGTATCATATAATCAACTCACCACATAAGCTGCGATACCATCCGTTTCATATCCCTAATCGTTTCAGCCTCCGTTCGAATGAAAGATTTTGCATTCCTATTACATTCTTAAGTGCTCGACATTGAGGTTGTTCCTGTGCGTTAAGGTCGTGTTTCAACCATAGATGCCAGGTTTGAATTGCGAATTCGACATTGGGCCAACATACGCATTGAGTATTTGTCGAAATATGGAGCTGTTTATTAGTCACAAGGCCCATCGCAACCGCCCGAGGTATCGGCTTCAAGTTTTCGATGCCTTTCAGGTTGCCTGGAGTAACCCAAATCATCTTGAGCCAGCATATCCAAGTCACGGACAACAGTTGATTGTTGCAGTACATTCTTTCTAAGCCCGTATTAGTAGCTGCTCTGAGGTCGGATGGAAAGTATCTTGAGCTTACTCATTTTGAAATGCAATAAATTGCTGGTTCACCATTGGTATACCGTGTCTAGGCCACTATGAAGCAGATACTATTCAGCGTTCACCTGGTTCTCGCGCCAAATTTTGAAGTCGTCAGTAAACGTTGGACAGTTTGAAACGATTCCCTGTACGAAGTCATTAATAAACACCAAAAGCAAACGTGGACTTAACGCTGAGCTTTACGGCACACCACACTCGAATTGTATAAGGTCAGATAAAGAGCTCCGAACTCTGATAAATAACCACCGTTGAATTAGGAAGTTGGCGATCCAGCTAAGAAGGTCATTGATCCTATAGTATTGGAGTTTGGACAGCACTATCCGATGATCTGGACGATCGGAAGCTTTCGAAAAATCCAGGTAGGTAGCACCAGCGCCTTCTCCAACCTCAGCTGACTCGGTCAAACTACTGCGTGCGTTTAGTAAATTTGTTGTGCATGACCGCCATCGACGGAAGCCGTGCTGTTCGCGCGTAATGATGCTGCAGTTTTCCAGATAACACAACAGTACATCGGCAACAATGGATCCCATGACCTTGGCGAGTACAGGAAGAAGCGGTACTGGGCGGAAGTTGGCTGGCTCAGTTCTGCTTCTACCTTTGTGAAGCTGGGTTATTATTCCAGTCTTCAATTAGAAGGAACTTAGTTCCGGTCTAAGCAGCGCTGGAAAAACTTACCTTAAGGTCCTGTCGCTT